>CM059834.1:16641914-17841914 GCA_030444775.1 Atalantia buxifolia | reverse complement strand
AGTTAAATTAAATTATGTTAAAGCAATTTTAAACGATCGAAGAAGATCAACAAACTTAATAAAATAATGATTCAATTGATTAATTATCTAAACTATCTCTCCATCATATTAAAAAAAAGAAAGTGTGTAAGTTTTTCTCTATTAGTGACCTAACTAAGAAAAAATATTTATCTAAATACCCATACCATAATTATATAAATTTAAACTCTACTTGTGTATCATAATGGATTTCACAGTAAACTTGACTTAAGATAACTTCGATACATCTTTTATTATAAATATCATCAATAAACTTCTTATTGAAATAATCATACGGTCAAGTCGTAAATTTGCATGTCGACTCTGGTAAACTTAATAAAGTTGACTTGATGTATACAGGTATCATTAAAATTTCCTCCAGTTTCCACTTTACGTAACTCTCAAAGAGGTTTCCTAATTGGTTATTTTAAATGTCCTTTCATCCTCCATTGAACCATCATATCCATCTCGCTTATTCTCATCTCTGGCCAACTTCCCTCCACTAATTAACAAACTGTCTGTACGGTATTTCATGCAACTTCCAGAGTCGTGAAGGGGAAGAACTCGATCTACAAGTTTTCGGATAGACGCGGAAGCAAAAGGGCAATCAAAGTTAGTATTATTTCAAATACAGGTTTTTTTTTTTTTTTTCCACCTGACTTCTCTTTTAGCTTTTATAAAGCTGCTAGACCTGACCTCGGCTGCCACTAATCTTTGCTTTTGAATGTTCTTGTATCTTACAGAATGTCATCAGACGGGCCACCTCCAATATGTGAGTCATTAAAGATGCCCCCTCCTCCCCCACCCCCACAAAAAAAAAAAAAAAAAAACCCGCGACATCTCCCAACGACTGTAACGAAATAGATTTTAGTTTCATGCGTTTTTGAGGTTGTGCTCAGGCAGACACAGGGCTGTGATTAGTGGTATTTATGCACACATGATAGCAAATAAGCAAAAGCACATATTTATCAACACAGGATCGACAATTCAAGTATTCAACAAACAACATATTGTTGAATGGTGTAATAATCGAATTTTGATGTTGTACTGATATAAGCTGTGCTAAGCATTTAAAGTTATTACACCGTGTGTACGATAATATGCTAAGCTTAACATTAAATGCTGTGCTAAGCAATTAAATTTATTCAATAACCATCAATGACAGTTCCTATATTCTTTTTCTAATCTGAAACGCTTTTATTGACTTGCAGTCACAGCAACCGCGTCGGTAATGCTTGGAATTATGGTAATTTCAGTAGTATTTACTATCATCCGATATTTTTGTGAAAAGCTAAATCCTACGGAAACAGACACCCGAAATGCTGCATCTGCTAATAAGCCCGAAGAGGACTTGGTTGAAGTAATATGGGAAGCTGGTCAAACGATGGAGAGATTCCTTCAAGAAATCGGAAGGGAGAAGCCGGTCAGGTTTACTTCTCTCCAGCTCAATAGTTTTACAAGCAATTATTCAACTCGGTTAGGATCTGGAGGGTTTGGAGAAGTCTATAAAGGACAATTTCCTAATGGTGTGAGAATTGCAGTGAAGGTTCTTAATAGGAACCTCGGCAGAATTGCTGAAGAGCAATTCATGGCTGAAGTGGGAACTATTGGAAGAACTTATCATATAAATTTGGTTAGGCTTTATGGTTTTTGCCACGACCAACACATGACTGCACTTGTTTATGAGTACATGGAAAATGGTTCACTTGACGGGTATCTGTTTGGCAAGAAACCAGCAATAGAATGGGAGAAGTTGCACTGAATCGCTATAGGGACAGCGAAGGGTTTAGCTTACTTGCACGAAGAATGCCAACAGAGAATCATTCATTACGATATAAAGCCCGAAAATGTTCTCTTAGATGCAAACTTCTCTCCTAAGGTAGCAGATTTCGGGCTTGCAAAGCTTTGTGATAGGAACAGGACTCATGTTACAATAAGTGGGTATAAGGGCACCCCTGGCTACTCTGCACCAGAATTTTTATCAGGGAATTACCCAATTACACATAAATGTGATGTCTATAGCTTTGGAATGGTGTTATTTGAGATTGTTGGAAGGAGAAGAAATGCAATTGTTGGAGCCTCCGAGAGCCTTGATTGGTTTCCAAAACACGTGTGGGAAGAATATGAGAAAAGTGAAATGGGTGCAATGATACTGGCATGTGGGATTGAAGAGAAAGACAAAGAGAAAGCAAAAAGATTGTGCATGGTGGCTTTGTGGTGTGTGCAAGACTCTCCTGAAGATAGGCCTCCAATGAGTGCCGTGACCAAGATGCTGGAGGGAGTGGTGGAGGTTTTACCACCACCAAAACCATTTCGCTACTTGGACTTAATGACGACGACGGGGTTGAAGTCACGTGAATCAAGTGATGGTTCAGATTCCTCTAATCAGTCTCGCTGGTACAAGGAGACCACTCCAATAATGGCCAAGCATGAAATACAAATAGTTACTTGCTGATAATAACTAAGCTTGTGCCTTGTGCTCTCCATTCCTTGAATTTTCCAATACCTTGTATTTTTTTATATTTTTTTAAAATTCAGTTTGTAAGCTAGTGCCTTGTGTTCTTCTTGTATCCTTAGTTTTGTCTGTCATTGTAAGTTGTAACTGAGCAGTATCAGAACCATAATTAGCAATGTCTTTGAAAATGGGAAAAGCATTAACAAGGCAACTTTTGCTGCTGCTGCATCTAAGCTCTCAAAAGCCAGGATCCAAGGGAAATACTATCTCTCAAGTAAACAAGTGCCTCACATGATTTACGAACTGCGACATTTTTCTGCTCAACTGATCTCCCAAAGTTTAATTCCTGTTCAACTTCAAACTTCAAACTGATTTTGATTCTAATGTTAATTTCCCGATTTCTCCAATCTTCGTGTCCTCAGAATGCCAACAATCCTTCCTCAAACTTGGAACATAGGTCACCAACTCACCATCACAAACTGGCGGGCGCTCTTGGTAAGCTCTTATGCTTGTTAGAGAAAAAGAGAGCCTAATTTCGCAGCTAATTTAATTTTACATAATTTGCAGTTAAAATTCTGGCACCGGTCCTCTTAGCAATAATCGGCGCTGTAGCTTACTGTTTGGCAAAACTAATAAGTTCAAAAGATGTCAAAGGATTAGAACCTACAGTTCCTGAAGCATCCTTGAAAACTGTCCAAGATTTGAAGGATCGTGAACAGACAATGGAGAAATTCCTGCGAGATATTGCAAGGAAGAAGCCGGTTAGGTTCACAATTGAGCAGCTGTGTAGTTTCACAAATAATTATTCAACAAAGTTGGGTGCTGGAAGTTTTGGTGTAGTTTACAAAGGACAGTTTCCGAATGGGGTGAAAATTGCTGCGAAAATCCTGAATACATGTTTAAACAAAAGAGTTGAAGCACAGTTTATGGCTGAAATGGGCACCATTGGCAGAACATATCACATAAATCTGGTCAGATTATATGGTTTCTGTTATGATCAAACAGGCGATCAAACAAAGGCAGCACTAGTATACGAGTACATGGAAAATGGCTCACTGGATAAGTACTTATTCACCAACACAGAAGTGCTTAAATGGGAAAAGCTGCATGATATTGCTATTGGGACGGCCAAAGGTATTGCGTATTTACATGAAGAATGCAACCAAAGAATCATTCACTACGACATAAAACCCGCTAACATCCTTCTAGATGCGAAATTCTCGGCTAAGGTTGCTGATTTCGGGCTTGCAAAGCTGTGTAATCCTGAAAATACCCACGACTCTACGTCAGGATACAGGGGGACTCCAGGTTATACAGCACCCGAATTTTACTTGAGAAACTATCCTATTACGCATAAATGTGACGTTCACAGCTTTGGAATGTTGTTATTTGAGATAATAGGAAGGAGAAAGAATGCTCAGGATTGTTCTTCTGATACCCTTGATTGGTTTCCGAAACAAGTGTGGGATGAGTACGAGAAAGGTGAGTTAGCAGCAAAGCTATTAGGCTGTGGGATAGAAGAAAATGACAGAGAGGAAGCTGAAAGAATGTCAATGGTGGCGTTGTGGTGTGTACAAGACTGTCCAGAGGCAAGGCCTCCAATGCGTGCTGTGGTGAAAATGCTAGACGGGGGAGTTGAGATTGTGGCACCACCAAAACCATTTCGGTATTTGTATTCAATTGGAATGGAAGCACTGAAATCACCATGTAGAATCATCAATGGGTCAAACCATCTGGCAAGCGAAGGAACTCAAGGACAAGGAGGTGAATCTTTTTGGTACCAAGAGTCCAGCCCCATTATAGCCAAGTATGGAACCTCTGGATTTGCCGTTTCATCAAAATCAAACGGAACAAAAATTGTATGAACACATGACATATTATCAATTAATGATTGTATCCATTATGCAATGATATTAAATGAAGGAGATGTGAAATTGCAATAAATGAATCCGTGCAACATGCTATGTTTGATATTCGGTAATATACACATGCTTGTATGAGTCCGATGGTCTTAGTTGGCCACGTCCAAGCTTTGTGACTGCGGTGCCTATTGATGAGATATGATGTGCTACAACTGAGATGAACTTCATTACTGTATCTAATCTAAGTCGCACCACACTAGAACTGATGTCAAAACAAAATTAATTTGCAATTTTGGTGTATTTATAAATGTGAAATTGAAAAAGCAAATTACCTTTTCAGCCAACCATAGAGTAATCACGTCAACTTCTTTTTCAAAATCAGGCACGCTCTCCTTTTTCAAACAGTTGTAACAATATCAGCATTGCGGGAGAAAAGAAAAAGAAAGACAAAAAATTCGATCTTCCGAGTTCTAGGACGAATCAAATCGTGCCACGTCAAATTCCCTGATAACCACCGTTAACAACTGCTACTAACGGCACAAACAGATCAATAGGCTCATGTATCTTTAGCCTCTCCAGGTTCCAGCAACGAACTTCATTTTAATATTTTCGTTTCTCGCACCGCCAGCCACTGCCACGATGGCAAGCAGCATTTCGAGAACGTTGCGAGCTTCCGAGCCCCGATCCGGAGGCAAAATGGTTCGAGCCAGGCGAACCGGGGGTCCTAAAACTCCCTACGACAGGCCCCAGTCTCCTCCCAATTCCAGCCCCAACCCTCAAAACCCTAATTGGCTCTCCAGACTTATTTACTCGCCCACTCGCATGCTTGCTACTGGCGCCGGAAAACTCCTCTCTTCCGTCTTCACTAATGACGACTCCTCTTCTTCTTCCTCGTCAGATTCTGATTCAGGTTCGGTTTCCTCTGTTGCTTATGTTTAATTTTTCCAAGTCAGCCTCATTTTTATCTTTTTGTGTGCAGTTTTACTCCTATTGTTTTAAGATTTTAACGCTGTTCTATGCAGTACTTTTCTTTTTTTTTTCCGTGAATATTGAAACTAATATTAAGCAATTATTGCCCTATTTCAAATTTATAGCAATGTTTCTTCAGCCTTCTCGCATGCTTCTCAATTCTTCAAATAATATAAATCACTTCTATTTTTCAGAAGAGGATATTGATGATGAAAATGAAAATGATGCTACTGATACAATGAAAAAGGTAAATTGTCATCCTTTAGGTTCTTCTTCTATAACTCTGTTCAGACTCTTTGTTCTCTTTGAAATCACTGTCCAATGATTGTCATTGAGGTTGGCTTTTTCTAATTTGACATGTAGATATATAATTTTTTTTATTTGTGGTTGTGTTAGAAGGGGACATTAGACATTATTGAGCCCGTTAGGAGCGCACATCAACCCACCGTCGGGAAGAGTGAAACCAAGCGTCTAATAGAACAGCTTCTAGTGCAGGTGACTTTCTCGAGGTAATTGTGAATCCATAGCTTCTTTGTATCATAATTTGGACTTTTCATGGTTGTTGTTTTCATTGGATCCTTTTCTTTTTTCACCACTTGTTTGCTATGTATTTTTCTGTTATAGTCAGTGGCTTTTTAAATTTCTGTGATATAGTGCAACTAGCTCGTGTTGGAATTTTCATATCTCATTGTTTTATTTGTTTTCAATCATATGTAAAGTTTCAAGTTCTGGCTCACTTGCTTCGATTCTGAGTTCAAGTTTAAAACCCTTTTGGATATTTGCTTTTATTTTAAATGGTTGCCACATTTCTATGAGAAAATATGAGTTGATTCCTCTTCCAAGCTTTTTGTCAACTATTTAATCACTTTTTGTGTCTTTTGAAAATGATTTCTCTCCATGATTTGAATGGCTGTTTATATTTGACCAGGGAAGAGTGCAATAGGCTGACAGGTATTATCAAATCAAGGGTTGTTGATAGCCCTGTCATTAGAGACACAGAGGATTGGAGATTAAGTGAACCACGAAACCGAACAATTGGCAGTGGTATTGCTTTGTAATAGTTCTACCAAAAACAAGGAAAAGTTTTGAAAATTGATCTGCTAAATTTGGATTATAACTGCTGCTATATTTGTATTTCAGATGTTGACATCCCTGATTACCGTTGTACAGCTGTTATGGAGGCAAAAAGATGGTTAGAGGAGAAGAAATCGGGATCGAGTCCAAATTCAGAATTGGAACTTGGAACCTGCGCTTTGAACTCTGCTATGTCACCGCATGTTAGTAATTGATTTTTATATTGTGTCAGCAGCCAACTTTATGGTTGCTTTCATTCACTTCTAGTGTGGCCCTCATTACTAAACACTTTATTTTCTTATCTTGCTGCACTGTTAAGATTGTTAATCGGCTTTTATATTTCCCATTTCATTTTGTAACTTTTTCATCAAATGGCGCAACTAGACATCTTGAGTATTTTTTTTTTCACCTGTAAGAGATGCCAGAAATTTGTTTTCTGAAATTCACATTTCAGAATGTGATTTACTTTCCCTGCCTCCATAACGTTTAATTTTGCTGTTCTTTTTGTTGGGGAAATAGATTTCATTTTTATTTATGTATTACTTCTTCTTTGTGATACATTTGTATGACAACCATTGGGAGCTTCATTTAGTGTGGGAAAATAAAAGGTTAATACCAATTTAGATTTAAAATGATTTGAGGCATGTATGCAGGGTGATGCCAGTTCTATATTCAAGGTTTGATTTTTTCTAATGCAGGTAAACGAAGGTGAATTAGGTTCTCCAGTAGATATGGCCAAATCGTATATGCAAACACGGCCTCCATGGGCATCTCCGTCTGCAAACCATATTGAATGCAGATCACCATCACCAACGGGAATTCAGCTTTTTAAGGAAGAAACGCCATATTCAACTGGTTACACTTCTTGCACATCATCCAAGGTTTTTCTTTTCTTTTTTTTTTAATGTATATTTTGTGGTTTCGTTCCATTTCTCTGTTGCGATGAATACAAATTAGCTCTGATGCTAAAGGCAACAAAGGCATTAGTTTCTCGTAGGATAAAATTTGGTTTGTAGCTTCTGTATGGGCTTCAGTTTCCAAGTTTCCAAAGAAATTCAGGATATTTGCTTCTTTTTTCTTTGCATCTGATGGTAGGGGATGTTGGGTTAATAATTGTATCTTTGAGCTCTTTTTTAGAGAATTGCTGCTATGACAGCTTATATTGAAACTTTTTAGCTTTCTTTTATAGGTCTCTTGCCTCTGTCATCTCATGCTGATCTTTTTTTAGCAGATTGCTTGTCCACTTTTGCGAGTTCCACATTCATTTTAATGCAGTTTTCTTAGTTTCCAATCAAAAAGAAAAAAATGATTTTGGTTTGACTTTGCTCGGTCCTTGTTCATGGTCAATGATGTATGTGAGTGAGTTTTTTGGGAGCAAGATTTGGCATTATGCTAAAATTATGAAATGCAAATTGAGAGTTGGGAATTCATTAGCAAAGGTCAGGTTGGTGGCATGTTAAGTTAAATTGACAGGAATACGCCTAAGATCTGATAGAGTGATAGATGGTAGGGTAGAATATACTCTTTGAGGAAACCTGGCCATGATGAGACCAAATTGCTGGACTGTTTCTTGAATTTGTTGAAATGAATTTGGCAGGGGGAACTGTGACGTGGTGTGTCGCAGTTACATTTGTTGCAAATTCATGGTAGATGCTGAATTATGTTTTAGGTGGATGTTTCAAAATATTCAACTGGAAGTCCTGTGTTTTGAGTACAGTTCTCCGATACGCTTCAAAAATCTTGAACTTTTTATGCAACACAATATTCTTGATTGGGAAACTAAGAAAACGAAGAAGGGAAAAGGAAAAAGGCAAGATCTAAGGTTGTCTCTTCTATCCTGCATGCTGATTCTTTTTATTTTATTCTCTCTCCTGCAGATGAAAAAGGATTCCCCTGCCTCTGGTTCATGGAATATCTTGGAGGAAATACGAAAAGTGAGATCCAAAGCCACAGAAGAAATGCTTAGGACTCCACCTTCCTCAAAAATTGATTGGTCCTCATTTGCTCTAGAGAATAAGAGCATAAGTAATTCTTTAGTGGCTAATGAGGCATTAACTAGTTTGAGAGACAAAGTGCACAGCTCTGCAAAACCAGTGGCTGCATCTGTAAATGTGGCCACAGGCTTATCCACTTCATATGGCTTTCCAGGTGTGGTTTATTTTGCTGTTTTAGCGGAAACTCTGTTGGTTATTCGTAATATCTGTTATGTGTAACATTATGGATCACTTGATCTTGTTTAATATTTTAGGATGCTAGAAATTGAATTATAGATAACCTAATTCATTGAGCCTCATTTTTTGTCCCTTCAGTCCCACAGGTGGCGCAGGATATGTTACCAAAAGGAGCTGTGCCACCAAATCCAGCTACTGCTGCTTCTGAACAAAATCAGGTACTGTAGATTGAATGAATACAAATTTCTTTTTCCTTCGCATAATTTTTTACTTGTCTATATATGCGAATGCTTGCTCTGTTTTAAGCATTTGATTTGTTGGTATTGTTTTTCACAAATGTTACAACTTGCTGACTTCAATTGCAAAAAAATTGCTCTTCATGAAGGCCTCGGAAGGCATTCAGTCCCTGATGGGAACAACAGGTAATACTTTTAACCTTTTTACTAAAAGCAACATCATAGCACTTTGTCTGTATTTTTGTAGCCAAATAATTCTTAAATTCCATGCATTTGAGTATTTCTTTCGTTTAATCTTTCTATCCAGGGGGAAGATTTTTTATAGTTAAAGCATCTGGAATTACATGGAACTTACTTAGTCTGTTAGCTATCTGATAGCAAGTTGAACCTAATCATCTGGAATAATTGTTATTTTACATTATTTGTCAACTTTTTTTGTTAAGCTTTATGAGTTGAAGATTTAATTATTGTGATTCTGTTAAAGAATTTTTTAGTTTACAGTGGTTTTTTCCCCTACTTTTTTGTCAAGATTGCTCTTGAGCTTCTTGTTAGTGCTTCTATCCTGTCATGTGGTTGTGGTTTCCAGCAGCTAAATGTTATGTGCACTGTTTGTAGAGTTATAATGTCCCTTGTGTAGCTTAAATTAAATCAGCATAAATGGAAGACATAATTATATGTTATCTGAGATGTTAGTTAGGAGGGAGTACAAGTATTATTGGATATAATCCATAAAGAAATTTCATTATGTGAGCAGAACCTAGAATATTGTGTTAGTGCATGCAGCTTCTTTTTTCCCCTTTTCTTTTTGGGGTTCAATTCTTACTTTCCAATAATTTTGTCCTTCGTTACCAAAATGTACTCGATTTGGGCTTGTGGGGCGGCGTCAAAGGGAGACTAAGCTCTGGACAAAGAGTTGAATCATTAGATGACATCAAGACAGCATCACAAAGGTGAGTCTCTTTCTCCCATTCACCAGTATAATCACCTTATTTAGGATAATTATCTTCTCAATTTTTCCTTCTTGAAGTTTGTGCTGCATCAACTTTTAAGGGTTCTCAGTACCTAAACAAAATTGGTTGCTTATTTTGCTATAACGTATTCTCATATTAATTACTGGCAATATAGTGACCAAAAAAAGAGAAAAAAATTACTTGCAATATGCCAAAAATGACCAGTACTTTGGTAATGGGTAAAAGAACTCCTCCAGTTAATTGTCTAGAGTTTAATAAAAAATAAAAATTAATAATTAAAAAATTAAAAAATGTATTACACAATAAGGGAAGAAGAAAAAGAATGGGTTGAAATAAAAAAATATTCATCCAACTTATAAAGTCTTGCATCTCTGCTTATTACAGTGATGCTGATGCTGCCAACATTGATGGCCCTAAGGAAACTAATGGGAGTACTCATCCATTTAGCACTCTGGTGGGAGGAACTGCAGAAGGTAAGAATTCTAGACTAACCTGTATGAGGATGTACTGAAGCTTATAATTGTAGTTTCAAGCCGGGGTCAGGGTTAAGACAAAAATGAAGATGAAGTTTTGGGGATGTGGGTTTTACTCTGGTTTCTCTGTGTTCCCCTACTGTTGAAGGTTTAAAAGTGGTGTTGGCACTGAATGCAACTCCGGATTCGCTAAATAAACAAAAGTGTCCGACGTCAAAGGAACTGACTGGGAAAAGTGGTTCATTTGCTGTTAATGGTTTCCCTACTTCAGAATCTAGGTAAATGGTGGCTGTTCCTGCTACTTTGGACATTTGGTTCCAATTTATGCAAATTGGATTTTAATAAACTTTTATGCCCTCCTTCCAGCTTGTCCCCAGGACAGGATAGAGAACAAGACTCTAGGCCATCTAATGAGAATCATAATCCAGTTGCTTCTGGCCATGACGAAGTTCCTCCAAGTGCCCCTACGGGGGAGGTTGGTGAAAATTTGAGTGAAGCTTCAATTGATGTACCAGTTACGTATCAAAATGATAGCATTGCCACGTGCTCTCAAAACAGTTCCAGCTTGCAGAAAGAAGGGCTTTCACAGGACCTGATTACACCAAGTACAAAACGCCGCAAGACCACTGGTGCTGCTGAGGAGCAACAGGGAAAGAAACCGAGTAGATACAATCGACGGGGCAGGGGACGGGGTAAATAATATGGAAATTGTATTCGATGGTAGCGTAAAATTAATTGTAAGCTAGTTCAGAGAAAAGGAGAGCATCTGCCCGTTGTACTGAAGTTGGTAATTTCATGGAGTCAGGATTTTGTTTTCCCTTCATTTGTTGCATTACTCACTTTTCAGGAGATTTAGGTTTCAAATTTCTATTGTAGAAAATGATTTTGAAGCGTCTGTAAGCCAATTTGGTACTTTTGGTCCGTGTAGAAGAAGCACGACTATATTAATTTATGAGATGAGATGGTTGTTATTAGTTTGTCAAGTAATGTCAGTCCTTGATGCGTTCATTCTTTCTCAATCTCAATCTCGTCCCAGCAGTTTCTCGACTCAATTGTCCCAACATTATTAGGTCTCTCTCCATCAGTATCTGAGGTAAAAATTGAAGGGTAACTTTTTTATTATCATTTATAATAATAAAATATATTATATTAGAGTATGTGCTTTTATCTTCTAGTTTGTTATTCCTTACTGTAAGGCTACTAATGACTAGTATTAATAAGCCAACATGTACTTTATTATTATTATTATTATTTCATAAGGAGCATGTACTAAAATTGCAATTTTGACCTTTCCTTTCTGACTGGTGCTGCTCTATAATTATAAACGACGTGAAGCAGTAGCCTAACGGTAAAAGTATTACGACAAGTCGTTTGTTGCAGTACGACGTGTCGGTGTGCAAAGGCGGAATGAATAAAAGCAGAGTTGAGTTGTTAAAAGAAGTGAGGAATGAAAAAGAATATATATATATATATATAAATTAGAATTGTTGTTGTTGTTGCTGGTGTTCGTCTTGTTTGTTGTTCCAGACAGTGTAGGGCGTAGGCAGAGAAGGAGAGAAGAGATGGACTCGTCAATAGCGCAAAAGACATGGGAACTGGAAAACAACATAGTATCGATGGAGACACCGCCGACAAACTCAACAGCCGACACGTCAGCATCGGACGCGATTTTCTTCTACGACGAAGGGGCGCAGGCCAAGTTCCAGCAAGAGAAGCCCTGGGTCAATGACCCTCACTACTTCAAGCGCGTGAAGATCTCCGCACTCGCCCTCCTCAAGATGGTCGTCCATGCGCGATCCGGTGGGACCATCGAGGTCATGGGCCTTATGCAAGGCAAAACCGACGGCGACGCCATCATTGTCATGGACGCCTTTGCTTTGCCCGTTGAAGGTACCGAAACCAGGGTTAATGCTCAGGCCGATGCTTATGAATATATGGTCGATTATTCTCAAACCAACAAACAGGTTACTATTTAATTTATTTCTTTTCGTTATTTTAAATTTTCAATCTTGAAATAAAACCCTAAATTAACTAAATCGTTTCTTCAAAATTAGAAATTGGCCATAGGCATTGTTTGGATTATGAGCAAATGGCCAAATAAGAATACAATTCGATAAACCCTAATTATTGTAGTTTTTTTAAAAAAAATAATAGTGTATTAGCTAAATTATTGGTAGTTTTAAAAAAAAATGATTTAGTTGTCCTTTTTCTTTCTATCAAATACTGAGCAGTTGTATATGTGATTCATACAAAGAATGCTTTGTTGTACAGGCGGGACGTCTGGAGAATGTTGTTGGGTGGTACCATTCGCATCCTGGCTATGGATGCTGGCTTTCGGGTATTGATGTTTCAACTCAAATGCTTAATCAGCAGTTTCAGGAGCCATTTTTGGCTGTTGTGATTGATCCTACTAGGACTGTTTCTGCTGGGAAAGTTGAGATTGGGGCTTTCAGGACGTATCCTGAAGGATACAAGCCTCCGGATGAACCCATCTCTGAGTATCAGACCATTCCTTTGAATAAGATTGAAGACTTTGGTGTGCATTGTAAACAGGTTATTATACTGCTCATTGTATCTTCATTTTAGGTGTTTGCATAATTTGTTGTTGGCTAACTCTGCATGTATATTTGCTTTTTGCAGTATTATTCATTGGATATTACTTATTTTAAGTCCTCTCTTGATTGCCATCTTTTGGATCTGCTGTGGAACAAGTACTGGGTGAATACTCTTTCATCTTCACCTTTGCTTGGTAATGGGGACTATGTTGCAGGACAAATTTCGGATTTAGGTAATCTTTTTGTTATCAATTTTATTTATATGGCTTTTTATCAATTTCTATTGTTGCCGTTATTTCAAATTGGTAGAATTGCATATAGGTAGTTAAATTGCATGAGGTTAGTCTTCGATTGCAGTATAGATGATCATGCTTATATATGATTAACTGAAAGGTTTTTCCTATTGTTTGCTGAGATGATCTTTTTTTTTTCTTTCCCCCATCTTGAAGCTGAAAAGCTGGAGCAAGCCGAGAATCAATTGTCTCACTCTCGCTATGGGCCCTTAATAGCACCCCCTCCAAGAAGGAAGGAGGTAAGTGTCATTTTTCTATCTGCATAATGTCTTGTTTGATTTGAGTGTTTCAGCCTCGGTCTTAAGATACTGTGGGTTTGGTCTGCTAAATGTCTTGTAGATGATATTTAGCTACAATAATTGATTTTTAGAATTTTTATTTATATGGAGTCCCTGTCCGTCCACTGCCTATTACTATCAACAAAATATGAGTGGACATGCCAAATTCATGGGGAGACTGTTGTTATGGGGCTTTTATGATTTCCATCATTTACAATTACAAGTGGGCATGTGGAGCCTTCTATTTTGTTATATTAAGAGGGTGAGAAAGTTACTCTCGTCATAGCATTTAGAATCTTTGAAAACGACATTCTGATATTTTTACCTGTACCCTATACAACTTTAAAGCTTTAAAACATTAAAAGTGGCTCATCATAGGCTCACAATTGTTTGAACACATCCATATTCATAGTTTGACTTTGGTATTTTATCCATCCTGGTCTACTTGGCTAGTTTTGATTATGTCTCATAAATAGAAATTGGTGAAGATTTGCAAATCATTTTGGATGTTTTCGATTCAAGTAAATTTTGATTTACTAGATGGTTGAGATTCTACGTGCATTTCATTTGGCTGCCATCATTCTTGGGCAAAAACAAATGTAACTGAATAATCTCAGGAGGAAATTTGTTCTTATTCAGATGAGTTAAATACTTTTAACTTTTTCCTGACATGAGCATTTCTATTAAAACTTTATTTTCAGTTGGTTAGCTTTTCCTCTTGTGGCTCTGATAGAATCCATGATTTTATTGATTAAAGCCATCTAGGCTAGGACCAATCATGTAGCTGACAAAAGGTTTACTCTTGCAGTACGTATAATTTCAAATTGAGGTTAGGGCTGATCATTTTCTAGTGAACTAAAGCTATTGTTTCAAGCTATTTGGAATAAACAAATGTTTAAGAAAAGCTCTACCTATAAAGTGGAAGATTGTAGCAAAGATGTAGAAAACATTGGGGGGTAAAAGCAACAGTAGATCAATTTCTTGAATATATATATATATATATATATATATATATATATATCTAATAAGGGGTTCCTTAAGTTATTTTGGCCTGTGGTGTATTGGAATACTAGTAGGTGAGTGCTTCTTGAGTGATATTCTCATCTCTGCTATTGCTTGCTAAGAAGTGCTGTTATAAAGTGATTTAATATCACTTGAATTCATCAAAATATGCTTATATAGCATCTGGTTTTGCATTGTCGGAGTTTATATTCTTTTTCTTCATACTTACCCCCCTTTGTCACTCTGCTAGTCCTGGTATTTTTTTTTCTTTTTAATATGAATTTCCAATATATGAATAGCAGGAGGATTCGCAGCTTGCTAAGATCACTCGTGACAGTGCGAAGATAACTGTTGAGCAGGTTCATGGTCTAATGTCACAGGTGATTGCCTTTGCATTTTATTTAGATCTTTTTCCTTATATAGTATGAACAGTTTAGCTATTTTAACTAGCTTTGGTTGGAAACTTTATTCTTTGTTAACTTGAACTTTTCTTTTTCCTTGTGTGCTTAGGTTATCAAAGACATCCTTTTCAATTCTGTTCGGCAATCCACCAAGACTCACACTGAGCCATCTGACCCTGAACCTATGATTGAATCCTGATTTTTGCAACTTAATGGTGCAGCAAGAAAGTAGAAGCTTTGCCTTCCATGCTCCCTTCACCTGCCAGACCAAGATTTTTATTTCAAAATTCATTACAACGAATCTCAGGCTGAGGCTGCCAAAGTTTTGTTACCTTCTGCCCTAATGTAAATCCTTGTTGCATTCATGGTGGATCTATCGCGGAATTCCAGTTTTTGCACTATTTGTTATTTGTAAGTTGGAAAATTAGACATCGTTATTCGTTAATCATAATTAGAGACCCCATATTTGCCCCGTAATATTATTTAGATATGAAATCTAAGGACAATGATTGTCAAGTGCCTGGTTTATTTTATTGCCTGTCCAAATCAAAGACGAATCAAGGAAGGATTGTAAATTCTTTGGGCATCTGACTCAAAACCGTCACTCAGGTCAGGGTTTGATCTCAGCTTTGGCCTAAATGAACGCTCTTGCTTAGCTCGATTGGCAGTTGAAAAATCAGCCAATTTATGTCCCTTAGAAGGAATAGAGCCAGAAGCAAATGCATGCATACAACAAAATTACAAATAGTATAATTGCAAGTGGTGGTCTCGCCTCAGAACCTAGGGGTGTTCGCAGATTAGATTTTACGGATTGGACATCAATCCATATCCGATCCATAATTTTGCGGATTATAATTTTTCAATCCAATCTAATCCAATCCACGGATTGATTAAACTCAATCCAAATTCAATCCATATATTTGCGGATTGGATACGGATTTGATTCAATCCATATCCAATCCATACGTCTGCGGATCGAATGCGGATTTAACTTAATCCACATCCAATCCACTATTTTGCACATTAGTTTCTGAATTAAAAATTTTTAGTTCTCCCCAATCCATGAACTAATGAAATAAAAAAAAATCTAATATAAAAATAATTTTACTACTAATTAAATTTAAAATTGAATAAAGTTTAAACAAATTAATTGTTTAAATAAAACTAAAATAATACATTCAAAGTTTCAAAATATAGCATATTGAGATTAATTATTCAAATAAAACTATAATAACACATTTAAAGTTTCTAAATATAACACACTAAGATTAATTGTTTAACTAAAGTTACAATAATACATTAATATAACACCGAAATTAATTGTTCAAATAAAGCCACAATTAATTGAAATAACGAAATTTTTGAAACTAAACACAGTCTAATCCTTCACCAAGGCTGTTGCACTTGTCGAAAAGTGGTGATTACGGAGCAGTCAACGATGGGAACCAAGAGAAGTACGGGTGGCAATCTTAAAGGTTGTGATAGTGCAATTGTTTGGCTTAAACTATTGATTGTGAAGTGGCTCAATGGACTCGAGGAAGAAGAAGGCTTGCTCTCGCTGGAATCGCGCAGCCAACGTTCTTCAAATCGGTGTCGAGAGTGTATCGAACCAGTATTGGGTGTTGCTAGTGGGGATGACAATTTTTCTCGATGGGATGGGATTGAGACATATTTTTGTCCCATAAAAAAATTTAGAGATTGGAGTGAGATATTTTTTTATCCCATTTGCATATACGAAATGGGAGTGGGATTGGCAAATTTCGTCCCATCCTATCTCATTGCCGACTAAGAAAAGAAAATTTTCCAATTAGATGCGGGATCCCATTTCTTTTAGGACGAAATCGGGACATATTTTTGTCCCAAAAAAAATAAAGGGACGGCAGTGGGACGTTTTTTCATCCCACTTGCATATACGGGGCTGGATTGGGATTGATAAATCTCATCCCATCCCGTCCCATTGCCAACCCCAGTTGTTAGTGCATGTGACAGCCGGGAAGCTTAGAGTTTTTTGTTTGCAAATTGTTGGTAACTTGTCGTTATGTTACTTTACTTTTGAGTGTCTTTGCAAATTATTGGTAACTTGGTGTTATGTTACTTTGCTTTTGTTAGTGCGTGTGACTTTGTTTTTATTTTGTTTTATAATTTTTACAAGTTATATTTGTATATTTGTATATTTGATTATTTAATTATTTTTTTATTTTATATTATTATTGGGTAATGGGTAAGATATATTATAGTACTTATGTAAGTATGTAATATCACATTTATAATAATTTTTTAACTAAATATATATATATATATATATATATATTTTTTTTTCATGATTCACGGATTTTTACGGTTTACGTAAGAAATCCATATCCAATCCATCGACTGCGGATTTTTAAATTTTCAATCCATATCCAATCCACGGATCCACGGATCGGATTTATACGGATCAAATTTTCACGGATCAGACGGATTGAGCGAATCGGATTGAATTTTAAACACCCCTATCAGAACCTCAATTGAATAATAGGTGCAGTTAATGACCCGTGTCCGTCATGTTTTGTCTTGGAGAGAATAAGATATTGATGGCTCGTAAGAAAAGGAGAAAGAGCGAAAAGAGATGACTAAATTGAGGGAGTATCTATAGCAGGCCTTGATCGGTACACTATTTCCTACTCTTATATTAAAAACATCTATTTTTTTGCTAACACCTAACTTCTCACAACATTGCACATAATGGATCATAAATTAAGGGTTAAGAATCAAAATTTGAAGGTTGAACATCGAAAAACTAAAAAAAAAATAAAATTAAAAGGTGTTTCAGTAGAAAATAAGTGAAAAGTGTTATGCACCAAACATCATTGTGCAAGCCAGCACCAGAGTATTTACACATAGATGGGGAACGAGATACCTTGAAAAATCAAGTAATAACAAAACCCGTACGGAGAGAGAAAGGGACAGCATATTTTGCACAAGTCCTCCCATCACGTGCAATACAAGCAAGCAAAACCCTTGTGAGTCTTTTTCTTTTATAGGTATTCCAGATTACAAATGATATTAAATGCCAAAATCTTGAGAACCTTTGAAAGAGGCTTCATCCTCATCATCACCCCCACCAGTCCATCACCATCCAACTCTACAACCCACCAAAGAGAGAAGCCCATAAAATAAAAAATGCTTTACCAAATCTACCACTTTTTATCTTTAGCGAGTCTTTCTGTGACCTCTCTTACATATCGTGCCTTCCAATGACTCTTCTGTCTCTCTCTCTCCCCACCATTTGTTGGGTTGGCTCAGATTCCTATAAGATAACACAAAAAGGGGTGATTTCACAAGGAAATGGTCCTCTTCATATTGGCCTTTGGCTCTTTGATTTGTAGTTTTGATTTTTGAAGCATCACTTGTGACAATATCACATGGTGATAAACCTCCACCACCTTTTTCTTATTCCTTTTAGCAATTTTATGTGCTTCCTTTCTCTAGTCTAAGCTTAATGCTTACCCTAACATGTGACACAACTTCAATAGCTCAATGGCTTGCTACACTCGCAGTAGATATGACACCTGGCGTGCCCCGACGGGCTATCGACATTTTTACTTTAATATTTCACATGTTAATTCATGTGATTCTCCTTAGTCTCCTCTTTGATCAATTGTCACGATTGGGTTCATTCATGTGAGCAATCTCTGCTTTCATGTCACGCCATTAAGAAAAGGCATCAAATGCGGTTTTTGAAGCTGTTACAAGGTCAGAACTGAGGATCTGCGGACCCCATAATAAAGATTGCTGGTCCATCGTCACTTTAATTCCATTTCTTTCAAGCACTTGCAGAAGGCTGCAGGCTACCGGGTCTTTTCAAAGCATGAATGATGGTGCTGAAAAACTCTGCCAATATTTTAAAAATATACTGTCATTTATTTAAGCAAGTGAGTCGTGTTGTATTCTTCAACGTGTGTTCACTAATTATTATTATTATTATTATTATTAAAAATAATTAATTAAGGTTAATTTAATAATTTATAACAATTATTTTTCTTCATTTTAATTCCAACTTATTTCAATTATTAATTAGTAAACACACTGTAAAATATATATCCGAGACTAAGCAAAATTGTTTTATAATATAAGAAAGTATTAAATTATAATTAAACATCGCTCTGTATCCTCAAATTTGTTCTATTTGTAATAACCATTCTCAAATTATGAACCATGCCACTTCAAATTGTGAATGAACCGTGCTAATGTTTTTCTAGTCCCCAAGCAGTGGCATGGCATGGAAAGTGATAAGAAACTTCACAAATATATATATATATATATATATATATATATATATATATATATATAAGGCCCCCCTGATCACTTGGTAAGTGGCTGTCTATTTTATTCCCATCATCTAAATTCTCCAAAAGGTTTATGACCGCGAATTTCACTGTTTTTAGGAACTTCATCTCCATTGTTCATTCGCTGGAGTAGATTTCTCTTTTAATTTTTCTTTTACACTTTTTTTTTTTATTTGGGAGATAATTTTTGGATTGTATTCGTCTACCATCCTCATTGTGCTAATCCAGGATGACATTGACATAATTAATTATGCCCTAGCAGTTTGATCGTGTAGTTTTTAAATAATTTTTTTTTAGTTGATCATACAAATTTGAATTATAAGAAGATAGGGCTACAACTATAAATTGAAAAAAAAAAAACCATTTCTGATAAATTTTTTGTTTTAATATCAATAAATTTAGAATGTAATTGTTGGAAAAAAAAAAGAAAAAGAAAGAAGAATGTAACACTGAAAGTTTAAACTATTTATAATGCTAAATAAAAGGGTTAATTGGCAAAGGCATTCGGAAATCAAATCAATTCTATTACCATCAACATTGTATTTATAAAATCAGAATAACCCCAATATAATGTCGTTTAGCACAATATTTTCAACGCTACCAATATCCATTGAAAAACTACATTAATGGATAATAATATAATATGACATGTTATTCTCGTAAATGCTCTCAAAATTCTTATTTACGTAATTAAGATTTTATTTGTTTTGAGGTGTTGTTTGCTTAAAAAATAATAATATAATTTTTATTTATTTTTTAACAAAAAAATAATATTATTATAAATTTTTCATCCTATAAATATTAGATCAAATCATTCTATTTTTTAAATTAAAACATTAAATATTTATCAAATAATTTAATACTATAAGCATACTGGAAAATAAGTTGATCGACACGTACCTACAAAAACTCCTACTTTATCTTTCTTTGAATAGTGAGTCATTGGGAATCCTTCCATGTTTTTGTGACCTACGAATCTTAATGAGCAGTTGATACTATAATACTACAAGATAGAGCACTATCAAAAGCATCGGTGCTTATAAATTTGGAGGCTACGGATATAGAGACTCATCATTAGTAGCAATTATTCTCAAGGCACCTCTTATCTCCGCATCTCTTTCTTCTTCAACTTTTAACTCTATAAATGTTTCTTTAATAATAATAATATTGGTGCTAATATTTAAAAATGAAAAGAGTAAAATATGTATTTTTTAAAAATTGAATAAACAAGTAAAATATTGTAACAGTAAATACTGATATAAAATTATTGGCAATTGTTTAATTATTTAATTATTTATATTTTATATTATTACAAGTTTTATTGAGTAAAGTATTATATTGTATAATTTATCAAATATTTATGACTACTTTCAAATAAAAAATAATTATTTTATTTCAAAATAAATTTTTTTTAATCAAAATTAATGCATAAACATAACAAAATCTATCGTAGATAATCATGTGAGCATACATGTTGTTTGTATTTAATATCTTTTACAACCCACAAATTTTTTTTTTTTTGAAATGATAAAAAGTGACAAAAGTGTGGACCCCATACCAAGTATCGCCGTTCCCCGTTCTCTATATTTATTAAGAAAAGTCAAAGAAATGAAATATTTTATTCTCCACAGTTTCCTATTATAACTACATAAGAAACTTCCCTTCCAAACACATTTTCCACTTCACTGTTTTTTATTGTAAAACGAAAAATGATCAGCCAAAAACCATGCCAAACGCACCCTTACATCTTTCAATTCTTTTTCCCCCTTTTTTATTTTTTCTTTTGGTTCAAATGGCTCAAGTGGGTCAAGATTAAATGTTCTCTCAAATATTGATCCTGAAGTAGACGGTGTGTCCGAAAGAACCAAAATCATGGATCATTATTGATTTCATTCCTTTATATTATTGACTAACAAATCCTAACCGATTAAGAAGGATCTGTGAGTGGGAATATATTGCCTAACCTTGATTTTTTTCAGTTGAAAAAATCGCATCGTATGCCACTTTCTTTCAACTACAGCCACTACACTTGTGTCTCCTAATACGCATCCAAATTGCTAGAGCAAAAGGTCAAAATAGAAACAAACTCTAAATTTGCCAAGCAAAAGCTTTATATATATATATATATTCTCATACCAACTTGTAGTTTGTTTGTTTGTCTTCCCCCCCACACACACACACACACAAATAGAGGTGATATAAATATTCTAATTCAAAGCACACGTGCCGGTATGCAAATTCTTTTTATACGTTTTTCAATTCCTTATTAAGAAAAAAAAAATTTGGTAAAGTCAATCTCGTATTAAAAAAGCTTTCGTGTGCCCTTTTAAGTCTAAAATGGCTATATTATGTGAGAAGTAGAATTAGTATTAAATTAAATAGGGTTCATTGACTTTAACCCATTTGTGTGGAAATTGATTAAATCCCGATAATTGCTTTTCAAAATCGTCCATCCTTCGCTATCGGCGATATTTGGGGGTCTTTGCATTTACATTTGCGGTGTGGAAATATGACGAGAGATCGATATGAATAAACCCGTAGGGCAAGGCAACATAGGATAAGGTGTTGACACTTTGAATACTATTTTTGATGCCGTAATGTTTAAAAATTAAAATTATCAAAAAAAAGTGTTGAAAATTTATTAGTTGTTTCATTGATCACACCTTTGACCTACGACTCGGCTGTTTGAATATGAGATCTTACAAGTTGCAATATGTTAGGTATATTTTTATTGATTGAAGATTGTACGTAGGTTGTGCATACTAATTAATTCACATTAAAACTCAAATCTCAAACTAAAAATAAACATTGTAAATGGTCATGTGAATTTCCATTTGTAGTTTGAAGCAATAACAATTTTTCGTCTTCATTTAGTTAATGAATTTGCATTTAAGGATCACCTTGATATTCAAAATATTCCATAATGTATCATCCACAAAAATGTGTACTACTCTAATCGCATTGGTAGGTACAAGTGTACTATTTCTAATGAACCATAATTTCATCCACAATTGATCTCCCTTTAATTCTTGTCAAAATTATAAGTTTAGCATTAAAGGGGAAAAATAAAAATGAATACATCATGACGCTATTTTGAATAACGCTCGTTCTCTAACTTAAAGATATATTTTCTATACTATTATAAAAAAAAAATTTGGTGTCAACGACAAAATTTGAGTGTAAAAAACCAAAAAAAAAAAAAAAGGGAAGAATTTTCCAAGGAAGAGTGGGCACATTTTCTCATTCTTCGTACCAAAGCTGCATCTGTATTAATTAAAGCCTTATAAATTCATTTAAAAACAAGAAAACGAACGGGGCAGACTTTGATGACGAAATCCAACGGCCTCGGCGTAAAGGTTCATTTTCATAATCAAGTCGCCACACGCGTCGCTATATGATTGGTTGGAATAGTCGTTTGTTAATAAGGGCCGATCAAGATGGCCGACCCTTTTTTTTTTTTCCCGTAGAGGGTCCCGCCAAATTAATAGGTCAAGTTTGGCTCTTGGTACTGCTGAAATCTTTAACGCCACAAAACGCAAAAGCATTTATTCACTTGAAAAGCCATACACGCCATTTTTGTTTTCATTTTTTTCCCGAAGCGCGAATGGATGGTCCCTTCGTTGTGCAATTGAAAAGGACATACCAAAGAGGAAAAGGAAAAATTAGTAAACTTACGCAATTAATTACATGATTTATTTTAATGATTGATGTCACGACGTTATTATATTTTTAGAGATTGATTTCATCTTGTTAAATATATGAATTGAACAATACACCACGATTTAATGACTACTAAATAATTTTAGAGATAAGAATTTAGTACTGAATTGAATTTTTGTTAAGTACTGAATTAATAATTATTAAGTAAAAAAAATAAAAAAAATAAAAAAAACTCAAAAATAAATCTTAATTATTGATTTAATACACAGTAAAAGAAAAAAGAAAAAAAAACCTGAGCATTGAATTCTAGTCCTAATTTTGATGCAGTCGACGCTTAGTTCTAGAAAATAGTTGAAGATTAAATGTACATACATTTTCAGTCCTTGTCACCATTATTATACGATATATGACACGTTAATTTTGCCCGATGTTTCAAAAATGTTAAAAAAAAGAAAGTAAAAAAAAAAAATGGATTGATAAAAATCAATAGAAGGACCACAGTACGATATTTCCACCATCACGAAAAATCTTAAATTTTTTATGATTTTCTTTCAATCCTCAAGATAATGATCCTGCCTGCAAAAGGGTGTTAGGATTGACCAACATCACTGCATTGTAAATAAACTCACCCGAAGATCAACGTCAAATAAATAAAACAAAATTAGAAACCAAGAAGGATTAGAAGTTGATCAAAAACACAGTTGTACGGTCAACACTAATATTGTACTTGCAATGAGAATTAAAAACTCGAAGGAACATGGTGACACTGTAATCTTGATTGCGCAGAAGAAAAATCCAACCAATAGGAAACGGTTGTATGGAAAGCTACGGTGCTGGTGGGACACGCGATGACAAACGCTCCCATTTGGGACTTGGGACCCGTTTGAGAATTGCTAATTTCCCTACCTCCACTGACACGTAATCGTTTGGAAACTCGAAATTCGAGTTGTTTATGGTTTTTTTTTTTTAATTTCTTTTTTAAATATTGAAGGATTGACATAACATACGGAAAGATTTTTGCGCTTTTATTTCTGTATGCTCGCTCTAAAAGTGCTCCCTGTGTCGCGTCACTTGCACGCTCCGTCTACTCTCTTGACTCCGTTTTGAGTTTTTTACTTTCAGGGTTCTCTTTCACCTGGGTTGAGGTTCTTGATCCTTTTTAAGTTCTGACAATAGAGAATTTCATTTAAATCAGTATCTTCTTTTTTTTTTTCTTTTACATTATTGAGATAATGCTGTCTTCACTAAGTTTAAATACTTAATTTAAATATTTACTGATGTGTCACTAATTCTTTTATATTTATTTTATGTTACTAAATTTAAATACTTACTTTAAATATATGGCACGACCTATTACATATATAACATAAAATATTTTACTAAATAATTAATCAATACTCACAAACTCTTGAACTCCACGTTTAGATTCCATTGCCTTCGTGGCTGCAGATGAAACCAATAGCTATGACCTCTAATTTATACAAACTAACTGAGCTATCATTTTAAGAATAAAATAATTATTCCTTAATGCACTCATTTCATGCTTCGTAGCATTAGGAAGGATCTAATACTAATTAACATGAGTCTATTCAACTTTGAAAAATCACATTACAAATTTAGTAGTGAATTAACACTAATTCATATCAGGAAATAATTTTGCCCTGCAAGTTTAACGTGACGTCTGGCTAACGAATGGGTGGAGTAGAGCGGCATTTGGCTTATGAATGGTTGAATTAGAACTTGGTCCCAACACGTCAACTCGTCAAGTAAAAACTTCCAAGTCATTTTTGTTCGTCTTGTATTGGAAAAAATAATAATTTGTGCAGTTATGCCAACTACCACAAAGAGAGGTAATTTTGTGTCATCAACCATCATCACGAAAGCAAGTAGCCAAATATCATTTATACATACAATGTATAACATTTTAAGGCACGTGGTCAAGCCTTGTGGGTGACCTAATAAAGCCGTAACGGTAGAGTTCACAATTTCAATTTTCCCACCACTTCTGCCTATTTACATTTAATTGAGCCACTAATTAATCATTAATGTTGGATTAGAATCATCTCGTAATTTAAGTTCTCGTTAGTTTTTTAAAATTTTATATTATGTGCCTGTCGTTTATTGACAGTGAATGGATTGGATTTGATTTTTTTATTTTTTTATTTATTAATTATTAATCACCAAATGAATATTTGCTCAGTATAATATTAGATAATGAGAGAAATTCGATCCATTAATGTTAAGGCGACTATTAAGCATTCCGACAAGAAGAAATTAATTACCTCCAAATACTTTATCACGCTAGGGACTAGTCTAGGGTGGGCAAAATTTTCAAATTTAATATCGTTTTATAATGATTAGATATACAGGATACGAGATTAGGAGAGTGTTGATAAGAATTTTATTTTTTATTTTTTAATTTAATGGTTATGATAAGTACCATAAAAGTTAAATCCCACCATCCCAGCTCTCTATACCAATTTAACAAATTTTTGGTTATGCTATATATGTCAATACTAGTTTAATAATTTTTTATACCCGTAAATTGTTTTAACAAATTCGCGAAATTATTTTGTTTTTGTAAAATGTATACCAAAACTGTAGGTGAAAAATACAATGACATGACGCAACATACGTGATCATGATAACCACTGAGGACTCTAAACTCAGGGCAGCAGGGCACCCGCTACGCGTGTGTTTACTCCCAACGCAAGGCGCGTGGAGTGATGATAAAAAGGTATAAAGTGGTAGCTGAGTGGGGTCCACCACGGCCGAAGGATGAATATAAATGGAGAGCTGCGACTTGAGTGGCATAATTGAAGCAGTGTTCTCATTTTCTCAAATCGAATCACCAAACCAAAAACGACATTCATTTCACCAAAATCAAAAAATTCAATGCCCGCGGTACAAATTTTTCTTTTGTTAGACTTTTAATCAAGACGTCCTCTTCGATTATGACTCTGAGAAATTTCGCTTAGTCATTTATATATATATTTAAAAAATCCTCAAATTTTACGTATATATAAATCGTTCACTCTTGCAAAGGGATTGTAAGAAACTCACAGTAGCTTGAGCTTCTACGATGGGCGGCGAGAAGGCCATCAGCCTGGAGGAAATCAAAAACGAGTCCGTTGATCTGGTATCCTTCTTTCTTCCTTCCTTCCTTCCTTCTCTTTCCTATTTCTGTTTGGTTCCCGAGAGAGAGAAAAATGAATGTGTAACAGTATCAAGACACTCCAAAGCGAAATAAAGTTTCTGTTTTTGACTTTGTTTTTGTTGAACTCTGAAACAGCGCCGTTTTTATTTCCTAAAATTTCTTTGCAAAAAAGTAAAATTATATCAACGCATTCGGTCATGTTTACGGATTAATGATTACAACGCTTCGGCTATGCTCTTGAAAACCTCATGAGATTGTTGTTTGTTTTTTTTTTTTTTGGTCCTTTTGCTTTTTAACTTTTTGCGGTTTTGTTTTCCCTTTTGGTCAATTACTGTGGCTGCGGCGGAGTTGTGCTTGCAGTATTTCTGTTTCTCACAACGAAGATATTTCACTTTTTGTTATAATTAACGGCGGCGGTGGCGTGACCTTTCTAGCTGTCACGTCTCCGATGATATGATGATTGCGAGGAAGTGGAGCAATTTTATAAAATAATGTAAAGTTTTATACTGACTTGACGGCTTAGATGCGTTTGTTATTAGAAAAATTATCATTTGTTTTTTGATTTAATTCAAAAAAAAATTTGTTTTTTTTTTTTAAAAAATTATGGCTAAATATCATCTTGTATCGATGTCGTGCGGTCATGCGTTTGTGCATTTTTGTGCGTAACACGCGCCCATTCACGTGGAAGAGATGACGAAGGACGTGTTACAGTTAGTTCTCTTCGCGCCGAAGGGCGACTGTGAAAACAATTATTAAATTTTTCATTTTGTATTTTATTAAAATTAGGTATTAGTCTGTATGCAGTATCGTACACGTGTTGTATTTGGGAATACGCCCGTGGTACTTTATTCTGCTTGTCTTTTACTGCGTTGCGATTAATTTAATAAGCTGAAAGAATCAAATTCTATTCTCTGAAATAGCATCAAATTCTGTTCAATAAAATAGTATTAAATTCCAGCAAATAGATTTTATTCTTATTCTTTTGATTTTGTTGTTTTATAAATTTTCTATTGGACCTGAGGGTGAGAGTGAGAGAGATTTTTTTTTTATAATTTTTTTCAAGTATATGTTCACGTCTGATAATTAAATCCCAAATTATAGAAAATTGTGATTTGGTCATATATAGATACTCTTAGTGCCTGTCGATGTATTTAACAGCATATTAATGAATACAATAGACTGAATTTGGTCAACTTGATTCTTATGCAGATAAAATCTTTTTAACTAGGTGTAATATTAGGCTAATGTCGTACTTAAGAAGTTGGGACATAAATGCTCGTAAGCATAGCATATTATTACTGATGATTTTTTTAATAAGCATATTATTATTAACAATACTACGTAATGGAGATAATTTTATTAGATTCGTAACTGGTCAAAAACAGAAGATTTCATGTTGAACTGGCAAAATTTGAAGGAATGTTTAAAACAGAGCTGTTGTAGAGATAGTTCGGTAAATATAAAAGAAACATTACTTAGAGATTTGAGTCCAATAATTGTATCGTGTAAACTATCTGAAGATATTCATGTTTCGACATCATTATTAAGCTTCAATAGTTTGTTTACAGGAACGGATTCCTATAGAGGAAGTTTTTGAGCAGCTGAAATGTTCAAGAGAAGGTCTGACTTCGGACGAAGGAGCCAACAGGCTTCATGTTTTTGGCCCCAACAAACTAGAAGAGAAAAAGGTCTTTACTGCTCTTAAATTGTCCTGTATAATTAGCTTCTCAAAATTATAACTTTTTTTTTTCCTTTTTCATGTTCTGCAAACAGGAAAGCAAAATCCTCAAGTTTTTGGGATTTATGTGGAATCCTTTGTCCTGGGTCATGGAAGCTGCTGCCATTATGGCTATTGCCTTGGCCAATGGTGGTGGAAGGGATCCTGATTGGCAGGATTTTGTTGGTATCATTGTCTTGTTGGTAATCAACTCCACAATCAGCTTTATTGAAGAAAACAATGCTGGCAACGCAGCAGCAGCTCTCATGGCTAATCTGGCTCCTAAAACTAAGGTAACAACAAATGACATGAACTTCAAATTGTCACATCATTTTGGCAAATTTATCGTTGTTTGTTTTCAACAACATGATCCGTGGTTTGTTATGATGACAATGTAGGTTCTGAGAGATGGCCGATGGAGTGAGCAAGATGCCTCGATTTTGGTTCCAGGAGATGTAATCAGCATCAAATTGGGAGACATAGTTCCTGCTGATGCTCGTCTTCTTGAGGGTGATCCATTGAAGATTGATCAGTCTGCTCTCACTGGAGAGTCTCTTCCAGTCACTAAGAACCCATATGATGAAGTATTCTCTGGCTCAACATGTAAACAAGGTGAAATAGAGGCAGTGGTCATTGCCACTGGTGTGCACACCTTTTTTGGTAAAGCTGCCCATCTTGTAGACAGCACCAATCAGGTTGGACATTTCCAGAAGGTTCTGACCGCCATTGGTAATTTCTGCATTTGCTCCATTGCTGTTGGAATAGTCGCAGAAATCATAATCATGTATCCAGTACAACACCGCAAGTACAGGGATGGAATTGACAATTTGCTAGTTCTATTGATTGGTGGAATTCCGATTGCTATGCCAACTGTTTTGTCCGTCACCATGGCTATTGGTTCCCACAGGCTCTCTCAGCAGGGTGCCATCACCAAGAGAATGACTGCCATTGAGGAAATGGCCGGTATGGATGTTCTATGCAGTGACAAGACTGGCACTCTAACCCTGAACAAGCTGACTGTTGACCGAAACCTGATTGAAGTGTTTGCAAAGGGTGTGGAGAAAGAACATGTTATCCTTCTTGCAGCAAGGGCTTCAAGGACTGAAAATCAGGATGCCATTGATGCTGCAATTGTGGGGATGCTGGCAGATCCGAAGGAGGTATAATCGCATTCTTTCTCTTTGTGTCTGATAATTATGAAGGTTCAGGCTTCTGAGTGTTTTTTTTTTTAATTAATTGAGCAGGCAAGAGCTGGTATCAGAGAAGTTCATTTCCTTCCATTCAACCCTGTAGACAAGAGGACTGCTCTGACATATATTGATTCTGATGGAAATTGGCATCGTGCGAGTAAAGGGGCACCTGAACAGGTAATAATGCTATTCCTTCCACCGTCATATGGAGCATGAATGCCATAGGTTGGTAATTACTAATTGTTTTTTGCTTTTCATGTTGTAAATCAGATATTAGCCCTCTGCAACTGCAGGGAAGATGTTAGGAAAAAAGTTCATTCAGTGATTGACAAGTTTGCTGAACGAGGACTACGGTCTTTGGGTGTTGCAAGACAGGTCGGCTACTTATAAATTTTCATTCAATGTCCCATGTCCGAGTTAATACTAGTCTTTAACTTATATCTCCCACACAAAATTTGTCTTCAGGAAATACCTGAGAAAACAAAGGAGAGTCCTGGGGCACCGTGGCAGCTTGTTGGTTTATTGCCTCTCTTTGATCCGCCGAGGCATGACAGTGCTGAAACCATCAGAAGGGCTCTGAACCTTGGGGTGAATGTTAAGATGATTACAGGTAAAACTTGTTTATTACTATTTCCAATGTTTGAAGTTGTACACTGATTGTTAGGGATGGCTTAAAAATTTGTACAAATGTGATTAGGGGATCAACTTGCTATTGGCAAGGAAACTGGTCGAAGGCTTGGAATGGGAACAAACATGTACCCGTCTTCGTCTTTGCTTGGACAGGATAAGGATGCTTCCATTGCTGCACTACCTGTGGATGAGTTAATTGAGAAGGCTGATGGATTTGCTGGGGTGTTTCCAGGTGTGTTTAGTTGCCCTACTTTCTTTGTATACAGCAACAGAGCTGTGCATAATTCCACTCACTCTCTGTTTGTCAGCATGCATTGCGCCTATGAACAAGTTTTGTAAATGAAATGTTAATATGTATTTTACGTATGCAAGTCCTTACGTTTCTTCTATTTACATATGATAGAGCACAAATACGAAATTGTTAAGAGGCTGCAGGAGAGGAAACACATATGTGGCATGACAGGAGATGGTGTCAACGATGCCCCTGCTTTGAAGAAGGCTGATATTGGAATTGCTGTTGCTGATGCTACAGATGCTGCCAGAAGTGCTTCTGACATTGTCCTTACTGAACCTGGACTGAGTGTTATTATAAGCGCAGTGCTGACCAGCAGGGCTATTTTCCAAAGGATGAAGAACTACACAGTAAGCTGCATTTAACCCTTTTTTTCGGTTGGGTCTTTTCCGCCATTCAGTTTGAAGTTCTTCTGTTTTACTCAGTGTCTAATTTAGCTTTATTTTATCTTTATCTTCTCAGATATATGCTGTTTCAATTACCATTCGTATTGTGGTAAGTGTATCAAATATATTCCAAAAATCTCCGAACTATTGATAATCAAAACCTGCCAATCTCAATCATTAATATTGACTATCTCCCAATTGCAGCTTGGCTTTATGCTTATTGCATTGATCTGGAAGTTTGACTTTTCTCCATTCATGGTTCTGATTATTGCCATTTTAAATGACGGTAAGATCATCTTCATAAACCAATATGTCTCTTATCAAAATTTTCCTCTTCAACTTGGAAGATCAGGAGTCTGATTTTCTTTGTCATTTTAGGAACAATCATGACAATTTCAAAGGATCGTGTTAAGCCGTCCCCTCAACCAGACAGCTGGAAACTAAAAGAGATTTTTGCCACTGGCGTTGTGCTTGGAAGTTACTTGGCCATCATGACTGTTGTATTCTTTTGGGCAATGAGGAAGACTGACTTTTTCTCGGTATGAGCAGTCATTCAAACATGACCTTAATATAGCTTTATTTATAATTGTGGCATGATATCTTATGATTACATTTGTTTATCATTTTCCATATTGCAGGACGCGTTTGGTGTAAGATCATTAAGAACTAAACCCGATGAGATGATGGCCGCTTTATACTTGCAAGTCAGTATTATTAGCCAGGCCCTTATTTTTGTGACGAGGTCCCGCAGCTGGTCCTTTATTGAACGCCCTGGACTGCTCTTAGCCACGGCATTTGTGATTGCTCAGCTTGTAAGAGTTCATTTTCACTTAACAAATCTTAATACCACCATTCATATGGGCTCTAGTTTTGCGTCAGTTCATGATTTCTCGTGGCACCTTTTCATGGAGACGTCGTCACTTAGTGAAATGATGCACTTATTTCAAAAGCAAACGCAAAGCATCTTTAAATATAATGAATCATTTTCCAATTGACAGGTAGCAACTTTCATAGCGGTCTATGCAAATTGGAGTTTTGCGCGGATAGAGGGTTGTGGCTGGGGCTGGGCCGGGGTAATCTGGCTTTACAGTCTGGTAACATATGTTCCTCTTGACATACTCAAGTTCGGGATCCGCTACGTCCTCAGTGGAAAGGCTTGGGATACTCTTCTGGAGAACAAGGTAAACTGCATACTGCATAGGCAAGACATATTTGTATAGTTGTGTATTTCTAATTTTGCTCGGGGTTTTCTGATTCGTTTGCTTCTGTGATAAAATTAATAGACTGCCTTCACTACCAAGAAAGACTACGGTAAAGAAGAGAGAGAGGCTCAATGGGCAGCTGCACAAAGGACCTTGCACGGTCTTCAACCACCCGAAACAAACAGCATTTTCTCTGACAAGAACAGTTACAGGGAGCTTTCAGAGATCGCCGAGCAAGCCAAGAGACGTGCTGAGGTGGCAAGGTAAGCATGTTGTGTTGGCTATTTCATTTTATTATTCCTTGATTATCAAGAAGAAACATCAACTTCATTGTAATTTGCAATTGCAGGCTGAGGGAGTTGCATACGCTGAAAGGGCACGTTGAATCGGTGGTGAAGCTGAAAGGACTTGACATTGATACGATCCAACAACATTATACTGTTTGAAGGAGCAAGTTTTTTGAGGGATCGAAGTACCTTCATGTTTCCAAGCTGAACACTATAATGACGAACAAGGCTTTAGAAAGGAAGAAGAATTACTTTTCTTTAGATTAGGTTGTTAATTTCTCTTACTAAAAGTTTAGTTTTGTCTACTTCTTAATGTCCATATGTTTCAAATGCTGAGGGAAATCAAATGAACCATTCCATTTTCTAAAGCCGAATAATTTATCTTCCACATTTTTGTTCTTTTTTCATCTTGACTTCAGTATGATCTTGTCATGCTCATCTTGCATTGCATCATATTTATCTTGCATCATATTTACCAGTGGATGCTACCAGAATCTTTGAAGCTAGATAGTGTTGCTAGGAGAGTTGAGCTTCATCTAAGTTATTAAAATATATAACGGCTATACATGATGATCTCTTCTTGGTAAGGTACTAACTAATATTGAGGTACTGTCACTGCATTATAATTATAAAATAAAAATTTATAGTAATTCGATAATGTGTATAATATATATATATTTTTTTTAAATGATAATTTTGATAAAAATAATAAAGATATTATATGTTTTTTTAACATAAAAGTGTATGATCAAATGACTAACTATCAATCTACGATAGCTAATATTTACAAAATAATTTAATTCTTTAATTTTTAAGTGAGAACTACCAAATTTTAATATCAAACAAACCTAAAAGTTCATTTGGCGTTATGTCTAAAATTATCTAATTTCAACACCAAATAAACCTAAATTTTTTATTTTGTATTTTGTTGAACCGCAACTCAAGAAATTATTAGTTGTGCTTACTAGAAATAAACTACAAGTATTTGACAGACTTGAAGCATGTTTGAGATCTCTTTAGTTCGTAAAATAATCACTTATTTAATAACCTAACACCCATAATATGTTTGGTAAAATGATTTCAAAAGTGATTCTTAAACAATCTGATTATTAAAAACAAATCAATTTTGGTATTGATTCTTTCAAGTTCTTAAAATCTAATTATTGGATAATCAGATTTTGAAGTATAAAATATCAAAAGTATCCTCAATGAAATTATATAATTTCACAAGCACCCTCGGAATAAAATCAAGTAAATAACAAATACTAAAACTCATAAATTAATAAAAAGAATAAAACTTCACTGCCACCTATCACTATTCCATCACCGGTTATGGTGCCGGCGATTATATACGCATGTGGCGACACCTCTAGTACTATTAGAATCATCTTTCTCCTACCTATCTAAACGTATTGATCTAGTCGGGTACTGATAACTAACGGAGGCGTACGCATAGCGGCAGCCACAAGGCCACAAATGGACAGATAGCGGTACGCACCGCCACCTTCATTTGTTACAGTGACGATCGGCGATTACAATAAAGGTGGCGTGCGACATAAGTCACTGTATTTCGATAGAGGAATTATAACAGCCCGCCGCACTTTGGTTCAGTTTGCGCCACCATCAGATCTTCCTTTGCCGATTTCATCAGCCCCCTTGCATAGATCAGAGAATTATGAATCCTTTGTTTTTTTTTTTATTTTTATTTCCAGTGCCGTCGCCGGCGCTTCTACAGACTTTGAGATTATAATCGCCGGTGATTTTTTTTTTCGGGTTCGTTTATTTTTAATTGTTTCTTTTAAAATAAAATTGTTATTCATGTTAACTATTATGTAATATTAAAAATAAGGCAATGGCATTCATATTAAATTAATTACTTAATTAAATAATATTCTTGTGCTGAACTTTGAAAATGAATAATAATTATATAGTAATGTAATTATAACATGCCTATTTTGGACAATTCTCACATACACCACAGTTTCATGATAAAGTTTTTGATCAAACATTTATGCAAATTATTCACAGAGCTCTTTTTATTTATTTATATATTTCTTTTTTGAGGATTTGCGTAAAATCTGATTATTTAGGAAGATAAAACAAATCCCGAACATTCCTGAGTAACTTTAAGAACAATTGGCCTAATTCTTTTTAAAACAAAAACCTTTTTCGAAGAACGAACTTCGGCCCAGGAAAAGTAGACTAAGACAAGACAAAATGCAAGAGAAATTTCACGATAGTCAGGAGTTGGTGTTGGAGTGGTAGTAGATACCGAACGCAGCAGGCATTTACCCATTTTCAGTCATCAATAAAATCTTAAATTATCACCAAAACCAACGATCTCATTCGTGAAATTGGAATATTTGAAATTTACGTCGCTTGGCATCTGTTATGGACTTCACTCCCCCTGACGAACTTCGGTTCTTGCCATCACTTGCATAAGCGTTGATTTGTTACAATAATAACTGTGGGTTGATGAATTGAGCGACGTGTACCCCCATCCCGTCAATCATAGGATTTCCATTAGAATTACAGCAACTGCATACAGAATTAATTACAAATATAGGGCAGATTGACAGGTTGCTAACAACATGCCAAGAAAGCACTGATTCATTTAGTATTTCTACTGCTATTGCACAAAAGCTAATAGAAGAATGAAATCTACCAACGACCGGTGAGATACTAGAGGGAGCCTCCATGCTGAAATATTTGCCCAAGGGCTTGCGGAAGGTTTAATACAATCTCAGCATATGCTGCGGTCAAGAATCCAGGAAAAGAGTCAAAAAGGCTAAACATACAGAAGATGTTAGACAAATGAAGGCAGTTACATAAAAGTAGACAATCAACATAAAAATAATCTCACAGTGGTTTTGTGCCATACAGTATCGAGTTTAAACTTGAAAGCCTTGTAGAACAAAATCAATACATATTTCTAACCTGGATCCGGTTGCTTGATGGTTGAGAAAAGTAAATGAGATATCGATTCTTATTAATAAGTAAATACCTTCTGGTAAGCTCATGTTTCGTAAGGCATCCTCTGCATAAGATAGGCGAGCAGGACTTGGGGCACTGATACTGTCTTTCTTAAATTGAGACGTTGGCCACGCCAAGACTTTGACTCGAGTGGGAAGCACCGAGACAAGATCAGCATATCTAAGACATACTGTTATCTTGCTGCAAAAAGAATTTAGATCTAATGATAACATGTATGTTCTTCACCATGATAAGAATCACTGAATTCCAATTCTCAAGGAATTGGCAATTTCTAAGTTCTGAAACTTATAACATAATGATATATAAGATGATTTGCATACAAACAGGTTTTTCCTCTTTTTACAAAATAACAAGTCCAAAAAGAAAGAGAAGCCAATAATGATACTTCCGTTTGGTAAACATAATATAGGAGTTTTTTCATTTAAGCAGAGCACAACTGGTAATTAAATCCCCTCCCCATCGATGTGAACTAGATTCAAACCCTAGACCCTCTTGTTTCAAAGAGTTTTTAACACAAGATAGGAATTAATTTTTGTATAAAATTCAGGAAGATTCTTAAAAAAAAGGCATGAAATGTACCAACCAATCAGAATCATCTACTACAAATTCAATCATGTGGTAGGGAAGGCTATGATACAGCTCTCCTATCTGATTTCCATACAACTCCTTAATAAGCCGAACCTGCGCAAGATTGTATTTAATCCAATAATGCATGCACTGGAAAAAGATGTAAGCTACAAATATAAAGTAGCTCTTCAAGCTGGAACCAGGAAAGTGAGGTAATGACTTCAAGAAATGAAATTACACTTGCTTGTCAATATAGTCTTGCGTCTTACACATGGTTTTTCTATTGAACCATATTGAGTAGCCAATATCAAAACCCCAGCATTTTGGTTTCCTTTTATCTGTATTCTATATCTAATCAACTAGATCAATAGAAAAAACGAAAGAACACCAAGTCTCTTCAAAAATTAAGATTCATTACGATACCTCCCACCAAATGAGTTTGGTGCTCCCCTTTTAACTTTCTTTTCTTATATTCTACACAAAACAAATGCTATGAACATGATAATAACAAGACACTGGACAAACTTTTTAAGTTGAGCCTGTTTTAAATGAATTTTAACTGCTTATTTTTACTTCTCTTTCACATATTGAGATATAAATAAGAAGCTTAGGAGCTAAATTTGTACATGCACACCAACAACTCACCTGTTCTCGTCTATCTACGTAAGCCTGCAGAAGCTCTCCAACGTGATCTATGAATCTCTGCAAACAAATTATGATGAGAAAATTTGAAATGGGTCAGCTACCACAGTAGCAGCAACTAAAAATGAAAGTTAAGCGACCAACCTTACCATAGCATTGGAGGAAAGAAGATCATTTTCAGCTTCTCGTATTGGTAGAAAGAAAGGAATTGTGTGTTCAAGGACTGTCATCTTTTCAAGAAATGACTTGCTTTCAAGCACACAGTGATATGGCTCACAAGGTTCTCCTGCAAAACCACAAAAATCAAAACAGCTTCCACCCGCTTAAGAACAAAGGATGATCTCTACGACAAGTTTATACAGTTACAGAAACTCGGAATAAATTTGAACATAAAACTTTCCACATGGATCAGAAATCCTATGCATTGATTGTAAAACCGCAGGAAAGAGGAGGAAAAAACTTCAATCATTTGGCTGAAAAAAAGAACTGATATGGAAAATATTAGATTTTACAGTACCTGCAAAAGATGTCTCATATTGTATGCCTATTCTTGCCCCTTCCAAACAACAGATCAACTGTTCATTCAAAGTAGGTAACATTCAAAAAAGGTTATACCATGCGAAAAGATTTCATAGAATCAAAAGATGAGACTGCACTAAAGATTATCTCATGCCTAGAAACATTAAAATAATACTGTTATTACATTCATTTTTCCGACCTCAGTAGCCAAAGATCTTTTTTAATGGTTACAATCTACAAGTACATTACAATCTAGATACATACACTTATCGTACTACCCAGATATCTACTGAGACCAGCTGGGAAATCTACTCCCGCTAACAACATTGACGAGAAATCTATCTTTATTCCATATTACCGTGTTAAGGGTAAAAAGCCCCGATGGTTACTGAAATTGGTGCCCTCAAAATTGTTGAGAGCAGCATCATACCATTGGGATTGTAACCCCAATGACAATAGATAAACATTTTTAATATTCATATTCATGTAACAAGTTCAAAAAAGATCTTCATAATTTTCGATTTTAACTTCATGCAGAGCAGATTAACATGAGTACATCAAGAAAATCCCTTAGAAAATCATCAAAAAATCTACAATTAGTTATGTTTTTTCCTCCCTTTCCTTCCAGTGTACATGGCAATCATATCAATTTCATCAAGTGGATGTAACCCAAACTATTATTAGCAGCATCTGTTACCTTAGAACCAACTTTATAGGTGATTTTTTCCTGAAAATCGGAATCAGCCAAGACGTTTGCGTCCCCTGGCATTGCCCGTCGCTCCACCTCCATGTGAACCTGATAAACAAACACAACTGATTTTTCTGAGCACTAGGTCATTTAACAAGACACTAAAAGCCATAACACAAGTAACATAGATAACTACCAAGAAGGATTACTAGGGAAGAGGATTACAAATAGCATGACCATCACATAAAGAAATGTTATCAAACGTCAAATATTAACTAACTCAACACCCAATGGAAAAAGAAGACCATGACAAAAATAAAAATAAAAATAAAAACCAAGCATTTAAGTAAGTCATACCCGTTCTCTTATTGTGGCTAACAAACCATCATTCCACTGGTCGCCATCTAAACAAATCTCTACCAAAAAAAAAAAAATAATAATAATAATAATAAAAAGGCACTTCTTAATCAAATCAACAGCAAGGGGATGCTTGAACATGATGGAAATGAAATATGACTATTCAATTTCAGTAAAACCACAAAAAAATTTGTTGTGCATGATATACATAAGAACAAATGCAAATAACATTTCAAAGCTACCTTGAGTTTGTGATGCTCGTGCAGCTTCAAATTCCTTTTGTAGACGCTCAAATATCAACTTGTCAGAATCCCTAGAGAAATAAATAAAATCACCATACCTTTCACTGATTTATTCACCACTTAGTTGCAGTCAATATTAATCTGAAACTCACCCAAAATATGAACATAAATAAACCTTTTACCATAAGTTTCAGGGGATGCCAACAGATCAAAGAGTAACATGTAATCATTATCTATATCTACATTGAGCATGATGGGGTTGGCCATTGTAAAGCTTATCCAACTTCAACAATATCAGCATGGGAAGAAACTTTTCTTGTATTCATATTCAACTGTCTCTGGTGCTGGTCAAAATGTAGCGCTTTAAATTATTTATAACCAAAAACCCTAAGTACTCATGATAGGGAAGGAGAGATGGCAAATGAAAGAAAACAAAATAATTGGTAGAAAGAACACCAACACAGACATTTTAAGAGCATCTTCATGCATTCTTAAATCAAACTTTTATCCTGACAACTCAAACCTCATTCACTTCTCAATACTTGCATAATAATTAATAATTCATACAGAGAAAATGATTTCGTAATGCTAAGCAACAACATTATAATTTATAAATGAAGAAAATAAAGATTGTATGATTTCCCAGAAGCTGTACCGGGAAAGCCGTTCTGCCAATTCTCCATGCCTCTTGACAACATTTGAAACTGTCAGGGAGAAGCGAAGCTTTAATTCTTATAGAAGTATCAAGGATGCAAACATGGGCTGAAACAAGAATGAAGAGATGTAAATAACTAAATAAATGCTATTAGGTACATCTAGCTCGTGTTGTCTCCAACCGTATATCTTCTTCTTGCATAAAATTCTGCAATGCAGCAGAAAGTACCATAATTACCCAAAGGAAAGGAAACGTGGAGTAAAAAAGTTACGAAACAAAAACAACCAAGTACTATCCAGAAACCACATTACATAAGTGCAATAACCTCAACACATATTTCACCCAAAGATAACCAAATCCAAAATCAGAACTGGTTTCTCAACCAAATCAAACAATTTTGTTCTCCGTTATTAGAATATCACATCAATGCTGGATTAAAAAACACTGGAAAATCAGCACAAATGGCAGATACCAACAAGCTGTTGTTTCGCATAATAACAACACTAACGCCGATACAAACCCACAAGGTAGAACTCACACTTAAAAACTGGCTTCTAAGAGGGAGGTGGCATGGGATCAATAAACCGCGAATCAGTTCCACACCTAGTCGATGTTGGATCCTAACATATGGTCTTGCCCTTATGTCTAAACCAAGCAATAGGGAATAACCAATTAGCAAATAAGGACATGAAAATGCTTACCACTTCTCCCATAGCAGGATATGAACGTACAGAAAAATGCTCAAGTGGCTGCACAATTATTATGCAAATATTCAAATAATTAGTTAACTAAATAATCATATTACAGTTTGCGTAATTGGAACTATTATGGCTTTCTGATAAACTAAAATCGAATTGGCAATTATTCTTTCCGTTAAGGGTCAAAAGATAAATAAACTGAATTAAAATGAAGAAAAGAATTTAAAAGAAAAAACCTTGCGTGTGGAGCTTTCGCCTAAAAATGGATTCTTCTTTTGCTTCTTCTTTAGCGACTCTTCAATGTCGCTCTCCATTGAGCTACTGATGGAGGGCTGAGTCAGAATCTGGTACCCAATTAGGGTTTTGAAAAAATCCGGTTATACTTACTTGAACCCGGACCCGATTTTTGTGGGAAATGATTATTGATTTGTTGTAAAAATAATTTTTTTATGAAAAGAGAAAAAAATGGTGATTATTGTAAAAATAATCATTTTTAAATAGAGCTATTTGAACTCATTAATTCCTTTTCAACATATATTTTTTAATAAAAATAATTATCAAATTATACCTTATTAGTTTAATAAACTAATTCTAAAAAATACAAAATTATCCTAAATTAACTACTTTTTTTTTCTCAATTGTAACAATAGTCAAAGCCTAACTAATTTCTCTCTCTTCTATTTTTTTATTTTTATTTCTTGCTAAATCAAATTTATACATCTCTTACTTTTCGCTCTAATATTATAACTACAAGTAAGTACCTATTATTATCACTTAAAGTTTGTGCTTATGAGATTTAACAAAAAATTTCTAATAGATTCAAAGTTGTATAAAAACTTTTATTTTTTTAAATTTTTACATAATGGATATTGTTCCTTTCACTTTATTTAGATTACAATAGGTCTGAATTTGTTAATTTTTGGACAATCTTCATTTGTTAAATACAACATTTACTTCACATATTACAATAAAGTTTTGATAAGGGAAGGTAGAGTGGGCATTTGATTCGTGTCAAATTGAACCAAACCAAACTTGAAATTTATTTAAGTTTTTTGTTTGGTTTGATTGGATCTCAAAACTGATTGGGTTGAGAATTGAAAACAATTCGTACAGGTTACATTTAAATATATATAAAATAACTCTAATTAAAAAAAAATCTGTTAAGTATCAACGAAACCAAATTTTGATACAAAATTATAGCCTAAATCCAAACTGAATTTGAATTCGAACCGAGCCAAATTTTAACCTAAACCAAACTAAAATTAAAACTGAAATTGAATCGAATTAAACTAACTTTTAAATCAGTTTAGTTTGAATGAATGGATTACAACCGGAATTGAAACCTGTAAAAACCGAACCAAACCCCAAAGTGCCCACTCCTAAGTGAAGGGAATGAAGGGAGAAAAAATATTGTCAAATAAGACATGAATGTGACATTGAAAAAAAATAATGGAATTATTTGTACGAGTATGTATCTCTAGCACTCTTATATGACTCATTTTGTTTACTAATCAATTGGACAATGAAAGGAGTTCACGGTTTCTTTGCGAAAGTTTGTTTTGATTAGTGTATTCTCAAATAATTTGCTTAATTGATTTTCGGGCTTCAATAATATTTAATAAGTTAATTTTGCAAGTTGAAGGTTTATGATAAAGAAAATTCATCGCTGTATTTGTAAGATATTATACTTACATCATCTACTATATTTTGACATACACATAATTTTTATGCAATTCACTGAGTGATGGTGAAAATAATAATAAATAATAAATTAATCACATTAGTTAGAATACTAACTTAGGCTCAAATTAATATATTTTAGCAGCTTACCTTCCATTTTCAAATAAATCTACTTAAAAGCCATTTGCCAAAGCTCTATGCATAACATTTCCATTTCCATTTTTGAATTTCTGTAATTCAAAATAATTTGATATAATAATAAATCTCAATTATATTGGAGCCAATAAACTGTTAATCAAAACTTAACACAATACTTTTTGTAGGCTTGGGATCCATTACTAAATTTGTTTTTGGACAACATCATGAATTCGTTGGTGAAAAAATACTTATTTGAAGCATGTTTCGAAAACTATGAGAAAGTCAACCCCTGCATATACATGTGTAAAAATAACTGAATTTTCTATCAAACAAACCAAATTAAAAAAAAAATTTAAGGAATTAACAAAACCCACAAATCATAAGAAGTTGATTAATTTCCTCAAAATTCAATACAAAAATATGCAAAAATATTTCTAGTAAGAAAAAAAAAACCTATAATACTTGAAATTGAACAATTTTAAAACCCAAAATTAATCAAATAAAAGAAACAAAAATAAAGAAAAAATAATAATTAAACACGTTTTTACAATTAAAAAAAATTCAAGGTGAGACCTTGCGAGAGCTGCCGAGAAAGAAGAGAAGCGAAGAGAGAGAAGAAAAATAAAAACTAATAGCAGCGATCGATCGTGAGAGCGGCCTTAACACATCACCACCAACAACAAAAGCCAAAGCTTCAATACCCAAAATCAATAATACCCAATTTAATTTTTTTTTAAAAATGCACTGTAATTTTTTAAATTAAGAGAATAAAAAGAGCTAAAAATCGAAGCCGCGAAAAACCGGACCGAAGTTTGAGTGAAGTTTCGATTTCTCTGTAATTCGTCAAGTTCGTTACGGTAAGGTTTCAATCAATTTAAAAAGTTTAAATTTATACTCTTAAGCTTAGTTTTTACTCTTCATTGTGCTTATTTTTGTTGCAATTTGATTTTTTTTTCCCAATTCGCTGCTTTTACCTCAATTAATAAACTCACTGATCTCTTCTGTTTAAGTTTAAATTTAGAATTTTGAACTTTGGAGCTTGTTAATTGGGTGAAAAGAATAAAGGGTTTTAATTTAATTTGGTGCAGTGATATACTTTCGCGGTTCGTGCAGTTGGTGAGAGGCTGGGTGATTTGAAGCTAGGGTTTTGATTATGTTTATATTCTAATGAATTTTGGTTGTTTTTGCGGTTTTTGAATAAGTTGGGGAGTGAGTTTGATCGTTTAGGGTTTTGGGTTATTGGGAAGATGAGATTTGGGTTTGCATTGTATGGCTTGTGTATGGGTGAATTTAGAGTTGTTTGGAAACGGAAACAACTTTAATTTTGGTTTGTAATTGAGGTAATTGGGTTTTTGTTTTCATTATTTATTTAATTTGGTGGATTGTGTTTTGAGTCTGTTTATAGAGGTATGCAGAGTTTTGAGAGTTTGATTTGAATTGGAGGGTAAGGGGGTGGGTGAATTCTGGGTTGTTTGAATGTGGGAATAAAAGGTGTTTTTCTTTTTTAATTTTCTGTGGATTTGCGGTTCCGCGGATGGTGTATGAATCTGTTTGTTGAGAAATGCAACCTCAGCAGGGTTCTAGAATTGATTTGGCTGAACTGAAAGCTCAGATTGTGAAGAAGATCGGAGCAGAGAGGTCTAAAAAGTATTTTTATAGCTTGAATAGGTTTCTAAGTCAGAAGCTAAGTAAAAGTCAGTTTGATCAATCATGTCTTCGCCTGCTTGGGAGGGAGAATCTCCCGCTACACAACCAGTTGATTCGTTCAATCTTGAAGAATGCATGTCAGGCCAAGACACTGCCACCAGTTCAGGAAACAGTGCTCGCTAAATCTGTAACCCATGCAGTAAAAGGTTCTCCTAGTAAAGAAGATGGCCATGAGCAAAGTGGGTCCCTTACTCTGAATCAAAATCAAAATGTTCCACCTATTTGGTCAAACGGGGTTTTGCCAGTTTCCCCACGAAAGGTTAGATCTGGGATTCGTGAACGGAAGGTCAGGGATAGGCCGCCTAGTCTGCTGGGGCCAAATGGAAAAGTATGTGTTTCACATCAGTCGGTGGGTACAGAAGATAGTGGTAGTAGGTTTCACATGGAAAATGGGGATCTGATTACTTGCGATTACCAGAGACCAGTTCAGAATCACCATGTAGTGGCACAGCAATCTGAGAATGAAAAGGAGGAATCAGTTCGACCCGCTGAAAAACTAAAAATACCTAGTAAAGATCAGACTGGAGCTGCTGTGTTTGAGGATGGGGAAGAAGTGGAGCAAGCTAACCAATTACATTTCTCTAGGAGTCCTCTAATTGCGCCTCTTGGGATTCCATTTTGCTCAGCCAGTGTTGGTGGGGCCCAGAAACCTATTTCCACGGCAAATGCTGGTGATTTTGTTAGCTGTTATGACAGCTTTGGATTGTCTGATTCAGAGACGCTACGGAAACGCATGGAGCAGATTGCAGCAGTACAGGGCCTTGGAGGAGTTTCACTCGATTGTGCTAATAAACTGAATAACATGTTGGATGTGTATTTGAAGAGGTTGATCAGGTCATGTGTGGAATTGGTTGGAGCAAGGTCTGTGCATGAGCCAAGAAAGCACCCTGTCAATAAGCAACAGATACCGGGCAGGGTTATAAATGGCATGTGGCCTAGTAATCACTTACACATGCCGCCTTCCAGTGGACATGTAGAAGTTATGCAGGACCAGCGACAGCGATGCTCAATATCTTTGCTTGATTTTAAGGTTGCCATGGAGCTTAATCCACAGCAACTTGGTGAAGATTGGCCATTGTTGCTGGAGAAAATTAGCATGCAATCATTCAAGGAATGAAAAGTGCATACAGAGATTTTCCTATAGCTATATTTGCGTCAGTCTGTTCCGGTTCAAAGGGCTTAACGACACTGTTGGAAAGCTTTGAAGAACCCAATTCATTCCTTTTGCCCATGAACCAGATGGCTGTTGTTCAGATGATGCTCTTGCCCGTGCAAGATAAAATTATGGGATGAGCATTGCCGAGCATCAAGGTTTCTGTATTCACCCGTTTCAGATCCTGGAAGCATCAGGATATCATTTAACAGCAGCCAAGCGGGGGTTCATCCAAATATGGAACCCCATTCTTGGTTGTTCTGTTGTACGATTACACTGATATTGGCTGTCTCCTGCCATTGCTGGAGATATTGAGTGTTTCTTGTAAATTACAGCCAATGAAGAATCTAAGAAAGTTTTGCAGGCATACTGTTTTGTAGCTTGGTGAAAGTTAAAATCACTGATGTGGCAGCTGCAGTGTTGCTCTGTATGTAATTTTAGACTCTGGGAATTGATTGAATTCCAATATTAATAACAAGTTGACATCCATTTTATAGTCCTTGATGTTCATAATTTGAATGTTTTGGGTTATGCTATTCCTCTTGAGTTTCATGGAGATGTGTGATTTGCCTGCTGTTAACTTGCCGTGAGGCTGAAAGTTTTATTTGGCTCTGTGGATGCTTCTAAGCTGCTTATTTTGTGTTTCACTTCTCCGAGGGATATATCTTGTTCTTAACAATTTGAAAGCCATGTGGATCTGGATTTACTTGAATGTTAGATACATTTAAAAGTTGGGCACAGTAGTAAGCATGAAAAAATTACAGTGAAGAATAAAAATGAAAAGATTTCATAACAAAGTCTTGAGGAATGCCCATGCTTAATGCCTCATTTCATTAAACATTGCTTCATCGGTAGCTATTAAGTATGTCTTTATTTCGATGCATCAGCTTCCATGAACAAGTGCTTGCTTAGCTGAACTAATCAATATTCTGCTCTTGGTCCTTTGCACGCATCAATGCCAGTTTTGATGCAGAATGCTTTGTTTTCTCTTTAAAATTTTGAGCAGGTAGACTGCAGATGTTCAACCGCTCAATTTGGATTGCACCCGACAATCTGGGTAAACGGAAAAAGAGAGCGTAACTTACAAGACTGCGTGGTGAAAGTGCTGTTCAGACTCTTCCATGATAGACTGAAATCATCTCAACTGAACTTTCTCCAATTTCTCGTCTCTTCTCTCATAGCGGGCATCTTGAAAAGAGAGCGAAATTATAGTCTTGTTGAAGTTGTTTTGTGATGCTCCACAGAGGGGCAAGTTCTGGAAATCCCAAATAGAAGCCGTTGCGGTGTGCTCGAAGACTTGCTGAGCCACCAGAAATTTAGCAGGAGGTACCGCTTCCGTGACCCACATGTAACTTATAATAAAGAACCAAGTGTTTTTAAGTATTTCCCTTTTGCTGCTGAAGAGTGAACAACCGCCACCAGTTGAGAAATTATTTAATAGCAACCAATTACGGGCCTTGAGCACTTAACAGAATGCTCGAGTCTGGTTGCCTAGCACTTTGTTCTATTCTAGCTTCACGGTAGCCAGCTTCCAGTCAAAGTTATTTTAACTTTAATATTAAGACAAATTGCGGGAAAAATGCTCCAGTTTTGCTGATAAACAACTGTCTATTTTCTTGAAAGCCACAACACCTCAAATCTCAATCCCCAACTTAGCCCATTTCCTGTTTCCCAGTTGCAAATTCTGTTCTCATGTTATTTTTCTTGTCGCTTTATTCAGACAGATTTTGAGTTCTTTGTTGATGTATGAAGACGAAATTGTCGTGATGTTGGGAGCATCTGTTCCTTCAGAGAGCAAGAGCAAGCATTTTATTTCAGTTTATAAAAGGGTTCTTTCGCAATTTCGAACACTTTTGAGCAACAAACCCATTCATAAATATTTGTTGGACTTCCGGTCGCTTGTACTCTTTCTTTATACTCATTTGGCTAGAATGATACGAAAGCATTGCAATGTTGTTTGGTACCTCGTTTTCACTCGCACTCGATTCAAAAAGAAAACTAAGAAGTGTAAAGAAAAATAGAAGGCGTTCAACGAGCAAATGGAGAAGTGTTGTAGCAATCAGCACTGCAATTTTAGGTGCAGTCTTGTTGATGTATCACTTTCTCAATTTCTTCCACGGCAGGAGCCATTCGACAATGATCTTTGTTTGGGGCGTTTCGAAAATTTTTCAGACATTACATTTTTTTAGGACCCACACATTTGACATTTCTTATCCAAGACACTTTTCCGAATGGATAAAATATAAACAGTAGAATAATGTAACAATGTCGAAAGAACAGCAGCAATTTGCAAGCAAATTTTCATTCACAGTTTTTTTTTTTTAAATTGAAAATGGAATTCCCACCGCACAGCAGCAGTGCCTGGGTTTATTAATTAATGGAGACGAAAGACATTTGTTATGTACATTAAGATCAATATGAACCAAGATGAAGAGATGCACTTAATTTGTACAAATGTCAAACGATGAAAATTAAGAGTAAATCTCCTACACCAATTAGGCTGATGATGGGGATGATGGTGCAGATTCTGCCGGTGCCTTGCAAATTGGGCACCAATTTTTCAGCCGCAGCCATTGCTGTATGCAGAGTACATGATACCTATGCTGACAATGCAATCTCCCCACTTCATCTCCAACAACATACTCTTCCTGCATAAAATAAGACAAATATGCTTCTTCTTCTTCTTTTTTTAAAAAATCCAATCCTCATAAGGGCAGGGATACCTTATTGGATTAGGTTTGGCTACAGTAATTATGAAAAATGACAAGTAGATGCTTTGAGTACTCAATTAAGACAGACCTGGCAGATACTGCATTTAACATCGTCGTTATTCCCACTACAGCTCAAGGCCGCATCAAGAGGTGCAGGCTGATAGATGCTTGTCTTAAGACATTTCAATATTGCTTCTTCCGTTAGTGCAGTGCTCACCGTACCCATCCTCTCTTCAAGAGCTAATAGTTCCTGCCATGATACCAACAAAATGCTATAAAGGAAGCTACTAAATAACAGGTTTTTCTTAAATAGTGTTATTTTTAAACCATTGAAAAATGATGAATGACTAGATTAACAATTACATTATCATAGCAGAGTAACATACCTCATACGACATGTTATCAATATCCAGTCTCATGTCTCTATGCTGATCATGGAAGCTGAGGCCGTTAAGCAGCAAATTGGTCTCTAGAACAAGCAATTGCTGCACGGCAAAGAAAAAGATTTAACAAAAGGCAATTTGATGGAATCATAGATAACTTAAAACTTGGCTACCTCATATGATAATTCTTCATCTTGTTCAATCCTCTCAAGTGCCAGCAATACCTGAAAATATTATAAAATGCAAACTATTAGACACTCAGACCCCATTTAAAGAAAATCTTCAACAAAGTGACTTGAACGACCTTCAATTTCCACTACCTGAACCTCGCCCAGGCAAAGGGGATGATCTTACACAAAAATAAATGTAACTTTTAACATTCAAGAGTATAAAACAATACCTCTGCAATCCCATCAATATTGTAGCGTGCAAAGTTATCACGATTTATTACAGAGCGGGTGATGCCACCGACATCTGAAGGACTACCAGGCATAAGACCTCGTAAGCCTCCACCATTGCTACCAGGTCTACTGTAAGAACTAGGGCGAATTGAGGGAGTTTCAGCAGAAAATAGAAGGGATGATGTAGGAACACTTGAATCAACGGGTATTTCAGATTCAGGCACTCTAGATATCACAACAGAGGACTCATTTGGTGCTGAACTATTTCCATTTCCTTGATTAGAGAGCCTTGCGCTGCTGTTACTATTTGTTGATCTCCTAGTCCTGACAGATGCAACACCATTATCCCTGTTGGGAGGCCAATTTCTGGCTCTTCTAGAATCACAAATGGAGATGCCATTATTAGAACTGTGATTTCTCATTTCTGATGATGTTTCGCTGGTCTTCTTCCCTCCAGAGGAGGAACTACTTTCTCCATCTGAATTTCTCTTTTTAACCGTATCCCTCCTTCTACTAAGGCTTGAGTCTGATAATGTACTACTACTACTAGAGGGGATGTTATCAGATATTGAACTGCATCTTAGATTTCTCAAGCCACGTCTGCTTGTATTGGTAGATGTTGCCGGACTGGTATTTCTAGATACCAAAGACACAGAGGAACCAACTAAAACATCTCGGCTGCCCCCTCCAGACCTCTGATGGAAGGTCCTACAAGATCTTGAATTCGATGCTACACTAGATCTCCCCTCTTCCATCAAAATAACCTCCCTAGAATCCGAATCTTCAGATGTGGGGAGAAGGCCCCTTTGAATCTTTCCTGGTGGGACTAAAAGTTCCGAAACATCTGGCTCATCATGAACACTACTAGTTTCAGATGAATCTGTTTCAAGCTGAGAAGGTTGCTTCTTAGGATTTGTTGAGGATTTTCTTGCCTTGCTGAGAACCGAGCAAGTCCTCGAGGAGCTTCCAATTATTTCCTTGCCACTAGAAGAAGAGCCAAATGAAGGCCTTGAAGATTTGGCTTTCTCTGAGCAGCCAATTTGGGTGCCTTTCATGGAGTTCAGTCTGCTACTGCATCCAATTCGGCTGCAAATTTGAGCATTTTTTTCTCTATTGTTAACAGTATCCCTCAAAACAATACCAGAACTCTTTCTAGAGACAACAAGCCCATCGATAGCTCTTTTACCAGAGTATCCATCCATGTATCCACTAAGAACCCCTTAAACTGAAACAACAATAATATATAATACATATAATTCAGATTACTGAAGTCTGAAGCTTTCTGCTATGAGATAAGCCTCACGTTGAAAGGAAAATGTTTGTTCTTTCAAACTGAAGAAATGACACATCCTAACAAACATAAAATTAGAGTCCATTTCTGAGGTTCTACCCTTTTCCTACTCTACAGTATGCCATATTTGCAGAAGTTATAGCCCAAAAAATTACTTTCATACCTAAATCCCAATAGTTCTCTCTTGAATATTAATTTATAACATCAAATTTTTGTAAGGAGAATTTTTAAATAGCTTCTCGAGATATTGTGTAATGACCAACCACAATATTCAATACTATCAGTGTATTCACTGCAGTTTTCACGACATCATAAACATACATGCAAACACACATATGCATAAAATTACGATAATAATATGAGGATAAAATGAATATATTCTTATGCTAGCTTTCATCTAAAGCTACAAGATGAAGGCACCAATAGCAGGAGCACGAATTTAGCATCTCTCTCTTAGTTTAAAGTTCCACTGAACAACTTGAATTGAAAATTTTCATATGCTGGTGTGAATGAAGAAACCAGAGCAAAATGTGTCGAATTGAATAACAAACATCTAACAAAAAGATCATCCTATAAAACCCAAGTCAAATAAAAATTAAACAAAATAACTCAAGGAAATTAAAGTAAAGCATATTACCTTTATTATGGACGAAACCAAAAAAAAAAAAAAAGGAGAAGAAAAAAATCAACCCATAAAAAGAAAAAAAATAGTTTCAAGTTCTCATAAGAACATAAAAAGAAACAGAATCCCATATGCCCAAATGGCCATTAATTAGAATATTAGATCCCAAGAAAAGTGGCCACTTTTTTTATTCAAGGCCAAAGCTTTTCTTCAATTATTCTCCACACAACCTCTTCTTCCTCCTCTATTTTTTTCCCAAAAATAAAAATTAAACAACAACAACAACAGCAACTCTCTCCGAGATTAACGGACTCTCAATAGCTTAATACCTCAAAATCAACAAAATTCTTCCCCCCCCCCAAAAAAAAAACAGCTTTACAAAAGAAAAACTATCAAATGCCCGACGACCTCAATTTAAGCCAGGTAAATAAAAATTCAAACTACAAAACGAAAAAAAAAAACAACAAAAAGTTGTTAACAAGGAATGAATATATTCGGTTATTGAATTGCGTAATAGAAGCAACAGAAATATATTCAATATTCATATTTCACCTTTTGTTTTACTTCTTCTGTTTGAAGAACGGAGAAAAGTGTTAAGGCCCTGTTTGTATGTTTTTTTTTTCCTGTATTTTGGGTCTGTTGAGAGAGATTTTGGGGAGAGAGAGAGAGAGAGTCCAAAAACGTGTGTGAAAGATCCAATGTTCAGCTGCGACCAGCGTCTAGTCCTTTTAAATAACGTTTTTATTTCAGGGAAAAATAACACTCAAACCCCAAAACAATAGCCTAATATCAATAAATACATAAACAAATAGACTGAAAAAACCCTCTTAACACTTGCATTTTATGTGGTTGGACTGACTGACATTTTAATAGAACAAAATTAAACTGTTTCGGCTCGCGAATTAGTTGGTTTTCTGTCTCTGAATTTTTTTTAAATAGATGATTACAAATTGGGATAAAAAAATAAAAAGAAAGTTGGTGATTAAATTTAATTTTTACTTCAATTTAATTTTAAGAAAATAATTGATTCTGAATTGATTAAATTCGATTCAGCTCTATTTTCTAAACACTCTATTCTTGAGATATATACGATGGTGGAATTGGTTTTATGAAAATAGTGGTGGCAGAGCCACATGCATTATTGACCTTGACAGCAAATTTAAAAAGAGATTTATGTGATCATTCTTGAAATATTAACAGTCTTATTATATATTAGAGTAACTTTGGGGGCCTAGATGTTCTTTTTCCTACTTGGTTAAAAGATTTGAGATTACTTAAAGGATAGTTTGATAATTTGCTAAGCAGTGCCGTCCATATACAATGCGAGTTCGTGAGATCTCCGCCGTCGGCTATGGGTTAGGAGAGTCAAAGATCGACGGTCGGTGAAGACGGCGTTACGTTATGATGCGATAAAACGACGCATGCTTATTAAACGGAACAGATAAAAAGGGACTCTTTGGGCCCCACATTCCGTCCAACAGCATTACAGCAGCCGCCTCACCTTTATTTTGTATTAATTAATTAGTGTTTTTTTTGGGTCATTTCGTTAATTAATTTTGTTATCTTACTTGAAGTTGAAGCGCGTGCCTAACACTTGACCTAGTTGATGAAGATGGCTCTTGATTCCTGAATTGACCCCTGTTCTATGGTGGTTATAGTTTTTTTGTTTCATTAGTGTTCTCTCTCAATTTTATTTTGAAATGCGTGGGTAGGTATTTCTTTAATTATAATCCATATTTTATTTTTAATTTCATGTGACGAAGATAAATAATAAATAATAAATTTTAACAATTTAGAAAGTATTATTTTTCATTTTCTCTTATATGTGTATATATACACACACATAAATAAAATTTTAATAATTATAAACTGAACAGGGATTTAATTACAAAACAAGTTACATAAATACGAATAGAAAGTTTTATATGAGAATAACGTAACTGATTGTAAAATTAAACATATATTTAACATTTTGTTTATATAAGAGTCTCCTAATAAAAAAAATTATTTTAATAATAGAGCCGTATACAAAGAATTTTGATGTTTCATGACCTCTCTTAATTTTATAGGTAAATATCTCAAATAAATATTAATTTTAAATTATAATTATACATCAAAGTAATAAGAACTTGAATTTCATTATGAAGTTATTTAATATATTTTATTCTTTATGAACTTTCACCTGAACAAGCTAGGTATGATAACGTTTTTAGCTACTGACATCTACAGTAAAACACTTATTATAAATAAAATTTTAATAATTATAAACTGAACAGGGATTTAATTACAAAACAAGTTACATAAATACGAATAGAAAGTTTTATATGAGAATAACGTAACTGATTGTAAAATTAAACATATATTTAACATTTTGTTTATATAAGAGTCTCCTAATAAAAAAAATTATTTTAATAATAGAGCCGTATACAAAGAATTTTGATGTTTCATGACCTCTCTTAATTTTATAGGTAAATATCTTAAATAAATATTAATTTTAAATTATAATTATACATCAAAGTAATAAGAACTTGAATTTTAGTATGAAGTTATTTAATATATTTTATTCTTTATGAACTTTCACCTGAACAAGTTAGGTATGATAACGTTTTTAGCTACTGACATATACAGTAAAACACTTATTATAAATAAAATTTTAATAATTATAAACTGAACAGGGATTTAATTACAAAACAAGTTACATAAATACGAATAGAAAGTTTTATATGAGAATAACGTAACTGATTGTAAAATTAAACATATATTTAACATTTTGTTTATATAAGAGTCTCCTAATAAAAAAAATTATTTTAATAATAGAGCCGTATACAAAGAATTTTGATGTTTCATGACCTCTCTTAATTTTATAGGTAAATATCTTAAATAAATATTAATTTTAAATTATAATTATACATCAAAGTAATAAGAACTTGAATTTTAGTATGAAGTTATTTAATATATTTTATTCTTTATGAACTTTCACCTGAACAAGCTAGGTATGATAACGTTTTTAGCTACTGACATCTACAGTAAAACACTTATTATAAATAAAATTTTAATAATTATAAACTGAACAGGGATTTAATTACAAAACAAGTTACATAAATACGAATAGAAAGTTTTATATGAGAATAACGTAACTGATTGTAAAATTAAACATATATTTAACATTTTGTTTATATAAGAGTCTCCTAATAAAAAAAATTATTTTAATAATAGAGCCGTATACAAAGAATTTTGATGTTTCATGACCTCTCTTAATTTTATAGGTAAATATCTTAAATAAATATTAATTTTAAATTATAATTATACATCAAAGTAATAAGAACTTGAATTTTAGTATGAAGTTATTTAATATATTTTATTCTTTATGAACTTTCACCTGAACAAACTAGGTATGATAACTTTTTTAGCTACTGACATCTACAGTAAAACACTTATTATAACTTAACTGTAGCTAAAAATAATATATATGGGCAAATTAAAATGGGAAATTGTTCTATCGAACTTGAGTGAGCGCCACGCTCCCTAAAGCGTTGGGTTTCCAGCATGGCTTTCTTGGTTACCCAGTTGCTTAAAGCCAATCGCCATCAACAATTTCTATTTCTTTCGTTTTCTTTGTTTGTTTTCCTTCCACTCTTTTAATTCTCCAGGAACTCGCGAGTCCGTGTCACAGGAACTTGGATTATGCGGTCAAAAGGAAAAATCATTACACGTCTCTCATTTGCTCGATTTCTTGACTCTTTCAGTTTAATTATTAGCATTATGATTTATATTTTAATTTTCTTTCTTTCTTTCTATCTTTCTTTCTAGTTTCTTGTTTGGGTTAAAAATGCTTCCAACGAATCTCTACTTGTTCCACAAATTAAGGCGCTTCTAATTAAGTCTCGAATAAATCAATTCCCGGTTTGTATGGTGACAAGTCGGCAAATCCATCCATAGTTTCTCTATGTTTTATATAAATGGCTTTTTGTAATAAAATCGCAAAGAAGTGCCAAAATGTACGTGGTAAAATACGTCACATTTACATTTAAAATAAACAACTCATTTTTTTTTTAAAAAAAAAAACAATTCCACGGACCACCATCATATATATGTACGCGTATATATGAAAGAAAAAAGTTGGAAAAAATCATCAATAGGCCTTAAAATAATTGAACACATATTCGTTGATGATTTTGTGGAGAAAAATAAATTGTTTGAGAGCAACCCCCGTTGAAGGCCATCGAAGCAATGATTAATAGAATAGTGGAACTCAAGTTTCAAAAAGATGTTGTTGTTGGACAAGTGCTTGTCCTCGAAAGCATTGATTAATTGGAAGGCAAAAATTGCCCATGGAAAGCACTTTCATGTGCATCAATGGTTTCTCCTACTTGTATATTGAGGCCTACATATCAAGATTTTAATAATATCAACATTTCAATTTGTACAATTGGGAAAAATAATAACTTAGTTGGGGGGGATCAAATCCCAGAATGTCAGGTCCAAATGGCCATACTATTTAAAGAATTAAAGAAGGAAACAATGATTAGAATAAGAAACATTCAATAAATACATTTTGTAAACAAATGTAACATAATAATGAAGTTAAATTGAGTAAGTTTGGCTTGCATGTCTGCCAAATGTAAGAATAGGAGAGGACCAAGTGGCCCACCAATGCCACCTTGTGATGTAATTCTGATTTATTCCGTGTTTATTTTCTCGTTTGCTAGCAAGACTGAAGATAAGATTGGATAATAATAAAATAATGGGGAAATTGAAACTGGACCTCAAAGTTGGCTCTAATTAATTAGTAAATCGGTTTATTTCACAAGGGACAGAATCGAACGATGTACCATGCCAACCAAACCAAACTATAAGGGATATGGGTTTATTCGTGACTTTTTATTTACATTAGGCAAATTTTATAGGTCTTTGTGTAATTTCCTAAATAATAACTTATTCGTGGGCAATATTAATTAATTAATTAGTCATAAAAAGAGATTATAGGCAGGTTGGCTTAAGCCACTAAAAATGGCAGTGGGAATGTGGGATGTTTCGGTGACGTGTCTTTAGGGCCGGGCAAAGCCACAACAACTCAAAAGTGCTTTTTGGGTGTTGCCAGAAGCAACTTTTTGATTAGGTTTGGTATTTCGGATTCTATTGGCTTGGCTGGTGGAAAGATGTCATGGGGCGGGTTTCTTCAACAGAAAACCAACCGCACTTTAGAGTTTCAAGACTAATTGCTTTTGAAAACCAAAGGCACTTCGTCAAAGTTTTATTTCAATCCGGGAAAAAGAGGATTGTGTTCATGTATCATGTTGCGAAAAATGATTAATCGCAAGTCCTTTCTAGATAGCTAAGTTTTTATAAGATAAGTTTGTAACTTTATTATTATTTTAGTTTGATTTTGGTTCAGCACAAAAATATTATGAAAGCTTGTTTTTGTGGGGTGGTTATTATTGATAGCATGAGCTAATTCGTCTTAGGATAGTTTTGTTGGGGGAAAAAAATGAGATGGACCCAACCATTAGAGACAGCATTGGTGGTGGCTGGCTGTGACACTCGACGGTTCAAAAATGGTGCTAGATTATTTACGTACCCTAATATTAGTGGAAAATTGAGAGTTGTAGAAAAGAAGCTAAATCTATTTTGCTAAGACTGACTTGACATTACATAAGGAGTGCTCTTGAGGGCATCTTAGTATCTTTTGAACATGTACAGTTGTAATAAACCATTCTCTTCCTCAGGTAAGGACATTTCGGTAATTTGATTAATAAACTGGAGTCTTTTAGACTTTAGTCTTTTTAAGACTAGATGAATCCTAGCTTTGAGGCTATTCTCGATGACAATATTTCTTAATCTCTGATTAACTTATTTCAAATGAGCCAATTAAGCTTTTGGAGCAACTAACCCATCTATTGATTGATCGCTTGATAGCAGAGTTGATTTCCTCTCTCACTCTTGATGCATATGACTGTTGGGGGAGATATTTTGAGAAGATTCCTGTGGAGACTATGTCATGCTGACATGTAACAATTTTAGTAGAGGAGTTGTCATCGTTACAATGATCCTCCATCAACATGTGACAATCTTGATATACTTTGGGAGATAGTTTCAATTTTCTTGAGGTCTTCTCATTTTACCTTATTCTTTCAATTTCCTTTTCGTATTTTCTAATGGCATATATATGTCACACTCTAATTGTATGAACCAAATTTTACTGCCTACAATTATTGCTGGCATTTATAGCATGAACAAGTAATCAATAACATCAAAATTATAATCAGATTATCATCTAGCGTGTTCAAATTAAATAAGAGTAGTATGTATATAAACGATATCAAATTCCTTGGCAAAAATTCCTATATATTGACAAGAGCGAAGGCAAATAAATCATAGTGCTTGCACGTATATCTTATCAAATATCATGTCCGTTTTGTAATTACAACTTATATTTCAAAGACCTTTATAACATCCAAGGCATGTATATGAAAATGAAGATGGTATCATGGAATCTTCTTTTCAATTTACAATTATTATTTTAATAAAGATGTGAAGAGAAGATGAAGAAGAATAAAAAATAAAGATGTGAAGAGCAATTGCGTTAGTACCAAAGAAATAATTAAATTTGGTTTTTATATATTAGCTAATTGCATTGAAAAGGTCAACAATATCCCCCTTTCTCTCCACGTGTCTTGGTTTGTTCGTTTGTTTGATTATCAAAATTTTTAGGGGGTTTCAATTGATTGGCGTCCACCATCACTACCGTTGAGTTTTGCGCAATTCACGGTCCTTTATCACACTTTAAACAATATTTTGCACTTTAATTTTTCTTCATATACTCATTTTTCTTGCCCATTTTTCTCTCCTTAATTATATTCCTATTCCTTTGCTAATCCATGAATTTCTTTCTCTTCTGATCAAGGTACATACGCTTTCTTTACATTGTATCTTCTTGGGTTCCTTTAAAAAAGAATAATAGTAATAATAATAATTCATTTGCCAGCCTTAACGATGATGCATGGAAGAGAGAAATCTTTTCATTGTATATTAAATTTTCCTTCTATGTTACGTACGCAGCCAAATTCAATTTTCTTTTTTATATATTTCCCAGAACTTTGTTTTGATATGTGAGCTATATGCATAGGAGTCTTTCTTGGATACGAGTCAAGTAGAAAACTGGTGGGGTTAAAATCTAAAAGGATTATTTCTATGTGGAGGTAAATTTGACTTATCTTTATTATTAACATCATCAATTCCTAAGTAGTTTCTGATGATAGGTGAAGCTAACAAGAATATTATATAATTTTTTGTAATAATTTTGCAGTTCGGATGTCTTTAGAAAATGTTTAGTAATTCAAAATGAAATTATCGTAATTCAATGCCAAATTTGTTACGAATTTTTGTAAGATGTGAACGTTCTGATGGTGAGATAAAAAAGAATAATTCTGAAATTCCAGGTTATAGAGAAATTTCTAGGATATTTATGGCAACGACATCAAGAACGAAGGATCGAGCTTTGGCGAAGGACAAGAGAGGCACATTCCCATCAAATTCACAAACCACTCATAGCCAGCGATGTAGCAGCAGGCATAACAATAATACTTGCACTGATAGAGAAAAATCGTCACCAGCGCCGGCAACGGAGAAACCCATGCCAAATTATCTCAAGCCAACAATAAGCTCGCGCATTAACGAACCTGTAAAACTTGGGAATAAGAAAATTAATAACAGCCACGAGGATAACCATAAGCTTCTTAGAAGGAGATCATTTGACAAGCCACCGTCCGCTTCTCCTAGAGGCCAAAAAGCACTTATCTCGCCCGGTCCTCGTGATCGAGGAGGATCAGCTCCGGCTCCAGCGGTTCCCCGCGAGAGAAAAATTACTGTTCGGTCCTCTTCTTTCGGTAGAAATACAGTTAATACAACAAAACCGGTTACCCCGAAGGCTGTACGATCTCCGCCAGTTGTTTCAAAACCAACGAAGACCAAGAGCACGTCCTTCGTGAACAAGAAGGATACTTCAAGCAATTATGCTTCTTCATCTTCTTCGAGAAAGTCTTCAAGTTGTCGCGACACAAAACAAGCAATGGATCATGAAGCTAAGCCAGAAGAAGATTTGGTTAAGGAAGTTGAAGAGGTAGTTACAGTAGAGAGTGAGACTTCAGAAGCACTTTCGGATATTAATGTTACGAAATCTGAAATCGATCATGATGGTCAGGAAGATGTTCATGTTGTAGAAAGCACTGAAGATGAGAAGATGAATTCTTGTGATATTTCCACGTGTACTTCAGAGGATCAAAATGTCATCCCAGACCCACATATTGATGATCATCAAGTGAAGGCGGATACTCAACAAGAAGATGATGAAGAAAAGATTAGCACAGAGGAAAATCACGATCTTGGTCTCCAAGAAGAGAGTGTCACAGAGGAGGAGGCTAAATCATTGAAGGAATCTGAGGATAAAGGCAAAGACGATGATCATAAGAATATTGTAAATGAGAGTGCTGAAGACGACAATAAGGAGGTTGAAGAAGAAGTCAAATTACAGCACGGGCAAGAAGCTCTGAGCCAGGAGAATAAGGCCGAGCCCACGGAAGGGGAAGATCGGTTAGAGGGAGGTTGTGAAGAAGCAATTAACAAACAGGATGATGATAAAGCAGCTAAAAATGTGGCGGTGGTGTCAAAGGTGCAGGAGGGGCAAGGGAAGAAGGAGTCTCCATCGGCGGCGTACAATGATGTGATTGAGGAGACAGCGAGTAAGCTGCTGGAGAAGAGGAAGAACAAAGTGAAAGCCCTTGTTGGTGCCTTTGAGACTGTCATTGATTATGAATCTGGATCATCCAAATAAAAATTAAGTTGACACAAAATTATACATAAACACCTCACAAAATTATACACGAACACCTAATTTGTTAGATTTGGAATGATCCAGTGCTGTTGTAGCTTTTTTTTTTTTTTTTTTCATGTGACAATAAGATAAATGGCTTTGTGATCCCTTTGTTGATTCCCCGTATAGTTGTTAAAACTGTTGTATAAATATTATCTTTTCTTTTTTGTGGTATACAGTATAAATTGTTAACAGACGTACCAAATTGCATTTTCAAAATTATACTCCAAAGTTTGACATATACAGTGGACTAATATGGACTTATGTTAGGTAGGGATACCTAGACAATAACTACAAAGAAATATCGATACAATGATAGATACAAAATAATACTGCATGCATTTGTGATACCATATACTTAAATCCGCATTTTATTAAAATGATGACAGCCTCATTAGCTCATAATATAATTTTTCATATCAAATTACGGAATACTAGGATATAATGATAAAAAAAAAACACACACACACACACACACACAAAATTCAAGTTTTCCCATTCGCATTACGCATTACAAGAAAATTTTATTTAAAAAGGAACAAGCGGAAAACATAACTGTGTACTCCTCAATCTTTAATTTTGTTAATTGTTTCGCATTCTGCTCAAGCATAATTGTTATCAAAACTATTTACTCGACGGTAACGTAGCTCCAAAGAAACCTGGCGTTCATACAAAAGCCGGCGACGAAAATTAGTGATAAAAACTTCTGCCTTCCGATCAATATCATCATTATCATCATCACCATAACGATCATAAGCACAACCTTTTGTTCTTTCAGGTGATCGAACAGATTTTCCCATACCAGAATCTTGATCAACAGTAGTACTATATTGCAAGCCTACTCGATCACTAAAGCTCAATGAACGTCGATTCGTAGAGAAACTAGCACCGCAGATTGAAGCTAAGTGCCATCTGCTTAGTTTTAAAACGCTTAAAATCATGTTTAATTTCTTCACTGCTTTCTTTATGCGTCTCAGCTGCATGAGCGATCAGTTCTGATGCTTGCCCTTTTGTTTGTTGGATGTGATATTTGATGCTGAAATTTAGTCGAGGCTCGGTATTAATAAGCAAGCAAGGGCTTGTTAGTGAGAAAATTCTCTGACAAGATACTCAGGTTTACAAGAAAGCGTGCAACAACTTAGAAAGTGCAGCTAGTTATATTGCTATTTCATGGAAAAACATGTGTCGGGTGATAATGCTAGAATTACTGGATTGTCGTTTTAATTTGTGTTTGTGCTAAAAGCTAAAAGCTCAAAGCTCAAAAGTTTAAGTTTCCAGTAAAGCTCGTGGGCCGATTCGAGTATTCGACTGTTCTTGTAAGCGTGGTCACAGAGGTTAGATTTGTATTTTCCAAGTTACAAAGTTTTGGTCAGGCATCCTATTCTTGCTTGACAAAGTTTCGGTAGCTAGTTAAAATTTAATATAATTGTCCGGGTGTGTCTTCATAAAACAGCCGCGATAAGGTACAAAACCCAGGTTTGGTGCTGGAAATTGCTAATTGTTCATTATACGCTCTTAAAATTTTCATCACTAACCGCTAAAAATATATCATAAATGGAGAGACAACAACATGGCGCTACTTGTGATGTATATATGAGAATTTAATTAAGGTTCATCAGTAAAACCTCTTAAGTGATTCTAGTCGAGGTCTGGGGTTTAAGTTTTGCTCCCGTGATTGGAGATAAGATTTAGTTTATAGTTATGCTAGTAAGCATAGTTGAATGAATCCGATTAAATCACTTAGTGACTGTAATTCATACCTTCATAGCAGTGCCCTTGTTACTAAAAGGCTTGGATTGAGACAAGAGCTCGTAGATAGATCGAGAGATACAAAAGCCTAAAAGTTAGTCAAGAAATTAAAATTAAAGTAATTGAAGTGGAAAGTACATGTGGGAGGAATCAAACACAAAACTTTAATTCTGATATCATATTACAAAAATCGCTTTTGACACAAAAGTTTAAGCTCATAAGTTAGATAAAGCACAACAACAGTACTAACACAAGCACTCTCAACAAATCTAATTAATCCATTTGCTTAGCTTCTGTAAGACTTAGGGTAGAGTTGAAAGCTTCAAATTCATCGCCATCCTAGAAAAGTCCTGGCAGCATGCAACTCCGTCCATATTTTTATTGCAATCCTCTAACGTGCACCCCTCGCCGCCAAGGGCAGTGAAAACTCTGACTAAGTCCTCGGCTGCATGTGATTATGCCACCGTGGTCAATGTCAACTAAATCGAAGATATCTCTACGCTCAGACTCAGAAGTGGGCTCGCAATCCTTGCTCAATTGGCTCATAAACTCAGCTGAGCTTATGTACTCATCGCCTTATTTACAATCCATCTTGCTCAGGATCAAGGACACCGCTTCTTGAGTAGGAGTGTCGGCTGCAACCCCGGTCCTCGTCATTGTCAACTCCTCCAAGGATATACAACCATCGCCCTTGGTGTCAACGCCGCTCAGGATCAAGGGAACCTTCACTTGTGTCGGCGGGTGGGCTCCAAGCTGGATCATGAGCGACTCCAGATAGCTTCTCATAACCATACCATCACTATCCCTGCCTAGCATCTTAAATGGCCGAACATGCTCCTATTTTGAAATCGGCCAATATATATGATGGGTCTGAACGAGAAAGAATACTTTTCCGGTAATTCTTGGACTGGATGTAAAGGCGTTCCTGCTTGAAAAAATTCATGGCCGAGCCGAAATAGAAGAATAAAAGACGTAAAGTTCGATTAGAAATTTGAAGGAGAAGGGCTTGACCAGTTGAGCGGAAAGACTAAAAAGAGATTAATAAAAGTTTCCCACAAATTTCATACACATTAGTAACTTATTAATTACAACATATTGTGTAGGACGATCTTTCCTAAGACAATACGCCGACAGATAAAAGAGAAAAAACATAGAGGCATAAAGCACGCCAGGAAAGATATATATAGTTTTGAATCTGAACTGACGGACAAATTAACTATGTCTTCGCATTGCTCGTCACCCTGAAAATGGTTTTTATTTTTTAACTCTAAAATTCAATTCAATCATAGAATTTTGTTGCTGGAAGATGCTAGGAAATTAACTTGACGAAATCTGTCAAAGTCAACAAGTGTCTGTTCTGGGCCGCCTAAGTTCTAAGCCGAAGAGGCTAACTTAACAAGTCTCAGATGTAGACATGTGGTAGTTTGGCTTCTCTTTAGAAGCTTCCATCTCTGGTACTTCTTTTAACTTGTAAATATTTAGCAGTTCTCTAAAGAGTAATGGAATGTGAGCTCTTTAGCATATTGTAGATAGTAATGGTGGTAGAATGCTCTAGGTCTTGCTAGAAATGACTAGAATAAAATATTTTGGAACTAGATAAGCCTTCCTATACATAAGCTTGGCCACTTAGCATTCATTCAAGAAAGCAACTCGTAAGCAAGCTCTCAAGCATACTTGTAAACACACCCTTGTGAATAATACAAACTCTCTTTGACTCAACTGCTCTCTTTTCTCTGTAGTTCTTTTGCAAGTATTCTAGCTTAGTTAGTTGAGAAACTAAAGGCTTGCTGAATAACTTTCAGGTAAGAGTTGTCTAAGTACTACAAAGGTGTGATCCGCAAAATACTCATCCCATGACACTAATTACGCTCTAAACAAACGGAGGTAAGGCTCCAGTAAGATAAGTATTAAAATTAACATAATTTAATTAAGATCAGTGGATGCATATGAGGCTTATAGAAGCAATTGTGAAAGTGGCATAGTACTAGTTTAGTTGGAGAAGATGAAAGAAACTGATCTGTATCAACGACAATGATGACCAGAGCTCGTACATGAACCGAAAACATAAGAGCTAGAAAATGAGTTAAAATTTTAAAATGAAATTTATACATAAGAGGAATCAAACAGACATTTAACTTTGATGCTGTGATCACGTACTTCGACGCAAAAGGTCGAGTGGCTAGATTAGATAAGAGCTCAACAATAACATTACTAAAAAAGCGTACTCTTAACAAATCTAATCGGGGATGGGGACTTTAAGAGATTTTCCCCATTCAACAGGATACGTAGATAATTTTATACTTAATTTCTATATTTGGAGAAGGGATTGAGATGATTTTTTACCAATTTCTTATTCGGAGAAGGGACAGAGATGAGGTGGACTAGTGGAATCCCCATCATCTCCTCATTTCTCCATTTTAATTTTTAATTTATTTTTCTAGAATTTTTAGTAAATAAATAATAAAATTTAAGTTGTAAAATATTAAATATTAGTATAAATAACAAATATCAAAATGTTTATATAAATAATATAAATATTAGTTAATATAAAGACTGTAATGTAATTTATGCTTAACCATAGCCCAAAACTCACAATCTCATAAGTTCACAATTCACAAATCAAACTTTAAGCCACTCTCTCATAGTCGCATCATTTCCAAATTATTCGTGCCATAGCCAGCACTTAGCGCATCCTCATCTTATCATAGCCCAACAACACATTACGTTGCCGGTGGCTGAGCAGCCCAACTTGTCGCAATGTTAGCCAATAGCCCTGCTTGCGACGTTCTTTTGCACCATAGTCAGTTTAATATTATATAGAAATCATATTATTTAAATTTTTTTTGAAAATTATTATTTGAATATTATATATACCAAATGTTTAATGGAGTATAATGAAATAAGATCCATTCATGGTCATTCTCATTTTATTTTATATATTTTCAAGTTAATATGATTAAATTAAGTTTGAAAATTAAAAAATTATTAGTCGGGATCCCGTGTTATTATTGGGGGGGGACAGGAATTCACTCGAACAATTCTGACGGGAAGAGAGAGGGGACGAGGATATATGTAGAATATCGGGGATGGATATGGAGATATCGGTCCCCTCCCCTCCCGTTGCCATCCGCGATATATTTGCTTACCTTTGACAAGACTTGGGATAAATTAAGTTTAAAGCAGCTCCATATTCATTATCATCCTAGAAAAGTCTTGGAAGCACACAATTCCGTCCATATATTTTTTCTGCGGATGCAATCATGTGCCTGCAATCCTCAACCCTTCATCGTCAAGAGAAGTGAAAACAGTGAATAAGTCCTCAGTTGTGATTATACCATCGTGATCGATGTCAAAGAAATCAAAGGTCTCTTTAAGCTCAGGCTCAGAAGTCCGCTCACAAGCCAAGTTGCCTAATAGGCTCGTGAACTTCTCTAAGCTTATACACCCATCACGTTTTTTACAATCCATCTCGCTTAGGATGAAGGGCACCTCTTGTTGAGTGGGGGAGATTCGGCTCTAAGCCGGATCAAGAGCGCCTCCAGCATGCTTCTCAAAACCACCCGGCTGTCATTGTCGAGCAGCTTAAACAATTATTATAATGCAAATCCGGGGAGTTATCCAGTCGGGTCATCCTCACTGTCAACGCCTCCAAGCGTATACAGCCATCACCCTCAGTATCCATCTCACTCAGGATCAAGGACACCTTCACTTGAGGTGGCGGGTCGGCTCCAAGCTGGATTATAAGCGACTCTAGATCGCTTCTCATAACCTGTTAATAGAATAATAGTACTTGTCTACACATGTATTACACACATGTCAAGTATTTAGAATCAATTCAATTTTATCTTGAAAAATGTTGCTTAAATAAGATTGGCTTGCTTAGAGGTGGGTGCAATTTAACCGAACCAATCCAAAACGACCCAGATCGACCAATTGGATCGGTTTGTGTCATCAAAATTTCGACTTCGGTTTTATTTTTTTAATAAAAATATTAATCGTTATATTTCTGGCACTTATTTAATAATTATCCGAAATGTAAATAAAAAAATTATTTTTTTAACAAAATGTTGACATTTTGGTCAGTGTATATAGACATCACACACTTACATTCTTCTCTTTTGAAGTTTTAGAGTCTACAATTTAAATGTCTTTCTTCATCCTTTTGTTTGTTCAGGGACGTTATATTTATTTCTTATGACTTGTACTTCTCAGGATGCATTGGCAAAAATAATGTCATTTTCTTAAAATGGCCCACGAGCTGTCTGCATATTGTTAGCTAATGGTGCTATATCCAATGTAACACTTCGTCAAGCTATGACATCTGGTGGAACTGTAACTTATGAGGTTTGTTGAAAAATAAAATTCTGTAAGTTTTTTGTTGATGTCCCTTGAACTTTAGCCCAAGTGGCAAGATAGGGAAGGAGTGGGGTAAGGACTTGTGTCCGGAGGTTGTGAATTTGGAGGGGCAAAAATGGAGAAGAATAAAATAGATAAAATGCCACGTCATTGCAAGACATATCTTGATAAATTATCCATGTTGCTAATCGTGAATATATGGCGGATTTTATATTAACCAATAGGACTTCAATTATTTGGACATTGTAGTTCACGGAGAACAAACTATATGGATAATTTGAAAAAAAAATTTCTTCGGTATCAAGATGATCTCTAGACAGCCACTTTCTTATTTTCCTTGAATGAATTGTCTCAAATCTGCAAAATAATGATTGATTAAAACTGGAGAAATAACAGTGGTAAATGACATTTTGATTATAACTTGGGGCAATTTTTAAGTTTGAGTCGAGAAAGCTGGTGGAAAATTGGCAGCACACAAGTGAGATAGATTTCACTCATCGAAAATGTTATTTTTGCATCATATGAAGCACTTGGATTTACTGTAATTGATTGTGCAGGGGCGATTTGAGATCTTGTCTCTCTCTGGTTCTATTCTTCTCTCTGAGAGTGGTAGTCAGCGAAGCAGAACCGGTGGTTTAAGTGTGTCATTAGCTGGGCCAGATGGTCGTGTTCCGGGCGGTGGTGTGGCAGGGCTCCTAACTGCAGCCTCTCCCGTTCAGGTTTCCTTTGGTTCTTTGTTCCACTGCCTAAGAACTGTGATGTACTTATATCCTGATTTAGAGTAAGAAGTTTCGACGTCATAGCGTTTTATGACACTGTTGCATTACAGGTTATCATCGGTAGTTTTCTGGCCGAAGGATGGAAGGAATCGATATCAGGAATGCAACCAGAACCATTGTCTTCTTCTACGCCAAAGTTCATCCCAGGCGCATCAGCAGTTGGAAGCCCACCATCCCGTGGAAACTGAAGCGAATCATCCGGTGGACCTGGAAGCCCTCTAAACCACAGCACCGGAGGAGGCTGCAGTAACAGCAATCCACCGAATATGTAGAAATAGAGTTGTTGTTGCCGTGTGATTCAGTATCAGTTTTTATTTGGAATCGGATTCCGATGTGGGCTCCATATGTAATTTATGATTTCTGCTTTCAACTCGCTAGAGCTCTAGTTGCTTACTAGGAGTATAGTAGAAGATGCCATTCCAGTGTGTCTTAAACTGAAACTGAAAGCAGGCAGAGTCTTAAGGCCCTTTCCTATCCTTTAAAGTGGGTCTTGGGTAATAACAACATATAATAGAGATCAGATGCTAGGTATTGTTTAGATCTAGGTTCGGTTATTGTAGGATTAGTGCTACGAATTCAATTTGAGTGTTTGCTTCAGACATGTTATTCCTGTTGACGTGCGTTGCTACATTTTTCAGTCACACTTATTAGTTTATTTCGTCGTTCGGTTCCTAATTATTATTGCATACACTTATCCTTTCAGATTAAATTCACTTCATACCTTTGCATCCACTGAATGTTTTAGCTAGTTTTCCAATTTCCAAATAAGGTTCAAGTTCCCATCCATTCGAAAAAAACAAGGTTCAAGTTCGACGTGAACAGTATTGATTAATTTTACATAAAAAACGTTGACTGGTATCCAAGTTACTTGACCGGCGCGTCTTCTTAAACACCCTTAATTGATTTGGTTGCGTTTCCACTAGTGAATTCCATTCTCCATGTAATGTTCTTATACTAACATTTGTGGAATTCTCTGACACAACCATGGGAAGTGGCAAAAGTCACGGTTTTTTTATCAACACTTAATTTAACTTAATTTTACAACAGTGTTAAAGGAATTTTCAATACAACACGATCTCAAAACTATTAGCAGAACTCTGCTGTGTAACAACAATCTCACTATTTGCTGTCTACCCTCAGTTGTGGTCCCTTCACCAAGCGAGCAACACATCTGCAAAAAGTGCATATATCTTCCCTGTTAGCATGAGCACCGCAATCTCTTCCTCTCTAATCTGCTGGTACAAAGATGAAATAGATTCTGTATCACAAAGATTCTGGACTCATCGACGGCCTAATTCTTGAGGGCATTTTCATGGGTTGTCGCAATTCGCCATCCAACCGACCACTGAAGGAATTCTTAGGTGTGATGGACATTTTATTTAATGCATACTCAAACTCATCGAGATCAAGATCCTGCTCATCAGGACTCCGACCCATCCCATCAACCATAACATGATCTCCATTATCCTCATCTACGTCTTCATCGCTGATGTCTTCTTCGTCGCCATGATACGCAGTTTTAACCATCGACCAGTAAATGAAGTTCGGCCGTATGAAACTTCAGAAACACACACATCAGTTTATTAGTCATCTTTAGCTCAAGTGACTCTTCTGACTCACAAGTTCAGGCCAATATACTGGTAATTATCCCTCCACCTCATTTCAACTTAATAGTTTCCAGAGCAGTCATTGAGAAAAGCTAATGACTGAAAACTTGGGTTCATGTAAAATATGAATTTTAATAATGTTGACATTCATTCTAAAAATAATTCATAGCAGGGTAGCATTTGCAAACCTGTCAGATTTCTTCAGCAAACATGGATCGAACGGAAAGAAAATGTCCAGCCTTTCCAGCCCACCAAAAGCCCTGGAAAGTTCAGACTCCAGCAGATCATTAAATATAAAGGTTTCAGAAACGGTGAATAGACGAGCAGCTTTTGATTGTTGGAGAAACTCTGAAACCACAGATGGTAGGCATACCTGTTTACAAGAGATTAAAATTAAGACATATTCATCCTGCTAGAGCAGCAATTCAAAAGGAAAGAATGAAACGACTAAAAAGATGTCCAATGTCCCTAGAAGAAAGAAATCAACGACTAAAAAGATGTACAATGTCCCTAGAAGAAAGAAATCGTCTTCAAAATAGTAATTTAAGATGGTAGGGAAAAAAAATTGTGACATAACAGGCTTGATATTTCATATTAATTTTAGAAGAGGTATCAAAAGAAAAGATGCTCACCTTTAATGGGTTCAAATTGTGCTTCAAAACTGTTTCTAGAGGCATAAGGAGAAGCTGAGACTTGAGCCTTGGTACATCCATTATAGATCTCATGCGAAAGCAGAGCGCATACATAATGGCCTGTGGTGAAGAATTAACCATCAATACTCCAGTTTAATAATTGATTTAAACTACTCAACAGTTTTACCATAGACCAAAACAATCCATGATAGACCAACATAAGCAAAATGATATCATCAGAAAAGCAAAAGATCCATAAAAGTTGGTTGAAGAGACATTTAAGCAAAAGAAATCTTTTATTAAGAAATCTATGTTCAGAAGCATTTACCTGGCATCCTGAATAAAACACTCTATGGGCTTTTGGGTTTATGTTACCACCTGGTATATTACAGTACTCCAAACACCAATCCACCAACCTGCAAAATAAAAAGACTATCAGATTTAATATGAAATCCACATTTGCTTCTTTCATAGAATATCCAGAGCCATGCAACAAACCCAACTAAACAGCCCATTTGATTCAATTTAGATTTTCACTTAATGCAATTCAGTCTGGGTTAACATCTTGCTTTCAGTTTAATAAGTACATTGCCCATGGGGCACAAACTACAATCGATGTGGTTATATACCAACAAGTTAAACTTATTAAAAATGATACTAATCTGTACATATAAATGATACAATTGTAAGATGCTAATGAATGATGTTTTCTTCTGAAAATAAATTAGCTATTGAATATTGGCTTATTACTTTATTTTAATATTGATCAAAGCATAATTTTTTTTATTTAATTTGGTTCTAGTCAGTCCATATAAGTTTTTTTGTTTTTGGTTCCCTAATACCAACCACTTTTGGCTCGATCATTAAAATTTGTCAGATACTGAAACAACCGAGCATGCACACTGCTAACCGTGCAGTTTCAATTCACTCGATGGATCTTCCATAAGAATAACAGAATACAAGATCAGCTATTGTTTCTAACCTTTTTAACAAGCTAACAATGAAACAGGGAGACAAAAACCTCGCGCGAGACAGGAAACTAGCAAGATAAGACACAGCACTCATCCTGCATATAAAAGAAAAGAGAGTTAATACTAGTATGATAATAATGATTTATCCCCTCCAAAATGACAATCCATACAAGACTCCAACAACTAGTATTTTGCAATACAAAGATATATGTATGTCATAACAATTGGCAGAGAAATCATTTATTTATTTAACAACTTCATTGCTGTCTATAAACATACCTTCCAATAAAATAAGGAGGATAAACAAAATAATTTGGTAGAAAAGTCGTTTATTCATTGAACATTTTTTTAAGCTCAGCAACTCATTACCATCCCAATAAAAGAAAAATTAGAAGTATCAGGAAAAAAATGTTTTGACATGGTGGCATGTAACTTAAAAGACGACATTTGATTGATCAAGAGCCTGATTTGCAGTTAACTATCTACGGACACATACCAACTAGAACCAGCAGCCAAAAAATGATTTTACTCATTGAGATAAGAATCCAAATTACCTTGTGAGTGGAGGATAGAGACCACTAACAAAGACATCCACAAGCATTGTGGCAAATCTCAGACCACAGTTTTCGGGATCCAATGCACACGCATAAAACATCACAAACTGCATTCAAAAGAAGACAAATACCTCAATAAACAAAGCAAGGAAAATACATATTCCAATAATCCCCCACCCCCACCCCCCACCCCCTCCAAAAAAAAAAAAACAAATCCATCGAATAATTAATAAGAAACGGAAAACTATGCCACTGGGCTTTGTGCCATTAACAATCAGTTCGAGCCCCTACTTAACCTATTTCCACAAAATGTGCACTAAGGGTAGATATATCTTGCCAATATTAGTAGGAATAGATTTGCGATTTAGTCTTGATAGATTTCTAGGCTATACTGTAAGTGTATATATCTACAATCTCTGAAGTCCTCATATTGTCATATATCTGTAGATTGCAACAGCCTAAAAAAAATACTATAGAAGGAAGAAACGCATGCACACAAACATTGCAAGGATCTAGGGTTAATACCAATCAATAAGTTGGAAAAAACTTAGTAAGACAATTTTCGATATAGAAATCGAAAGGATCTAATTCGAGCAATTTTGAAATCCAAAAGCAAGGGGAAATTTTGTTGGAATTGGGAAAACTTTTTCTACCAAAAGTGTACCTTGTAGGAATCAATTGTTCATATGATTCTTTGATAGAAAGAAATTAAAGGGGGGTGTGTCCGAGTGTCTTTATAAGTTCGCCAAAACAATGAAATATAAAGAAAATTTGAGCATTACCTGAGCAAACTTCGACTTGTACGCGTTTAAAACAGTTATCTGGAATGACTGAAGAAGAATTTCAAATACCTAACCATAACAATTAATCTCTTTAAAACAAGCCAGAAAGAGGACCCAAAGAGCAAGTAAAAGGAATAAGAATTTAGAAAATACCTCAATCAAACGGCCTGTGCCTTCGCATGATTCAAGATGCTCAAAAGTTAGCACCATCAAGCTATCTAGTAGTTCAGCAATTAGGTTTCCACTTAAACTCTTCCAACTTAAAGAGCCACTTGGAAGCTACCCAAAGAAAAAAAAAATTATAATCAGGTTACATTATTTCCCACGAGTAAAGACAAATCAAGAAAAAGATCTACCAATTTTCTACAGTTCATTTTGTATGTCTTTAATTTCTTTTCTTTACAAAAGGAACTTCCACGTTTCATAATTTCTGTAAAAATTTTAGCAGCACACACTGAACTAATTCCAGTACTCGGCACCGGTTCTAATTTTTTATGTTATAATTGTTGATATGAAAATCAGGTGAATCACCAAAAATGAAAATTTGTCGATTCTACCTCATCGCCAACTTGCTCAGCATCATCTGCAGCCTCTTCCATGTCTTCTAACTCCATCTCAAATATGCCTTTACTAAAATCATCATGTAAAATGTCATCCCATCCAATCTCCATCTATAAGAAATTTCACCACATAAGATTGTTCATATAAACACAAATTATTTTCAAGCACCAAGTTACACGGCAGTTCCATTGACTTACATCCAAATCTATTAGCCTATCCACCACTGCCATAAGCAATGTGCTTCTAACAAGTTCTCCCATTGCACTGCTCTCCAGCTTTAGCATGTTCTCCGTGTAAACAACAATCATCTTCAACTACAGAAAGAGATGGATAAATCATAAATCTCAAAAAACACATTTAATCATGTAGAACAACAATTTCTGATTGTAGTACAACAATTTCTGATTACAGACAGCACTCAAATAAAAGAATAAATAAATAACGGATTCAGGGATAACATTCAAAATGGCATGTTTTTCACAAACAGAGAAATCCAAATGTCACTACCATCACGTGTATGTAAGTAGCACATAAACTATTTCACCACAATAAACAACGTGGGAATGACCCCAGGAGAACACAAGCATGAGTATAAAAGCATGTTATATGAACACACTACCAACTTATTGAAGGAGAGTGTGAAGAAGAGTGGAGCAACTTATACAAACACCCACAAAAGAGAACTCAAATTGCATTTGGTGCGTCTACAAGACAAACTGAGGAGTCAAGAGTAGAATCACATATTAGCAAGGCTCACAGAAACAAAGATCTAATTTCAGAATCCACATTTCATATTTTCCCCGGTATCTGAAAGATTCATTAGTATAATTAATATTGATATAATAGTCATATATAATCCCCCGAGGTGAAATGATAATCATATATAATCAACTTGGCAAAATTCCTAGAGATATTAGACCAGAATGGGACAAGAAGCACATACAACAGTATCAATACATGCATGCGTCCATTGTGACTAATTTAGACAACAAAATCTGAAAATAATAGCAAATAGGCCACCCAATTTGTTTGAGAAATCCAATTTCAAACAGTAAAGGCTCATATTTGACTTACTCGCTCATGCTTATTATGGACAGTTGGCATTCTCTGCACAACTATGGGCAATAATCTCATCGGGGCAAGAGGCACCAAGTCAAAAATACTTTTCAAAGTCGCATGCACCCGGGAAAGAACTTGATGCTTTCTTTCAATACCATGATGCTCTTTCAGTTTATCTAGGAAATAACTTGGCGGTGTGAAGTTGCTGACGAGCATAGTTAAACATGAATCAACATATTTTCCACTGGAAGCAGCCTGAAATACTATGAGTGGAATGAATAAAAAAATTGTAAAGACTTCATAGAGCAATTTTAAGAATTTAAATTTCTGATGATTCTCAACTGACATACCAAGGATACAATCAGGCCTTTCAGTGCATCCATAATATCTGGATCATAGTTCCACATGCTCATTCCAAAAATCTGAAAAACACTTGATCATGAAAAACGATAATAACAATCGGGTAATACTTAACAAGCAGAAACAAAAACACAAATCCATAAATCCATATGAAAAAACTTACAGAAACAAGAAGAGACTCGTGATGGGAAATGTCTATATAAGAAACTGCTCCGGATAGCGCCTTCAAACTTGTCTGCCAAGTTAATATAAAGAGGGAACTAAAGCTTAAAACAAAAGACATATGAATGTCATTTGATAACAACAACATGCACGAAACTAAGTGAAGAACCTACCTCAAGCAAAGCCCTATTGTCAGGATCAAGACGTCCCGAAAGGTGCATAACCGCAACTAGTTGGTTGTAATTGTCATTATCACCCTATCCAAAGAATTTTTTTTTTTTTTTTTTTGGGTAACATGGAGTAGTAAATAAGGATTAGAACAGGTAACTAATTATTTTTTCCTCTGAAAAAAATTAAAATAATAATTAGTTGAGCAGAGTCTACAAGGTGGGGAAACACTTACTGATTGGACAGACGTGAGGGCTTCCCTTACATGGTAGACTAATTCCAAGTCACTAATATTAACATCCTCATTAACATCCTCCATCTCATGAGATTCAGCATGATCTTTTGGTAATTCCATTCCCATGGTCCCCAAGTACTCTACATCAATATTTGTCTGACCATTAAACTTACCAAGAGATATCGAATAACGAAATCATTTAACATAAATGAATAGAATTAGAATTAAATATAAGATAATTCAATAATTTTCTTCATTTATTTGAGAGAGAAAAAAAAGGAAATAGCGTGTAGTAAGGGTGGGCAAATCGAGTTCTGGTTCGGGTTGTTCGTTTTGGGTTACAACCCAATCGGGTTGGAGAATTAAACCCAATCGGGTTGAATTAAACCCAATGGGGCAGGCTTGGCAGGGATCATGATCCCTGAACCCGAACTGGGGTTGGAAGCAATCCCCGAAGCATGTAGTAAACAAACAAAGCATTTTATTAAGTGATAAGAAAGAAACTGCAGAAAACACGGCATATCGTGAGGACTAGGATACAATTGAAGCAAAATTAGATATTAAACAAATAAAATATTTCATAAGTATGATACAGAGCTAGAGATAAAGCTAACACTATCTGAGGATGCGCGTGTCTCAGTCGAGTCTTATCATTAACTACAGAAGGCAACAAGGATGCAACGGCTCGGTATGTGAAGGGACCTTGCCTTCCTTCTTCCTGTCGGCTGGGAACAGAGGGTTTTCACTCGCCTCGAGCGGTGCCATTTTATACCTGTCACTCTATTTCTCATATTTGTATTTTAGGCTCGTATGTCTCTGTTATTTGTTTTTTACCACCACACAACACAAGGTTTCCACTTTCTAACCATTACTTTTTATTCCGAGTTTTTAGTACAATATTGATGAAGTATTTATATTTTAAATAATAATAATGGTGCGAAGCCTTAATACTAATAATTGAATCTGGCCCTAAGGGTACGACGACTTCTTCGCACTGCTTGTGAACGTGAAAATGGCTTTTGCCTTAAAATTCAATTGTAGAAAACTAGAAATTTCTTGGTAGAATATGCTAGAAAATTAAGGTGTATAACAGAGTAAGAGTGTAGTAAGATCTAAGGTTGGCAATTTGCGGGCCTGGGCCGGGCAAGTCCGACCCAAGCCCTCCCACCAGCCTTGATCGGGTCAGGCTTGGATTTTTTTTATTATAAATTTTTAATAAAACTAAAAAAAAAGTTAAATTATAGATGATTATCCAACACACAAAACGCTAGCAACACAACATAATATAAATGCTAATATAAAAAAATAAATTAATCCAATATACCGCCAAAATTAGAGCATGTAAAAATTTGCCAGCAGAATTTCTTTATTCTGTTAAATTATAAATATTACAATTTCAGATTTGTTGAAAATCTAAATGCATAAACATGTAATGCAATATAAAAATCAACATTGATGCTTCCCAATCAAATGTGAGAAGAGAAAGCTCCTAACCAAATTGTAACTTTATTGTGAAGATCGATTATTGCAAAATTAGTACATAAATTAATATGTATATAATCAAAATTAATAGATAAATTAATTTTTTTTACAAGAAATGAAAAAAATTGAAAGTGGGGTTGATTTTTACCTCAAAGATCACGTGGGTATGATGTTGCTAGTGTCTGTGCGTCGCGCTGCAGTTGCTGCTTGGGCTAGGTTCAATGCGTATTGGGGCTCGCGACTCGTGGTGCAATGTGTTAGGCTTGCGAAGATCGGGGGTGATGACTACTACGAGTGAGGCAGTAAAGACTAAGAGTGTGGTTGTCGGCTATTGAGGCACGGTCGGCGCCCGGTGTGTGGCATCTGCAATGTTTGTTTTATTTGTTTTGTTTAAAGACTATAATTATGTTGCAGTTCACCTCCGGTGAACCTTGTTTAAATTAGGGTTACTGCTTACAAAGTTAGGGAGAATAGGTTACAAGGCGTTTTCACTTTTCGCTTTTGATTTTTTTTCTTTTCTTTTTTATTTGAATTTTTTAATTTTACATATAATAAAGCCCGGGCTTTTTATTAGGCCCATTATGTGCGGGCCTTGAATTTTTGAACAAAATTTAAGCCTCAAGCTGGGCTTAAAATCAGCGGGTCCAGGCCTGAACATACTTGGGCCGACTCAATTTTTTTTGCCAAGTCTAGTAAGATCGGGATGCATCGGAGGCTTATAGAAGCAATTCTGACAAGTGACATAGAAAGCTTCACCAGATTAGTTGAAAAAGACGAAAAAATTCTGGATCAAAGAATAACCTCAAATTCATGCCTTCATTTGTTGACCTTGTTATAGAAATTATTTGATCCAAATATTGAAGCTCATAGATTAATTAAGGACTCAATAGTAAAAATTAACAATAAATTTTAAGAGGCTTCTTCATGTGAAATGTAGGCTGTGACAAAAGCTCATAGATGTGTCAAGAGACAAGCCTAAAAACGAGCTGAGAAATTAAAATTAAAAGAGAAATTTGCACATTCGAAGAACGAACTCAAGAAAATCTCAGCTCAAAAACCATGGTACAGAAACTGTTTCATCCAAAAGTTCGAATTTATTGGTTGGGCAATAGCCAACAATAATAAGAAAGACGAGTGTAAATAGACCTAATTATTTCTGGTTGTTTCATCCTAGTGTTGCGTTAATCAAGTCTACTCTCACGTGCCGCTAAAATTGATAATGAATAATCACTGATTGAGATTTAATACTCAAAACTCTCTTCCGGTAATAATTAAGAACAGCCACGGTATTATTTTCAGGACCAATGCCAGTTGTAGAACCTTGGCCTTTGATCTTGCAAAAGTATGCTTTATAAATTGATTGATACAATGATTTGCGGATAACAATATACAAAACCAACGATATAATTGGAATTGAAGTGATCGCCGGCCATAAAATGATCGGTACGGTAATCCAACATAAGAATATAATCAATGATACATACAAAATGGAAACAACACTTGAATTTCATGATCATGATCAAAAATACAATTCAAGTTTTCTCAATAAGTCTTGTATTAAACACGCATACACGCACAAGAAATTGAGTCAAAAAAATGAAGAAAAAATTTACCAAACCTCAGTCGTACATAAATTTCACAATGTTCTCTTGAACCTTATTAACAGTCATCAAAATTGTTTCCTCGACGGTAACGTAGCTCCAAAGAAACCTGTCGTTCATATAAAAGCCGGCGACGAAAATTAGTGATAAAAATCTCTGCCCTCCGATCAATATCATCGTCACCATTATAAGCACAACTGTTTGTTCTTTGAAGTACTCGAACGGGGCTACCCTCATCAAAGTCTCGATCAACAATGCAGTATTGCAAGCCTAATCGATCGTTAAAACTCAATGAACGCCGACTCTGAGAAAAACCAGCACTGCATATTGAAGCTAAGTTCCATTTGCTTAGCTTTATAAGGCTTAAAATCGTGTGTAATTTCTTCACTGCTTTCTTTAGGTGGCCTTGCATGAGTGACCGGCTTTGATGCTTACCCATTTGTTTGTTCAAGTGCAGACTTGTAATGATAGTTGATGCTGAAATTGAGCTGTGGCTTGGTACTTATAAGCAAGAGAGGGCGTGCGAGTGAGAAAATTCTCGGACAAGATACAATACTTCGAGATAGCAAGAAAGCGCGTTATAAGTCGGAAATGATTTGGGAGTTACAAACTGACAGCTAGTTACGTTAGTGTTTCATCCAAGACCGTGAGTTGGGAATTGCTAAAATGACAAGAGTTGTCGTTTGTGTGCTTGTGATACAAGCCAGAAGGTCAAAGCTTTTGGCAAGGTTTCTAGCAAAACCCTCGGGTGATTCGTCTGTTTTTGGATACATGGTCACAGCTTGTTAGATTAGTATCTTCGATAGAAATTCTTGCCGACCAAGTTTTGACAGGTGCAATTCGAGTACAGATATAATTTGCCATTGGCTATGATTACAAATAACAAGTGTAACGATAATAGAACGCACATACTTATTGCATATGTGGGAACCGATAGCCCCCGCGTCAACAGTCTACTTCAAGGTAAAATAAAGGGTTTTCTCCCAACCAACATACAATATTTAACAAGCTAGGCTTCAGCATAGTAATAAAAAGGAGAATGTATTGGTAAGCTAGGTTTCAGCATAGTAATAAAAAGGAGAATGTATTGGTTTCAATTACAACGTTAAATACAACAGAACTTTCATCATTCCTCCATAACATGTTAAACAGGCTAACCGAAGAACTAACACAAGTAATTTATTCAAGGCCCTGTTGAATAAACCACCACAGCTTATATCAAATCAATTTTTATGGGCAGCGGCCTAATGTTTACCCAAAGAAAGGCTTAATATGCAATGATCAATTCAAAAAATAAGCATATAAGAAGATTAAAATCTAAAATCCGATAGCTACTAACAAAAATGTGAGCAACATTCCAAGCAGCGTGGAGGTCAAAACTTAAGAATTGGCAACCAGATCCTCGGGAGCATCCTCGTTTGGAACTCCTTCACGGAGGAATTTTGCTGCTTCCTCAGCAGTTTCCCAGGTATTTGAACTTGCTTCCTCAATTTTCTGGGTATCTGCACTTCCTTCCTCAGTTTGTTTCTGTTTGCTTGAGCCTCCATACATCTGTCTTCTGAGTTCTCTACGTGCTGCTCTCTGAGTGATTTTCATGTATTTAAAGTCCTGTTCCAGCTTGGCTTCTTCCTCGGGTGTAAAGAATACCACTTCTGTCTGCCCAAGTTCTTCATAAAGCTTCTCAATCTTGGTCTTCCAGTAAAGACCCATTTCTGTGTCCATCTTGTGGTAAGGGGTCTTTAGCAGGTATTCATCGATCCCCCCTGCCTTGTCAACGCAGCGGAGTGCATGTGTTGTGACTTTGACTCTAATGTGACGATCCATTATATAACTAAATAGCCGCTTCTCCTGGACATTTGGCTTCCAATTCCTCCTAGTCCTATCATCATCGTCATCACAGATAAAGTCCTTGAGATTAATATACTCTTCTTTCTCAAATAAGTGGAGTTACAAGAAATGCAAAACGCAACATAGCAGTAAATAAACTTGATTCACTTTGTAGTTCTGTTCACTTATATCCCATAAATTGCTTAGATAAAACCCAATTAAAGGGAAAAAAAAAAGCACATTAGTAGTGTAGATAATCTGCTGTTCTAATACCAGAATGGAAGAATCTATATGAAGCTAGCCAAAACAAACAGAAAGTACCAAGTAGCACTAAATCCAACATCTAAAGCACAATAAAGTACTATCATCATCAAGCCAACGATGGTGAAATTTGAATTACTTGTGAAAGCTACTTGCAAAAAAACAATGACCGTTAGATGTTAACCTAAATTGAGGATGTTTCTCGGAGAACATCCAACAAAAATGACCAAATTCAGAGAACTTCCACTCAACATTACTTTCTTTGAAGAATTTGATAATTCAAAATGCCACAGTTCCAGGAACAACTGGAAGCCAATCAAATACAAGAATCAACAAGCACTCAACTCCAAAAACTCAATACATACACAGGACAAATTAAAAATCTCAATTGCTTCGCATCTCTCTTTCATAAATTAAAGAGTACACGTGCATCCCAGTACATATCACTTAATTGTTCCAAGCATAGATCCAATTTCTTCACTGTAACTCCACCTGTTTTCAACTAATTTTCCTTAAGCTTCGTCATTTCGAAAATATTCACAAGCAACATCAATTACCAAATTAAAATTTTTGTTTTTTTAAGAAAAAAAAAAATTCCTATGATACATTCGGCAATAATTCCCAAAAAACCTAAATAAAAAAATATAAAAGAAATTACTTGTTACCGCCATCTTCGCTGACGCGATTGCCGAACTGGATGTGTTTGCCAGCGAAAAGACCGCGTTTGGCTCGGTTCATGACGACCCTGCGGTCAGGTACACATTTCTTAAGAGATTCTTTTACTCCTGGAGCCAAGTTCTTCTCTCCCCCTACCTTCCTCATTAGTTTCTTCATCATCTCCTTCCCTCGAAACGCCATGTCGTTTAATGACTACTTCTCTTCTTTGCAATTCTAGTTTTTCGTTAAAACTGCACTCTATCTCTGTGTATTCGCTGTGCGCTGCCACACCGCTCCCTAAGGCTTAAACCCTTTTGCTCTTCCCAACTGCTTTTGTCTATACACTTGTTCCGATTATTGCCCCTCTGATTTTACCACGTCCGTGGCTTCTATTAATATTTTAATTTGTTCTTGGATTTTCTCGATCATGCTATGTTTATTGGATCGAACCGTATATATTTCCTACACTATTAATGCCTTAAAAAATTTAAGGCATCGTATAGGGACCTCCTTTTCTTTCTTTCTTTCTTTATTTTCCTTTTTTTAAAAAAAAAATTGCACATTTTAGTACAAAATCACTCGAGATTTTAAAACTTATTCATAAATTTACACATATTACAGCCATTTATGTTAAAATTGTGAATTAATCACTCGATATCAAAAGACTATATTGTTTGTGATACTTAAACAACATCACCTACTAAATAATTGCCCAAATGCAATTATATTTATTGCTACCAACCACCATTAACGTTGTATAACACATCAAAATATTGCCGATAATAAATCTTAAATCTCATTGAATTTTTTACAGATAAAAATCACTTTTATCTTGTACATTTAAAGCACAATTTATAAAATTCAAAATTCAAGATTTTAGTTTTTATGTCTAATATTAAATACACCATTTTTCGTTTTATTTTCACGTCTACGCATTTTTCCGGCTATTCACGATCTTGGACTTGGAGTAATTGTTAAAGAAAATTAACCCAGTTCCGATCCAATTAATGAGACAATCTTTCATGGTTATCATATCATTTAAATCAATTTGTGGAAAAGTAAAACTTAAAAAGAAACCTAAATTTGCAAAAATATTAGGATGCAATGCAATTACGCACAGCTTCTACAAGCACAAAGTTCTTGGCCTGGGCAACTGAGGGCCCGGTGTAATAAGTTTTAACAATTGCTCAAGAGCTTAAAAATCCGACGGCTGTAACCAGTACCATATAAGTTACCGCATTTTACAATTACCACCATCTTATGCCTCTTTGCTAACATTAGATCAATCACATGGCCAATAGATCTTGAAGTGGAAATGCAAGGAGGTGGAATTCTCATCATGGTGGACAATGGGGCATTCAACTGCTCAGTACAAAATAAAAGAAATACTGTAAAAGCTTGTAATGAACTAAGCAACTATCCATGAATTTCTTACCAACAACTTATAACTGATATTTAAGCTATGAGAGCAATGAAATCAGGCGATTGGAGAAAAGTTGCTCCAAAAAAATAACGAAATACCTCACTGCAGGCTCACTGTGCAACAGTAGTCATCTACAATGGGCACAACCGGATCTCTAAACAAGCGCAAAACCACTTTCCTCAACACTATGGTACCTGGCAGTGGCCAAGCTTCTTCCACTGGCATCATGATCCTCTCAATAGGTTGATCCAATGATATCTGAAAAAGGAATATAGAGTAATACAGCGTATGACTTTAATTTACGGTGTCAAGACTATGAAGCATTGACTTATGATAGAACATTTTAAAAACAGCACTTGGCGCAATATGGAAAAACAAAAGAATAACGATAGACATCCCAAATTGTATCCCAAAATCTCATCCCAAATGATTTGGCATGTGATGTGTCATATCAAGTGATAGGTAGATTTTCGCAATAAATGAATTATTTATATAATAAAACCATCCACTTGATGAATGCCACATTTGGGATGTCTAACACAACACAAAACAAAATTGGGTACCTGGGGAAGTAGGTATGGGCTGAACATTGATTTCATTAACCCCAATAAGGCCTCTATGCGAATAGCAACCTGCATTATGAAGATACACAGAAGAATCAACAACATGTTAATGCAATTTCAACCAAGAAATCTGCACAATTAACATTGTATTGACCAAAGTAAAAAAGATGCATTTCCAAAAAGGATTCCCTACAAAAAAAAATTAAGCAAAAGTTACCATGAAGAGCAACAAGCTGATAACTTCAGCCCATGAAGTAATCTTTTAGCATATTGTCATTTGGAAGAGTGAAATTGACATATAATGAAAGTATGCTGCAAGTTGCATGATTATCCAGGGTGAACTTAAGATAAGTGACACCAAAATATTTAGTACTTGCTAACTTTGTATTATTATTCTCTTTTTTTAAAAAAGAAAAATCTATCTGTCACATAACATGTCTCCTCTGCTTGTCCATCATATTCCCTTCCATCTTGTGATAGTATTGGAAAGCTTATCTAGAGCCAAGTCAACCTGGCACGAAAAAAAACAATAACCCATATTAATTTACTAGCATTCTCTAGGTTGTCCACAACATAAATACCAGCTGAGGTGAAGCCATCACAACTAAAGATAAAAGCAATATGGATTACGTGCTTTAGTTTCATGAAAGTAGTCTGGAAATAAAAGATAAAATTATGTAAAGGACACAAAGCATATAGGTGGATCTAGTACCTGCCCGTCATTTAAAGCTGCCTCCATGAGAAGATGACCAGCTTCTTCTCAAACTTCTGGGGATATAGTTCCAGTAGAATCTGGCCACATTCGTCTATAAAGACTTTTGACTATATCATAGTCAACTCTAGCAGCTAATTCACGCATCATAGAAACGTAAAGGTGAGGTTTTGGCCGGAGACCTGGATTGCTACATGCCCGCTTTACGATTTCTCCAAATATGCAAAGAGCATATAGGCATATCATAGACCCACAACTAACTTGTAGAAGGCATGAGAATTGGTGCACAACTATTAACACAAAGAAACAAAACCTTGTATCCACTTCGAATCTAAATGAAAATAAGAGTTAGCCTAGTATTTTATTCATCTATTATTCATGCAGCAAGGCAGTAGAACGGATAGGAGCATAAAAGAAGAACAGTTAGCTAAACAATGCAAATGGCACAAGTTTGGTGCATTTTATTTTCTCCATATTATCTATTCTTGGCAGAGCAATAATCTATTCATATTCTATCCCAATTCTCAAATCATTTATTTTGCATTAGCAACATAAATGCTCCTCTTATGTACATATGGAGAAAGAAATGTGGATCGAGATCAAAGTTGAGTTGCTTGATAATCCAACTAATTACTATCAAAGCTTCAAGTGCAGCCTGATCCACCAAATAACCTACTTATAATAGCAAAGTTAGAAACAAAATTAGTTGCAATGTACCTTTAATTGAGCCAGAATTTAGCAAGGCATCCACCATTGCAGTAAATGTGGTTCGATCAAGAATCAAGTTACAACATGATTTCATCTCAAACACAATTTCCAGAACTGATTGCAGATCCTTGGCATGCCTAAAGCCCTACCACCGAAAAGGTATAATCATACAAGCAAGAAAAAAACTCTAACAAAGAAAAATAAACAAAACAAATGAGCACAAGAACAAAGACCTTGAGTAATGAGGCATAAGTGAAGACATCAGGGTGAAAACCACCACCGCTACATTTCTGTCCTTTGTCCTGTTTTAGAGAGAGAAAGAACAAAATCAAAAGCAATAATTTAAGTAAACCAATCCAATCCTACTCAAACTTAAAAATATATAGAGGCACAAAACTGGCCTTTCAAATACGTGCTTGTGACCTTCGGTTGCTCATTAAAAGACATTGCAACATCCAACTTCTCAGTCTTGATGCAAGCAGATATTCCGAGTACTATAGCTGACACTGTCAGGCTCTAATCCTACATGTGACATTTCATCAAGCAGATTTATTACAACCTCAGGACTGCCAGCACTGATATGTCCCTGAAAGTGGTAAAACAAGACCTCGTAAACAACACAACTACTTTCCAAAAGTAGATATTTGCAACTACCAAAAACAATATCCTGTGTATTTCTTGACTTGGCAAGCTAAAAGCCAACAAGCACGGTACATTTGTGTGCACTTGTGAAGAGTCTAGGCATTCCCAAAAGTGTTTTCAGATACCCATTTGCTTTTGTTTCTGCTCCCAAGTGATCAGTTGAAAGAAATTAAAGTATTTTTGGGGAATCTCGCATACACTTGGAGTATTTTCTGGGAAGCATTTCTTTTGAAAAGAAAAATACTCCCAAACACACCCTTAGTCTTCAAATTTACAATTCCTTTTAAGAACCATAAGACAGAGCAAGACCTTCATAAATAGATTTTAAAACAAGACTGAAGGATTCCCACCTTCATGAAGCAGAAAACCATATTGTGCAAGAAGACCATTAGAACCGCATAAATCTCATGCACTACAGCAATGCACCAACTGCATGTTAGCATCGGTTTGAAGCTCATATCAACACAAATAACCCAGAAAAATTATCCACCATTTGAATTATGAACCTAAATTTTATATTATTCATGTTCATATAATTGTTTCAACATTTCAAAATATGAACCTGCTTCAATTAGAGCATTTACTAGGCCACAAATAAGCCGTGCAGAGAGCTTAGGACTTCCCACAGCTGTTGCCTTTTTCCACTGACTCAAGTATTTGAAATGCTTCATCAATTCTCCGAGCCTCACCTAAACCCCATCATAATATCAATAATAATATTCACATATTCAGAAATGATGATATTTTTAGCACTATCAAAATGCTAAGGTAACTACAAAATTAACCTTCAATACGGTGCCGTATGTGACACTATCAACAGAGCAATCATCGGACTTTGACGTTTGGTCAAATTTTAAGCACCGAGTCAATTTCTCCGCAATGAACGCAAAGCTTCAATGGCTGCGTTCATCACTATCGTGTTCAGCTTCCAGTGCTCTCGGTTCACAATCTCAATCTCCTCAAAACTCTACACGAGCAAATTTCCGATTTCAAAATCTAATTTCCGGCAAATAGAATGAATTAAATTATTTTTAAGGGGAAAAAAATTGCTAGATGGAGTTGCCTACGGCGAGTGAGCTGAAGGACGCGGGAGGTGAGTCGTTTAAGTTTGGGCGGTTTTTTCTTTAACGGCATTTTGTTTAAGTGTCGACGTCGTTTCGGGATGGAGGGAGATGAGGAAACAACAGCGTTCGAAGAAAGTGAAGGTTGTAATTGCGGAGGCGGGAGAGCGTAAAGCTGACGCATCGCTGCTGGTGATTGCTGTTGTCGTGTTGGTGAGGAGCAAGAGCTACCCATTCGCCGTGCAGGGCAAGTAGTGTACGCCTGTACGGTGTGACACGATATGAAACGATGGGCATCAGCAGACAACGTTTACGCTGGCAGCCGGTCCACATTTATGCTGGTAGCAATTTTTCTTCAAAGCCTTGAAGGAAAGTTGCGAGAAGCTTTAAAGTCCGACCACTATGAATCTGGGCCACGCTTAATTGCTGTGGGGTTACGGACCGCCCTATAGCTGCCAAAATTTAGCATAGTATGATTATTCAACACGACAATAAAAGTAAATAGATATAAGTTATCAAATTTAATGTGATTATTAAATAAAATAGGTTTAGATCGACATAATTTTTTTTCTGTGTCGGATGAGGGTTAAAATTCTTACCTGAATAATAATACAATTATATCTTTTATTCTAAATTAATTTGTAAGTTTTTATCATCAAAACTTAAATATTAGACATAATTCTTTTTTTAAATTTTTTTGAAAGGACGAACATATGCACGGTGTTTTATTTATAAAATTCTATGTAGATTCAGAATTTTAATAGTGTAAATATATAAAACATTAGTAGACATGTATATTTTATAATATTAATATATAATATTATTACATATGTTATATATATATATTATACTATTGATAAATTATATATATATATATATATATATATATATATATATATATATTAAGCAGGTTATTGAGTAATCTATTTATTTTTTGTGACGAATTAGAACCTCAATACTTTAACATAATTATTTAATGAGTCATGCAAAATGCCCACTCCTTCCACTTTTGCATTTGGAAAGGACTTTATTCCTCTCTAATCCATGATAGAAACATAACATTGGTGCCATCCAAATTATTAACTTAGGAACTCCGTAATTTGATATCGTGGTTGGAAAATTATAGCTTTTAAGTCACAATATTAAAGTATTTTAAAATTAAGTTGATTTTATCACATTTGTATCTATAATATATTAATATCTTTATTATTATTATTATTATTAAAATTATTATTTAAAGTCATATTTACCAAATATTATCAACTGTTATTTCATAATTATAATTTTTTTTCACAGTGACTTTGACATTTAAGTCATAACTTTTAAATAGAACTTATTTAAGTAGAGTTTTCACAATTAAAATTTTTTTAAATTAAAATTTAATTATTTAGTTATTAATGAGAGTTTTTATTAAAAAAATATAAAATTATTTTAATAGATAAATTTCTTCAAGTTATATTATAAAAATAATAAAATAAAAAATTATTGTAAATAATTTAATATTTAAAAAATTTCAATTTCAAAATTTTAAATTTTATTAAAATAAATAAAATAAATTATTTAATTCTTAAAAACTCAACTCAAAATACAAACGACAGCAACGAGAAAACTCATAAATTCAAACATCCGAATAGGTAGCGGTAATGGAGATTTAAATTGGAAAAACTACAATTTTCATGGCCACAAAATTATTGGGTAGTCTTTGGTGTGTAATACAGATATATCATGTCATACGTACATGTCAATCACTCACGAAAAGAAAAAACAATCAACATACTCGTGCTATGACGTTAGTGGAATGGAGCATCATAGCAGTCCACTCCATAGGCTGTTGATCGTTGACATGTAAAAATCAAGGGAGGTGGTCCCGATGAGGTTTCCAATAATGTCTCGACACGTGTTTAATCGGCTTTAGGTTTAAGAATTTACAAAGATTACATATTTCTACTTCTAGGTACGGCCCCATTAACCTCACTGAGAGGATGCGAAGAGCAATTTTGATGCAGACACGATAGAAAGCCGTCAGCTGTAATCTTTATCTTGAAGGCATTCTGTTTCACTTTTATCTTCACGATCAGACAAGCACACTCCTTCCTCAGCTCATCTGCAGGACAAAGCAACTGACTTTCCACTTGAACCATACCAATGACAATGGGCATGGAATTCCCCTTTAGTTTCACATTTCTCAAATGACCAAATTGCCCTCACACGTGTCGGTTTTTTAAGGGCAAAGCTAATCAAGCTACTGTTGCCACTCATTTCCCCTAATCCTGCTTTAATTATCCAACTTAACTCGTTAATCATATTGAATAGTTGAAAAGGACTGGTGGTTGCAATTATGCATCATCATTATTGCTATTTCATCCTGTGTGGCCGTTCCCATAGCATCAAACATCTAATCCAATCTTTTTTATGAGAGAGTAATAACATCTAAATCCCAATTTTTTTGGGGAAAATCACAAGTTAGGATATAATTTATAGTTTGATCACGTGAGGCCCTTTTCTCAGACTTCGTAAATAATCCGTGAATAAAAACAATGAATCAACAATTATATTCCTAAAATCAGTGACTTTATATATCTAGTGACTTTTTTATTTCAAAATTTTAAAGAAATCATGTTGACTCAAAAGCACGAGAATTTCAAGAATAAATTTTATCCACCTTTGATGAAATGATGAAAGCCTATCAAAATTGAAGTTTATTAGTTTTAGAAATGTTTCTCTAATTTTTTTTTTCCTTCTTTAGATGATATTTTTAATTTTGAAATGAATCTTTGACTTTGCTTCGTCGTTATTTTACTTTAGTAGATCATATGTTAATAAATGCATGATTTTTTGAAACTCTTTGAAACCTTAATTGTATTTGAATATTCTTCATAATTTAAATTATTGGTTTGAGATTTAAAGTACTAAATTAACAAATAACATATAATCTGTGGGGATTGAGTTTCATTTTATTATTTCAGGTACTCTAATAATGAAGGTAGTATTGAGAGTGGATTTTATATTGATTTTCTTGCATTATAGAGACAGAACAATATCTTACAATAGTCGGGATGGATTTGCGTGAAAGGAATTGCTAATGATGCTCTTATAAATTGATCTAAATTCAGAGAAGCTATATGCTATAATCCCATGCGGGCATTGCTTTAACAATGTCTAACAACGTGGCAGTGCATTCAGTAATAAGAACAGATAGATGTACAAGTGCAGAGGATCCAACTTTCTCACTCAATGTACACTGTAGAGTCACCAAAGCTTTGCACGATCACGACATCACACTGTTCGCAGATCTAACAATATTAAATATGATCGAACACATAAGCCTTCCAAAGAAAACACAATCAAATTCCTACCCAATTCAAAGGTGTAAAAAAGAATAAATAAAATAAAATCACAGCGCCCAATCAGACAGCGTCAAACTCCGGTGACCGCCAGCACCTGTTCGTCGCGTAGCTGGAGTTACATCAGCGGCACCCGACTCCGGTGAAATTTTAAATTGTGTTTATATTTGTTTAGTCACACAAGTCTTTATTCTTCGGATTTGCAGGAAACTTGGTAGTATTCATTTATCACTTTACGGTTCCTAACGCCCTTATATTCTGGCTTCTAGACGTGAAAAATAAAAAACGTACAAAATTAAAGATAGAAACAATCCCAAATAAACATTAAAAAACTCAAAACGTTTTCAGACAACACAAACATTATTCGCTAGCTTGCTCTGTAAAGTTAATTATCTTTCGTCATCACTCACCCTTGTTCTCTGTTTTCCTTCACTATATAATTGAAATAGATCACTAGGTAGATCAGCCTATTAATTCGTTAATTTATTAAGTACCCTTTTGTTATTAATTTCTAATTGCAGTCTCTCAAGCATGGAGGTCTCTCAATCGTCTACTTCGTCGTCGTCGAGCCAAGAAACTGAAAATTCTGAAAGGAATACTCAGCCACTGTTTCCGAGATTACCCGACGAGATCGGGGAGCTATGTCTGCTTCATGTTCCGTATCCGTACCAACCTTTGGTACGTTCAGTTTCATATTCATGGAACAAAGCAATTACAGACCCTGGCTTCGCTGTCTGCAAGAAGAGCCTGTCACTTTCTTTGCCTTACCTTTTCGTTTTTTCTTTTCATAAACCAACGGCCAGGATCCAATGGCAAGCCTTGGACCCACGATCTGGCCGTTGGTTTGTTTTACCTCCTATGCCATGCCCCAAGGCTGTGTGCCCGCAAGCCTTTGCATGTACATCACTTCCGCGCCAAGGCAAATTATTTGTTTTGGGCGGGATGCGGTCGGACACGGAGACTCCCATGCAGTCTACGATCATTTACCGTGCATCAACCAATCAATGGTGTTCAGCGTCTCCAATGTTAACGCCGAGGTCGTTTTTCGCCTCAGGGAATGTTAACGGTAAGATCATGGCCGTTGGTGGAACCGGGGCCAACATCAACGAGACAATGACAGCTGTTGAGTGTTACGACCCGGAGAGCGACACGTGGACGACGGCTGCCAAGTTGCGGATGGGGTTGGCTAGGTACGACTCAGCTGTGATGGGGAGCAAGATGTACGTGACAGAGGGATGGACGTGGCCCTTTATGTTTTCCCCAAGGGGTGGGGTCTACGACATCAACAAGGACACGTGGAATCTGATGAGCGATGGGATGAAGGAAGGATGGACTGGGATCAGTGTTGTGCTTGAAGGCAAGCTGTTCGTGATATCAGAGCACGGTGACTGTCCAATGAAGCAGTACAACCCTGATGACGACACGTGGCGGTATGTGGGTGGGGACAAGTTCCCATGTGAAGTTATGCATCGGCCGTTTGCTGTGAATGGAGTGGAAGGGAAATTTTATGTGGTGTCCAGTGGGTTGAACGTGGCAATCGGAAGGGTATACGAGGAACAAAATGGGGGAATTTTAGCGGAGTGGAGAGTTATGACTGCCCCCAGGGCGTTCAAGGACTTTGCACCCTCTAGTTGCCAAGTTGTTTACGCTTAAACTAATTGAAGTGTTTGTCTTTGACCCAATAATGTTGCGCCAATCTTTCATCATAAGGCCAGGTTGTGGTTTATCTGCTAATCCCGGCCTAACCTTGATGTGATTTTTGTTTCTATTAGGCTGCTTACTTTAATTATAAAGTGTTTGCCTGCTTTTTGATTTTGTATCTGTAAGCTACAGCTACAACTGTGTAGGTAGAATGTGTGTTTCCTACTTCCTATTTTGTTTGTTTGGGGGTTTTAATCAATCATTACCATTAAATATTTCGTGCTCCCTTCTGGCTTGTTATGAAATTCATGGTTTTGATCATGATTCATTGATTCTTGATAAAATAATACTGCGAAAACTAAAAGTATTAGGCGCCGATTCTTTTTGTTTTGTTTACAATCCGGATGTCTGCCGGTAAAAAGGACCAGTGTGAAAACTGAAAAGCATGATATATCTAAAATCATTTTTCAAAGTCTATGTCAGATCAAATTGTATTTAAACATGTGAATATAGATCTTAAATTTAGTGTGGACTGAAGTATGTGTCTGTGTGTTCAGTTTATGGGCATCCTTATTTTTCATAATTAGCATTAGAATTTAGAACAAACACCTCCTTAAGTATCAGATCCAATGCACAAGCACAATACTGATTTTGGGGTTAACATAGATGAGGTTTCATGAATACTATTATTATCAATATGGCGGCCTAAGGAGTTCCATATGTAAAAGACGATATATGTGAAGTCATCCGACAAAGAATGATGTTGAGCTCCATGAACACCATTTGAAGCATGGTTAAATGTTAGGATCCTGAATTTCACTAGAGCTAGAAATGATAACATATAAGGGGTATCGTTATGGGCATGAGGCGCCCTTTCTATTACAAGCCTTTAAGGGCGAGTCTAGAATTTTTTTTTTTTTTACTTTTTAATTTTCCCAAGGTATAAAAGTAATTTTGCAAAATTTACTTGAGTTTGGAACAAAAAGCTAAATTTATTATCAGAAAGGTTTCTGACCTATCACATTGCCACGGGGATCATAATTACAAGTGATGAATGTATCTCCACTTTTACAAACAACTCTTGCACAACCAACTTCCAAGCTGTGTCTCCAAACCATCTGACATCTGAGTATAATGCAAGCAATCTTTGTGTCTACTGCAACTATTAGTCTTATGGTTGTAGTAACTCTTCTCAGCAGCCCACGCCACAACGGCACCAGCCGATTTCCAGTTCTTGCCACTGCCCCAGAACAGACTTACACCGTGATTGCTATTCGAAGGAACTAAATCACAGTCTCTTCTCTGTTGATTCGCCCACCAAGAAGCAAAATTTGCCAATTTGTTGCTCCATTTCAAAGGAGGGAGTCCAACTTTTGCTCCCACAATGTTGTGGGGTACTAGATATTGTTGAATTGTGTTTCTTTGAGGGGAACTTTTAAGTAAAATTTATGGCTAGACTGTGACAATCATCATTTAACTCATGATTAAATTAATTTTTAATTACTTCATCGTCGATATAGCATAAGTATATATAATGCTAAATTTTCTCTCAATTATTTATTTTTGCAAATTACTTTTGGAGATAAAAGTTTATTATATGTGGAATTTTCACAAGTTGTGGATATTCGTTTTTTTTTTCCTTTAATTTGGACAGAGCCAATTAACTATATCTAAAAAAATAATGACAAAGTTATTAATCTTTTTGAAACTAACATGGTCAAAATTTTTAAAAGTAGGATGTCTCCACGTACAAATTTTCATTAATTATGCATGAGTTTTAATGATTAAATGTACTTAATTAGATAATTTAATATTGATTGCTAAATTTGTTGAGTTTATACTTTGGTTGGGAATATCCACTTATTTTACATGTCAGCTGTTATCTCTTCTAACGAAAATATCCCATGCTGAACCTTTGAATGAATAACTGATTGACACATGATATCATGTGAACCATTTGCTTGCATAATGTATGAACAAAGAAAACATACCAGTTACATTATAAATATATATTAGGTAAGCCACATAATTGGGTCAAATTGGTTTTATTTTTATGTCCAATTTCCTGTTGACTCAACCAGCCTAGTGATAATTTACTCCTAATAGAAAATTAAGCTATTAGCAAAATGATTAGAAACCTATTAGTATATGCTAGTATTATTTATGCGCCAGCGACCTCTGTGAAGTCTTAAGGATGTAGTTTATGGGGTTCGCGCATGACATCGGTGCTTGACACCGTAACCCAATCAGTTACGCCAAGTGTTCACTGCAAAAGCCCATGAAGCTCACCCTCATTTTCTTATGGATGTAGGATTGTGTTGCTAACTTGCTATGTGTAGGTGGCTAGGTGCCATATTTCATGCCCACCATATTACACCACGTGTCTATTCTTTTAGGTAAAAGCATTTATTTATTTATTTCAAGAGAAACAATACCAAATTTATTTTGAAAGAATAATACTCACGATAAAATTTTCTAAATTAGTATTTGGTTGGGAGTAGAGAATGAAGGAAACAAAAGTAATCTAATTCTATTTTTATTTTTATTAGTTGGTTGGATAAAATGTATAAGAATTTAATTTTCATTAGAATTTAATATCCATTATAATATAGAAGTTGAATTCCACACCAATGAGTGAAGAATTTAAATTCCTCTTATGTTAGAAACCAAAGCTTTCAAAATTATCCTTCAATTTTTTAACTTATTGAATGCCATTAATAATCATTATTTATAAATTTATTTTATCAATTTAATACTATAAAATAATTTTATATTAATTAAAATTAATGAATGCTTTAAGAAACTTAATAAAATAAATAAACTTATTTATTTAATATGAAAATATAGAAATATAAATTAACCGTCGTCGGAACTCCACTAGACAGTCACGGACCACTGCCACACAGTCGTCGGATCGCCGTGAAACTTCGCGGACAGTCGTTAGAATGAGGCTGGAACTCCATTGAAAAGCTGCCGGACCACTGTCAGACGACTATCGACCGTGGTCGAAAAGTCACCAGACCAGTGTTAGATGGATGTCGACCGTTGTCGAAAAGTCATCGGACCACTGTCGGACGATTGTCGACTGTCATTAGGGATGGCAATGGGGAGGAGGAGGGACCAATCTCCCATACCCATCCCCGATATTTTACGTTCGCCCCTCCCGTCAAAAATTACTTGGAAATCCCCGCCCCTCCCCGACACAATAACAGGATCCTCGAGCCCCCGATCCCCGAATAACTAATACATTTTTTTGTTTTCAATTTTGAGTTAATCATATTAAAATACAAAATTCAAATAAAAGAAAGTTTCAAATATATCTTACCTTAATATTGATCCATTACAAAAGTCATCCGAAATAACATTTTCTGTTTGACCATCATCATCCACTAATTGTGGTGTTGGAGTAGCACTTGACATGTTTGCTTCCATTGGTCTAAAAATATACAAAATTAAATAAATTAAACATAATATCAATTTAAATTTTCAATTAAGAAGATTTTTACACAAGAATTTTATAAATCAATAAAAGCATAAGAGTTGTCTTCAACCATAGACCGCCACTTTCATTATACAAAATGACAAGAACTTTGTACATGTGACAGTGAAAGAAATTAATAATAAAAAATTAAACATACAAATTAAAAGAATCGAGACTTACTTGCGGATGGTGGTAGTGAATGCTTATTCAACAATGGCAATGTGGCGCTTAAATGATGGCATGTGAATGGATGTGGTGTGATGTGAGTGATGAATAAAAAGCCACCGAAGAAGAGTGCTGAACGTGCAAGCCTTTAATTGATTTGCAAAGACTGACTTGACAAAGACAATTGTAAGCGTGCACGCTGCGTTTGGGATATTTTTAATTTGGAACGCACAAGAACGGGGAGCTGTGTATTTATAGGCAAGCTTTTCAAAATTCGAGACGGATTTCAGCTCTTGGAAATTCTTTCCTAACAAGAATAGGATTATCAATTAGATTAGATATTAAAATTATGATTTGATTATAACATTAAATAATAGATTTAAATTTAAAATATTTAATGAATATTAAAATTAAAATAAAATTTTGGATTTGTTATTTTTTAATGTCCTAAACAATAATTTGTGACTTTAATTAGTTAATTAAATTTCTAAAAATTAATAATATAAATATTTTAAAATTTGTTATTTTTACCAATATTTATAATTTTATAATTCAAAATTTATAATTTATTTAATAATAATTTTAAAAATAAAATTAAAATTAAAAATAAAATTCTAATAAATCATGAATCAATCACATCGGAATCTTTTTTTAGATGTTAATTAGCCACTTTGCAAATTTAATAATATAAATATTTTAAAATTTGTTATTTTTACATTAAAAAAAAAATAAAATTAAAATGGTATTGATATTAAAATTTTTATTTGGTATATTAAATTATATTTCATTACTGATATAAATAATTTAATATCTAAGACAAATGATAAATTTGTCCAGAGAAAAAAATTGCAATTCATTTCCTTACCAATTTTTATATCAAACCAAATAATAGAATTTAATTTCACTATTCTCCTCCACTCATTTTTCCTCCCTTCTCCTCCATTCTATTCTTTTCATCTCTTCCATTTTCTTCAAACCAAACATGGCCTAAGAACTTATGAAAATAACAAAATGGGAAAACTCATTCTGATTCTGAATTCTATGGTTTAGGGAAACCACATCCAAAGTCAAAAGAGTAAGGAAACACGTAGCTACGGAATAGATATGTTTGTTTCCCTACAATCAAAATCACATCTACATGCAAAATAACGATGGGTGACTCATGTCATCAGGAAAAAAAAGCTTAAGGTAAAACCCTAAATTCACGTCACTCATCATTTATAAATAGAGGTCATCTCCATGAAATAAAGGTCTTTTGGCATCATTGTTCACTTTAGAAAGAGAAAGCTCATCTTCTTCATCTTTTTTCTTTCTTTAAACTTTAATCAAACACTTACTTCACTGTCGAAGTGTCCTTTTTAATTACTCACCCTGCCGGATTCAAGATCAATAATCGTGATAAATTCTCTATAAACTACAAATACATGTGAAGATAAAAATTCACCACCTTCACTATCATAATATGCGGCATCTCAGCTACTAAACTGGCTTTTAAATTCATGGAGTGACTTGATCCTTATTATGTGCCAACGACCTCTATCAATTAGGTAATCTTGTCAATGCACAGGGCTTAGGCTTTGTTGAAATAAAGTACCCTAGCTCTTAAAAAGTCTGATCCTTCAAACTTAGGCCTGATGCTTTTAAAGTCAAGATTGGACTCGAGTTTCATCCGAGCCCAGTAATAATTTTTTTTCCAATTTTTTTTTAAGAATAAGACTGCTATTCTTGATTATTAATACTACTGAATTACTATTCCATTTTTATGTTGACTTTGGCTGTAATGATACGACCATATATAAAAATAAAAATCCATGCTTGAAAGTTAATATTGCATTTTCTGTTGCCAAAAAAACTAAGTCTCCATAATTGCAATGCAACAAACAGACATTTACAATACTTGCAATAAATTATAAATTTGTATACGAAACTTTACGTATCTATCTCTAGAGATTGCATACTTCTACAGCGCATTCTTATCTTAATGTTGGATCTAAGCTAGATATTCGGCGAATTGAATCATAAGTAAAAACTACTAAAAAAAGAACCCTATTCTAGACAGAGCCGAGAATGACATGCTAAGATTTATTGGATAAAATATCATCGGGAGAAAGCTTTTTGGAAAAAAAAAAAAAAGACAATGGCTATGAAGGTACAGTGGCTGGGAACAGTGCCAGCATTGTGCGACTCAATCGTCTTCCTTTGCCTCATGCGTGGCTGCCGATTATTTTGGTAGTTGGATGGCTGGTGGTGCCATGGTGGTGGGTGGCTAGATGCAAATAATTTGTTGGTGGTATCATCACAGTCAAGTCATCGCCTTTCTCTTTTTCTCAACTCTTTGTTGCTTTAGTGTTTAGTCTTTACGTTAGTATTAGACTGTTAGGGTTTATGAATTGTGAACCACGTGTGACGTGTGTGTTTTAAGCATTTTTCTTAAAAGGGTTAAAGGTTGGGTTAGGACATTTTGGTAGGACTCAAGTTAAAACCCGCATATAATCAGATTCAAAAACTTGAGCCTTAACTAGGGGTGGGCAAATTCGGTTTGGATCGGTTTGAGATATATTATGAAACCGATCCAAACGTATCGGTTTGAAATATTTCCAAACCGATATCGATTTAAATTTTTTTTAAACCGAACCGATCCAAACCGACTGGATCGGTTTGGATCATCGGTTTGTATCCATAATCCAAATGAATAGTTCTTTTATATTATTTATATCTACTTTAATATCTACTTAACAATACAAAGATACATCATACAAGTTTGCAACAAAATACATCTCAATGAAGAAGTTTTCAACTTATTCATTCGATACAAACTCACAAAATTAAAATAAACTTGAACAACATTTGGCAATCAAAATATTGTGCATCTTGTTCATCAAAACTCATGGCCCAATTGCTTTTGATTTGTCAAAATCTGCATAAAATAACAAATATAATTAGTTAGATTGCTTGACTTAAAATATAATGTAATTATACAATATTTAAAGCATAGTTACCTTGCTCTACAGACGCACACAATTCCAAATCACTGAAGGATGATGATAATGCTTCTACATGAAACTTCCTAATATATTTTTCATCCATACCAGATGCTTTAAGCCATTGTTGACTGCATATCAAAGCCTCCACCATTGTAGAGGTTAATAAACTTCGAAATGCATCGACTACACGACCTCCAGTGCTAAAAGCTTATTCAGAAGCCACAGTAGATACAGGAATTGCTAATACATCCTTTGCAATTTGTGACAAAGTCCTAAATCTTGCACTACTTGCACTGCACCAGCCCATAACAGCAAACTGGTCATCAGTTTCATCCTTGCTAGGTTCGAACAAATAGCTCTCAACCTCATTTTTCAAATCAATGGAATCTTTCTGCACTTTTAACTGCTTATATTGAGTCTTTGTATTAATAAATGCGTAGTCCTTGCCACTTTTCCTTCTTAAACCCGCATCAATTGCCGAAACATCATTACTAGGTTGACTACCCACACCACAAGTAGATTCCACAGGACAATAGGTTTTATATAGCTATGAAAATAAATTTAAGTAAATATGAATACATTTAAATAAAAAAATAAAGTAACTATTATTATAACTGAATCTAATTTGAAAGTTTAAGAATACACCTTCAAAAGTAGCTTCTTAATGTTTGATGTAATTTCTTCCGCTTTCTCTGGATTATACAATTTTCGAAGCAAAATGACACATAATCCAATTTGTACCTTAGACAAAAAAATAAATTAGAGTAAATAATTATCACAATAGATTTTATCACAAAAAATAAAAATTTAGATGAAATAACAGATTTTTACCTTGGATCAAGTACCACAGCAATGATCAACAGCTGGTTGATGGTGTCCACAGAACCCCAATACTTGTCACGCTTTATTTTCATTTTTGCAGCCATTTTACTAAGAAGTGCGTCCTCATTTTCAATAAATGAATGCAGCTGGGTTTGAATGGTGCAAAGATGATGAAAATACAAGTTAGACGTGACTGATAATGAAGCACTGAAATCAATTGTAACATCATTGAAAAATTTCAAAAACTCGATAAAAATTTCAGCATTTTTCCAATCTTCAGCAGTGGGTGGCCTAATCTGTTCAGCTTTCCTCTCATTGAAAAAACTCATATACGGTCCATCATGTTCCTCTTCTTCCAGCCTTTCAAAAGCTTTCTGAAAGTGTATAGCTCTTGACAACATAGTGTAGGTAGAATTCCATCTAGTGGGTACATCATATGCTAAAAGCCCTTTATTTTCAATTTTTTCTCTCTCAACATATGGTTTAAATTTATGCAACCTCAAACCCGAAGACCTCACATACATAATTGCATTACGAATGCTAGCAATTGAGTCATGCATCTCTTTCAGCCCTTCAGTCACAATCAAATTAACAATATGGGCACAACACCGCAAATGTAAATAATCTCCATCTGAAATAATTGCATCACCCTTCCAATTTTTCAACTTTTTTTTTCAAATAATTGACAGCAACATCATTAGCACTCGCATTATCAACTGTAACAGTCATCACTTTTTCAATACCCCAATCAAGCAAGCATTTTTCAATAAGCTTGCCGATTGAGTCCCCTTTGTGGCTTGTTATTTGGAAAAAATTCAAAATCCTCTTCTGCAATTTCCAATTATGATCAATCCAATGGGCTGTCACAACCATATAATTAAAATTTTGTATAGAAGTCCAAGTGTCTGTGGTAATAGAAACTCTATACTTATTTGCAATAAACATATTTTTCAATGCTGCCTTCTCAGCTAAATACAATTGATATATATCTCTAACAAGTGTTCTCCTAGAAGGAGGGCCAAATCTAGGACAAAGTTTATCGCATAAAAGATGAAACCCATAAGACTCTACCTCCCTAAATGGAACCTCATTAAGAATAAAATACATAGCCACAGTCTTTCTACAATCCTCCTGATCAAACTTTCCAGCAAGCCCCAACCCACTACCATACACAGTATTCCCAGTGCCACTACCACTTGCCATATTAGACTTTTTTTTCTTAGCACGGAAGCGAGCTAGTTTAGTTTGATTCACATCATCTAAAGTAGCCCAATATTTTTCACATTGTTCTCTTAAGTGAGTCCACAAATTAGAAGTCCCATTAAACTTACTATCACACTTATACTGCTTCCCACAATATTTGCACTTACATGTCCTATTCACTTCATCTTTAATATAATGAGGACAAACTTTTGAACCCCTTTCACTCTCATGAAGATGACCATTCCCGCTTTTAGATTTCTTGCTTTTAGGTTCCAGAAAATGACCCATCAGTGTTTCTCCATCTTCTATGATATCATTCACATTAGAATTATCGTCCATGTTGAGAGTTTCTATAAATAATAAAGATTAAAAAATTAGTTATGGAATTAATTAATCAAATAAGTTATCATCAATTATACCAAAATCCATTTTAACTTTTGACTAAAATGAAATAAAATCATAGCAAGAAAAATAAAATCAAAACATACCTCAGTTTCGATTTATAATTAATAAAGATTAAAAAATTAGTTATGAAATTAATTAGTCAAATAAATTATCATCAATTATACCAAAATCCATTTTAACTTTTGACTAAAATGAAATAAAATCGTAGCAAGAAAATAAAATCAAAACATACCTCAGGTTCTGATTTTTGAAACTATCACTGTGAGACTTGAGAATGAGCGATTGAGATTGAGGGAGTTAAGAATAATAGGAGGCACTGGAGTCTGGAGGTGGAGGTCTGGAGGTGGAGGCAGCGTGAGTGTTGGACAAACAATTAGGTTTTTGTGTTTTTGTTTTTATAGTAAGGGGTATGCTATTGTGTATGAAAGTGTACATTTCTTTTGTTAATAATCCAATAATAAATTGACACATCATATGTTTTTAAAGCTTTTTAAATTTTGATTGGATCGGTTTCAATCGGTTTGAAATCCTTCCAAACCGAAATCCAAACCAAGTGATGTTGGTTTACAATCCAATAAACCGAAACCAATTTTTTACCGAATGAAACCGATCCAAACCGATCCAAATAATCGGTTTGGATCGGTTCGGTTAAATTATGCCCACCCCTAGCCTTAACCCAACTCTTAACTCTTAAACTTGGGTCAAAGTCTGAAAATTTTAGACCGTCAAATAGGCCGAGGACTGAGTCGGATCTTTTTGTGATCCCTACTTATGCGGACATCGATGCTTGATAGCCCAATCCGCCGGAGTGCTAAATGTAGACTGCAAAGCCCCTCAAGTCTCAGCCTCATCCATACCACCGGACCCTACAGCTGGACCACCAATGGGATGTCCGATTTCATCGAATCTGCTGATTTTGGGATATCAAGTGTTATTAGCCCATGGGCCCAAAAGAAAGACTCCTGAGCTAGGCTTGACTCACAGAATTGAAGCCCAAGTCCTTGCTTGCGCACCGTGAAGTAATTGTAATCACTAAACAATACGCGTAAAAAACACACTCGTAGTCGCGGAGAATAAGAATCAACACGCTTCGGTGTCGTAAATTTCTCCTTTTTTATTTTTTATTATTTTTTTTTTTTAAGCTTAGGATAACACCAATTCAAGCCGTTGAGAATGTTCCAGAGGAAACTCGCTTTAACAAAGACTTTGCCTTCGAGAGCTAACTATGATTGTCTTCCCAGCCTCTCTTCCCGTCGGAAGCCGAAATTTTGTCCTATAAATACCCTTTTTGCATAAATTTTTCTGTACCAAGGATTTTGTCAATTATTAGTCCATTCGAATCAAATAATTGGTTTTGAAAAGCAGGCGATCAAGGATGTGTTTGGTGTTTGTGTGTGACGAGGATGAGAGAGTGCTAGGAACGCAGACAGCGCCAGGCACATGTCCGTTCTGTGGAGGCATGATACGAGCCATGGACGTTCAGAGCGAGTGGAGATTCTGTTTCTTGCCTCTGTATTTCAAAACCAAGAGGAAGTTTTATTGTACTGTTTGTGCTAGACTTTTGGTCGTCCAATAGTTTTTACATACATATAACTTACTTGTTTGCTCAATAATAATAATGAAACAGGATCTTTTGATCACCTTATCTTTATACATATGTAAGTTTGAGTTGCTCACTCTTTTAATTTCGCCCTGTGTATTTTTGTGTTATGGGCATGTTAATTTTCCAGTTTTGGTTTGCGTTATGTAGAACATTTCTTCTTCTTTGTGTCTGAGGTTGACAATTTAAAATTCATGCTCGTGACTTTACGAAACTAGTCTGTATTTCGAATATATCTTTTAGAAGATAAGATCTTCCCAAGCTTCCAATTTGTACAAGGGTCATTCATTTTTTTACTCTAAAGGAAAAGTTATTGCTGGTCAAAGTATCTGGCAATCTAAGAGTACCCTTCGCGAAAGGCAATCTTGTTTTTAGGCAACTTGATCATCCATGCGGGCATGCGACTGAAAGGAACAATTTTGTTTCCGAAAGGGCTGTACTTGTTAAATTTCTCGACTAAATCAACCTCCGAAGGAGTAATCAAACGAAGGCAAGGCAAAGTGCCGTGAGTTTCACTTCGTCTTCCGGTAATAAAGCTTGAATAAAGGAACGTTTTTTATATACAAAAAATAAGGTTGCATATTTGCATTCTTAATTAGTGAATCAACCAAATTTTATAAAATAATAATGCTATCATATAGTTGGGATGGATAGTTTGTACCTGATGTGCAGTCTCTTCTTGATTGGAAGTTAGCATTCAATGACACTGATGGTATTATCATTTATCAGTGAATGACAACACAATTTATTGATACATGTGATTAGATGCTATTAGAACCTAAATTCTATGATGGTGAAATCAGAATATTTGTGGGGAAAAAAAAAAATTCTACTTTCAAATATTTATGAGAATTCAATTCCCATAAACACGGGTAGGATTTGAATCACTTACCACTAACCCATTTATTGGTTCTCGCTTATAAATATAATGTTAATATTTAATTTAAGAGCTATGGTTCAACGTCAAATTTAATTTAGTATTGATTAATTGATTAAAAAGTTTGAACAATAGCCATAGCACAAACATGATTTTTAAGAACAAAAAACTAAACATGAATCTGCATCTAGGCAGCAAGTGTATGTACTGGTGAATTTTGGCTGTTTGGCAGCCGAGAAAGGTGAAAGGAAAATATTGAGAGAGAATTAAAATGTATGTGTTTATTTATTATTTAGGACACGGAGAAAATACAACTTGCGCATGTATTATTAGTATTGATTTGAAGCATCGGGAAACATCTAACAAGCTCACTCTGCCTCTACCTAACAAGAAAATGGCGCCAAAAAATAATAAGCATCAAGAGCGTGTAACGAACCAGCTGAGCTGGCTGCCACATCAGCAGATGCATAACAAACTTTTGAGACTTATTGACCGCATGCGGACTTAGCTTCGCATTCTCTTCCTGTAGAGGTCGTCCATATATTTGCAAGCAATTAAAACCAAATGAGCGCTTAAAATCTAAACATCCAATCTCTCGCACTCTCATTTCTCCAAAACATCAAATTTTAGGCAGCGCTCACATCCTTTAAAGTTTGTCTCTCTCTCTCTCTCTTTAATTTTCTTGAATCTTGCACACTAATTGATTCATTTTCTTGGCAACCAAGCACGACATTTGTTGATTTTTCTCGTTCGATGTAGTTATTCTTATCGATTTCCTTTGTGCTTATCACTTTCTAGTTAATATTATGTTGAAATTTTTCTACATTTGACTGATAACTTCACTTAGAAAAATACAAAGATAATACTTAATTTTGCATGCGTTTGATAATACTTTGAATAACTGTGAGATCTTGATGTAGCTAATTGTTCTTATGCTTTGTTTATGCTTTTACCTAGCCAAGATTGTCGAATTATGTTTTGAATTTCCAGTACTAGGTCCGATCTTGCTGAGACCATACAATTTTTTTTTTTTAATATATGAAGAACTTATCCTTTTGCTGCCAATTAATTAGTACTGGATTCTTTTGTTTCATTTCCGTTTTCATCCTCACGAGTTATTCCAAATCAGTAAGGGAGGTGGAGTGGAAAGGATTTTATGTGATTCTGATCGCTAAATCTGCATGATTTTCCACTTTGTAAAGCCTGTTGGTCATAGAGTTGTTATATTATTGGAAAATGAACGAGAACCGGTCACGGTGCACATGCCGGTCGATGAATCTTGTAATCTGCCATCTGTTAGTTGCTAAACTGATTTGATTAATGCCCTGAATATTTAAGGCTAGTTTTTTTCAGATTTTAATTTTGCTTATGTATATTTTTTGGTTTTCTAGAATTATAACAAAGAATATATGTGTATAATTTGCTAAACATTTTTGTATCAAATTTTTTATAATGCTGTTTTCTGACAATGCACGAACTTCAAATAGCAGGAAAAAAAAAAAAAAAAAAAGCGATCTGCAAAAATGGAGAGGCCTCATACTCTGCTTATTCACTATGACAAAGGGACGCCAGCAGTTGCAAAACAAATTTTGAAAGATCTTCGAGGCCGTGATGGGCCTGCGAAAGTTGATGCCATGAAGAAAGCAATTATGCTTTTGTTGAATGGTGAAACCTTACCTCACCTGCTTAATACAATCTTTAGATTTGTTTTACCTTCTCAGGACCCGATGTTAAAAAAATTGTTGCTTTTATATTTGGAGATCATTGACATTGGAAAAGTAGATGCAGATGCTGACGGTGGTACCATGAATGGAATGTATATTAGCCAACATCTTGAAAACAATCTCAACAATTCGAATATATATACTCGTGTTGCCACTTTGAGGTTTATTTGCCACTTGAACGACCAACATTTAGATATAATTCGGGAGTTGAAATCTTCAGTTGTGGGAAATTTGCAACATAAGCACCCATATGTTCGGAGGAATGCTATATTGGCTGTAATGACAATGTATAAGCTTCCACAGGGTCAGCTGCTTCTGGCGGATGCACCCGAAACAATTGAAGACGTTCTATCAAAAGAGGAGGATCCATCAGCCAAGCGGAGTGCATTTCTTATGCTCTCTACTTGTGATCAGGATCGAGCTATTAATTACCTGTTGAGTCATGTTGATAGTGTTTCTGGATGGGGTGAATTGCTTCAGATGGTTGTATTGGAGTTGATTCGGAAAGTCTTAGTCAGCCGAATGGACAAGGGGGAGAAGGAGACCTATTTCAATATTGTTAAATCATTGTTGATTGCTCCTTCAACTGCAACTGCAGTTGCCTACGAATGTGCAGGGATACTTGTCTCTTCGTCATCTAAACCCACTGATATTATAGCTGCTGCTAACACCTACTGTCAGCTTCTTTGTTCTCAAAGTGACAACAATGTCAAACTTACTGCACTTGACCGGCTAATTGAGCTCAAGTCTTCACACAGAGATATCATGGTTGATCTGACCATGGATCTGCTGAGGGCACTTAACTGTCGTAATACTGACATTCAAAAGAAAACGCTTCACATTGTGCTCGAGTTGATAACTGAAAGGAATATCAAGGGGGTAGTTCTTATGTTGAAGAACGAAGCTTTTAAGACTCAGGGCCACGGTGGGGAGCTTAAGAACAATGGAAAGTATAGGCAAATGCTCATTCAAGCCATTCGTATCTGTGCCCTTAAGTTTCCAGAAGTGGCAAGCACTGTGGAAAATCTGCTGATGGATTTCTCAGGGGACAACAATGTTGCTTCCGCTATTGATATGTTTCATTCTGCTCGAGAAATAATTGAAATGAATCACGAAGTGAGGGTCTCTATTATAACCAGATTATTGGACAATTTCTATCGGATCAGAGCTTCACGAGTTTGTTCTTGTGCTCTTTGGACCATTGGAGAGTTTTGCCAGTCTCTTGATGAAGTTGAGAATGGCATAGCGACCATCAAGCACTGTCTCGGAGGGTTGCCATTTTTACCAGTCTCTGAAGAAGGGGAGGATATTGACTCTTCCGAGAAAGTTCAGCAGAAAATGAACTCAATTACTGTTTCTTCTGTTCTTGCTGATGCCTCTGAACCTGCTTTTTCCGATCAGGGGTCATTGACTTGGAGAAATTTAAGATCCTTTCTTCTCACTGGTGATTTTTTCCTTGGGGCAGTTGTTGCTTCCACCCTGACAAAGCTAGTTCTGAGATTGGAAGGGGTGCAGTCATCTAAAGTTGAAGTGAATAAAGCATCCACTCAGGCAGTATTGATCATGGTCTCAATGTTGCAATTAGGACAATCTCCAGTTCTGCCGCACCCAATTGATAACGATTCTTATGATAGGATTGTTGTGTGCATAAGATCGCTTTGCAGTACTGGTTACAATGTCAGGAAGATATGGTTGCAGTCTTGCCGTCAGAGCTTTTTAAAGATGCTTTCAGAGAAGCAGTTAAGGGAATCTGAGGAATTAAAGGCAAAGCCTCAGATTTCTCATGCACAGCCAGATAACCTTATTCACTTTGACAATCTAAAGACCATGAAGGTAATGGCTATTCATGTGGATGACAGGGAAAGAGCTCTGGTTTGTCATTCGGGTTTATCTTAATTTGTAAAACTACACTTTTTCTTGCCCTGCTGTTCATGCATGTAAATGGTTTACCTGATATATGCTTTGACACTAGGATTTTATCCACTTATTAGATCCTTTTCAGTACAAACTGGATACTTCACTTAGCTTTGCTTACCTTTTAGTTATTGTTAATTTTCTGTACTTCTCAATTTTATTTCTTTTGTGGTTCTTTATATTTGTTAGTGATTATTATGTAAAAATGTGAGGTATTCAATAATCAAGACGGTAAAACTTCCAGTTCATGAGTCAGCTTGACTTGGAATATGAGGAGCAAAATCTCCTGATTTGGTTCTGTCTGTAGTTTAAGTTTTGATACTTCAGTACCCTTAGCTTAATGTACCTGATAGTTATTGGTAATTTTTGACGCGTCTAAAATTTAGTTCTACTGCTATTTTCCAGATTTTCTTGTGATTATATGTATAAATGCGATAGTTAATCAAAATTTCCAACCGGAAACTTCCAGGGAACGAGTCAGCTTGAGTTAGAAGATATGATGCCAGACGATCGAAAACTTGAAACTGGAGAGTTCATCAAGGATGGAGATGGTGTAAATAAGCTTAACCGCCGTATTCATCAACTCACTGGATTTAGCGACCCTGTATATGCTGAAGCCTTTGTTACTGTTCACCGCCATGATATTGTCCTTGACATTACAATTATCAACCGCACCAAGCAAACCCTCCAGAATTTTGGCATGGAGTTGTTTATCAAGGGTGGCCTTGAAATTGTTGAGCTTAAAGCTGTTGAGGATCCACAGAATAACACTTTAGCACCTGAATCAAACAAGGAAATAAAGGTTAACCTGATGGTGGTCTCAACCGACACCGGAGTAATATGTGGTAATGTGGTGTACGAGACTTCAAATGGGGAGAAAACAGTTGTTCTTAGTGAAATTTGCTTCGACGTCGGGGACTATATGTCTCCTACATTTTGTACAGATGAAGTTTTTAGAACCCTGTGGGCACAGCTCGAGTGGAAACGCAAGGTATCTGCTACTAATTTCTTCTCAAATCAGGCGCGCACGCGCACGCACACGCACGCAAATATATAAAGTCCTAGATCAAGCAAGCTAAAGCATGTTCTAACGTTAGCGGTGACTGTAACACCATATGACGTTTTTAACTTGATGCCATCAGTTTTTCTTGCTTGTACTCTGAATTAGTTGTTTAATTCCTTTAATTCCCGTGACTGATTACTCATCTCTCTTGGTCTTGGTGTGGGTGCTGAGTTGACACTTCTAGTTTAATTTTCATTTGTCTTCGGCGCTGCAGGTTGATGTTGAAACGGAAATTCAAGATGAAAAGGAATTTCTGGATCACATAATCAAATTAACCAACATGAAGTGCCTGACTGCACCTTAAGTTGGATCTATTTTAAAACAAGTCTCTTGAATGATAACTGAAATGGGTGCTTGCTCTTTGTGCAAAGTGGATTTTGAAACAATGGGAATATATGTGCAGTTAAATTAACAGTCAATCGAGTCAATAGTTTAACAACATCCTATCACCTTACCTTATTGTTCACATTTCTATGTATGTTGTAGTCTTTGGAGAACCATATGCATGATTCATAAATCTGCAAGTGTATTTTGCACTTGCAAAACTTTTTAATACATTGTCGCAGCATAGTAACAGGTGGAGCTGTCTTCCAACTTCTCAGGAGACATCCAGGTTTTAATGCATGCGAATGGTTCTCTCACAATAATTATTCTGATTCTTTTGACTGGTTGTTTTGGCTTGGTTTGAACTGCAGACTGGATGGTAACTGTGGATTTCTGACCGCAAACTTATATGCCAAGAGTGTGTTCGGTGAGGATGCATTGGTAAATGTAAGCATCGAGAAAAAGAACAATGGCAGACTCGGTGGCAGCATCAAAATAAAGAGCAACAGCCAAGGCATAGCCCTTAGTCTCAGCAATAAGATGTCTCTCAAGCAGAAGGGAAAGGAAGGCAATTGAGGTGGATCAATATCAATACCCAGAAAAAACTGGTGCACTATTTCTTTTTTTTTTTTTTTTGGCAAGTTTTGTTAATTTGTATTCTAATTACTGATTCATTGAACTTGAACCGATGCAGATGTGTTGCCGACAAATAAGAAGATTGCCCATCCGACCTTTCTTGTTCAGTTTGTATCTACGGCATTTAGGGAGTGACATCTGTAAATAATTGAATCATATAGATTGTACACTGAAAGGCAACTGAATGATGACGATTGAAATTGCTAAACACCAGCATTTGAAACAAGATTTTTCTGTGATTTCTACATCATTTTGCTTCACGAAAAGCATTTATATCATGTGTGTGTGCGCAGTGCGTTGAAATTGTTCAATAGGGATGAAATTTCAAAAACTGTTAGCAATGCACATGCACCCGTTTCAGTTATCAACGAAGAGTAACTTACGGTGTGGTGAGGCAATTCATGTTGTTTTTGATTTGATAAGGATCAAGGAGAGCCTTGCCATTTTGAATTACTGTGATCCATATAACTATCCAAATACGGAAACAATGTTAATTTCTGAATCTGAATTGCGTGGTCTGTCTCTGTCATCAGAGGCCAAAAACACATCAAAAAAGAACAAAATTACCTTCTTCATGGCATCAATCATTGGCGTCAACTTCAGGAGCTTCCTTAATTACATTTGCGTCATTTTGTCGTCCCTTTGTCAGATCCCCTTTCTGTCATGTAAAGTAAGTAATTTGAGAAAATAAAGGAAATAAATTTCCAGATTCGATTCTTATATTTTCCTACAAAACAAATAATTCAGAGTAATTAGTTCAGAACTCGATTAGAATCTGACAGAATCAGTCTCACAAGTGACCAACAAGCTTTAGGAGGCACATAGATACAAACAAAAATCTAATTACGTACACACATCAAACATCTAATCCACTCATAAAATTACTAAGGGCTAATAATAAATAAATAAATATATATATATATATATATATATATATATATATATCGGCTTGTGCAAATTTGTCCACCTTCGTTGAGTATCAAATAACTCATGAGGACAAAAAAAGTGCGGAAGAGAATCCCTTTCGCATGAAAAAAAGTGATGCCTCAGCAAGATCAGATCTTCAATCAAAATTGAGCAATTTTTTGCTAAAAAGAAAAATCAACTTGCCACGCCACGAATTCACAGTCCATAACCGAGAATTTTGATCACGGTATCATTTCATTATTTGATTATTGACTCCCTTTGTATTGTCCCTTTCATGGCAAATCTTCTATAACACTACATTAGGCCCGTGTTAATTGGGCTTTCAAGTCCATCTACCGTTCATCGGGGGGGACCCGATCAATCCCCTTCTTATCGCGAGTCGGACTTTGTTCCTAACTTCCTGTTAGCATAACTTTTGAAGGCCGAATGTCGTTTTAATTTTGACGTTTCGGAAATCAAAATGGCTCTTTTAAGTCTTTTATTAGTAAAATATCATTTCCATTAGAATTTTGCTACTGAGGGTAATTTTTCAGAAAGGTAAGAATAGAACTTTGTCTAAGATAACTTTTTAACCCCTCGTCCCTCATCAATTCCAATTATTTACTCCTAGTCTTCTAGTGAAACACTATTAGTTTTGGGGAAAAAGTAAAAATAAAATTCACATCACAATGTATTGATATTACAATTTTACAACAACTCAAATATATTAGAAAGGATAAATTAAACATTCATTTCATATAGGAGAATAATCTTTATCTCATCTCCTGATTAACGGCCTAAGTGACCATATCTTTTTCTTTTTCTTTTTTAACAATTTTGGTAATTTATTTTAATTTATCACAACAATATCATCTGTTTATATAAAGGCAATTTAATTTCAATATTTTTTTTGAACGGAACAATTTAATTTAACTAAAAACAACAAAAGAAAAGAGAAAGCGAATGACAAAAAGACCCTTGCGGGCTAACTTTCAATGCCTCCTTCGCCTGTTCTCTCTTCCACATATAAACTGAGAGCAGATCTAAAGATCTGCTAAGGTCCTCACTCGTTTGTATTTTGAGCAATTAACAACAAATGAGCATTTAAGATCTGATATCTGAATCATCAATTTCAGTCAACGCTCCTCACAAAAGGTTCGTTTCTTTCGCTCTCTATTTTCTTAGATCTTGCGGATTTATTGATTCATTTTCTCGCCAGCCAAACAGAACATTTGTTAATATTCTCGTTCGATTTTGGTTATTCATGGTGTTTCATTTTTCTCATCTAACTCCAGTTAATGTTACGCTTCTACATTCTATGGGCGCTTGAACTGATTTTTTTGCTTTGAAGTTGAAATTGTTAATTTAGCATGTAGATTTTCGATTCGTGATGTGAATTGAGCGAATTCAGTTATAGCTTTTGATAAGACTCTTAGCAACTATGAGATCTTGATGTAGCTAATCATTGTCGTATTTTGCGTGTGTATTTAATATGTTTTTACTTAGCCCGAATTGTTGAATTATCTTTAAATTTCAATGTAAGATCTGATCTGGTTGAGGCATATGTATTTAATGCCTGTTTAACTTGTGAACTTATTCTTTTAATGCCGATTAGGGCTGGATTAAGACTTGTTTCATTTCTGTTTTTCTCTAGTTATTTGAAATCACAAGGGAGGTGGATAGGATTTTGTGTGAGGTCTGGTCTATAAATTTTCCTTAGTCTCCGCTTTCTGAAGCACACGCACATGTATGCTGAGATTGATATGGAGAGCAGACAATAGAATTGTTGTATTATTGGAAAATGAACACTAGGACAGTTTATCATATGATTGGAAATGTATCTTGTATTTTGGCGTCTGTTGTGCTGATGGTTGATTAATGTGATGAATATTGACGATGGCTACTTCTTCCATAATTTAATTGTGTTCTAATTTTGCTTAGCTGAATTATTTGATTTTTCTAGAATAATAATGGAACACGTGACTTGGAAAATTTGATCTTTTTGTATCAAGTTATTCATAGGATTGTTTTTTACATGAATTTTAAATGACAGAAAAGACTATCTGCAAAAATGGAGAAGTCTTGTACTCTGCTCATTCACTTTGACAAAGGGACGCCAGCAATTGCAAATGAAATTAAGGAAGCTCTTGAAGGCAATGATGTGCCTGCAAAAGTTGATGCCATGAAGAAGGCAATCATGCTTTTGTTGAATGGTGAAACATTGCCTCAGCTGTTTATCACAATTGTTAGATATGTTTTGCCTTCTGAGGACCACACAATACAGAAATTGTTGCTTCTATATTTGGAGATCATCGACAAAACAGATGCTAAAGGTAGGGTCTTGCCTGAAATGATTTTGATTTGCCAAAATCTAAGGAACAATCTTCAGCACCCGAATGAATATATCCGTGGGGTTACTTTGAGGTTTCTTTGCCGCTTGAATGAGACAGAAATAATTGAGCCATTGATTCCTTCAGTTTTGCAAAATTTGCAACATCGACACCCATATATTCGGAGGAATGCCATATTGGCCGTAATGGCAATATATAAGCTTCCACAGGGTGAGCAGCTTCTGGTGGATGCACCTGAAATGATTGAAAAGGTTCTCTCGACAGAGCAGGATCCATCAGCTAAGCGGAATGCATTCCTAATGCTCTTTACTTGTGATCAGGATCGAGCAATTAATTACCTGTTGACCCATGTTGATAGAGTTTCTGAATGGGGTGAATTGCTTCAGATGGTTGTATTGGAGTTGATTCGGAAAGTCTGCCGAACCAACAAGGGAGAGAAGGGGAAGTATATCAAGATTATTATATCATTGTTGAATGCCCCTTCAACTGCAGTTATTTATGAATGTGCTGGGACACTTGTCTCTTTGTCATCTGCACCCACTGCTATTAGAGCTGCTGCTAATACCTACTGTCAGCTTCTTCTATCTCAGAGTGACAACAATGTCAAGCTTATTGTACTTGACCGACTGAATGAGCTCAGGTCTTCACACAGAGATATAATGGTTGATCTGATCATGGATGTGCTGAGGGCACTTAACAGCCCTAATCTTGACATTCGAAGGAAGACTCTTGACATTGTGCTTGAGTTGATAACTCCTAGAAACATCAATGAGGTAGTTCTTATGTTGAAGAAAGAAGTTGTTAAGACCCAGAGTGGGGAGCTTGAGAAGAATGGTGAGTATAGGCAAATGCTAATTCAAGCCATCCATTCTTGTGCCATTAAGTTCCCAGAAGTGGCAAGCACAGTGGTCCATCTGCTGATGGATTTCTTGGGAGACAGCAATGTTGCTTCAGCTATAGATGTGATTATCTTTGTTCGAGAAATAATTGAAATGAATCCTAAACTGAGGGTCTCTATTATAACAAGATTATTGGACAACTTCTACCAGATCAGAGCTGCACGAGTTTGCTCTTGCGCTCTTTGGATCATTGCAGAGTATTGCCAGTCTCTTTCCGAAGTTGAGAATGGCATAGCAACCATTAAGCAGTGTCTTGGAGAGTTGCCATTTTTCTCAGTCTCTGAAGAAGGGGAGGATACTGATTCTTCTAAGAAAGTTCAGCAGCAAGCCAACTCAACTACTGTTTCTTCCAGGAGACCAGCTGTTCTTGCTGATGGAACTTATGCTACTCAGAGTGCCGCCTCTGAAACCGCTTTTTCCCCTCCTACCATTGTTCAGGGAACATTGACTTCTGGAAATTTAAGATCCCTTCTTCTCACTGGTGATTTTTTCCTTGGGGCAGTTGTGGCTTGCACACTGACAAAGCTTGTTTTGAGATTGGAGGAGGTGCAGCCATCTCGAGTTGAAGTGAATAAAGCATCCTCACAGGCATTACTGATCATGGTCTCAATGCTGCAATTAGGACAATCCCCAGTTCTGCCACACCCAATTGATAACGATTCGTATGATAGGATTGTTGTGTGCATAAGATTGCTTTGCAATACTGGTGATAATATCAGGAAGATATGGTTGCAGTCTTGCCGCCAGAGCTTTGTGAAGATGCTTTCAGAGAAACAGTTAAGGGAATCTGAGGAATTAAAGGCAAAGGCTCAGATTTCTCATGCACAGCCAGATGACCTTATTGACTTCTACCATCTGAAGAGCAGGAAGGTAATAGCTATTGAATGTGTGGATGACAAGGAAGAAGGATTAGGCTTATTATACAGATTGATCTTAATTTTTGAAAAAAAAAAAATATATCTTGGCCTGTTCTTTTTGAATGAATGGGAGGAAAGAGGAAATATAAAGGGGAAAAAAGTGGGTAATGTAAATGGTTCTCCTGATATAAACTTTTTGATGTTGGGATCTTGATCTGCATCTTTGGTTCTGTTTATTGTACGTTCTTGATATTTTGATATGCATACCTCACCTCACCGCAACACTTAGTTATTGTTGATTTTTTAGGTTTGACAAATTTAATTCTTTTGTGGTTTCTTTATATTTTTTGGTGACTATGTGTATAAAAGCAATGGCTAACCAAAGTTCATGACTGTAAACTTCCAGGGTATGAGTCAGCTGGAGTTGGAAGATGAGGTGCAAGATGATCTAAAACGTGCAACTGGGGAGTTTGTCAAGGAAGGAGATGATGCAAATAAGCTCAACCGCATTCTTCAACTCACTGGATTTAGTGACCCTGTGTATGCTGAAGCATATGTTACTGTTCACCACTATGATATTGTCCTTGATGTTACAGTTATCAACCGCACCAAGGAAACCCTTCAGAATTTGTGCTTGGAGTTAGCTACCATGGGTGATCTTAAACTTGTTGAGCGTCCACAGAATTATACATTAGCACCTGAATCAAGCAAGCAAATAAAGGCTAACATCAAGGTGTCCTCCACCGAGACTGGGGTCATTTTTGGGAATATTGTTTATGAGACTTCAAATGTGCTTGAGCGAACGGTTGTTGTTCTCAATGACATTCACATTGACATCATGGACTATATCTCTCCTGCTGTTTGTACAGATGCAGCTTTTAGAACTATGTGGGCTGAGTTTGAATGGGAAAACAAGGTATATCTAGCGTTAGTTTCTTGTCGCTTTCATACAAATCACTAGGTTCTTCTTTCTGTTTACATTAGATTTTAATTTACAGAAGATTTTAAATTATTTTCAATTCAACATGGGAAGGATCTGTTGGAAGGTAAGGTCATTGTGGTTCTGATTATGGGACTCAGCAAGAGATACTATTTCATATTAAATTTTTTTCTTTTTCATCTCTTCTTATTATTATTATTAATCAAGTCGAACATTAACCGACCAAGCAAGCTGTATGTGGTCTTTCTAACAATCATAGGTGGTTGTAGCACGTAAACACTATGGACCTTCTCAGCTCCTAACATGTGCCAACTATTTTTTGATTTGCTTGTACACTTGTGAATTAATTTCTTCTTTCCTTTAGTTCCAGTGACTGTTGAAAGCTTTTTCCAGTTTGACTGATCACTTATCTGTCTTGCTGGTGCTTAGTTGATACTTATGGTTAATTTTATTTGTCTTCTGCTCTTCAGGTTGCTGTTAACACAGTAATTCAAGATGAGAAGGAATTCCTTGATCATATCATCAAATCAACCAACATGAAGTGCCTCACTGCACCGTAAGTTGATCTTTTGTTCAGCAGCCTCTTGAATGAATTGATAGGGGTGTATGTTCTTTCGTGTAACATGCACATCCAGATGCATTTCAAACAGTTGATTGATTGAGAAACATTGGAAATGTATTGATTTACTTAAAAATTGAGACTCGTTGTGTCATATAAATTGAGACTCATTGTGTCATATAAATTGAGACTCATTGTGTCATATAGTGTAATGAGAGCTCAGTGGGAAAATAATTGAGACATAGGTCGGAAGAATCCATCTTTGGATAATCTGTAGGCTTCTATTCTTAATTTTAAGCTAGTGTAGTTTTTTGGGGCATATTACATATGAGCAATAAGTTTACAAGTTGTGTTTCTTGCACTTGGGGAGCACAACAATTGTTTTTTCTTGTTGATGTGATCAAAATAAGACCCATCTGATGAGTTCGGTGTAAACCTGAATGTTCCTTGCATAGTAGTATTATATATTTGATTTTTGAGAAAGTCTTTGGCGCTCCTGGAGATTGCTTCTTCTCCATTATGTGCTTGCCACATGGATATACATATTATTATGATTGGTTAAAGCATACACATGGCAAGCACTGAATGGAAAAAGAGCAGTCCAGGAGCACCCAAGACTTTTCCCTGATTGCTTTCAAGTAAATGCTATTAATACACCGTTGCCAATTGGTTTGAGCTGCAGGTCTGCACTAGATGGTGATTGTGGTTTCCTGGCAGCAAACTTGTACGCCAAGAGTGTGTTTGGTGAGGATGCTTTGGTAAATGTAAGCATTGAGAAGCAAATTGATGGCAAGCTGAGTGGCTATATCAGAATAAGGAGCAAGACCCAAGGGATTGCCCTTAGTCTTGGGGATAAGATCACTCTCAAGCAGAAGGGAGGCAGTTGATTTGGAACATGAGCATATCATTATTTTTGGAAACACAGGTTCAGTTCTCATTGCTTGCCATTAGTTACTGGAAGGTTTACGCAACTTCATTGCAAGTTCTATTAATTTATGTTCTTATTATTGATTCCTTGAACTGATGCAGGTTCTTTGCCTACAAAATAGAAGATTGTTCATCCCATTTTTGCTGTTCACTTTGTATCTAGGGCATTGAGGAAGTGACATTTATATTTGAGACATATTTTACAGTGAAAAGTACCTGAATGATTGAAAGTGTTCCTTTTTTTCTTCGGTTCTTAACGATAGCATTTGAGACGGGATTTTGCTGCAATTTTTCAGTAGTATTGAATTGAAGCTCTTATGTTTTCATATTTGGAGTTTGGCTGTGTAGAAAACCTTGGTAATAAAATGTTCGCGCATTCTGATTCTCAAAACCGTCTGATATGTCGCATCAAACGTTGGCGAGTATTACCAATTGGGATAGCAAGGTCATTGAATGAATGAACTTTTACATTTTTCTCCGATGTCGACACATTCATTTTCCGTGAGACTCTTTATCTGATTCAAGTAAAATAACGATTGAATTTCACCACTAAACAGAGAAATCCAAATAAACACTCCAGCATTTGGTGCGATGCGTTTATGCATCAAGCTGAAGATACTTCATCCATACAAGATACTCGAATATGGGTTTGCAAATTGAGACAATATATCATCACTTGCAAAGTTTCAGTTTCTTGAAAACCAAAGATACCGTAGACTTGGGGTACGGCTTAGTAGCGAGGCAGGTTGGTACGTTTTCAGGTTGCTCAATCCAGAGCTTATGAGCAATGCCACCAGCATTGAGCTTCTCCGACAAATTCACAATCTGGGTTTCTCCCTTCACCTCAAGGGTAACCTAAAATCTCAGTTCTCAGTAATTTTCCAAATCTGTATCATCTTAAAATCATAATAATAAGAAGGAGTTGATGGCGTTGCTTCTGGTAGAAAATAAAATATACCTTACGCATGGAATTGATGTTTCGGGGGCTACAATACTGAAGAGTGTGAGGATCGTCTTTGTGGGACCAAATGGCTGAGACGGATGCGTGGCATCCCTGAGTCACCACGCTCCCCAGCGGCCACGCGTCTATCAGGTCTCGTCGGAGCACCACGTACTGTACCAGAACGTCGTCGTTGTTGTTGTCGTCTGCCTTTGTGGCGTCGTTTGGGGAATCGGAGGTGAATTGACTCATTGAGATCGAACTGAGTCGACTGGACAAGCAGAAAGCTAGTGGATTGTTGTTAATTTTAGCAGAACGATTGCGGATGCGTACCGGAGGCGTTGAGCCGGTGGGGAAGCAGACAGGGAAACGACGTGGTGCGAGCAAAAACGACATGCTTTTAATATATATATGTGTGTGTGTGTGTGTGTGTGTGTGTGTGTGTGTATACGTGGTGACCCGATTTCTGAACAACCTTACCTGCTTTATGACCTGATTTCTGAACAAAGACTTTTGCTTTTGAAGATGTAGGCCCAGCCCATTCTCGCTGCTGGAAGTCGGAATGTGCGCGTTGAAGGAAAGGGGTGGCGGATAATCCTTTTCTCTCATTTGTTGGGAAAACCAAACTGAAAGTCTGAAACCGATCCGAATTCCATTACCCACGACGTTTCTCTTCTGGAACCAAACCCGAACAAGAAGTGATCCTCGTAAAGAAGTGGCTCTCATGTTTACAGTTACACACCAAGGAGTCCAATGAGAGCTTAAGTCCTATTCACATATGATAATGAGGCACAAAGCCAACATATAAAGTTAGGATTTAAAAAAAAAAAAACACTCATATAATTGACAAAAATACTAACATGGCATGGCCTCACAAGATGCGATTAGTAAGAAGCTAGCTCGACGGATTCATAAAATTGATTTGCTAAAGACTAATTACATAACAGCAAGATGTGGAAATTGAAATTTTATGAGCTTATGGAGGTTATTTTACAAGATTTAGTCAGAGCTAACTAAATAATAATGATAGAACCACTCAAATGAGTTATTGTGAACTTTGATTTTTTTTTTTTTAATTTTCTAATTAAAGCATAGGTTTTATAATTTTTAAAGTTAACATTTAAATTTTATGAGTTTATGAGTTAACTATTTTTATAGGTCTAATGGAACCCTATTTTAATAGATTTAGTGGGATTAATTAGAAACTCCAAGTAATTTTCCCTTTAACTTTTCTAATTTATTTTCTCCAGCAGAGCCTTGGGTCCCCACTAGTCAATAATACATACATACATGTGTGCATGCGTGTGTGTATAATGTGTGGGTTTGCAAACATATTTATTAATAACGTTTCAAAAACATTGTCGATTATTAATAAATTGCTAAGATGTAATTAGAGGATCTTATCTCATGGATTAGAAAATGTTTTAAAGTATTCACATGTGCATATCTGCTGATTATTATATTATTAATTCCACCAGAAACTTAAAAATTGTATTTCATTCTCTTAAAAACAAGACGAGCAGTGGCTGAATCAATTTATAAGGGAGCCATCTCATCATCCTTATTGTGTCGTGTTGAACTTGAATCACTTCAAATCTAACCTGTTCATTATTATCATTACAAAAAGAAATCATATACACGCTTATTTAACCCTTTTATTAATTGCGTAATGTGTTTAACATAAATTTTGTTGAAAAGAAAAAAAAAACCTCATTTAACATATTTTTAATATATTTGTGGGAAGATATAAGTAAATTTAAGGATAAGTTAATGTAACACAGTTCACATGGATAAAAGAAATAAGTCAAAATATAGTATAAATAATTGTGTCATAATTAAGTTCACTTGTGAGTTTTTTCTCTTTTTTTTTAATATTATATACATAACATGCGTGAGAAAACTTTAAATCTAATATGATACAATCAATTATTTAAAAAATTTTGTTATATTACATTTCATGTAACATACACAATTCACAAGAACCAATGGTTCTTGGACCAATCTACGTTTCAGAATCTGTTAGTAAAGGACCTTTAATTTCAAGCGTTGGATGTGGAGAGAGAAAGATGGACGGCTAAAAGAATAAGTGGAACAAATCACCCATGCATGGGGAAACCGGTTTCAATGGTTAATGTGCAGCCGGATGTGCGAAGTAACAAAAGGACACGTGGCTGGAAACATTAATAGAATTAATTGTATTATAATTAGGATCGTGGTGTCGGTAAAGTTTAGGGTATTCCTATTTGCAATTTATTTGGAAAAGATCATGTCAATTTCACTGGAATATCGGTGAAAATTGGTCGGAAGATCAGCAGGGTGGCAATGACAAATATGGGGGAAACCATAACCACCAAAGAAAACATGTAGAAGTATGAAGATGGACGTGGTGGAGTCGAAATGGTTACTGTAGTGGCGAAATTGTATAACTGAAATTACAAATGATGGGTTGTTCGTGGTTAGATATGACACAGACATATGCGAGATATATCTGTGAATCCAAGGCTCATGATGACAGTATGGTTGCATCGGATCCGGGCGCTTTCTTATACCGCCAAGAAGATGAGCTCGGCGCAAAATGAGTTCGAAATCAGCGCAGACAGGGCGGAAGGAACAAGTTGTTATGGTTTTGTTTCGTATTTGTAAGTAAAATAAAGTAAATTTTTTTATAAGTAGTTAGATTAATGGATGATCAACGAAAGTTGGGTTGCGTTAGGCGAATTTGTTAGATTGGTTGTCCATTTCAAAGTAGTCATAAAATAAGCAAATTGTTACATTTCGTAATGAGGAAAATACAATGTAAAGGAGTTCAGAAAGAAGAAAGTGTTGAATTCATTCCAGAAATGCAAAGGTTATTTTTAAGTGAAATGGTTATTTATATGCAGTGGAGAAGCAGTTCGGAAGATAAAAGCAAATGATGGTAGTGCTTGTATTACTAATGAGCCGAGAGTTTGATGTCGGAAAAAGAAGCTTTATTTATTTATTATTTTGATGAAGCAAATTAATGAAATAACTAGTAATGAGGTGCTTGTATTATTACTAATGAATTGCTTGTATTACTAATGCGACCACGGATTTAACAATATTCACTGTACATTATTTTTTTTTTTAATAGAAAGTAAACCTTTCATTCCAAATGAACAACACCACTGAGTACATTCTGAGTACATTCTGCACTTCTGCTGGAATGGTTCCAAACCAAATAGCAGCTGATTCCTTCCTTAAAGCAAAATTTGCTTAGGCATGGGCATAAGCATTATAGATTCTAGGGATAAAATATAATTGAACACTTTGAAATTCCTTCTTTTGACTTTGGATATATGAAATTATCCAATAGATTTCAGGTGTTGATTAACTCAGCCACTTCTTTGCAATTGGTTTCCACAATTAAACTGGAAATGGCTGCTTTCTTTGCCACTTGCAGCACCCATTGAATGGCTTCTGCTTCTGCAAAAAGCTTGCTTAATTCATGAGGCTATAACCAATCCTTCTGAATTTCTAATGACTGCTCCTAGACCTGTCACCTGGTGTTTACTGTTTTTAGCTGCATCTACATTAGTCTTTAAGACATTTTCTGGGGGAGGTTCCCAGCTTTACTTACTCTTTCATAAGCCTCCAAGACCGATTCTGCTTTGGCTGCTGAAATCCTTGGCTCTAACTTTTTCCTTTCAAAGATGAAAATATTCCTTGCAAACCAAATCACCCAACAATACATTACCATAAGCTCTGCTTCCCCTTTCCTTGCTCTGAAGCATAAGTCTTGGGCAGCATTGAGGAAATCCTGGCTTTGTTCAATATGCGACTGCAGAGGGAGTGGAGCTAATTCCCAGACCTTCCTTGCTGCTTTGCAATCCACCAGGACATGCTTTAAAGTTTCCACTTCTTTCCAGCATCTTTGACAGATTGGATCTTACAGGCTTTTCCTTTTCCACAGATTTTCAGCAGTGAGCAAATTATTTTTTTTTAACCCTCCACATGAAATTCTGTAAAATATTCACTATAAATTGAAAGAAGATAAAATAGATAAACCTGACAAATATAGCAGCCGATATTAAAATTAATATTATAGTAATAGTGAAGTTCATTCTCTCCGTCTTCAAGAAAAACCCCATCACAATCCACGAGTCTGAATAAACCATACTTGCTATCTTTTACCCCCCAAATCCTGGTGTCGAACAACACATAAAACAACACAATTTGTCTACCCCAACAATTGCCACAAACTTAATTTAACGATTTGTCTGTTCACCAAAGTTTTGGCGTCCAACATCGAACACGATGTTTTTTCTTTACATTAACGCTGGCTTAACATAAACAAACATATACAAGAGTATGATCTGTTAACCAAATGCTAAGAAGGTTAAATTTATATATATCACCTAAGTATCATGCTTTATAAATTCTTTAAAAAATACAAATCATATATAAGTATGCAACCTTTCAGGATTGCACTGGCAGAGAAATGGACACGGTCAGCCAACAGTAGTCAAGAGGTTCATGTGGACAATGAAATTGACCATGAAAATTATAAATTAATGTAAACAGGCAAGCGATGGGACTATGATTCTATTTAATCTAACTAATTAATAATCCTAACCTACTCCCATAAGAACACATTTCCATTCTGTAAAAACATATGCAACTGAAATAAAAATTATTTCGATATTTCATTTCCACTGATATTCCTATACATAAATTCTAAACCCCAGCAATTAACCTTTCTCAAACGAATCAGACCAGCACTTAACTGGACATCGATATAGGCGACGAAGCGCTGGCGATCGGATGTGAGGATCGAGGAGCCTACCTCTGAGGCAGCCGCGATTGCTTAAACTGGACCACACCCTGATCCATAGTCAGAAAAATTTTTGGAGGGGTTTTTTCAGGCCATCCTGTTGCAGGAGATGCAACGTCGACTCGCTTGCTATATGCATAAGTCTGAATAATTCAGTGACGGGTTACCGGTCAGCAACCGGAAAGATTTCATTATGTCACCGGAAGAAAATTGTAATGGCCGATTCCATTTATAATATCCCCTTCCATCCGCCGTCCACGTGCCACGCATCCATACATTCTCTTATCAAATCACAGGCTGTTACTAACAGAGTCTAGGGATGGCAATGGGGAGGGGAGGGGAGGGGACCAATCCCCCCGTACCCATCCCCGATATTTTACGTATGTCCCCATCCCCTCCCCGTCCCCATCATAATTATTTGAGAGAATCCTCATCCCCTCCCCGAAAAATAAGAGGGGATCCCCGAGGGTCCCCGATCCCCGAATAACTAATACATTTTTTTTCGATTTTGAGTTAATCATATTAAAATAAAAAATTCAAATAAAAGTAAAGTTCGAAATATATCTTACATTAATATCCATTACAAAAGTCACATCCATTAAATTAGTTAGTAACGCAGCATGCAAGAGATACAAACTTCTTTTACAAACTATCATGAATAAATTAATAGTTTAATATAAAATTATTACAAAAAAAATTAAATTTAGATTCAAAATTAACTTTTTCAATGGTGGCGTGGACACTTTATAAATGTGAACTATTCCCTTTGCAGCATAATAGCTAAGTCGGAGTAAATCAAGAGTAAATATAAGATTAGATTAGATTAGATATTAAAATTGTAATTCGTTGTGGGCAATTATAACATCTAAAAATAAATAAATAAATAGATTTAAGTTTAAAATATTTAATAAATAGTAAATTAAAACAAAATTTTTGGACTAATAGAATTTACCTGGTCTTTTTAATGTTCTAAATAAAAATTTAAGACTTTAATTAATTAATTAGGCCTAAAAGTTTAATAATATAAATATTTTGATATTTGTTATTTTTACCAATATCTATAATTTTATAATTCAAATTTTATTATTTATTTACTAGTAATTTTAAAAAATAAAATTAAAATTAAAAACTAAAATGGGGAAATGGGTAGGGGATGGGGATGGGGATTCCACCTAATCCCCGTCCCCTCCCCGAATAAGAAATTGGGTAAAAAAATTTCCCCATCCCTTCCCCGAATAAGAAATTGGGTATAAAATTATCCCCATACCCTCCCCGAATGGGGAAAATCCCCGAGGGTACCCGTCCCCGTGGGGATTTTTGCCATCCCTAACAGAGTCTGTAACGTAGATTGGTCCGTGGTTCTTATGGTTTATATTGCTAATTGACTTTAGGGATGGCAATGGGGAGGGGAGGGGAGGGGACCAATCTCCCCGTACCCATCCCCGATATTTTACGTATGTCCCCGTCCCCTCCCCGTCCCCATCATAATTATTTGAGAGAATCCCCATTCCCTCCCCGAATAATAACAGGAGATCCCCGAGGGTCCCCGATCCCCGAATAACTAATACATTTTTTTTATTTTTAGTTAATCATATTAAAATAAAAAATTCAAATAAAAGTAAAGTTCAAAATATATCTTATATTAATATCCATTACAAAAGTCACATCCATTAAATTAGTCAAGATGCAAAAGCATGCAAAAAAAAACAAACTTCTTTTACAAACTATTATGAACAAATTAATAGTTTAATACAAAATTGTTAAAAAAAATTGAATTTAGATTCAAAATTAACTTTTTCAATGGTGGCGTGGACACTTTATAAATGTGGACTATTCCCTTTACAGTATAATAGTTAAGTCGGAGCAAATCAAGAGCAAATATTAGATTAGATTAGATATTAAAATTGTGATTTGCGGCAATTATAACATCTAAAAATAAATAAAAAATAGATTTAAGTTTAAAATATTTAATGAATGTTAAATTAAAATAAAATTTTTGGACTAATAGAATCTACCCGATCTTTTTAATGTCCTAAATAAAAATTTAGGACTTTAATTAGTTAATTAGAACTAAAAGTTTAATAATATAAATATTTTGATATTTGTTATCTTTACCAATATCTACAATTTTATAATTCAAATTTTATTATTTATTTACTAGTAATTTTTAAAAATAAAAATAAAATTAAAAATTAAAATAGGGAAATGGGTAGGGGATGGGGATTCCACCTCATCCCCGTCCCCTCCCCAAATAAGAAATTGGGTAAAAAAATTTCCCCGTCCCTTCCCCGAATAAGAAATTGGGTATGAAATTATCCCCATACCCTCCCCGAATGGGGAAAATCCCCGAGGGTACCCATCCCCGTGGGGATTTTTGCCATCCCTAATTGACTTCAAGCCTTCCTGAAGTAAATTACGTCACGGTCCCTGTGATTTTAACCAATTACATGGGGTCGGCATCGACTTCGCGGAGTTAGTCAAAGATGGCCCCGTAAGCGAATTTATATGTATGAGCCATGAGGCACAAGAATATGAGGAATGTGCGTGCCGGCCACATTAATGATCTGCTGCAATGAGACACACGGTGAGGCTTTGCATCCAATCCACGTGCTGCAAAAGATGACAAATGAAAAACGGTGTCCACTGTGACCGGCTTGGCTGGATGTCCACATGCAATGAAAAGAGAAGTGAAAATATAAACGAAAAAGAAATTTGCTCCTTCCAATTCCAACGATAAAGACGATGAAGATAAAAAAGTTTCTTCATTTAATAAGCCACCATACGCAGTTGGCACGCAATCTCCAACACATCCAAGAAACTTTAATTAATTTTCTTTGGAACCATTATTTTTCACATTCAGAAAAACAAAGGGAAGTCAAAATTAAGTTCTTACAACTCTTTGATGTCGAAGCAAGATTTGATTGCAAAGATATTTTTTTCGCATCACTTAACTTGTTATCTTTAAAAGGTTAGGTTTTGGAGCATATCTTTGAAGATCCTCGACTCCGTCCAATAGATAAAAGATGCTGTACACCCCCACACACCACCCCCCCACCCAAAAAATAAAAAAGCAGCTTTGTATCATCAAAAACAAATAACAGACCACCAAAAACCCAAAAACAAAATTCTACATTCTACATGCCCACATCACAAAACAATGTATGTAATAACATTAAATTAAAGGATAAAATTGTGGTACCACAATTGTACAATATCACAATTTAATTCAATCGTTAGATTTAATTCTAATAATAACTATTGACTGAATTCAACGGCTGAATTCAATTATAATACCGTACAATTATGATACCACAACTGAATTCCAAACTAAATTATCCACATCCATTATCATGAAAAAGAAAAAAAAATACTAAAATAGTTTTTTTTTTTTTTTTGGATTTCGTTTGGGGAATTGGTTGATGGGCAACAATACATATACATATATTCAATAAGAAATAAAATAATTTTTAGTAAAAATCTTAAAGCCTAATTAGCATAATTGTAATAAGCTGTTATTAGATTAATCTTCTTGTTGTTTTTGTTCTTCTTCTTCTCCTTCTTCCTCCTCGCCTAGATCTGCAAGACAGAAGCAACTCTGGGACTTGTAACGCATGCTGTTGTTGACCATGAGTTTAAGCCTGCTCCCATATTGATACTGCTGCTGCAGCTGGTGTCCGTCATCATCGTCATGTCGTTGTTGTTGATGTTTGTAAATATCACCTTCTTCTTCTTCTTCTTCAGTTTCTTCTTCATCGTCGTCGTGAAGCACGGGGAGGAGAGGCATGGATTTACGGTTGCGGTGCGTGGGAGTGGAATAGAATAATTTGCGGGACAATCTGTTGGCAATCAAAATCCTCCTCCTCTTATTGAATGGATTCTCTTCCTTCTCCAGTACTTGCTTGGCTCCCCCGCCGCTGGTCTCCACTGCCTCTGCTAAATTCCCAAACGACTTCGATTTCCCGCCGTAGTGATTCGATAATCCTCTCCTGCTGTTGGTTCATTCATTCAATCATACATATCACATCACATCACATGCATACTTTACTAACTAATTTCTCTAAATAAATAATGGAAAAAAAAAATTAACTTCTACGGTAATTTAATTACTTGTTTAGAAGCGAGTCTTCTAATGAACTCATGGAGAACTTGTTTCTTGTCAAACCCCCACCCCCATCTTTCTCCTTCGAGGATGATACGTCGTCCTCTTCTTCTTCGCTGTCTCCCGGTGCCCCGATGGATGATGAGCTATCCGAAAGTTCATCCGATCCGTAAGTCCTCCTTACTGGATCCCCAACGATGTCGTTTTCGTCTTCGTCTCCGTCTCCATCTCCATCTCCATCTCCATCTCCATCTCCTTCGGTCAAGAACAAACACGAGGACGAGCCAGCTTTTTCGTTGCACTTATTGCCATCCTGAGCAGCAGCCGACGCCGATGCGGATGCGTATGCGGATGATGCAGAAACACCGCTGCTGCTGCTGCTGCTGCTTCGGTCTCTGACGCAGGCCGGCAAGGAAGATGACGCGGACACGGACGCATCCATGTTATAAGTGGACCCCATCAAAACTTTCATAACGATGATGAAGTTGAAGATGAAAAAAGAATTAAATGGAAATTACCCCGTTTCTGCTCTCTCTCTCTGATCTCTCTCGTCGACCACCTCGATCGCTTTGCAGTTGTGGTGTAAGCAAAGGACAAGAGTGGTGTAGGTGTAGGTTAAGGATATAATAAAACTGCTGAGTTTGAAACACGGCTTTGCCTAAAGACTATAATAGTTGTTGTTGTGGTGGTGCTGGTGGTAGTTGCTGTCGCCTATAGCTATTTACCATTCTATCTAATCCATAGACGGAGAGAGAGAAAGAGACATGACATGAAACAGCAATTAGGATAAAAAGAATAAAATAAATAAATAAATAACATGATTTATACCCTCAAACAAAAATATATTATCAACTTTAGCTTTTCGATCCCTAAAGTTTCATATAATTTTAAACAAGTCTCTGTCCAGCTCTTAACATGTAAATTCTGACTATAATTAACATTCCTATAACTGCAACTACTTATTGAGAGGACTGCCTTTTGCTTGGATAATCCTCACGTTCTCACCTGATCTTTTGAGGAAATTAAGGGATTTTTTCTATGTTATTACCAGGTTTCATATTTATTAACAGTTATTTTCATCTGTATCAGACTCAATTTTCATTGTTAATGTTTATTAAGACTGATTTCAATAGGCTTTTAATTGTGATATTCAAAAAATTATGGTACTTATTTACTTTAAGAGAGTAATTCTAAGCTTATAACAATGAAATACATTAATTTTGTTAACGGATATTTAAATAAATTTGTTTACCGAAGAAGTACTTCCCTTAGTTGATAATTTAAAGTAGTAAAAGATAAATGACTTATTATTTTCATTACTAACTTTAAAGGTCAAGGATTTGAATCATACTCATCGAAAACTAATCGAGGAGGAATTGTTTTAATAATGTATGATGTGGTTAGTTAGGGTGCATGATAACAAAAACAAAATAATGATGATAATAATAATAATAATAGCAAATATTGACTAAAGAGATAGATTTAATTAGGTGGAATAGTCTCACCGAATCATTATATTGATGTAATAAGACTATTTATTATAAGTGGGATCTATCACTTTAAAATGATGAATTTTATACATAAATTATAAGTGTAAATTTAGCTTGGATATGGTGGGATTTTTTGAGTTTTTACTTTTATTTTTGGCAAATGGATATTAAAATAGGGATTCATATGACAAAATGATTAAGATATGCTGCTCTACATGCAATTTCTCTGAAAAGTAGGGACTCATATGTTACATTACCCAAAACAAGATTTCCGAAGATCGTAATTTCTATGTACATAGAATTAGGGTGCTGTGTGGATGGAGATGGAAATGGGCGCCTTCTTCTTCTTCTTTTTTTAATTATTATTATTATTATTATTAGTCTTTTCCTTGCTAAATAAATGGATAAGATTGATTTTATTTTTATTTTGGCATTGACAATTAAATATTCTTTCCACTTTATTTGTAATTAAATTATTTTTTAAATTTAATTAAAAATAAAGAGAAAATAAATATTAATTTGATAATATTATAACTTTTAAAATTATTTCTATTTGTAGAAATATAAAGGTATATATTAAATTTTATAAAATATAAGATTTATTCTTAAAATTAGATTTTAAAAGGTACTTTTTCTGTATTTTTTAAATTTATTGTAAAATGAGGTGATTTTGTTAAAAAATGATTTTAAAAAAAATTATTACATACTAAAATTAATTTTTAATTTTTTAAATCACTGAAAAATAACCTCAAACTGGGCAAAGAAATAAAAAAATAAAATAAAATAAAACATGGGGGATGATCTTAATTCTTAACTAAATAGAGATACGTATAATTATGTTGGCGGCCAAATACACATTACGTAGAATATTAGTTGACACGTTCACGATGACGTGGCAGGGAAAGGACACGGTTTAGACCAAACTCCGAAGCCACTAATTTTCTTTTTGGAAAATTGTAATAATAACATTTTCTCTTTCAAACTTATCTCCATCAATTTTCAATAGTTTCTTGCCACGCAAAGATGAGACACCGGGTGAACCCATTTCCATTAGTTTCTTCTTTACCCTCTTTTCTCTAATCAAATTTACTCATTTTTCTCACCCAAAAATATTTTGGGAAAATTTCCAAAAAATAATCATACCTCCTCGCTAAATTTGTTCCCAACAAGTTTGAAGTAATTTCCTTGGTAATGATTATTGATCACATTTAGACAATATCGGTCCCCTTTATCATGTTTGTCATCTGTAGAAAAAAAAAAATATCTTATCCTCTTATCCTCCTAAGAATCTCAACTATAATGATCAAGCAAAACTGAAAAAATCCAAGAATTGACAACACCAACTTGCTTAATTATTTTGAATTCTTCGTTTGGGTTAACACATTCATGGAAAAATCATAATACAATGCATGAAGAAGGTGGCGCAGGTCTATTTAAACGAAAATATACATTGAAGTGAAAGTGGTAGCCATAATTAATTAATTATAAACATATCAAAGCGTTCTAAATTATTCACTAAAATTGAAATTACGATCAAATAAATCATTAAAATTTATAAAATGAAAGAACATAACTTGAACCATCATTGATTTGATAAAAAGTCTTTTAAAATATTTAGAAAAAAAAAATTAATCCAATTTAAACACATATATATTGACATTTAAATTATAATACGATAGAGGTTGTTCTAGATAAGATAAGATTGTGATTGAAAAAAAAAAACCTCAATTAGGGTTATTAAGCATAGACGATAATGCAAACGGCATAATCGAAGAAAAAATCTTCTTAGAATATAATCAGTCTATGAATAGATGAGGCTACCTACGAGTTTTTTTTTTTCTTTTTTGATCGAAGCCAATCTATGGGTTGACTGGTCTACATTTGACTAACAATTGGCTAATATCGAGCTTTGTGATAAATATTTGTAAAACAAATAAAATACGTGTTAATTAGTGGGTCACAGCCTATCAAATTGTACGGACCGAATATTCTGAGTGGGTGGGTGATCCAGTTGTTAATATTCTATAATTAAATTCCCGAAACTTAATTAATTTAATCTTTTTCTCAAGAGCATTGAACAATGCCACATTGTGAAGGAAAGCCAGTGGGTAATGGCCAATGGGAGCTTAATTTCTTTTAATTAATTAATTTGTAAACTTTAGATAATTGGCAGACAGATATTCTACTCCCAGATTAGTAAACAATTATTAAAATTAAAAAAAAAATGACAGTAAGGGAAATGGGGTCACTGGGGAAGCGACCAATGGCTGCATTGTCACTCTAATTAACACGTTACCTAACCTATCTTATCTCTTTAGATTGTTTAAAATTTGTTTTGGTGGTAGCAAATCGATCCATTATTCTCTAATAAGTGACTCGGAGCTGTTGATATCCTCCAGCATCTTCTTCATATGGGACCGGCCAACTAGACGTGTTTCCTTTTTTTCAATTTCTTTTCCGCCTTTTTCTTGGTTTAATATTTTAACTAACAATTTTTATGATTAAGCAAAATGGATTGATTGGATCGATATAATAATATGTATTGTTTTCATTGTGATAAGTTGTTGATAACAAAAAAGCATGCCATACTATACTGTATTATAATAATGATAATATTATTTTTACAAAATTAAATTTGTCTCTTAACTGATATGATATTATATGATATTATATTAATGTAAAGACATCTAATTTCAAATGATTATTTATTAGTAATACAATTTTTTTTTGTCTAAATTTTATAAATATAAATCAATTTGTAAATATGACATTATGTCAAGTAAAATGATGATGAGACACCTATTCAATAAAATTATATCATGAATTTTAATGTGCTCATAAGTAATGAAATAAACCGTTTGATAATATTTTATTTATTTATGTTTTTCAAATATTGAAAATATTTTATTGCATGTGCATATAATTACATTGTGTGTCGTCCCAATTAAAAATTTCTTGTATAAAATCCGGGTTAAAATAATATGTAGACACTCGAATTTTGTAATTTCCAAAATGCATCAACATTCAACAATGACTTTCTTTTTATCAAATATTCTCGGGACTTTTTTAAGTTTGAAAGCCTTCTTATTCAATAGGATTAAACGACACGTCTTGGAATTGAATTGAATTGATTAGTCAAAATTCTCCAAAAACTCCATCAAAAAAATTGACGTCGAGTTGTCACCGCATTGAAACCTAACTCAGCTAATTGGAACGAGATAAGCTGATCACCGCCGCAATTGTTTACTTTGTGAAAACATATTTTCTTTGCCGTCGTTAAGGAAGACAAAACCATGCTTGTCATGTTCACATGCAGCAATTCAATTCATTTTCATGCTCAAATTCCAAATAGTCAAATTGCTCAAATCTGTCACCGGCAGAAATTCACACGAACTAAGGATTTCGCGCACAAATACAAGCTGGGCTTCTCATGGGATGTGTCTATTTTTATGCATTTAAAAATCAATCTCTGCTTTCTTCAATTTTATTTGTCAAGCCGAACTCAAGAATAGCAATCTTGGACGCTTAACTATCCTTATAAGGACTGGGGATGATGGAAACTCAAGAGTCAGAGAGCCATTTAATTCAAGTAGAAATCAATCAGTTCTGCTTTTATATATATATATCTTCAAAAATGAATTGGGTGGGGGGATTAAGCATTTCAATTGACTAGATTTTTACCTTCTGGGACGGGCTCGAAAAAGACGATCCTAATTCCTAAGAGTTGAAATTGTAAATGAAAGAACACATCTTTTTACTTAAACTGGGCAGTTCTCATCACAATTGTTTCAGTTGTTTGTTTGGCTGTTTTAATCGAACAAGAGCACGACGCGGAACCAAACGTGCGATGCATGATTACACATGGACATACGTAATCAGAAACTTTGGGCAGTGCATCACGTGCACTGTCATCATTTTGAATCTTCCTCATCCTCAGTTTTATTCTTTTACAGCTAATTTTCTATCTATTTTAAGCTTTGTTTTTACCCATTTTTCAGATTGCACTTCTTATAGAATTTGACCCATCTTCGGTGGGCCAGTACAGTGCTTAGATTCAACAGACAAATTGTCAGTTGAACGGCTGAGATTTTCCTGGGTAGGGGTTCTCATTTCTCAACAAGTTGTGTTGAAATTTTTTAGCTTTGAAAGGAATGGTCGAGTTGCTAATGGGGACAAGAAGCGTGATCCGTTACTACCAGCACATTAGCGTTTGGTAAGAAAAAGCGAGCACCGGTGGTGGATACACCAAAGGCTAGGGCTTTTATCTAGATGGCGCGCAGGCTACCTTTGAATAGACATCTTTACTTGGGGTGCTTTTTTTTTTTTTTTTTTGAGGAGCGGGGTTCCTTTTTATCTGTGCTTATTCGAGGGCTTTGATCCAAACTGTGCCTGTAGGAGCGAGATATCACAACCCACAAGCCCATGTTTGTACTCAAATGCACGCACCAATTTTCCAACAACTCTTGAGGAATTTTGACCAGAATCTGATGTAGCAATCAACTCCTGCTGCTTTTTTTGATAAGAAGAAAAAGGAAAGCAAACACCACACAAAGCAACTAAAGATAAAAGGGAAAGTAATTCTAATTGCTATTCGTTTGTCGTACTTTCCCCCTCAAAAAAGATACGCATTTTTTGGTTTTTCACGGCTGCTCGGGAATACTGAAGTGAATTCAATTTGCTGTGCCCATCTGTGACAAGCAAAAGACGAGGCATTTCGGTCTTTTTTGTATTTTTGAACATTTTGGGGATCTACACTTCAAGCAGGCAGTAGCGTTTTATCAATACTGCTTACATTTTTTCTGCTTTTCTCAATTACTTCATGACCAAATTTTCCGTAACCTTAAAGAAAATAAAGAGTTGAAGTGAAAAGAAAGAGCAAGAGATCATCCCAAAACTTTAAAAACCATAAATAAACATAATAGAAGCAAGAAAAACATCAATAGCCAGCGAAGTCTCAGTAATATGCTCCTACCGAAGGAAAATTATACAAAAGCAAATGAGAAAATAATGAAGTTTAAAGTCAATATAATAGCGGAAGCATGAATGATCTATTGCAATAATCAGCAGATAAACAATTGTCTTAAAAATAAAAGAAAAAGACTACAGAAATAAGCAAACATATTATTGTCATTACTGTTTCATTATTTTCATGGCTGGACTTCATTACTAAGCCCAGAGCAACTGCCATCCAGTACAACAATGAACGAAGCAAATCCTTAAGGCCTCAAGCCTTTATGACTGACTTTGTAAAATTGATGAGTACTTAAATTCAGTTACTGCTAGACCTCTAGATGCACTTTTAGTGTTTAAATCAAAGAATTGTACACCGAATCTAGCAACTTACAAGGTGTTTAATTCAAACTAGCTAGTAATTGAATAAATAAATAAAAATGGAATAGCTATAACTGAAAGTATTATCTACGAACCCATACAAGAGGATCATACACTCGTACATTGGTTATTACCTACATCTGGCAGTTTTTTAATCCCATGATAGGCAGAATCACCCAGGCAGTGAAGAGTACAGTTGATCCCATTACACATGAGCAACTTACAAAATTTCACCACATGGAGAACAATGGGCAATTGGTTGGCCAACTTTGGAGGAACCTCCTTCTTGGAATGCATGAAATTCAATATTTCCAGGCCCCTCAAGTCATATATATGTACATGATAAAAATATACCCATATTTGAGGACTAGGTGCAATAGAAAAGCAAATACTGGGAATCACACAACAGCGGAAGCAGTACGACGAAGATCCACCATTCCATTGTCAAATTTTCCCGCAGGTGACCTGCCTTTGAAACTGCCATATCTCCCAGGTTTCGGCTGAAAAAGAGAGCCAAGCATTTTCTCCAAAGTCTCCACTGTATACTTCGCGTACTTGCCAGAGCTTGCATCTTGCTCCACCAAGGCCCCGTAATTCTGCATATAGCTGCGGTAAATAGGTGCAATAGCCTGTGTAATAAGTTGAGACGTTTTATCCCTCAGATCTTTGTCTAAGATAACCCAATTTGACTGCTTCTTATACACGTCATCCAAAGCATCATTGAATGCTTTAAGCCTTTTCTTGACAAGATCACGAGCAGAGGCACGCCCTCCCGAGAACATAATTAGACCTTCTCGGCTTAAATGACTCGGAATCTTTCCCCAGCTGTCTCTAAAGAATATGGTAGAATAATAGTCCTTGTACTGTTCATGTTCTCTTAACCAAGAATCCCCCAAGAGATCACCAAGCTTTGTGCCCTTCAAACTCTTGTACAGATGGCAGTGGTTGTTCATTGCAAAAAAATGGGATAAAGTGGTGTCATCATAAGCTTTCAACCACGTCTCCAGATTCTGCTCAATGGCTTTGACGATTTTCAAAACCTCATTAAAAAGGAGCCTCTCTTGAAACTTCTCGTGCTTCCAACTTCGGTGGATAACCAAAACCTGGGTCAAAACTGGCTTATAATCATCTCCAAGAAGCTTATTACAGTACTCAGTGATAAAGCTCACCAATCTGGGAACACTCCCATCCGGAGGTGGTGGGATCTGCCTCTGTAACTCCACCTGAATAAGAAGTTCCCAGAAAATCTCAGCTGCACCATTAATCACCCTATTGATGAGATCCCTAGTCAGGTTTTGAATTTCAACACATGCTGCCCCACCAAAAAGCCGGTTAAAATCAGTTCTTAACTTGTTAAGAGATGCAAATATATCTAATAGCTTAAGAAGCTTTATCGGGTCTTTCTTACTCTCCGTAACAGTCTTACCAAACTGAAGGAATGCAAGCATCCCTGCCTGTGCAGCTATCTTAGCAAAGCATCCCATCCAAACATCTTTCCCCATCCTCTCAAACACATCATTACAAAGATTATACTCAGCCTCAAATAAATGCTTCACAGCAAACTCCAAATGCCTTCCCCACTGCGCTATATACCCCTCTATACTCTGCACATCATTAAATTCTGCAATAGATATCTCAAGATAATCCAAATCAAGTGCCTGCAAACTTGCTCTGACATTTGAGCTACGGACTTCAACATAAACAGAAATGCATTTGTCAAACCTATTATTTGCAATCAATCTCCCAAGAATTGCTTGCAACTTCTGAATGATGGACACAGGTAAAGGTGAAGGTGCAATACACGCTTGTTGGCCAAGCGTTGATGGTGATGACATCGGAAGAGGAACACTATTTTCAGTCAACAGTCTCCGAAAATCACTCTCCAATTTATCTAATGCAGCATCCAAAAGCCCACCATCAAGACGTATTTCCACTTCGCCATTCTCCAATTCCCTAAGACCCTTCAATGACTTCTTTAAATTCAACAAATACCTCTCATCGGCCATGCGATTATCCTCCAAATACTCGACAATATCCTCCAACCACTGGATGGCCAACCCGCAATTATCCCCCAAAAACCTCAACGCCTCCTCCAGCCGTTTCAACACCGACAAGTACCCAGGCAAATCATTCCTAGGATCCGATAACAAGGATTTCTCCAACCCGTGAACCGCATCAAACACCTTAAGCACCGCAGCAGCAGGGCCCACAGCACGATTAATGTGGCCCCCGACGGCAACGAGGGCATCCTTGTCAGCACGAATAGGCCTGACAGCAGCCTCTAGTGAGGGCAATCTTTGGTTAATGTCATCCAGTCGAGGACCCGCTCTTTCAAGAGCTAACGCCATAGATTTCGATTTCTCTAAGCTAACCTTCAATGCCTTTCTCGCAGATATCAAATTATCAATCCCATGATTCTTATTATTACCACCATTCACAGAATCACTAACAGACTCGGCCATTTTGATCTTAGAAACCCTAATAATGGAAACAGAAAAAAAAAATTGATCTAATAGATTTTCGCTTCGGAGGCTAACCGGGGCTCGTGTAAGAAGAAATCATCTTCAAGGGTCGTGATCGTCAAGTGTTTGGTTAGACCAAGCCGTGGACTAAATCAAAACCAAACTAAAAGACTTTTATTTTAACCAGAAAAATTAAAATTAAAATTAAAATTAAATCAACAGCTACAACCGCCCAAAAGAAAAAAAAAATCAACAGGGTGAAATGATTTGTTTGAAAGAAAAAAGGAGAATAAGAGTGACTCACTTGGTGGGCTGTGTAGACCCGGCGAGTTGATTTGAGTTGAAAAATGGAATATTGAAATTTGAATAGATATGGGGATTGTGATTTAGAATCAGAGAGAAGGAAAAAGAGGAGGAAAGGAGGGGGGAAAACAGAGAAACCCTAGATACAGATCAGAAGAGAGTGGAGGAGTGATTACTGATAAAAGACATAAACTTTTCACAGTCCTTTTTTTGCAATCTCCGACGAATCCAGCCAACGTGTATGACAGTAGAGCATTCGCTTAAGTTAGCTACCTAGTAGCTGCCTCTCTCTCTCTCTCTCTCTCTCTCTCTTTCGCTCATCTTTCCCTTTTCTTTTTTTTTTTTAATTATTATTATTACTATTATTACTACGACTACAAACATTTAACTTATTTAAAACCATTTTTAAAATTAATGTAAATTACATTATTATAGTCATATAAGATCTAATTACGTACTCCTGGATGCAATATCCTTTAATTTGAAGTACTAAATATCATTAAATGATTAAAAAAAATTAATAAAATTTAATAATTTTATGATGCTCGAATCTTGTATACAGTACCTAATCATACCTCAAATTAAATGAATAACAGTCTCAGAATAAGAGTAAGTTTTAGTCACTTAACACACACTAAATCGGAGTTTATGTTATTAAATATTATCTTAATTGTCACATTTGAGCTCCGATGTGGCCTATAATGTTTTGATTACTTATGAGGTGCAAATGCGACATCCATGCCAAAGATTATTCAGTTTTCTTCCATTTGTGATTGTTTATAATACAAAAAAAAAATGACGTGGGTAGTTGGAAACTGAGAATTAGCAGACTAATTAATCCATTTTGTTATTTTTTTTTTATTTGAGATTGATCACATAGTTAATGTGATACAAAGTACACGTTACTTGCTAACGCCGCCGGTAGATATTTCATAAATTTTCAGAGTTCAGACCCACGTAATTAGGTGGACAAAGAACAAAACACAAACAAGAGTGATTAAATATGAAAATAAAACAAGAGCATAAGAGTTTGGGCCATTGTTTTCTCGTGCCAGAACAAGAATCCAATGGTGAAGAATAGATTTGAGATTATGACTCGGATCACATTACGCTAATTGATTGGATCCTCTTTTTGGAGAAACAGCGATGCCACCTGCATCTAGTTACAAAATGGTTGTACGATTTGATCTTTCATGTTATTATTGAGTGTATTTGTAAACTTTAGGTAGATTCGAAACAAATTATTGTGTTTTAATGAACCCTTTTTCAAGAAACAGTGAAAATGAACATGCCATTATAATTGGATCACTCATAGCTAGCTACCTTTATTCAAGAAGATTTGCTACCGGGCTACTCTGAATAATAAGCCTTTTGACTGTTGAATTTCGTAATCCAACTCAGTTATACTCAGTTTTTTCTCCAATTTTTGTAAACAATACACCAATAACATATAGAAGAGTTTTAAGAGGTCTCTAAAAAGATTTATAATGTAAAATATCAGTAAATTCAAGTATATAATGTAATATAAAAGACCAAAATACACCAAAAAAGTTTTTTTTTAATTTTTAAATAATATTATTGAGTAATCTTTTCTGTGAACAAAAAAGAATGTTATTCGCGTTGTAATTAGTAATACTAATATATGACGGTATCTGGTCTCATTATTTGACAACTTCAACATTATTACTAGGTGGTTCAAAGTTGATTGGACAAGTACTTGGTTGTTATATAGCGGTGGCATGCTGCTCCTTGGATCGATTATATTTTATAAACATACAAGATTTAAAGCTAGTTTGGGATTGTGATGCCTATGAAATAAGTTGATTTTGCTACGCATTTGAAATTAATTATTGATTAAGAAAATAGTTTAGTGTCAGTAAATTGTGTTTGTGTTGTTGCAGTTACTATAAATTTAAAAGGTAGAGGACGTGTTTTTGATAATTTTTAGTCAAAATTTAAATTACTTTTTATCAATGTATTAAGATTTATGAAAAAAAAAATAATTATTTGTTTGTTAATATATTAAGATTATAATAAAAAATTAAAAATACATGATATAAGACTTAATAAGTTGTTTATAAAAACAATTCTCTGTCTGAATTTAAAAACTACTATCAAATAATAAAGAAATTTATGAAATAGCTCTTAGAAAATTTGACAAACATTAATTTTATAAAAAACTTATAAAATAAGCAACCTACAACCGTTCAGACTCCAACTCCAAACCGACCATATAGTTAGGCTAATATTATTTCATCATTTATCAGCCTCATTGCCTTCAACCACTGGGAATTCCTACGCTCCATTAAATGTTAGGTTTGACCATAACCCACTGCCTCAATTTCACAATTTGACTTGGATGTCGCCCATTCGGATACATTAATACGAGCAGATATCAGATTAATAGTCCATAGCCACCCTCATCAAAACTCCCACCAATCCCTCCACGAAAAAGACCAATCAACAACACAAATTGAACATGCGTTTCTACTTATGCTTTCATTGTCACACTAATTGATCAATTTCAATAAAAATTAGCACAAATCAGCAAGAGAAAACTATGAAAAAAAAAAAAATCAACTATCAACAAGTAATTCCTAAGTGACTGCCAACTATCAACAGGAAAAGTCACAAGATTAAATTTTCAAAAGAAAGATTTCGAACTAGTTATAAAAAACCAACCATCAACAGGTCGATATATAGCACAAACATCCAACCCATGAGCAGCATTCCACAATTGATTTTGCATGTAGATCAGATTAAAAGATTCAACAATTGATTTTGCATTTTGGTTGAAATTTACGGCTTTTCCAATCAACATCTGGTAAGCCATGAATGATATAATATCTCGCAAAATCATTATTGGACTTTTGGCTACCTAATGAACCAGTTGACTTCCACTCGCATTTCATAGCATATCTCATTCACATTCAAGAATCATTAAGTTGCACATAAATTATAATAAAACAATCCCATATCATATAACTACCGCATGACAATTAAATTAATTGATTTTTTTTTTTTAAATTTTACTCCAACAAAATTTACATTAAAACCCTCCATCCGACCATCCATCAGCCCCTCAACAACATCGATATTAGAAAATGCTACCGTCTTGTCATTATCTTCCCACGCAGTTTCCTTTATCAATTCTCTCTCCCTCTACTTTCTTTTTTGTTCACTTTCTCACGTTGACTCGAAAACCAAACCCACTCCAGCAGGGACCACGTTCTCCTGCATCGCGGCCTGCGAATGACGGTGCTCTCCTTCGTACGTTACAATCAGCATCGTTGGATCGTCTGGTGCCCTCTCTACGTGTTTCCTGGCTGGGCACCCTCTCATTGTACTGCACTTGTAATAGCCCCTAAATATACAAAAACAAAAAAAAAAAATTATCAGTGACCACTGATCTTAAAAATTTAATCGAAATCAACGGCTGGATTATCAGTGGGTCCAGATCAGTTACCGTGGGTACGGTGAGCCCTTGATCGGCTTTTGACCATACTTCCTCCAAGAATACTCGTCCGGTGGAATATCGGCTATTTTTGAACTAATCGCCGGCACTCTAATAGTTTTCTTTACTCGGTTCTTCCTGAAATCAATTTAAAAAAAAAAAAAATTAGACGTCAATTATTTCTTCCCGATATATCACTATCGTACGCTGTTGGTGCAATCTATTATGAGCCGTGTGTGTGTGCTCTGTCTACGGTCTACGCTAACTGTGTCAAAGTCAAAATCAACGGACCCAAGTCTAAGGACGCCTCAGAAAAATGGGAAAATGACAAAACTAACACAAATTTCAATAATTTTTTTAATTCCAGTCTTTATTGACATCGTCGGGCGTGCGCTGTCTATTCCGTCGTAGGCCGTAGCTGTTGGTTTACCCACCAACTCGATGACCGGTGATTCGACCGATTTCTCAGATCGAGTCCGATTCCACCCGTCTCAAACTCGACCGAATTTCTCAAGCAACAAAATGTTTAGACCCGACTTGACTCGATCAATCAGTAATATCATCGATCATTTTTTACACCAGAAAACGCCTAAAAGTTCTCAGTAAAAATTTGGAGCGTATGTCTGTGCTAAAATGTGCCGAAAGTGAAATTTGACAACACGTACCTTCTTTTAGAGCAGTGACACTTGTTGTTGCCAGAGGCGGAGCCGGAGAACTTGCCGGAAAGATCATCGGAATGTTCGTGATGATCTTGACACCTCTTCTTGTAAGGCTGAGCCGCAAGCGGCGGCTTTCCGGCGGAAACAGCAGGAGCTTGTGGCGCCAAGAAGATCGAAGATCCTCCTTGCTTCCCGTTCGAAACGCTGCCGTCTCCGGTAATAGCAGAGGACATGAAGGACGAGTTCGACGACACACAGAAGCTGTCTTTGGAAAACTCGAGCTCAGTGCTCTTGACGTTTCCGCTAAAAAAACTAGGCTTTGTAAAATCAAGAGTCAGACTCTGCGGCTGTGACTGGACGTAACTCGCCGTAGAGGGAGCGACAGCCGTCGTAGGAGCAGTCGGAGTAAGAGTTAAGGTCTGAGTCTGCGAAGAGTTGCCTGGGGCGGTGGCGGCTGGCGCAGATGAAGATGAAGGCGAAGAGTGAACCGGCCCGCGTCTGAACCGGGCGTGACCGGTTCGGTTGAGAAGGGAAATAACTTTTTTGAACTTAGAGACGGTGAGATCGGTGAGGTCCGAGCAGTCAACGTGATTCGAGGATTGGTGATGAGACATGAGACGGATCAGGTGCTCCATGCTTTTGATCCCTTGCGTTGCAGCTTCTTTTATCGCCGTCTGATCTTCCATCACCCTTTTGGGAAATTCCATCAGCTCCACCGCCATGATTTAGAAAAACGAAAAAGTTTCTGCTACCAAAGGAGAGGAATTTGGAAAAGCCTCAAGATGTCATTCGACGAAACCCTTTGAAAAAGTAAAACTAAAGGCCGAGGCCAAGAGGGTGAAGGCTCTCTCTCTTCTTTGAATCGTTGAGAGAAGATAAAGGGGTGGTGAAGGTATTATAAAGGAATTGGGGGTGACCGGATGACCGGGCGGGGGTGAGTTTAGTCAAAGTGTGGGGTTTTGATCCAACGGTTCAGAGTGGTTTGAAGATTTCTATGGTGATTAAACAAATCAGAGGTTGGTCTTGTTTGAATTTAAAACAAGCAACAAATATTAATATGTGGGTGGTGGGACCATGTGGAAAAAGTATTATCGGGGGTCTTAGGAGTGCTTTTTGGTTTTGATTTTTAAGAACGACTTTGCCAAGTTCAAAGTCCGTATACAGTCACTGTAATTTACAAGTTTTATAGCGCATTTTTAATTAAATATATACGTTAGAAATGCCTTTCTTTATATTTTCCTCTCTTTATCTCTTATTATTTAACAAATGATTAAGATTGAATTTTATATTTATTTTTTATTTCCTTTACAATTAAACTAGTTTTTTTTACTAAATTATAAAAACAAAGAGAGATAAAGAGACAAAAATGAAAAAGAAAATCACAATTCATAAATTATTTGATATATTTAAAATATCATATGTTTTGATATAGAATTCGTTGTCTCACTCTCTTTTCAAAGCCTTTAATTAATTATGTATTGGAAGGTGTCAAATAATTTTTTATCAACCATTAATATGCTATTTTCACAATTTTATTAACGAATACACATCAAATATCATACTAGTTGAGGTAAAAATCTATATCTCGCTTATAGCATACAAATATAGTTGAAAAGTTGAGATTTTTCTGAAGGAGGGAGGGTTGTATTGTAATTCTCCACGAAATTGTAAGTTTACTCTTTTTTTTTTTTTTTTTAAGTTGCTCGAGTTTGAACAAATGTGCAAATTTGAGAAAATAATAAAATAATCGAGTAACGACAAGCCTCGATAAATTTTCCCGAGGAAAATGTCACAGAAAACGTATCAAGGGCACTACGGGAGTTCAACAAAGCTGACTTAAAACTGGGGATCACGTGGAGGCATCACTTTCTTTAATCCGAAACTGTTGACCAAATTTCGCTTGCACAGGGAACGGATATCGCCAGTGGCTCATCATGCACCGTCCGATTTCATCCAAGTAATCTAACGTTTGTTATGTAGCTTAGGTAGTTGACTATGACTTTTATTAATTTAAGGAAACTCCCGAATTAGTACGACGATTAAGTTGTTGCCACGTGGCGAATGCATGCAGAATTGACGGGGCCCACTGCTGTAAAAGTTCTTTTTTCTTTTTTCTTTTTTCATTAATGTAATAAGATTATTAGGCTATGCTTAGATGTAATTTTGACTTTGTCATTGGAAATTAGTCATGTTGTCCTAAATCTAGAACTTGACCTAAAAATTACTCCCAATATTGATTATTGAATGTTTAAATTACAAGGTAAAATATTATCTAACGATTATATTATTAAATAAATGATAATTTTAGAGAGTAATTAGAAATATATTATAAAATTCAAATATACTTTTAACATAGTCAGTATCTCAATTGACTTGACATTTTATGTCATTCATTTATAGTAAAAATTAATTAATATCAAATGATTTGTAACATATCAATTGTATTATTATTTATATGTACCAACTTGCATAATTTAGGACAATATTATTTTTAATAATAAATTTAATGAAACTTTTGTCAAACACAAACATATTTCATCTCTTTATAAATAAGTCTTGTTTTTTAGTTGATATGTCAGTTACAAGCATGTGTTATTAGTCTAATATTTATATAACGATCTCACTTTATTACATTCTAAGTAATGCTATTATTTTTTTTTTTAATCATTAGATTGCTTGAGATCAATAATTTGAAATTTATGTCAAAATTTTAAGTTAATACACACACACGCGCACGTGTGGGTGTGGGTGTGTGTGTGGACTTTCTAATCAACAATCCTTAATTATATTCAAATTAGAGATGAGCTAAAAGATAAAAAAAAATTTATAATTTAGTTTATCTCTAGTTTAATATAGTTAGAAATCCCTGCATGAAAACTCGCTCTCTTTATATACACACACAAAAATTGATGCACTACTATTATAAGATTATCACACATAACATACTATTTGTTATCGTTAAGAATAATACAATGCTTATGAAGTAATACTTAAGTTTCAAGTCATATTTGTGTGGGTAGTCTAGTTGATGATATGATAGCGCAATACTTGTGCTGAACATTTTTAGATTATTTATGAGGTGCAACATTTATTTTTTACTGAAGCATGATTTCAAGATTAGCTTAGATAAATTAATTTTTTTTTTGGGGGAATCTGTCATGAAACAATGAGAAATATATTTGAATAGATTAAATACTTTTTTTTTGTTAATATACTAAAATATGTTTTTTTTTTTTTTACATTTTACTATCGTCCTCATTTTGACAAAGTGAAAATGTTACACACATACATAAATAAATAAATAAATATATATATATATATATATATAGCATTTCTTAAGTGAGGACATCTCACTTTATTAAAGTAAGCATATCACTAAAATACATAAAAACATGCATTTCAATATATAGAGCATTTCGATGCATAGAAATTGTATTTTTTTTGTCTTTTATATATGCATGTATAACGAATTAGATTGGAAACATGGGTTTGACCCCACCAGGTGTGATACCGGGCAGCCCTGGGCTTACTTAATCATCTGATTACTCATTTTAATAAACAAAATTCTAGAAGTTGAAGGCAATAAGCCTGAAATTAGTCATTTGTGATAAAGACATTAGAAATGTTCATTGTATTTATTAAGCAACTTGAACCTTCATAGTTTACAATATATGATTCAGATATGCCCCCGTGCGACTTTAAATTTTGATTATGCCTTGTTTGACTTATCTCGCAAACGTCATAGAAAAAGTTGCATTTTGAATAGAAAATTGTTGATTGATTTGAAGTGACAATCCATGATATTCGTATGTGCATTTGATTTTTTTTTTTTACCGATTTTTTTTTTGTTTTTTAACCAACAAACATGGTTCTTTATTTTTTTTTATTTTTATCATGGAAAATAAGAAACAAAAGTCTAAGAGAAAAAAACACTTATTATAAGAAAATTTGGGAGTCATTTGATTTGTTAGTTAAAGCATTTAAAATTCTGTTGTTGACTTTTAATTGGGCGTATCTTTAGTTGATATACATATTATGCTTGCCATGTTGTTGCTAAGGGAATAAATATATATTAATGATTCTATCCTTTACAATATTCCCCTTCAAAATTTGATCACAAGAAGTAAGAATAGGATCCTTTTGATTTTATTTTGAAAAATTTTCCTTTTAAAAAAAGTCAAAATAATAAAGAAAAAGATAAAATGTCTCAAAGCATTTCTTAGTAAATTTATTGCTAATGGTTTTGTATGTCAAACAATATAAGATGCTAAAACAAGTGCCAGCTCATTGACATCGATGCAAGTTTGGTCGTGTTTTGTTCGAAGTCAAAACCCACAGCACGATTAATTGAAATAAGCTTTAAGCCAAACTCACGAGAGGAGGAAAAGGCATAAAAAAAAAAAAAAGAAGCAAAACTAAAACCCAAACGGGTCGGTTTAAATTTATGTAATCATGCTGAACCGAATCAACCAATTTAAAAGTTATTTAGGTCGGATTATCAGAATCTTTATTATCTATTAATAGTTTGAATATTCAAACTAAATCATGACTTGATTCATGAATTAAATTGAATCAGTTCACGCAATTTGCACATTCTAAATCTTTTATTATAATTTTCTTTATTAACTAAGAATAAGAAAACGCAATTTGTGCACTTATTTAATTAAAGCTTGAATTCTAAGATTATTTTGTTTAAGATGAATAAATCTGAAAAGGTTGGCGAGTGGAGCGGTGGGGAGGCTTCTTAATAATTTTATAGGCTCTTAATGTTAAATAAAATCAATAGAGATATTTCCACTAATTTTAGAAAGTAGGTACATCTTCTCTCTACTCTACATAGACCCAAATTGTGTATTATTTTATCTCATATTAATTAAAAATACCAAAATTACATATTATTTTTGATGTTAGTGTGTAGCCACTAAGCTCCAACCTATAAGATCTTATTTTAAGGATTTGGTCATTTGATGGAGATGACAAATTGGCCATTAAAACGAAGCACCGGATTCATCAATATATTGTGGTGTCCCTCAACCGATCTTAATTTTGATTGCCCTATTAGTACTTTAAGACAGTGCTTGACTTATTATAATTGGGTTAATTTTCCACCATATCTTTTGTCATTCATATGAATTGATCATAAAGAGCAGGTGCATTAAACTCTGTAGTTGACTTGAGACCTATGATACATAAGGAAAAAATAATAATAATTGCAAAACATTATCTTTTTTTTTTTTTAACCTCCTAGTTGTGTATAGGTCGATAAAGGGACAACAAAATCTCTAACCCAATCTGAACGTTATTTTTATTTATTTACTTTTTTTTTTCTCCTTTTTTAGGTGATTGGACAATCTCAACGCTACTTGCTTCGTAACTCAGCGTTTCATTTTAATATCTTTAAGTACTTTTTTTAACATATTTAACTCGTTCGGCAATAGATTTATTGCAAATTGACGTTTGACTTTTGAGGCATTGACAAAAGGCAGTCACGTGTTTGCGCACTAAACAAATATGATTTTGTTCACAAGTTTGGTGGGCGACAACTCAGACATTTTCAATTAAATAAAACGACCGTCAACTTCTCGAACACCGTAAACAAATATCTCCAAACAAATTTTATTATATGGTGGGTGATGGACCATCGAGGCATTTCGATTCCCTAGCCTTCCAAGATCAGCAAAATATAAAACGTTTCCCAGTCAATCTTCTAAACGCATCAACTGCAACAAGGTCCATATGCTCTCGCAAATAAGACGGGAGGTAGTTTGATTGTGTTGACTAGTATGTTGTTGTATTTTTTCACAAATATGGTTCGACTTTTCCAAAACCAAATGAAAGCGATATGTTTGATTCAATTCTAAAATCTATATGGGGATCAGTTTGGTTCGATTTTTCTAAGAAATCGAACTAACACTAAATATATAAAGAAAATAAAAAATTTTATGGAAAAAAAAAAACAATAATACAATTAATCACGCTCAATTTTAAATCCAATTTTGCTGTAAATCCTATAAATGACCAAACTACGATTTCAGATTGGAATTTGGCCATTGAGTGAGAGATTAAGTTAGTCATTTCAATAGCAAACATTGACCTATTAGCTACAAATAGACAAGCTATATTCTCATTTGTGGAAAGGTATAAACTCAGAGACAAGGACGTCATTTTTGCATTTCCAAACAATGGTGCACTTCAGATGGTTTTATAATACGGATGTCAAAATGGGTTTGGATCGGGCTTTTTCCAGCTTAGGCTCAAGCCATTAGAGCGAAAGTGCAAGGCCCAGACTTAGGCTGGGCTTGAGCTTTTTTTTTTAAAATTTTTAAAATGACTGTAAACTTTAAATTAATTAATAATAATTAAATTGTTATAATGAATTAATTTTATTTTTAAATAAAAATAATAAAATAATAAATAAAAAAATAAAACAAATAAAATTTTAGAGATTTAATTTTTAATTCAAGCATATGCTTAATTAATTAACACTTAAAAGAGAATTCAATATTATAATTTTAAGTTTTTTGGTTCAATATTGCTATATGAATTAGGGATTTAAGCTTTCTTTTCTTTTTTTTTCTTTTTCCATATTTTTTAATTTTTTATTTGTTATCCTAATTTATAAATTTATTATTTTAAAAAATTTTCCTATACACTTTTCCAAACCCTTATATAAGAAATCCGGACCAAAGCCCATGGGAATGAGCCGTATTGACTTGCGCTTTTTTACTTTCCCTAGCCTTATACCATATGGACTTAAAGTTGAGCTGTTAACACCCATTTGAAAGTCTTAAGAAACCCCTTAAACTTTATTTTTATCAAAATCACAGAGAGAGAGAGAGAGAGAGAGAGAGAGAGAGAGAGAGAGAGAGAGAGAGAGAGAGAGAGAGAGAGAGAGAGAGAGATTTAGGGGGTATTTAATTTTTTAACTTAATGACTTAATTAACATAATCTCAATCAATTAAGTTATTATATTTTTTTTTAACTCAATGAAAATTTTTAATAACTAAGTTATTAAGTCATTTTTTTTTGTTAATCTAAAAAGTCTGAATGATATTATTAAAATATATTTTCCAAAATATCATATCTAATTAGTTATTTTCATCCTTACTCAAACAAGAACTTATTAATTAGCATTATTATTCATTTTCATAACATATGATAATATAATAGTATATTATTATTATTATTATTATTATTATTATTATTTCTATCTTTTTATATTCTTCAAATGAGCATTACTTATCTTTACAAATTTTTATGGGTATTTTTTATACAATACATCACAAACTACATAAAATTAATTAACATATTTAAATTTAGAATATTAAAAAGATTATTTTTATTTTAACATGATATTACGATAAAATACTATATTATTTATGTGTACTGAGATGTTTATTATTAATTTAACATTTAAAACTTATGAAGACACACAGATTAAAGAGTATTTTGGTTTCATGAGGTGAGTTGTTATGATCAGTACCTGTGTTTGCCTTCCGTGGAGGGGAGATAGCGGAGAACCTTCTTCCATGAGCTTCATTTTCGTGCAGAGAAGACTGGTTTCCAATTTTATCCAACGTTATTTTGTTAGATTGGCAGGAATGCATTTTTTGTTGTGAGGGTAAAGAGGTTTTATTTAAGGTTGTCGCTCAAACAATTATGGCACATACTATGACTGGTTTCCAATTACTTATGAGTATGGGTGAACAGTTTCGATGGAAGCTCAATGCTTTTTGGTAGAGGTTGATTGCTCGTGAAAGATGAATTCACTGGGTGGGATGGCGAGCCTTCAGTAAACCAAAGAAACTGTGTGGATTGGATTTTCGTGATCTCTCGTGTTTTAATCAATCTGTGTTGGCAAGGTCCATTTTGAGATTGTGGTGGTTGATAAAAAAAGTTACTTTTACTGTATGATTAAATATGTTATTAATTAAAAAAAAATTATTTGATGTCCGATAAACTCTATTGTTGGTGTTTTTTTTAATTTAATTAGTAAAAGAGACAAGTTTAATCAATAAAATTGGGCAAAGTCGTTGGATCTTATCTAATTTTCATACAATCTTTAAAGGTGCGGGCTATCGACAAAAGTACTTGTGTTTGCCTTTTTGTTAAAATATTAATATTATAGTAAAAATTTTAAAACGATATAGTTACTCATTTAATAAGTTGTTTATGAAAAATTTCCTCCTATTTATGTTGGGGGGGAGGGAAGATTGAGGATGATTTGCTCATATTACACGTATCACGGGTTTGATATTTTCATCATTTTCCTTTTCTTAAAGGTAGATTTGGTCAGTAACCTTTCTTTTATATAGAGAAATATTCTTTGGGATAGATAATTCGTTAATAGGGTAGTAGATGGCTTGTAGGGGTAGGTAAGACAATTAAAAGATACCGAAATAATTGGATTCCACGGCAATTTCTTTTCAAACTTGTTTCTCTAATATATTTGGACAATTATGTGATTGTTGATGAGTTGGCAGTGCAAGGCAATTGTTGGAATGTTAGTCTATTATAGGAATATTTTTTGAAAACTAATATTTAGTAGATATTAAAGATCAAGTTGCCTTCTCGTGCATCTCTTTCCAATATTGTTTTGCATTTTAACAAACAAGGTTGAGGATTTTATTAAATCAGGATACAAATTGGCTGTAACTCTTTGTGATCTGCCTACTACTGGGTCTTCTACTATCCCTTGTGATTGGCTATAACTTTTGGATTTTCTGCAGTATGCTTATTCTGTGTTGTCTGTTACTAACTTTCAGCTATTGGTAATTTTCATTATGGAGTATTTAAGAGGTGTATGATAATTCTTTATGTGCGAAACAGGCCACGTTTGCCTAGAGTGTGTTTACTTATGCTTAGAGAGTTTTGGGTACCTTTAGTTTATAGTAGAATTACAAGCTAATGGTGGTGAGAATCAGGGGATTGTAGGAAAATATGAGTTTAGTAACTGGTATATTATGCAAAAATGTAAATCTTGGTGCCCGCCGGGAAAAGCCATTGGCGTGTTGGTTTAATTTAACCACTGATGCTGTTGTGGATACAATTAATGGGTTAGTGGGATATGGTGCTATTATACGAAATCATGAAGGGTTGGTAATACTTGCTGGGATTGATTGAGGGGTATTCTGTGATGATATTGATATCCCTTGGACAAAAGCCTTATGCTTTGTGTGTGACTTACTAGAGAGATTGATCTGTCTTCGTTAACTGTTGAGTCCAATTCTTTGCTTCTTGTGCAATTAATGAGTGGTTTCTGCAGTAATCATACTGAGTTATTTTGGATCATTTTTATGTTCAATATTTATTTACACCGAAGCATGATTGCTGAAAAGCTGCACATACTTTACCACATCTTGCGATTCATTATAATGCTCTTCATGAATGGATGGAATAATTTTCTCCTCAATTAGTTTGTTATATTTGAGGATTTATTTTGGAAATAAATAGAGTATTTTATTCCAAAAAAAATTACAAAGAGCACAAACATAAAAGTACTGGTTTTCAGACTTTTAAGTTGAAAAAAAAAACTTAAAATCATTATTAAATATTTAGATTAAAAAAAAGTATGTCATCTAAATTCAAACATTTAATTCTATTTAAAATTTATAAAATTTAGACTAATTCATATTTATTCAATTTTTAAATTCTAGGAAAAAGTTATTTGATGATACTTGGGGCTGTCCTAAGTAGTGTTTCATAACTTAACCTCTCGTACATGAGAATTTTGTAAGTCTTCTCTCTTTTTATTAATTTTTTTTCAAATTTATATAAAAAAATTTAAATTAAAAAAAACCGCCTCGCTTAAACTCATGCTCGTTAACTTTCTCTTTGTACCCAGCTTCAAGGCTTTTTTGGGGGCATAATTTTCAAGAAATAAATGAAGTTCTTAATTTTTCTTTTGAAGGAAACAAACAATGATGAACTGGTATTATTATTTATCTATTCTATGTTTTATAATTTTTATTTTCTGATACTGGTTTCAAAATAAGTTATTAACGCATTTCTATATTTACCAAAAACTAAACATTTTCTATTATAAAATAAATATAAAAACATCATTCTAAATATATTACCAAACACACCCTTAAAGTGAATGGGTCGAAACTTTGTTAGGAATATATATATATATATATAAAATATGATAATGGAAATATGAAATTTAGAATATTCCAACTATGAAATCTTTTTTTTTTAAAAAGGTAAACAGTAACTATAAAGAAGCGAAAACAATTAAATTGGAGCCATAATAGAGGGATATTGAATTTTATTTTTGGCATCATGATAGAGAGAGCTTTTTTCAAAATTGTGCTACACATTTTAAATTTTTTTATTTAAAATAATTATCTCAAATAATGTGATATTCATCAATTGGTTAGTGGGATAATATAATTAATTAATTTAAATTTTGTAAAGAATTATTAACTAATTCTAAATGAAAATATAAAATACGTTAATTTAATATGTGAGATTTATCTAGAAGGTCACTCGTGGAATTGTAACGGCTGTGTCTTTGGAAAAGGATAAAGGGTGGGAGTAGCACAACTCGTTTATACATAATACTTCAGCAGTTCAGCCCTCCCAAAACTGGTCCGTTTTGTTTGCCTTTGAAGACTTAACCGAAAAGCTATCGAAACTGGACTCATTTGGGCTTATTTATAAGTTTGCTCACTTTTCTTGTATATTTGGGAATCGAGGCCCCCTCAGTTAGGTTACTTTCGTGGGCTTTTCGTTGCGGGTGGGGTTCGAAACAATGCAAGTGTGAAACCAACGCTAGATGTAGCTTTGACGTCCGATTTAAGGCTCTTCATACGCCAAAACAAGTAACTGTTAAGCCTGCTGCACTGCCTAAAACGACTGCAACAAAAAATTTAAAAAAAAAAAAAAAAGGCAAAAAGAAAATTGGTGCAATTTGTTTGCTCACCTATCGGGCGTTTCACCAATCCACGAAAACGACGTTCGCTTTAGATCTAAGATATTAAACAAAGGCACACGCACATACACACTCATACATAAAATTCTTTGTTATTTATTTAGTTTCAATAATTTGTGCGTCGAATTTGATCGATGCGAAATCGCGGTTAAGGTGTGCTCCCCTTCTTCAATCAATCTGTTGCCACTGTCTCTCGAATCAATTCGTTTGCGTTACTATTATTATTTTTTGGTTAATGAAATAAATTTTGTGTGTATTTGTTTGTAGAGGGAGGATCTAATCTAATGGTGAAAGAGATTTGCTGGCGGAGGAGGTGACTTAGTGTTGAGTTTCTCCGGGTTCTAAAAACGGAGCAGGCCGGATGGACAAGAACAAGAGCCGTACCGATATGCTCGCTGCTGGCCGTAAAAAGGTTTTTGTTTTTTGCTTTAATTTTCTGTTATTCTTGGATTATAAGTGTTTAGTTGACGAGAACCCGCTTCATTGCCTCTGTTTAGCTCATAGATAAATGAAATTACTTTCTATATTAGTTGCATTATATATATATTGTTTTTTAATGGCTTTATTAGGTTTTAAGTTTGTGTGCATTTACTGATTAGATTTGCAATGTCCAAACCTCGTTTATTATGCTAATCTCTTGTATTCAATTTGCTTTCTTAGCTACAAAACTAATGCATTTCTGATGTTTAGCTGATAAGATAAATGAAAAACTAGGTTTATTAGTCGCATAGCTTTTTGGAATTGCTGCACTAGCTAATCTTTTATGTTGAACTTACAGTTTAGATATGTTTAAGTTCTATGAAACCAGTGATAGGATGTTTTAGTTTGTTCAGTGCATTTACTGATTAGATTTGTGAAAATAAACAGTTGATCTCGTTTATGCTAATCTTTTATGTTGAACTTACAGTTTAGATATTTAATTTTTTGTCGTACATTTTGATATTTAATTTTTATTTGTGTTTTATCAGCTTCAACAATTCCGACAGAAGAAGGATGGTAAGGGCAGTAGCAGCCAAGGTAAATCCTTGAAGAAGTCTGGTAAATCTGAGCAGCATGAAGCTGATATTGATGCAGCATCTACTGCTGGGAAACCAACAGAATCATTAGTTCCTGAAGGGGAAAGTGCATCTCCGTCGCATGTTGATTCCAATCAGGGAGTTATGGATTCAAATTCAATAGAGAATTCATTGGCTCCTGAGATTGATGTTGCAGCCATTGATTCGTCATCAGTGGTTGTTACACCTGAGTCAGGCATAGTTGAAATATCTTTGGCTCGTGATGCTGTGTTACCACCACCAGGTGGCGATGTTCCTTCCTCGGTGCCTAACGAAGGGGAAAGAATGCAGAATGCTGATGCCGAGACAACCAGAGCAGTGCCCCCATCAACTGTAGATATCCCAGTTTTAGATGGGGAAACCAAGGATGCCGATATATCTGTAGTCACTGGTGAGTTGACACAATCCATATTAGCAGATATTGACAAGAGGGAGACAGTTACAGTTGAAATGGAAAATGCAAATAGGGAGGGGAGGCTGGAGTTGCTGGCTTTACAAGAAGTTCCTGATACGACCCTGATTCAAGTGAGGGGAGATCAGGTAACAGATGTAGGTTGTGCTCTCCTTCTCTTTAGTCTTTTCAATTTTCTCATTTCTATTGTAATGTGTGTTTGTAAGGGGAGTCAATTGGGAAAATTGGGACAATTGATGTGTGGAGTTAATGTAATTAAATTCTCATTTGTTGCTGGGTAGGGGCGATGCAGGAAGCAGATGGTTCGGATTTGAAGCACTATGATAAAAGCAGTAAAACTGAGCCGGCAGGAGAAGGGAAGCCTAATCCACCTGAGCTTGGTGGAAGCATTGCAACTTGTGAAGAATCAGCATCAGGATTGACATGTGTGCACAAGGTAACCGATGAAGAAACGTTAACTAGCAATGCTGATAAGGTGCCTGCGTCAACTGATGCAACCAACACGGCTGATGGGTCTTCGTCTCCTGCCCTTCTTTCACATGAAGCTGATGGTATTTCAGCTGTTAGTCTTCAAGATATAGATCACCTGAAAGATGTAGTGGCAAGTTTTCCAAATGAAGGAAGAAAAGGAATGCTCCCTGCTGATGCGGGAAATGATGGGTATGAAGAGGTTCAAGCAGATAGACAGAATTTGATGCTTGCAGAAGCGGATAATCAGCAGTCTATGCCAGTGGGATCTTTGATGACTGACAGTAAAGCTCAGGAAAGATCTCTTGAGAAAGACACAGTGCATTCATCTATGGTAGCTGTTTCTTCAGATGGAGATGGGTGCTCAGTCAGCCTTTTACAGCTCAAAGAGATTGTAAGGGGGCTTAGTGGGGATGAGTTTAGGTCTTTGCTCAGTTCAAGAGGATTGGGTAGTGCAGAGTTGGGGATGGATAGTTTGGTTCTGTCTGAGTGTACCGGTCATGATATGTTCGAGAGACTGAAAGAAGAGTTGTATCTTACAAGTTTTACAAAAGATATCTTTCACTTGCAAGTTTCAGAGATGTCTGAGCTGCAAATGGAATTTGATCAAAACCATCATCAGTTGGTTGATGAAATATCCTTGCTCCGAGCTTCCCTCTATGAAGTTCAGCAGAAGAATGAATGCATGGCTAAAGAGGTAGCACATTGCAGTTCTGAACTCCAGGCTGTTGCTAGCAGTAGGGAGGAACTTGAAAACCAAGTTCATTCAGTAAAGGCAGAGGCTCAGGAGTTTTCAGATAGGGCAAATGAATTGCAGATCAGCTTGGAAAGATCTCTAGGGGATTTATCAAGTCTGTCAATGGAGTTAGCTGACTACAAGGGTTTGGTTGCTTCTTTAAAGGTGGAGAATAAGAACTTAAGTACAAAACTTGCTTCGGTGACTGAGGACAGAAAGAAACTTGCGGAGGAAACAGAATCTTGTCTCCATGAGAATCAGAAGCTGTCATTGGAGTTAACTGATTGCAAAAATTTACTAGAAGCTCTGCAGGTAGAAAATTCCAACTTAACTGGGATTCATGCTCTGGTGACAGAGGAGAGAAAGAAGCTTGAAGAAGAAAAGGAGTCTCTTGCAGGTGATAATCAGAAAATGTGTATGGAATTGACCGACTGTAGGATTTTGGTGGAATCTTTACGGGATGAAAATGCTAAATTAAACGGGAGTCTTGCTTCAGTAACAGAGGAGAGAAAGAAGCTTGAAGAAGAAAAGGAGTCTCTTACTGGTGAAAATGACAAAATGTCTACAGAATTGACAGAAGGTAAGGGTTTGGTGGCAGCTCTACAAGATGAATATGCTGAATTAAAAGGCAGCCTTGCTTTGATAATGGAGGAAAGAAAGAAGCTTGAAGAAGAAAAGGAGTCTCTTGCTACTGAGAATGAGAAAATGTCTATGGAATTGACTAAGGGTTTGGTAACAGAGGAGAGAAAGAAGCTTGTAGAAGAAAAGGAATCTCTTGTCTTGGAGATTGAGAAAATATCTGCGGAATTGACTGATTGTAAGGGTCTGGTGGCAGCTCTGCAAGTTGAAAATGCCAACTTAAATGGGAGTCTTGCTTTGATAACAGAAGAGAGGATGCAGCTTGAGGAATATTTTGTTCAAGAAAATAAGAGATTGTCCAATGAGCTACTTGTTTCTCAACAGAATTTTCCTACTGAAAATGGGGCATTTAGGCATGATGGTGGCATTTCCTCTCCTATGTTGGAGAAACCCTCATCTGATGGCCCTGTTGGAGGTTCAAAACGTGAGCTGGAGGGAGTTTTTGATGATTCTTCTTTGTTGTCAGTCTTGAAAGGACACTTCAGGGAGGCAGAAAACATACTGCAGGACCTTGAAAAGGCTGTTGAAAAGATGCACTTTGAGTTAACTTCTTTTAATGGGTCTGTTGGTAAAGTGCCTTCACTTGGGGTATCCAAACTGATTCAAGCATTCGAGTCAAAGGTGCATCATGATGAACATGAGGCAGAGGAGAAGGCTGCGACTGAAAAACTATCACCATCAGATGCATTTATGTCAATAAAAGAGCATACATGGAAATTGAGGGCACTGCTTCTGCAGTTTCACCTGGATTCTGAGAATGCCGAAGAGGAGCTTAGAAAGATTTCTGATGTTGCAGTCGGGAAGTCCAAGGCTGAATATGAAGCTTTGAAGGAGCACAGTGACAATTTGGAAGCAACAAACATTGAGCTAGGAGTTTTGTATGAAGTCATAAAGCAACATGTATCTGGAGTTGAAGCAAGAAGTGATGAGCTTCAGGCTCTTGTTGAGAACTACAAGCAACGAGACCTTAGTCTGAAAGCAGAATATCACGAGGTTGGTGAAAAATTAAGCAAGCACCAATCAAGAGTTACTGAATTGCTGAGTCAGTTCCATGATTTACAGCGAAGTTCAGATGAGAAGATTTTGATGCTAGAATATCAAGTAGAAGTTTTGCAGAAGGAAGCATCTGAGAGGACATTGATACTTGAACGAGAATGGAATTCTATCATTATTCAGTTTGTTAAAACAGTGGAAAAGCTTGATGAGTTTACTGGAGGAGTGTCAATCTCTGCCGGCACAGAAACCAATGATGGCTTGGATGCTAACAGTCGCGTTGATGCTTCTGTAGATGCCGCTATCAAGGTGATTGACGATCTGCAGGAGAAACTAGAAACCGCTCATTCAGACCATGAAAAAGTTTGTAGTTCATACAAAGAAGTAAATGAGAAGTTCAATGATTTGTTTAGAAAGAATGAATCATCTTCTGTTATGTTACATACACTTTATGGTGATCTCAGGAAACTTGTAATTGATTCTGCTGGGTCTATGGATGATGAACCACAGATGAACTTTCAAGTTGGGGCTCTATCTGATCCCATTGACTACATCAAGTATAAGACCGTTGTTGAGCAACTGGAAAATTTTCTGGGTGAGAGACTGGAGCTCAAAACTTTAAACAATGAACTTAAGTCAGAGTTGATTAGTAGAACAAATGATGTGGAAGTATTGAATGGAAGATGCCTTGATTCTGATGCCATCCAGAAGTTAATAGAAAATGTTGAGAGTGTTGTAAAACTGGAAAACACCGAGACTGACTTAGATAAAACACCTTTTTCACACCTTGAATCATTGGTGTCTTCACTTGTTAAGAGGTATAAAGAGGCTGCTGAGCAGGTGAGTTCGTCAAGAGAAGAGTTTGGATTTATGGGGATGGAATTGACTGAACAGCAGGAAAAGATAAACCAGTTAAATGCTTTGAAGCTTCAGCATGAAACTGAGATCCTTGTTCTCAAAGAAAGTTTAAGGAAGGCAGAAGAAGCCCTTCCTGTCTCGCTATCTGAATTGCAGGAAAAAGTAAGCGAACTAGAACACTCAGAGCAGCGGATATCTTCTATCAGAGAAAAGCTTAGCATTGCTGTTTCTAAGGGGAAAGGGTTGATTATGCAGCGCGATAGTCTGAAGCAGTCACTGGCTGAAACATCCAAGGAACTTGAGAAATGCACTCAAGAGCTGCAGTTGAGAGATGCTAGACTTAATGAGCTAGAAACAAAACTTTCTAATATGGAGGCAGGTGACCGCGTGGAAGCTCTCGAATCTGAGCTTTCATACATTCGCAACTCAGCAACTGCTTTAAGAGAGTCATTTCTTCTCAAAGACTCTGTACTCCAGAGAATTGAAGAGATAATGGAAGACCTTGATCTACCTGAACAGTTTCATTCAAGGGACATAATAGAAAAGGTTCATTGGTTAGCACGATCAGTTACTGGAAACTCTATGCCTGTTACTGATTGGGAGCAGAAGAGTTCTGTGGGAGGTTCCCACTCCGATGCTGGTTTTGTTGTTACAGAAGCCTGGAAAGAAGATGCACCACCAAGCTCAAGTTCAGGGGATGATATGAGGAGAAAATATGAGGAGCTGCAGGGCAAGTTTTATGGATTGGCTGAACAAAATGAAATGCTTGAACAATCTTTAATGGAGAGAAACTACCTGGTGCAGCGTTGGGAAGAACTTTTGGACAGAATCAATATGCCTTCACACTTGCGGTCTATGGAACCTGAGGATAGGATTGAGTGGTTAGGAACTGCACTGTTGGATGCTAATAATGATAGGGATTCTCTCCATCAGAAGATTGAAAACCTGGAAGACTACTGTGGATCTGTTACTGCTGATCTGGAAGAGTCACAAAAGAGGATATCTGAGCTTGAGGTAGACCTACAAGCTTTTGTTCATGAGAGGGAGAAGCTTTCTGAAAGAATGGAGATTCTGACCTGTGATCATGAGAAAACCTTATCAAAGGTGGTCCAGGTTGAACTTGAGAAGGAAATACTGCAGAATGAAATGACTGGTTTACAGGAGAAATTGGAAGAGAGGGTTAGAATTGAGGGGCGCATCGAAACCATTGAAAATGGGATACGTAGATTGGTGGGTTTGGTTAGTGATGCACTGCATGATCCTAGTGCGAAAGAATTGGTTTCTGGTGACAGTAGTACTGAGTGCTTGGAGGTTCTACTGAGGAAGCTTATAGAGCATTACTTGACCCTTTCCACGCCAAAAACTGTACCTGAGGATACATTTGATGAGCACCGCACTGAAGAAGCGGATGCAAGCCTTGATAAACCTGGAAACAGAGATGTTATAATTTCTGAGGACTCAGATACAGCGCATCTGGAGAAAGACCTGGAGGACGCTTTAGCTAACCTAATGCATGTGAAGGAGGAGAGAGATGCATACATGGAGAAGCAGCAGTCTTTCGTTTGTGAAATTGCAGCACTTGATAAAAAAAGGATGGAGTTGCAGGAGCTACTTGCTCAGGAGGAGCAGAAGTCAGCTTCTCTGAGGGAGAAGTTAAATGTTGCTGTTAGAAAAGGCAAGTCGGTGGTGCAACAGCGGGATAGTTTCAAACAAACCTTGGAACAGATGACTATTGAATTGGAACACTTAAAGTCTGAGATCAGCCACAGGGAAAATGCTCTTGTAGGTTATGAACAGAAAATTAGGGATTTATCCACTTACCCTGAGATGCTGGAAGCCCTAGAATCAGAGAAATTGTTCTTGAGGCATCGTCTGGCTGAAGCTGAGCGGTTGTTGCAGGAGAGAGAAAATATTTTGAATGTAATCACGAATGCCTTAATTGGCATTGATATTGGTGGTGAAGTTACTAACTGTGATCCAGTTGAGAAGCTGGAACAAATTGGGAAACAATTCCATGATTTGCATGCAGCTCTGGCTTCTTCTGAACAAGAATTGAAGAAATCTAGAAGAGCAGCAGAGCTACTGCTAGCAGAACTGAATGAAGTTCAAGAGAGAAATGATGTTCTTCAGGAGGAGTTGGAAAAAGCTGCCAGTGAACTCTCTGAAATCTCCAAGGAAAGGGATGTAGCTGAGGCTGCCAAAGTTGATGCACTCTCACATCTTGACAGGTTATCTACAGTTTTCTCTGAGGGAAAACAGAAACAATATTCTGAAATGATGATGTTAAAATCCGGGGCAAATGAACTCAGGAAGGACTTTCTTGATATTGATAGTTTACTGGCTGATGTTTTCTCCAAGGACTTGGAATTAGTGCTCAATTTGGAGGCTTACATTCAATCATGTCTCAAGCAAGGCAATACTTCTGATGTGGTTAGCATGCCCATTACAAGTGCATATGGTGGCTATGCTTCCAGCAATTCAGTAGACAAGGTATTGTTGTTATGAACAGTGCCTGCTGGTAATGGGGCACCTCCTTCTACTTCTGCAACACGAGGCATCTATTTCTTTGTTATATTTATTATATGTTCCTACAATTTTTTTCATATTACCATGTAATTTCATCCATCATTAGCTTCGTGTGGAACACAAACCTCTGTTTGGCAGACATTTAAATTCTCTGAATAGCTTCTTGTTTTCAACATGACGTTGTCAATTAAATTATTCGTATTCTTTACACTTATTCCTCCTTGAATTTTTCTTTTCAGGAGAATATTCTATTTATGGATTCATGGGCGGCATTGAAGATGCCAGACCATGTGGATGACACTGTAATAGTTGAACTCTGTAGTTCTATTGGAATTACTTTGCAAGAATTGATGAGTAATATTGGTTCTTTAAGAGAGAAGTTGCACAAGCACCCTAAAGTGTTTCATGATAAAGCTAGAAATGTATTTGAAGTAATGAATATCCTTTGTGGGGAGTTGACTTCCCAGAAAAATTCAGTTGAAGCCTTGAAGAGAGACGTTGCACGTTTGGAGTCTATTGAAAGAGAAAAGGACTTGGATAATGTGGTGTTACGTAGAAACATTGTGTTGCTTTATGAAGCATCTGCTAATTCAATCATGGAAATTGAAAACAGAAAAGCAGCGCTGGTAGGAAGTAATTTGGTTGCGGGAGACCTGGAAATGACCTTGAATCCTGCTACAATTGGTGTAGCAGGACTTCCATTTGGTGGTCAGAACCATTTGTCCTCTGAGGAGTTTATCAAGGCTATTGCAGACAAACTCTTATCTACTGTGAAAGATTTTGCTATGATGAGAACTGAGTTCGAAGATGGTAACCTTAAGGAAATGAAAATCACCATTGCAAAAATGCAGAGAGAGCTTCAGGAGAAGGACATCCAAAGAGACCGAATTTGCTCGGAGCTCGTTGGTCAAATTAAGGAAGCTGAAGCTGCTGCTCGAAGATATTCACTAGATGTTCAATCTGCAGAAACTCGGATATTTCATATGGAGCAGCAAGTCCACGCAGTGGAGGAGGAACGAGGTTTATTGGAGGAGAGATTGAAGGAGTTGCGAGACGAGCAAGCCACCTTCTTGGAGTCAAAGGACAGGCTGCTAGCTGCCAAAGACCAAGGTCAGTTTTGTCAGGTTTGAAGCTTATGACAAATGTTATTTAGTAGCTAAATTATGCAGATCTTCTAAATGTTAATGCTATCTTTTGATCACAGAAATTGAGGCTCTAATGCAAGCACTTGACGAGGAGGAGAATCAAATAGAAGGGCTGAAGAAAAGACTTGTGGATTTGGAAAAAGTTGTGCAGCAAAAAAACTTAGATTTAGAGAACCTTGAAGTTTCTCGTGGAAAGATTGCAAAAAGACTTTCTGTCACAGTGAGCAAGTTTGATGAGCTTCATCTTATGTCTGAAACTCTTCTCAGTGAGGTGGAAAAGCTTGAATTGCAATTACAAGATCGGGATACTGAGATTTCTTTCTTGAGACAGGAGGTCACTAGATGCACCAATGAAGTTCTTGCTTCATCACAGATGAATAACAAGAGAGATTTAAATGAAATCCAGGAGCTTATTTCTTGGCTTGACTCCTTGATTTCTGAGGTTGGGGTACAGGATGTGCATCTTGAAAAGGAAAGCAGTCAGGCACATGAATACAAGGAAATACTTAAGAAAAAGATTTCGGGAATTATATCTGAGTTTGAGGATCTGCGAGCGGTGGCCCAAAGCCAGGACACGTTGTTGCAAGTAGAAAGGAACAGAGTACAAGAGTTAACTCGCAAAGAAGAACTTCTTCGGAATTCTTTGCGTGAGAAAGAGGCACACATCAACATGCTTGAAGGTGGTGGAGATTCAGGCCGGGCAACTAGTGTGACCTCTGAAATTTTGGAAGTTGAACCTGTGGTGAGTCATCTGATATGTTATTAAGTTTCTTGATATTTCTTTACTATCCACTGCATTTTAAAAAATAGTGATAAAGTGAAGTTTGATGTATAGAAATCATATTGAAACTTGTGTCATGGTTTAATGTATAGAATGAGAAAAGAAATCGTACTTGCCATTTATATAGGAAGTGTATAAATGTATCTGTATCATCATGTCTAAGCCATTCAATCTTGGTGGAATTTTGTGCACAGATAAACAAGTGGGCAGCACCTGGGCCTTCTACTACATCTCAAGTTCGCAGTTTACGAAAAGTCAATAACAATGATCAAGTTGCCATTGCAATAGATATGGAACCTGGTAGTGCTAGCGGTAGGTTAGAAGACGAAGATGACGAAAAAGGTAATCCTACACTGATACGCTTGTTTCCTTCCTCTCTGCTTTTCTTAGCTGTCTATATAATTGACTGAGCACATTATTTATGTATTTTGCTTTGTTCCTTTTTAGTTCATGGTTTCAAGTCACTTACTACATCAAGAATTGTCCCAAGATGTACGAGACCTGTAACAGACATGATAGATGGCTTATGGTAAGGCTTTTTTCTCTTCTTCTATGCTTTATATTGATTTTGAGGCTTATCCAGATGCAGAAGTTACTTAAATTTTCTTACATCCAGGGTTTCTTGTGATCGAGCACTCATGCGACAACCTGCTTTACGGCTTAGTATTATAGTCTATTGGGCTGTATTGCACACACTTATCGCAAGTTTTGTATTTTGACAAGCCAAACCAGTGAGTAATCCTTTCTTCTTTTAAATTATAGATGCCCATTCTTTTTCTATTTGATAGAGTATGGTTTAATATGTAAAGGAAAGTTGTTTGATTGATTATTTTAATTCGAATGTTATGAACTGGTAGGTTTTTGTAATTCTTTGAATGCTGAAAGATTCGTGATTTTCCTTATCTTCAGGTTTGCTGGCATTCCCAACCATAATTATGCTTCAAAATGAGCATCGAGCTCATCTGTATAATTAATTAATCACCTAGTTTTCCTGTCTAGATGTGGTCAGACTGATTGATTATTTAGCTCAACCAGGCAAACTGTGATTTCCCGTTTTTAGTTACATAAGTCTCAGGATTGCTTGGTTGCATCCAATAAGCAAAATCTTTGTTATTCTTATACAGGATAGATTGAGAATTTTTTTGTTTCATTTGTGAACTCAACCAAAAGGTTGAATGAATGTAACTGCTGTCACCGTTACAAAATTCTACAAGTCAAAAAGGATTTTAAGTTTGCGCGAGCAATGTTATAGTTTTGCAGCATACACAATTTGAGTAAAATTAGGGATGGCAAAATCCGGGTTCAGGTCTGGGTTTGTCCATCCGGTTCCAGACCCGGATGACAATTTGCTACTCCGGATATGAAAATAAACTTGGATTTTTAAACTCCGGGTGCGGATCGGGTTCAACCTGTAAAAATCCAGATTTCCACAATCCAAGTTTTGAGCCCGGATGGGCACCATTTTTAGTCCAGGCCCTTGTCAATGTTCAACTTTGCAACTTTTTCCATCACCGATTGCTTCTTATTAAAACTGGGACAAATTTTAGAATTCTTCATATGTATTACAATCAATTGATGCATGAATGACATGTGTCATTGAATTAAATACAACAATCACTTACATGATAATGATTTAAAATAAATGCACATATGTTATGACATTGTTAATTGTTGTATAGATGACATGGTAGCTCAGATGTATTTTAAAATGTCTCCAAAACTAGAGTAATATTTAAATTAAAGGGAAAAAATTGATTAAAAAATATAACAAAACAGTGAAGTAAAAGTGTAAAACAAAATTCAAAATTTGTGATTGTTAGCTTTTCATCATCAAGCAAAAGTTAAAATGATAGCAAAATAGAACACAGAAGGCGACGAGAATGAAAACTCAGTGAATTTGTGTCGCCGGTCATTGCTTTGTCTACATCTGTGAATGCCAAATCGTCATTTCGTGTGCGCGATTGTTTGCCGCAAAGCTGTGATCATGAATGAGTTTAGGAGTTACTAAAAGATTCAAGCCTTTGATGATGATTGATGACAAATTGATGATGATGATTGGTGATGAATTGATGATGATTTAAATTGATGAATTTGGGAGATGAAAAGGAGAGGAAATGGTGGCGGCTGTGAATTGATGAATTTGGGAGATGAAAATGAAAGGAAATGGTTGGCGGCCCTAAGCTAAAAGCAAATTAGGGTTTGTGTGTTTTCTTCTTTTCCTTTGATTTTTTATTTTTATTTTTATATTAAAATAAATGTATTCGAGTCTGAGTTCTAGACTTACGGTTCAACTGGACCCGAAATCGGACTCTGAATATATCTGGGCTCAAAAAATATGATACAAGACCCGTATATTATTTAAATGCGGTTTGGGTCAAACCCGAACCGGGTTATCCGAGTTTATGCAGGTTCGAGCCGGGTTCGGATTATTTTGCTATGCCTAACTAAAATGCATTCAACTACTATTATAGTTTGTTGGTAATGCACGGTAACACCTATTGTTGAATGAATTATGATTCTCTCTTAATCTGATTATATTATGAATAAATAACTCAATTCTTAATTGATAATTAATAAATAAAAAAATTTAAATTTTATTCATACACTATCATTAAAAGACATATGATAAAAAAATTTTAAAAGTTCAGTAGAACTCAAGATCAAGTCTTATTCGAGTGTTGACTCGACTGAGACCGTTTTATGAATTTGATTATGCAACGTAAACAAATACGTCACCGCCATTAATGTACCAATATTGGTTACATGGATTATTGCAAATGCGATTCTAAGAGAGACTAATATCAAACGGATCACTGTGGATGGACGCTGAAGCTAACTTGTTCTTCATAATCTTTGACATTGCCTTTAGGATTCTCTTTAAACCTTGATATCCTAAAGTGCTGTAGCTCCACTCCTTGTGCCTCCCCACTGAGCACAAGATCAGCCAATATCCTCCCAACAGCCGGAGCCATCTTGAACCCATGACCGGAAAACCCACCGGCAACCACCACATCCTCCCCAAATTCCCCACCCAGAAAATCAATCACAAAATCCTCGTCCGGGGTCATTGAGTACATGCACAATTGAGTAGCTACGGGACCATTTGAATCAACCCTGCCGGCGAACCTCCCTTGAATCCACTCCTTCAACGAATCCAACAACAGTCCGGGTCCCCACGGTCTCCTATCCGGGTCACATGGGTACCCGCCATGCAACGCTATCTTAATCAGCCCTGGATACTCCAACGACGGGGTGCCGTAAATGTAAGGATCACCATAGCATGCGAAACTTGGAAAATCACCGCCGACGGCAAAATCAGCTCCATTACCTTCCTTAATCCTCCAATAACACACAGTAGTCTCCACAGCTTGAATAGGCAGCTCAAGCGCACTGATTCTTTTAACCAACTTTCCCACCCAAGCACCAGCAGTTACCACACATTTTTTACCCCAGAACTTTTCACCATTACTGGTAACCACAGTAACTCCTCCCTTAACAGCGTCTTTTACTTTTAGTACAGTTTTTACCTCCATGTTATCTCGGAGCACTGCTCCATTCTTAATGGCCAGTGTCTGATACATGGAAACTGCCTTGGTGGGTTTAATTACACCACCAAGCTCAGTCGTCACACCGACCCAATTCTCCGGTATCTCAATCCGGCCGGAGTATTTTTGGAGCACTTGGCGGCGGTCGAGCACTTGATGTGGGACCGAATTTTTGTGGCAGCTGGCAATGACGGAGCGGAGAGACTTGTTTTCAGATGGGCCCATGTCGAGCTGATGGGCTTTGAAGTAGACCTTGTAGCCGATTTCAGATTGAGCTTGTTCCCATAAAAGGCAAGACTCAAGGACCAGGGGGTGGTAATACTCTTCCGGGTAAGTAGCTCGAATGGTGCGTGACTCGCCGTGTGAGGAGCCACGGTGGTGCAGGAAATCGAATTGCTCTAGCAGTAGTGTCTTTTGGCCTCGTTTGGCTAGTTGGTAGGCAGCTGAGCTGCCCATGATGCCTGCACCCACCACTATTACATCGAACTTTTCGCCAGGAAATTCCATTATTTTCACGGGCAGGATAGATTTGGAGTGAAGAGACTTTGGATGTGAGCTTGTGATGGGTTGGGTACGTTTTAAGGTGGGAACATCATGAAAAGAGACAAATAATATATGAAAATTGCATCACTGCCATTTTACGACTTGGGAAGAGCAGTGCCACTTTGTGTACGCAACGCAACGCGAAGCAAACTGAGGTGCGAAATGGAATGATGTGAATTAGTAATTTGTTGTACATATAAATTTATTATTATACGAGCTCTGCCTCTGCCCTTACGTACCATGATAAAATGGGTGCGCATGTGGTTCTATTTTAGTATTTTGTGAGTTACTGAAGAAAGAATTTTAGATGTACGCTCGCCGATGAATTGGCCTAACCATCATAAAACACGTGAGTTCTATGGTGACGCCAATGGCGGACCCGTGTGATCCACTCACATCACATGAATATATGTGGGCCCTCCGCATAAAAAAATAAATCTTTAGAGTTCAACTTTCTCCAACTTGTCATCATAGAATTGATTCAAGTTCACTAACTTAGTCTTTTCAAAAACATACAAAAAAAAGCTCACTAAACTTAGAATGAAACGGTGGGGAGTTGGACCCATCTACTTTGATCAGGTGACACTAACTCTCTCAAGGATTCAGATTTAATGTTGAGTTAAAAATCTTTATACTACAGTAATTAATAAGTATTTAACAATATAAAATAAAATAAAATAAATGATAAATACTTAAATCTTATCTGTACATTATTATAAACACAAGTGCGGCAACTCATTTTGAGCGGGGGCCATGTTCAGAATGGTCTACGGCATTTTATGCAAAAATATGATGAAGTGATGAGGCTATCACTTATCCGGTTGCTATAATTTCTACTTCTTTTAGTTCTTTACTCTTAAATTGACAGAGAATAATATTTGGTGAACAACCAGTAGTTCGCTTGTCAGCATCATTAGCTAGTATAGCAAGCTCTTCATGCAACGGATTTCAACATAAATATGCAACCCTAATTAGTCCACTCATCTATTTTCGGTATATCCATAAATTTACACTTCTCTGCCGTCGTTACTTATTTGAATTTCTCATCTCTTTTTTTTTTAAAAAAAAAAAGAAGAAGAAAATCTTCTGTTATTAAAAAGTAAGATGACATTGTATAACAACTTAATAATGTCTTACTATATAAGTAGTTATGTACATTGTATAACAACTTAACAATGTCTTACTATATATGTAGTTATGTATTTATGTTGCAATTGTTATACAAATTCATCGTACCAATTGATTTGTATTATCTTTAAAATATATTCTCGCGCGCGTGTGTGTATACAATAGTTTTTTGGTCCGGGATCTTCAAGTGCGGGAAAAGTCCGGAAAATCTTTAAAACCTTAGGGTTTTAAAAACTTACAATTTGAAGCGCTTAAATCGCATGGTTTATGTGTTTTTCCTAACGTTCCCGTGCTTTAAAATTCTGAATTGGAACATATATATATATATATATACAATAACAAAAAGTCAAATCCACGAGATTCTTTTCAAATTATATCTAATGAAATACAACGGTGTTTGGTTCAACGCTTCACACAATCTCCATTAAAAACTTTAGTTTTTCGTTATATTTCTAAATTTTTAAATATTGATACTTCAAGTTTTACAATATTGTACATAATATATTATAAGTTGGGGGGGGGGGGACAGTAACAAAAACTTAAGGTTTGACCAAAAAAAAAATTAAAATATTTGAGAATTTTCAACTATAGTAGGCAATTAAAGGCGTATGGAAGCGTTGTATTAGACAATCTTAATGCCATAAACTTAATCAAATAGTTTTTAAGTAACTTTATTTTACTAACCACTGAATTTGAATCTAGAAAAATATAGAAGATTGAAAATATGGGCCCGTCTAAGTTACAGTTAATGTAACTTACAGCTGCCTTGTAAAATTTTTTTCAGCCTCCTATTCTCTATATTATTTACAATTTTTTCATAAGTATTATAAAACTTTATGGATTGTAGAATTTCGTTCAATCCCTTGCACTATGTTTCATCTCACTAAAACTCTTAGAGTATTAATTCGCCCCCTATAATTTTAAATTCCCAAAACAACCTCCATTTAATTAAAAAATATAATAATTATTTTATTATAATTATAATTTTTAAATAGATTATTATTATTAACAAGAATAAAAAGTATTTTAATTAGTTAATCTATTAACAATAATTAATAATAATATTTTCTTTAAATTGTTAGTGATAATAATTAACTATAATTATTATTAATAATTAATTTTTGAATAAAAATAACAATAATAATAATAAAAATAAAAATTAATAATTATGATAAAAATTAATTAAATATTTTATAGTAATTTGTTACAGTTTAAATCGATCTGATTTTTATTCTAAGACAAAGTAAACACATAAATAGTAATATAACTCATTCTAATTTTGATTCCTACAGTTCAAGTAAATAAATTATTATAATTCCAATTCCTCATTTCGATTCTAGCTATTCCGATTCTAACTCATTATATTTCTAGCTAATTTCGATTCCTATTTTAGTTTAACACACTATATTTTTTTAATTAAATGGAGGTTGTTGTTTTAGAAATTTAAAATTATAGGGGATGAATTGGTACTCTGGGAGTTTCAATGAAATAAAACAAAATACAAGAAACTAAACAAAAATTTACAATACAGAAAATTTTATAATAGTTACGAATTAATTGTAAATAATATAGAGTATAGGGCAGCTTTATAAGTTATTACATTAGGCGGACCCTGAAATATATATATGAACTTTCTCCACCTTTACATTTTATTTTAAATAATAAATAGTTAAAAAATAAAATATCAATCCTGTAGTCGTATTGTCTTTTTTCACTTTAGCGCCGTAATGAATACAAACTTGAGAGTCCATGTGAGACACGATGAGTTATGATTCCATTCCATTGCTATTGCTTTGCTGGTTTCTTTGTTTGTTTGTTTGCTATATTTGTTAATAAAATCCAACTTTGCGGCAATTATCACACCCACTAACTTTCTCCAACTCCAATATATTATATATTTGTTATATTGGAAGCCATTGAACTAAAATCAAAAAGTGCATTAATTTAATGGGGAGTGCACTCTTTGTCGCTTCAATCATTTCGACATGTTGGCACCAATATCCCTTTTTAATTTTTAATTTTGCTTCCCTTTTTAATTCTTAATTTTGCTTTTCTTTTTCAAATCTAAACCCTCTCTCTTCAACATGATTTAATTCCTCGGCACACAATTTGCTGCATTGATCGATCAGATCAATACTGTTGACGACACGTTTGGACAAAGAAATGATAAGAAATTAAACGAGAAGATGAAGTTTATATCAAATCATGGAGAAAATAACGGAAAGAGATAAATTTCATATCAAATCATAAGGAAAATATGGAAAACAGATAGAATTTTTATATCAAATCAAATAATAAAGTTAAAAGACTGATCTCATTTTCTTTTCCTCATTTTGTCACATCCTTTCCATTTCATTTATCTTCTTTTCTCTCATTTCTTCCAACCAAATATAGTTTAGGTAGCATTTAATTTTTGGTCTAAAATCTAATTAGGTGTAAATTTTTTTAAAGTTTAAATGAATTTGAATACAAATATATTTTAATGACAATTTTTTTTAAATATCTAAATATAAATACATCTTGTTTGTTTTTATATAAATAAATACATCTTAAACATAGTTATTTGGATTTTACGTCCAAGAAAATCAGAAAAAATGACTAGATTTTTATATTTTAGAAATAAGTATATTTTATAGAAATATTTTTAATATAATATTTACTTCTCATTCAGACTTTTTTTTATTAAGACAAAAGTCACAAAAATTTATTTATTTTAAATGTTTTTCAGACATAAGTTGAAAAAAAAATTAGTAAATTTTAAAAAATGTCTAAAATTAATAAAATTTCAAACTATATATCTTTAACAAACAAGCCCTTAAGAGCATCTGCAAAAGGCTCTTAGTATAAGATTTTGTTATTTATCTAAGGAGCCACATTAGCATTTAAGACAAAAAAATACACTCCAATTAAGATTCTTCAAATAAGAAATGATTTTCTCTCTTTAATTTTGTAGAGTAAATTTATATTTTATTTTAGAGAGAGAGAGAGCAAAGTACTTTAATTACCATTTATTTTATCTTTAAAAAAAAATTTATTTCATTAAAATAATATTAACTTACTTATATTTGAAGAGTCTTTTGGAGAATAATATATTTTTTCACTCTCTTTTTTACCACACAGATAAGTAAATAGATATTTGAAGAGTAAAATTAATAGAGTCTCTTGCAGATACTTTTAGATTTTAGGTTCATGTACGATACTCCAATTTTCACTTCATCTCACATTGTCAATTTTGTTTATTAAAAATGACAAGCATAGAATATTTAGTTTTATAAAATTTAGCTAAAATATCCATAACCAAGCTTTCAATTCTATCAAAAAAAGGAAAAAAAAACAATTTCGAATAATGCACAGTGTCGATTCGTTTATTAAAAACCACCTTTTTAGAGCATTGAGTCTATAATTAAGGTAAGATTTGGAGGTTACACACTTAGGCATTTCAATTGTTAATTTTATTTTCCCAATTCCTTAGAAAACTAATATATAGTATATAACTTAAAGAAAATTGAATGAAAAACTTAGGAAACACCAAAAAATTTTAGGTGACCTTTAGTTTTAAAGTTCATCAATCAGTTTTTAACTAGAATTAGGTCTTGAGATAATTGGTTTGATATTATGCATCAAATCAGTCTCAACATGTTTAAAGTTGTATTACACGCTTTACAATCTAGTGTATGCACATTATTTAAAAAATGATTCCACTATAGTGTTTGTTTTAATTTGATATTTTAATTGGTTTTTTTAATGATTGCAGTTTTTAACACCCTTACAAAATCTTATAACACTAATTTTAAATTTTATTTCCTAGAATACCCCATTTTAATTTATAAAATACAGACCCATATATAGTTAAAATTAACTATGTTTCATAAAATTTCACTCTTAAATTAAGTATTTTTTTATTTTTTTTATATATAATACAAAAATAGTTGAAGATTTTAGGATTTACATATATTAAAAGAAATATTATTTCTGTCTCCATATATTTAAATTCTTATAATTTTTTTAAAATAATATTTTAATTAAATTTAAAATATGAATATAAAATAAAAAATGAGATGGGCGTAAAAAATTTATAAACTTATTAATCGTTTAATTGAAATTCTATTCAAAGTAAGAAATAAATTAATTTTTCTTATTTATTTAGATAATTATAATTAAAAAAGAAATTTTATGAGAAATTTCGATGGATGTGAAGACTGAAGAGACTACTCTTTATTAATTTATTTTGCAGTCATGTTTGAAAGATTCTACAAAATGGTCGAATCTTTGCAATTTAATTTAATAGCTGCATTCGCGTTTTAGTGCGCTCTAATTTAATTCATATCTTAGAGCTGAAGGGAAAAATTAATAAATTATGTACTTTAGATTAACGACAAATACGTACGAACAAAATGATGGCTAATTAACGTAGAAATCATTTTTTATTTCTTACCGTACTTTATATTTAAATTATGATGGCTAATTAAAAAATATTTTTTTAAAAAAAATTTACCAAACTCTTGAAAGTAAAAACTTCTTACTTATGTTATTGCATGAAAAATTATATTAGCTCAAAATTGACTATAAAAGGAATAAAAATGACAATTTCTTTCTAAGTTCGATTCGTTAGTTTAGGCTTAAATTTTGTATTTGAAATTACTTCCTAGCAATTTTCTGGAACTCGTAGAACCTTGTCTTTTATTACATATTTTGTTTTTCTTATTTCAATTTTCAATAGTTTATTATACAATAAAGCTTTCAATCCTCATATTAATGTTGGGAAACTGAGTATTTTATTTTTAGGAACTTGCGTTTATTAGATCTTCCTCGCGACAAAAGGGATTATAATTTAACCTTAAGAGTTAGTTATTAATTACTTTTAATAAGTAAAATTAATATTTAGAAACTACAGAAATTCTATTAGTTTGGAATGTGAGGTTGATTTCTTTATGATTTTTTCTAGTAGATTTTTCCTTTATCAAAACAGATTTTTTGAACATAGTTATTATTGCATGCTATGCATATTAAGAGGGGTCTCAATATATTAATCCAATAAAACTTACGATTCAACTGGTAGTGTTGTTACTATAAGGCGAGAATAAGAAATTGAACCGAGTCAAAAACTCGAATAGAACCCAAAGATCGACTAAAAATTGACAGAAGATGAAGAAAGGAACCAGTTTACAAGTGGTTGGTGACGGGTATCATATTTAGTTTAATCTTCAATAAATTGAAAAGTCTATATATTGATCTAAAACTGCATAATTGTACATTCCTCATCAGGATACGATGAGGGATGAACACAAAAAACAAACATAAACGAACATGCAAACAATAAAGCGATTTCCAAATTTCAGCTAAAATTCTCTCCACAGTCCAAATAATGCAGCTAGTACGTGTCATTATTTTTTCTTCTTGTTGGGCTCAAGCACGTACTTGATGATTGAATCTTTAATTGATAACACTTCAGGAAACTCCTTCATTAGCTTTGTAACATCCATGTGATTGTTACTTCTTGGAGCCACAAGCACCTTGGCCTGCTCTTCCAGGTTAAAATTGGACCATTTCAATTGAGGGTCAATGTACTCTTTGTAAAGCTCCAATATCTCATTGTGGCTTATGACTCCTGGATTTGTAAAGTTCCATACTCCTCTGCAGTTTCTTCTTGCCATTTCAACGGCAATTGGTAACATCTCATCCAACACGGTCATGCTATTCGGAATGTTCACAACTTTGTTGTAACGCGCCAGCTTCGTTACAAAGTTCCGCGGATTGCTTAGATCAGAGGAGATTGGCATTCGGAGCCTCAGAGTACAAACATTTTCATATGCTTTGAGTAGCCCCTCAACCTGAAAATTTATCAAACATTTGATATAACTACCCAATGCGAAAATTTCAAGATAAGATATGAAAGTTACCATAGCCTTTGTCTTAGTGTAGAAAGAACGGGTGAAGTTTGGCTCATCGTCCTCCTTGAATCCGATACCTGAACCTTGAGGATGCATGGAGTCATACTCGTATATGCAGCCAGTCGCGAAGTTCATCATCAATACATTTTTCTCTTTGCAAACATCGGCTAAAGTTAGAGTGCCCATCACATTAGTCCTAATGGTTTCGACTCTGTGAGATTCACACCAATCAACGTTAGGCCTCCCGGTAATCCCAGCTGCATTCAACACATGAGTTGGCCTTACTCTCTTCATGTCATCAAGTAAAGAACTTTTATCTTCAAATCTTCCTGTTCCAAACTCAAATGCTATCCCTTTATCTTTGCAGTACTTCCCCAATAGTCCCCCAATCCATCCAGTCTTGCCGTATATCAAAAATTTCAGCCTTGACCTTCCACAAACCTCAAAGCCGTTATGCAAGAAAAACGCGTCATCGTTTCCACAGGAGTCGGTAAGCAATATGACTGACGGGTGAGGGCTAAGGGCACCCGTAACGTCGCCCCACCAATGAGGATTCTTTTTGTACCACTCTAACGTCAACTTCAGCCCTTCTTCCCATGGCGTTTTTTCCTTCCAGCCTAGTCTCTTAAGCTTTTGATCATCCAAGAAATATCTGTGATCATTGAAAGGCCTATCTTGAACATAATGTATAGTTTTCTCGGGTTCCAATTTAAACAACTTGCATATGTCTGCTGCCACATCAAGGACGCTTCTCTCCTTCTTAGTGCCAACATTGTAAACGTGTCCTATAACTCCTTTGTGGAGTATCACATCAAATGCCTCGGCAACATCGGCGCAATACAAATAGCTTCGCACATTTGAGCCATTCCCATGAATCGGCAGCTGCTGTCCTTTCATTGCGAGAAGAATAAATTTTGGTATTAGTTTCTCCGGGAATTGGTTAGGGCCATACACATTATTGCCTCTAGTAGTAATTGTTGGCAGGCCATAAGATCTATGATAAGCCATGACAAGCATTTCGGCCCCTGCTTTCGTCGCAGAGTAAGGATTTGTGGGCAGCAATTGAGAGGCTTCAGGATTGCCAATGTCACTCTCCATGTCAGTTTCGCCATAAACTTCGTCGGTACTTACATGAATGAACCTCTTGACCTCCCCTGTGACCTTACATGCTTCCAGAAGTACATGTGTCCCATAAATGTTGTTGTTTGTGAACTCAAATGAGTTGCCAAAAGAATTATCCACATGTGTTTGAGCAGCAAAGTGGATAATAGTATCAATGCCCTCTGAAACCAAGAGGTAATTCATGAGATCAGCACAAGTAATGTCACCCTTGAGAAACTTAAAATTTGGCGAGGCGCGACTAGGATGAAGGTTCTTGAGGCTAGAGCAATAATCAAGCTTGTCAAGGGCTACAATTTCGTAATCAGGGTAATTTTTTATGAGCCTGTTTGTGACATGAGAGCCAATGAACCCGGCAGCTCCAGTTATGAGGATCTTTTTGGGTTTATATGAAGCTGGTTCGATTTCTCCGGACATTTTTGCTCTGTGATTGTTGCTATTTCCTGATTCAGTGTGCCTTATTTCACTTGAATTTCATAGGTTAAAACAAAAAATGAAGTTATACGATGAATTAGTGGGACTGTGGGAGTTAAGAAACTAATTAAATTCATATGCATATGTATCATGAATTATCTAGTACAGATCTACAAAAGCAGTGATTGTAAGTTGGCTTGAAATGTTTCTGCTTCCAATGTTTTTTGAATGAAGCCATTACAAAATCTGCAGCAACTAAGACAACCTTGTTTTAGGTGCAATTGTAATACCTGTTCACAATTCACTGAAAATATCTTCATATTCCAAACTGATTACACGACATGTCCTACATGAAAATTCTTAGGTGGAGGCATTCGTACTAACTATGCAAAATACAAATTGAAGCAGCACGCAGTCTGTGAGTTGCTCTTTTTTTCCCCCCCCCCCCCCCCCCCAAACAAAAAAAAAAGAAAAAAGAAAAGAAAGGAAATGCATTTACTCCGATCCACAGTTTATAAAGTGCCAGATTTATGTAGGAGAAAAGAACTGTGTAATTAAAAGACATGCTGTTTAAACAATGTTTAACGCATTGAAATTGCTCTCTAGACAAATATGTAAAAACTATAATGGCTCACTTTGGGTAGTATTTTCATATATTATCATGTTAGCTAACAAATATTGAGCATACAAATAAATGAAAATTCTTAAGAGCGGACCTCCATACTCACTACGGAATGCATATAGAAGCAATTAGATATACTGTTGTTTGTTTGTTCTGATTCATAAGACAACACAGTACTGCTTAAATTTGCATTTGATGAACTATACTCGTGGGTTAATTGTTAGAGAATGAGATCGCTGTTACACAATGATTAATTTTGCTAACCTCTTATGCCGTGAACAATACTACAACAACAACAGTCTAAGGAATAGAGTGATAAAAATGATGAATGTAAGAGAATGAGATCACGTACAGTTACCGGTGCATAGATTAACGGCATAATAAACCAAGTGCATGGAAGATTAATTAAGGAAACAAGTTGAGTCTTGGCTGGCTGAATGGAGAATGCCAGAAGGATATGTGTTGGTAATTTGTAACTGTTAGAGATTAAGCAGATCTGATCTGACTGTTTAGTAGGCTTAAAAGCCATATTACGTGTTGCATATCCCGATTAGTTTGTTCAAAACATTAAAACCAAGTGAGTGCAAGAACTGAAAAGTTAATTAAGCCCTAACCAGTTTTTTTTTTTTTCTTTTTTCATGAATATTGGATAAAAACTAAGTTCGTTTGTCTCAATCTTACGTGGGATCTTCTAGATAAAAGAGCTTTTCCGAATTTTATATATTAACTTGAATATGTCAAACACTACATTCACTTCTTTAGGGATTTTAATTAAGATTCAATCTACATTAAACCTCCTTAATTAAGCACGCACGAATATACATTTGTGAGGGAACATTTTCTTCTATACCGCATGTCATGGGTTGACATGTAAAAGTTTCTTTATGATGAAGCTAATACAGGAGGTTTTGGTAGATTTCATATTGTAAATAAATTTGTTATGTAATATTGAGTTTCTTTCAAATATTTGAGAAGTAGAGCAGGCCCATTTTGAGCTTAAATATTGTACTTGTGCTACTGCATAGTTAATATTCCTCGAGATCTTGACAGATTTTATTGTATATATTAGTAAATTTTGTATTGTGAAACTCCGGGCAAAAAAAAAAAAACGAAGAAGTAAGAACAGAAGTAATTTATAAGATATGTCCCCAGATTTTCCTTGTGAAACCATGCACATAGAAACAAAAGAGAAAGGTGACTGATATACAAAATTAAGTCAATCAAAATGCTGAGTTTTAGCCATATTAAAAACGATTGTCATTTTCTGCTAAATACAAGAAAAATTTTGTTGCATTTGAAGCTATTTGTGTACAAAGCTGCTGGGATTCGATCTCTTGTATTTTGTAATTACATTGTAAGTTTCCCGTGCCTCCATACTAAGTCCTTGATAATTACAAATAAAAACCTCATATTACAAAATCTTAGAATAAACCTACAACATCGCGTTCGTAATATATTGTATTTATCATTATAATATGAAATTGTTATTTCGTTTAGTAAATCGCTGATCCTATAAATACCCTTAGCTTCACGATAATTAAAGCACCAACTTCAAAGCTTCATAGCTTAATTTCACACACGAAGAATCATCTACTCGTCTTGAGCTAGCAGCTACTTTATTCTTTAATTGAAATTAATCAATGGCAGTACTGCTTCTGAAGAATTCGGAAATGGCCCTCATTCTCTTCTCATGCTTAATTCTAAGCTTCTATTCAATGGCATCAGCTCAAAATCACGGGACTGCAACCTATTACACTCCTCCCTATATCCGTAAGCGTTCCTCTTACATATGCTAATCTTGTTTTTTGGAAAATATTCGCCTCCTCTATTAATGCTGAGCCGTAATATTGTACACTAAGTGTTAAAATACAAAATTTTTTTGGTCTGAAATTTTTTTTTTTGACAGTTAGTTATTAAGTGTTAAAATTAATATTCACATTTTTTTAATGCGGTCACACTTTTAAACCGTGCGGTTTAAAAATATTAGTTATTAAGTGAACTATAAAACCATACGGTTTTAAAGTGTTAAAAACTAACTCTCTTAAATCCTACAGTTTTAAAGTGTATTCACATGAAAAAAAATAAGGGCGTCCGCACTAGAGAATGACTATATATGTATATAAATATATAAGACATTTCAATTAGATGTTAAAGATTAACATTTATATATTGTTGTTTTGCTGTAAATTAAAACATTGAGGTTTTATTGTAAAATAATAACATTCTGTAATTTGTATTTAGGAAATTATCCACCGCCCACTTGTTTTTTCACCATTTTTAAAAAATACACAATTCTTTTTTTTTAATTGTTGGAATCCACCTGAAATTACATTTCTTTTCACTTTTCTACTTCCGTTTGGAGACCGTTATACCTTTGCTAACATCATAAGGGTAAAATCGTCATTTCATAACGACATAGTGATGGATAGATGCAAAACAATATAATTTCAAGTGCAGTTCAGCAAAAAAAAAATAATAAGAATTGTGTATTTCTAAAAAAATATGAAAAAAAAGGTGATCCGTGGATAAATTATCTTTTACATTTGAGGGTAAAAAAGTTATTTAAACAATATTCCATTAGTTTTCTTAACGGTATCCAAACGGAAGTCGAAAAGTAAAAAAAAAAAATGTAATTTCAAGTAGATTCTAACAAAAAAAAAAGAATTGTGTATTTTTAAAATTGTTGGAAAAAATGAGTGAAGGGTGGGTAATTTCCCTTTGTATTTTGTAAGTCCAAACATGCACTGAAGAGAACAATTATCTAGTTGACGGTCACACATATGCATATGCAATGCACTCATTCGCAAAGAAATTCAAATTTAGTGAGAGAGTAAAATCTTGTTTAGTATCTATATTTTAATATTAATATTTATTTCGTCCCAATATTTTGAAAAGTATCTCACAATATCTTGATGCTAAATTAGTGACACTCGTAATTTTTTGTTTGATTTTATATTAATATTCTTTTACAATAATTTTTTTTGAAAAATTAATAAAAATGAAAACTACCAAATTAAAACCCCAAAAGTGAAATAAATATATATGTGACAATATTTATATTTTATGTTTTTATTTCATTTTATTTCATTTTATTTCATTTTTTTGATTAATTTGATTTTTTATTTTTTATTAATGCCAAAAAAAGAAACATTAAAGTAAATAAAAGTAACGACAAAGGTGTTACTAACTTAACGGCATAAATGCTTTGATATATTTTTTAAAATATAATAATTAAACATGTATTAATCTCTTAAAATATAAGGATTAGGATTAAATAAGAATGAGGTTTGATATAAGCCTCCTCTTGTGATTAAGCTATATTAAACAATATTCGGTGAAACCCTAATACACAAAGAACTGCGCGCCGGGGATGGATTAATTAATTCCTGGGAGTTTTCATTTGCTAATTGGCTACTTAGTAAAATATCCAAAGCTGATGATTGGCCGACCTTGGTGACAATGAAAAAGTTTATGCTACAAAATCAGAATATTCTTATTGTATTCATCAGTGTATAACATTAAATAGTTCAAGTTAACTGAAATTCTAACACTATAAATAACTTCTTGACACAGCCAACCAAGACACCACTTCAAATTGATTAAGCTTTCTAGCTAATACTTAATTAAAGAGAATCATCAACTCTCTCTATCTGGCTAGCTAGCTGCTATTTCATTCTTCTTTTCAATATATTGATCAATGGCATTCCTATCAAACAACTCCCGCATTGCCCTCATTCTATTTTCGTGCTTAGTTATGAGCTTCCACTCATCAGCGTCAGCTCAAAATTATGGGACTGCTACCTACTACACTCCTCCGTACGTGCGTAAGTATTCTTCCATTTTCTAGATATTACGTTATAGACTGCTTAAGGTTTATAATTTCTTCATTATGCCCCTCATCGAGCCACAATTCATTCCGGTGCCGCCACTGCATGTGTCACCGTCGATAAAAGACTCATTCTCTGATAACATTATATGGAGAAATTAATTAAGCATACCCTTTTTCCTTTTCGTTAATTTTTTTCAGGGGATTTCAGCTTCTGCTTGCTATGGATTTGCGGATCAAGGAGTGATGATAGCAGCAGCAAGTGAAGCAATATGGAACGGAGGTGGTGCATGCGGGCACTATTATCAAGTAACCTGTGTAAGTGGCACAAACGCTGGCACCCCATACCCTTGTCAAGGACGCAGCTCTGTGGTGGTGGAGATTGTAGACCTGTGCCCGGCTGGGTCGTGCAGGGGCACCATTGACTTATCACAGGAAGCTTTTGCTTCCATTGCTGACACTGCCTCCGGTGTTATCAACATTTCTTACCAACAGTACGTACTACAATCAATTATATATACAGCTAGCCAGACCTATGATCTTTTCATTTATTATACACTTTTTTTTGTTTTTTAATCAATGTTGAATTCAATATTTATCAAAAGGCAGGATTTGAAGGGATACAGGCGCCACATTTTGAAGAATATTGGTTGATCAATATCTTATTTTCATATTGTTTTGATCAATGATCAGTTATTTGTATCAGCAGCAAACTATTGTATCACTTAAGGAAATGAATAATTAAACTTATTATTATATATTATCATTGCCTTTTCTTAGCGTTTATGTCTATATAAAAACAAACCTTTCAAAATCATGTAACGTGTGCAATCAGTGTCCAGAAATGAGGAATTTTAGTGCCTATCTAAATTAATCCAGTGAACAACCCACTACTGGACTGCGAAGGATCCATGATCTTCATTAGTTGTATGTGTAAAATTTGATTTTTGAAATTAGTGATGCGGCCACCAATGATGTAAAGACATAAAGTGCTAGTATCTTCACATAAGCATTAAGTATAGGTGATATATGTCCACTCCATTTATTTTATCAGCTCTCATTTTTCAATTTATATTTTTTATTATTAGAATTATCCTCATTAAAAGTACATATTTTTTTTTTCTCTTTTAAGCTCTCAATAGATTAACTTTTTATCTCTTAATTTTTTCTTTAACTGATTCACTATTTAAGTCATGTATTAGCTTTTAATCAAATCCGAAATTGAAGTTAAAATTGTAGGTTATTGCAAAAAAATCAAAACCAATATCATCAATAATAACAAAACCCACCATTTGTTCATAAAATCCAAACAAACATTAGATTTCATCGTACGTTGGTGTCGGTGATAAATTGATGGTAAAAATATAGGTGGTGGCAGTGGTGGTGATGAATTAGTTGTTGATAAAGATATATAGTGGAGGTGATGGTTGTGTTAGAGAGAGGAGGAGAAAGAATGAAATAAAAACAAACAATAAATTTTTTATTTTTTAATAAAATTAATTTTAAAAAATAATAAAATGAATAAAAAAATGAGGGCTAGTGAGATAATTTTAGGAGATCAAATATATGAATTCACGATGATAAGCATTTAGTTGCAGTAGATTATGGGCTCAGATCTGGGAACAAATTCGGACCAATTATGGGCTGAGGTTGACTAATTTACAATAAATTTGTGATTGTTAGTAGTGTATTATAGTTGTAATGACCATTAATTAAAAAAAGAAAAAAAATATATTACGAATATAACAAACGTATCTTATCTCCATACGAATCTTACAAATTCAAAGGAGTACGTCCATATACGAGATCTTAATTAGTTAAAAAAAAAGAGCTTCATAATCTTGTAATTTAGAAAGAAAAATAAGAAATAGATTAGAGAATAGGTATAAATTTTGAGTCCAATATAATTCCGCGGAAACCATTTCAAACAACTCTTGATATTTTATGAAGAATGGTGCTTATATTTAAGGCAAAATCTTCTTGGAAATTTGGAATATTCTGTCTATTAGTCCACTTAAAAAAGACTATATACATACACAGACATACATAGGCGTCTGCACGAAGATCCAGCGAGATTGATCTCTCTTCATTCTTTTGTTCCCAAAGCTGATAATTGGTCAACCTTGGTGACCAGGAAAAAGTTTAAGGTACAAAATCAGAAGAAACCAATGATATTTAAGCTCATTCGTCAACAATAATATTGTATTCATCAATAATATGTAATACAAGATGTCAATATCAATATTAATAATTAGATGATTAACATAAGCTTTCGTTTCATCACATAAGAAAATTATCATCAACTCTCAAGCTAGCTAGCTACCTGCTACTTTTGTTTTTTTGTTTTTTTCGTTGGCAATTTACGAATGGCATTCCCAATGAAGACCTGTTGTTTAGCTCTCAGTCATCATGCTTGTGCTTTGTGTATTCATTAACTGTAACGGTTAACAAAGTATATGAATAAAATTACATCATCGTGGGTTCATAGATAAATATCTTAGCAATGGATCGGAAAGTAAGAATCAATTATTTGTCTACATTTGGTACTATCATTTGTACCTCCTGTTTTTCGGATAGGAGTTCTCTCCATGATCTGAGCAAATTATGCATGATATGGGTGTTTGATGTCTAATAAATAAGAATATATGAGTGACAGAACTACTTTCAATTAATTGCCGTTTTTTAATTGGAGATTGAATTTATATCAACCAAGCCGTGCTTGCTTTGCAAAATTGGGCTTGCCACTCTGGATTGCAGAGCAAGAAGCATCAAGCAGCAGGAGGCAGCAACAGCAGTTGATTCATGGCTAGCATTAAAGTACACATGCTTTAGATTTTCAATCACAAAGCGCTTTGATGAAACCTTGCCCATAACAACGGCATCATCATTAGCGGCCGAAGCTTCCTCCAGTATTAGCTGCATTTATTCCTTTTCATCACTTCCTGTCTCTACAAAGTGCTATTGCCTTTCTTCAACTGTGTCCCCTATCAATGTATCAATCTATTTGCTGAAACCGCTTCCTGTCATGAAGAACCTTATACGAGTATACATTCACTCGTACATGTGTAATGGTTTTTTGAGGACTCCTAAGCTTGGAAAAAATCTGCCTGCCTCGGAATTCGGAAATTGGTGCTTCCGAAACAAGCCTTTGCAATAACATCTGCTGAGAAGCTCCTCAGGTCCCTCAGCAACTCTAATATCAATTGGCAAACCATTCAAAGTTTATTTGTCACAGATGCAAATTTAAGTTCAATTTATAAACCCCTCAAATTTAATGATGTGTTCAATTTACCTATGGTCTTTAAAATGAAAAACAAACTGCAAGGGGGGGGGGGGGGGGGAGGGAGGGTTTGGAAAAAACAAAGATTTGGGTATGAAAATGAAAAATAAAAGAATAATGAGAGGAAATTTAGAATAAATAAAATTTAAAGGGTCATCAATGTAAACTTGCAATGTTGTATATAACATCAAAATTCTGCTGCCCTAAGAAGCGTAACGAGAAACATTGCCTTTGCTGCTGCTGCTGGTGGTGGCTTCATCTCCTTCTCTGCAAATATCTTCAGGTTCAGATCTCTCTTTGTACAACCTCCACGTGTCTGTGCATCTCTCGTTCATCATCTGACGAACGGTTCAGATTTTGTTGATTAGGAAATTGATTGCGATGAATTTATTTTTGGCGCTTAAGATCTCTGATTAAGTGGATGAATTAGAAAATATCTTTTCTGAATTTTTTTTTTGGTTGGATTTTTGTATGATATGATTAGTTAATTGGTTATTTTGCTGGTAGGTTTTTTAGACAATTTAAAATTTTGATTGATGTTTTGTGTTTCTTTTAGAAATTAGATTTTTCAAGTTAATAGTGAGTGCTTGTGACAGGTTTCTGTGATAAAATGTCTCGTGTGTACGTGGGTAACTTGGATTCACGAGTTTCTGAGCGGGATCTTGAGGATGAGTTTCGTGTGTTTGGAGTTATTCGAAGGTAAGGATTCCTTTTTTGCAAATTTATGTTATTGAGCAATTTTTGCTTATCAACATGTTGTTACTGGTCAATATAGTATATCTCTATGTTCCTACTTTGCAAAGAGTGAAAGTCCAAAAGCACTATATTTCTCTTTTTGTGTGTATTTGTGTTTGTGATTGTTTATTTGCTTGTGTATTCATTTGTTTATGTTTGCACTTATTTGAAAGTGTATATGTTAGGCTGAACCCTGCGCTTGGTAGTTTCCTTATCAGGAAGCTAGGAAATAGCGGTGGGCGTTTTGGGTTTCGGTTCGGATTGCAACCTGTTCCGGTTTGATAATTCAACCCAAATGGCTTGAAAAATTATTTCAGTTCAGTTCGGTTTCAAATTCGGTCCGGGATTGGGTCATAATTTTGGTTTCAATTATGGTTTGGGTTGGAATTTCAGCTTAAAAAATTCATAACAGCTTAAATCATAGGGTAAAGTCTGCTTCTGTTTATACCAAATCAAGCATTAGTTAATTAATTCTGAAAACGCAGAACATTTTTTAACGAGACAACAACACAAATTATAAACAAAAAAAGCAAAGCTCCAACAAAGAAATCCAAAACCTTGTCTAAACAGTAGAGCATAAAAAAAAATTAATTCGTACACAGAAATGACATTATACTGCACTAAATTTGGCTCATTTTTTGCTTGCTTTAAAATATACAAGTATGCTTTGCCAGTAGTATCACTCTCATAATCATCTCCAAGGTGCAATTAGACATGAATTTTCTTAAAATTAATCTTATAATAAAAGTAATTGTTCATTTGGTGAAAGAAAAAATAAACAAAACATCTTTACCACCTACGATCAACATTGAATGGAGAGCAATGAGCCTGCAATGCCGATGATTAACCTCCGGGTGCTGAAACGCCGACGAGATTGAAGCCGTGAAATCGAGCGGTGTTACTGGTGGGATGCGAAATCGGGCGGCATTACTGGTGGGAGGAGAAACTGAATGTTGCTGGTGTGCAATGGAGTTGAGAGATGACTGCTGACCACTGATGGTGGGCTGGCGGTGTGGCACGGCTAGGGGCTGGCGGTGTGACGCTGTTAGGGGCTTGAAATTTGCCGTCAATTGGGTTGGGAGAGTTGTGAGAGTCTGAGAGAGAAGTTAGGGATTTTTTGGATTGGGGGAGATTAGGTCAATCGGGTTGGTGGGGGTATCTATATTTTTTTAAAATTTTTTTTAACCATAAAACCCGATTGGTTTTGCTATTCGATTCGAGTAAACCCAAACCAAATATCAAAACTGATTGGTTTTAGATTTCAATCCGTTCAGGTTTTAGTTTCAAACAGAACCGGATCAAAACCCGAAATAAATTCTGGGTTCGGTTTGGTTCTGTTCGACCCGACCCAAACGCCCATCCCTACTGGGAACTGTGAATTCTTCTTTATTTGTCCATGGTTACTTGCAAAGTGTGAATCTCATGGGTTCCAAGTTGTTGAAGGCTTTGCCATGGACTGAACTTTGTTTGTTAAGCCTTAAGAGATAGTACGTTCAATGCTTCTCCTAGCTCACTGTCTGATACATTATCTTTGTGTGCAGTGTTTGGGTTGCTCGGAGGCCACCTGGTTATGCTTTTATTGACTTTGATGACTATAGGGATGCACAGGATGCGATTCGTGAATTAGATGGTATGTCAAGATCCTTCGTTTCTGATTATGACTATTTCGATGTGATTAGCAGCAGTTCTTTGTCATTCTCAAATTCTTTTGCTTGCTTAATGACATGCTTTTTCACATCATTTTTATTTATTTATTTTTATTTTTATTTTTCTGTTGGTTGGGATGATGGGTGGCATGTGGTTGGTAATATGAGCTCATGCTGAAAAGAAACTCAAGTTGTATTGCCTTCTCTTGATATACTTGAGCGGTCTAACAACTATTTGATGCTCTCTTTCTTTCATCTATTATATTTTGAGAGGTTAATCATATATTGTTCAGGTAAGAATGGCTGGAGAGTTGAGCTTTCTCACAATTCAAGAGGTGGAGGTGGTGGCCGTGGAGGGGGTCGGGGTCGCTCTGGTGGTTCTGATTTGAAATGCTATGAGTGTGGTGAGCCTGGTCATTTTGCCCGTGAATGCCGTCTGCGTGGTGGTTCAGGGAGACGTCGTAGCCGCAGTCCTAGGTATCGCAGGAGCCCAAGTTATGGACGAAGGTAATTTTAGTGAATCAGTTATTTTTTTATTTTTTAGGATGTCTAATTTACTTGATTTCATACCATACTCGTATTTGGACTTCCAGCTGGTGTTGTCTTAATTGCACATTGTATTTTTCAAGGATTTTTTCCAAAATAAAAAACTGTGATGGGCATCTGACAGAATCTGGATATGGGGCCTTTAACATGCTTTTATGAACCTCATTATTGTGAAGCAGGAGTTACAGCCCTCGTGGGAGATCCCCAAGACGCCGCAGTGTGTCACCTCGTGGGCGTAGCTATAGCAGATCACCACCGTACCGTGGGCGTGAGGAGTTGCCATATGCCAACGGGTATAGTTTTCTTTAATTCTGTATTCTTTCCATACTGTTGATTTCATTGCAATGCTAATTGGTTGAAGGGCTTCCTTGTTGAACTGTCAAAAGACCTTTTACGACTTCAGAAACAATAGTGTGTTATTTAAGTCAAACACAAAGACACTCTCACATTCACATTGATATGCATGCACACAATCATTCATTTAGGGTCCTGTGTGCAGTTTGGTTTTTAATTTATCATATCAATGAAGTATTACTGCCAATTTTTCTGCAGAAATGGTGCAAGGGATCGTCGCAGAAGCAGGAGCTGAGCAGTGAAACTTGGTAACTTGCCTTCGTTGGGAGGATCCTGGGATTAAGTGTGTTTAATATGTTTTGGACTTCAATACATCTATGTTTTTATTTTGGTGACGCCCTCAGGCTCTTGGATTTGGATAAGTTTTCTTCTTACTTTACTACCATGTTGGTTACATTTACTTTAGTTATGAATAGTTGCAGTTTCTTAGTGAACACAAAACTATTTAATGCTTATAATTTATTGAGATAGCTGTTTAGAATGCTGCTAAAAGTACATGCTTTTCCTTTTTCTTTTTGTGTCGAGGACAAGGTGTCTTCTGGGTCTGCATCATTGGTTTAGTGGTTCTACACTCCCCTGGGGCTTCATTCTGTGCTGCCCTGCTATGGGATCTTCAATTTTGCTTCATTCTCTGCTGCCCTGCAATCAATTTTGCTTCATTGTGTGCTGCCCTGCTTTGGGATCTTCAATTTCCAATTATTGTGGGTCCCTACCGGCTTCATCTTTAGATGCTTCTCTGTTTGATTGAGTCTCCTGCTGTGGAGCGCCTCCCTCAAATTCTAGTGGCTTTTCTTTTATTTAACTTAAATGGATAGTGGAGCTGCTTCAAACACTTCTGGAAGGTATTTAATCTGTTCTTCAGAAGTTGGGGTCTTCTGGTCTTTCTAAAACAAATGGGTTTGGAATATTGAAATCTAAGTTTAACATGAATTAAATAGATATGATGGTGAGTTTGTTCTTTTGAGCATGCATGATCTACCAACTTGTTATTTCATATTCTATTGAAGTCTTCTGCATGACAAGAATCAGTATGGAGCCGTAAAATTCAGTCTCTGGTTGGGTATGTCATTAGATTCTCTTGGTGATCTTTTATTTTAATTCGGGCATTTGGGGTCGTGGATTGTTCATCTGTCTTTTGGTGACCTTGGCTGATTGATGTTACTTTGGCCTGCTAGAGGAGCTCTTGCCATCATTGAGAGGTCTCCAGTACCAATTGGCCTTTGGCTCAGACTGATCATAGCTGGTTTGACATATTCTGCCACAGATAATATGTTTGATCTTCTAGGATTTTGTATGACTTTAAACATGCTGCAACATGAATTGGCGTACTCATTTTGTTTTGGTATTCACTGGAGCATCGACCCATTTATTTTTAGCCACTGTTATGTTTGTGGCTTAGTTTTCTAATATTTGCCTGGATCTAAATCAGTCTTTGCCAGTTTGCTTCTGTCATTATGCAAGGCACCTCATTTCTAGATTGCTTTCTTATCACCCCAGAATTGTCTCAGAAGTGTTGAGATTTCACTGGCATATGGTGACTTGCACTGTTGCTTTCTTTTTCTTTTAATATTTTCACGGTGTCAATTAAGGCAGCTTAATTTTATTATTGATATTAATTAGATGGGTTTGCGATAGGTGTTGTGAGCGGAATCATGTTGAAATCATTAACGCCGTTGGTTCTGGTCTGATTTACTGATTGAATCCATGCATGAAAGAAGGATTTCATTCTGCATGTTAGCTAAATAATGAGTTACCATTTTTCATTGGCATGGTAAATTGATGATTGTAGTTACGAAATAAGTACATGTATTTTCACATAAACCTTTAGCTAGAAGGCGCAAGTCTTGGATATGAAGCGTTACTTCTCTAAATCAGTCGTGGCAACGCATATTTTCAGCATGTGGTGGTCCCAATCAGTAACAAATTTGTCGCCAACTTTGAATGACGGTTATGATTGGATACATGTCAAGGTCTTGAGATTGAGATAATGCAGCTGTAGAAGAAAAAAAAAAAATTGTAAGTATGTAATTATGAAATAAAAATTAATAATATATAATAAATTTAAATTTAAATTTAAATAATAATTTTAATAAAATTATTTAAAATATAATAAAATTTTTATCATATAAATAAAAAATTATATAAGTAATTTTTAAGTTACAGCAGTTAGTTTTTATTAGATATTTTATTGTTGCAGTTTAAAAGATATAATTGTTCAATTTTAATCTTAAATGCACCCTAAAGTGTGTATAGAAAATGTGCAAAGCTTATTCTACTACCAAAAGTGGAATTACCGAAGATATATTTTTTTTTGCCATAATATCATAGCGCAGTTGTACCTTGTTGAGAGCCGCTTGATGTATACTTCTAAATTATGCGAGCATATACTTGTACAAGGCTTCCTGGGGCTGGCTTTAAGGAGGTGTCGATCGTTAGTGTTCACCGCTAGGCCAGGGAGTAATTGACTAGGAAATTGGAATTGAAGATAACAGTAATAATGATGATGATGATGATAATAATACCGTATGTAATGTTTGAACGCAGGATTACGAATTTGAGATGTACAACAATTGGATTCTGCGTCAGCATTCACTCTAATCTTTGTAAAGACGAAAACGGCTTTGCGAGTACACCTGGCAAAAAGAAACACAGAAAAGCAAACAATTTTCATATTTCCCCCGCGATACCCGTAATTGATTAGATTTGATGCAAATTTCAACTTTTCATTTCCCCACGTGCATTCGGGCAGTGTCGTTGCTTCGTGTGAGGACCGCGAGCCGCACTCCTTACTTTTGGAACCTGTGAACTGCGGGGTGCTGGGCTTGTCAATTCTCATTTGTCATTTCTCATTAACGAGAGACACGTTAGTTCCGAATATTACACAACTAATTAATCAGTAACCTTCTTCAATTGAAATTCTGTATAGCTGTATCATTATTATTATTATTATTATTATTACTACTACTATTTATTCGAACCAGTAGGAGAGTGTAACTACTGCATTTTGTCTCTAATAGTCATTGGCCCGATCCTGCAAAAGGAGAATGGTGGCCGGCCCTCTCCTTCCCTCCTCAACAATCATTCACATTCATAATGATATTGAGGAAAATTTTACGAGTCGCATGACAAAATTTATCTCTCTATAAGAAGAGGTTGTTATTATACCAATTATAAAAAGTTAAAAAAAGACGGCTGCGCCGGGGACCTACTAATTGGATCCTGTTCTAGTGGCTGCACCCCTGTCCCTGTTCTATCTAATTGACTGACACGGGATCATGCTTCCAGATTCCTTTAAACTGAAATGTGTGTGTACGTACCCGTATGTCCGAGTCACTCACTATTCACTAACGCACGGAAACGATGGAAGAGTCAAATCAAAAGTCCCCTGAAAACTCCGTTAACAAATATTATTCTATTCTCTTTTCACTTCCTTTCGTTTTTCGAACGGATATTATGCCCTTCACGTCTCCATGTAGGAGAATCTCAGTCAAACTGTCTTCTTCAAACTAATTATTGCAAGCTTTTTATTTTTCTATAAAACTAATTATGGATCCGGCTAAGTTACGTCCACCAATGTGTACTGTTGCTGTGTGTGGTTAAGTCACGTTAAAGTAACTTAGCCGGCTCCTAAAATTATTTGTTTTGCTGTTAGTTTTTATTGGGCTTTTAATGGAACTCAAAACACATAACCACTTAGTTATGTTTCTTCCCCCACAAGTTTCCCATCAAATTCGTTCGAGAAATATGTTGCGGAAGCTCTCTTTTGGGATTAATTCATTAAATAATAGTGAATTTGTATGCAGGTGAATGACCTTCAAAAGCATGGAGTTTCACAACGAGAAGCTTGTGAGGTGACTAAATAACTGTCTACTTCTTCTCAAAAAAAAAAAAGCTGTCTACTTGACTTGCTTTTTCAGTTTCTTGCAACTTTTGATCAATGGATTATTATTATTATTATTATTTTGGTAGCTTTTACAATGTTGGAAAGAATAATCTTGAAACAGAAAAGCCATTGCCAGTATACAAAGCATCAGCTCCTTGGATAGAACATGGGGGCGGTATAGGTGAAAAGAAACAGGACCACTACTTACAGAATCCCAAAATTTGGAAAGGTTAAAGTTCTCCCAGAAAATTATTAGCCATTGAGGAGGAAAATTCTTGATCCAAGCAGTGATATTTTCTTAAAATGGAATAGGGGTTTTCAGTGTTGGTGCTTAGTTGCATTGTTTGTCGATCCTTTGTTTTTTTACCTCCCATCAGTAGTGCACAGTGGCAATTCATCATGTATGACTTCTGATTTAAATTTTGGGATTATTGTCACTTGTTTTCGAGCTTTTGCCGATGTATTTTATCTGTTGCATATGGTTATTAAGTTCAGGACAGCTTATGTTTCCCCTAGTTCAAGAGTTTTAGGAAGAGGCGAACTTGTTATGGATCCAAAGATGATTTCAAGGCGGTACCTGAAATCAGATTTTTACATAGATCTGGTGGCTGCACTTCCCCTTCCTCAGGTACTATTATGATTTTTTTTGTTTAAATTTTCTGGGATTAGGATTAAAAGTTTTTACTATACATCAATAATATGTTAATCGAGTTGTGCTTAGACAATAGAGTAAAGCATAGAAAGACTAATCATAATCTGTTTGGATTCTGAGAGAGTGTAAGAAACTAAAATAGAGTAATTGATGAAGTTGGAATTCCTATACAGTCAGTTGGGGGTTAAGCAGCTTAATAATTTGGATTTTGGAAACGTGATAAAAAACAGTTAGGTATATAACGAGAAATTGCTATTGGATGCTTGTTCCTTAAATAAATGACAGGATTTAGGAGTAAAAATCCCAGCACATAGTATTATATTACACATCCTTTTCTCGCACATGATTTTTTCTTTCCTTCTCATTGCTTGAAGTTTGTAACTTCTGAAGCGAAAGTAAATAAGTAACATCTTATTGTTGTTCTTTTTCTCTCTCTTGATTTGGCAGATTATGATATGGTTCATTTTACCAGCTGTCAGAAGCTCTCATGCTGATCACACCAACAATGCCCTCGTACTGATTGTTCTGCTCCAATATGTTCCCAGATTATATTTGATTATTCCCTTAAGTTTCCAGATTATCAAGACGAGAGGAGTAGTTGCATTGACTGCTTGGGCGGGGGCTGCATAAAATCTTCTATTGTACACGTTGGCTAGTCATGTATGTAAATTCTCCTCACTCAAAATTTGTCCCTCGCCATGGGTGCCAATCATTACGCCCTATTAGCAGTCTCTAATTTGTTAATTACTTTAAATTTCTCATGATTTGGCTTCTTCTCCTGCAGGTCTTAGGGGCATCATGGTATTTATTGTCAATTGAACGGCAAGCAACATGCTGGAAATCTGAATGCAAAAATGAATCAGGCCCTGTGAATGCTTTCTTTGTTACTTGGACTGTGGTACATTGGATGACAATGATCAAGGGATATGGGAAAACATTATTCTTGTGTTTAATAGCTGCAATCCTGAGAGTACAACCGACTTCATATATGGCATATTTGAAAATGCATTGACAAATAATGTAGTCTCCTCTAAGTTCTTAGAGAATTGTTTCTGTTGTCTCTGGTGGGGCTTACAGAACTAGATGTATGCTTCATGTTAGCTGTGTTATCTCATTCTCCACTTTCCGTTCTGGATGATGACAATGATAATTGTGATGCAGTGTTTCAGTTTAAATAAATTGATTTTTCCTGCTTTACTTGAATGGCTCATTGATAATTGTCTCTGCTTTGCTTCTTGTTTTGTTAGCACAGAACTTTGATATTTCTTTTTTTACTTCGTCAATTTAAGTTCTTATGCTCAGTCTTTGGCCACAGCCCACAAGCACATGTATTGGGAAAACCTTGCTTGCCGTACTCATCTCAATCCTTGGTCAAGTTTTGTTCGCTCATTTAATTGGAAACATGCAGGTACTGAGAAGCCTCTGAGCAATCATGCTTGTTTCATATTTAATTCAGTTCCTTAACATTCCAATTGCTCACCCTTTAATCATTCAATATCGAGTACAGACCTATTTGCAATCCATTACTGTGAGATTTGAGGAGTGGAGGCTCAAGCGACGAGACACTGAGGAATGGATGAGACATCGCCAACTCCCCCAAAATCTTCAAGAACGTGTTGCGCGATTTGTCCAGTATAAGTGGCTTGCAACACGAGGAGTTGATGAAGAATCAATATTACATGCCCTTCCTACAGATCTTCATAGAGATATCCAACGTCACCTTTGCTTGGATCTTGTTCGATGTGTAAGTTCCTTTTCAACTAACCTTATACTGAGGGGACCAAAGCATCATTTGTCAAGATGCATTCTGTTTCTAATATGATAATCACATGTATGTCAAAAGCTTAGCAAAAGAGATGTTGTTTAGCCTGTGCGTATACTGGAATTGCAGGTTCCCTTTTTCTCACAGATGGATGATCAGCTACCAGACGCCATTTGTGAGTGCTTGGTATCCTTCTTAAGTACTCAGGGCACGTACATAGTTCGTGAAGGTGACCCTGTCACAGAAATGCTTTTTATAATCAGAGGGAGGCTGGAAAGCTCGACAACAAATGGGGGCCAGACAGGTTTCTTCAATTCAATCACTTTGACGCCAGGCGACTTTTGTGTGAGGAATTGCTTCCATGGGCACTGCTTCCAAAATCTACAATCAACTTGCTTTCTTCTACAATAACAGTGAAAGCTCTTATTGAAGTAGAAGCCTTTGCGTTAAGAGCAGAAGATCTCAAGTTTGTAGCAAATCAATTTAGACGTCTACTCTCATCACTGGAGGACATGGGCCACCTGCTTCATTCAGGCTGCTTGGTGTCGCTCCAAGAAGAGGAAAATGGTCAAGAACCTTGGTATGATCATATGTTCCTGATGAGCAAGTGGCCAGTGAAACTGAGCAAGAGGAGGAAGAGCATCTTACCTCAACTTCTTCTCAAGCAAAGCAGAATCTGAATGTTACAATTTTGGCTTCTAGGTTTGCTGCAAACGCTTGGAGAGGAGCTCAGAAAATCAAGGATGTTGAAATGCCGAGACTGCAAAAGCCTGATGAGACTGACTTCTCGGCAGGGGCAGATGATGACTAGTCATTTTACCAGAAAAGACATGATTAAACACACCGCTAAGATGCTAAGACTATTCATTTCGTAGCCATGGGTAATCGGAAACTACTCAATATGACAGGTCTAAGCTGATTGTAATTTGTATAATGTGATTTAGTACTTTAGTCTGCACGTATATCGTCATAATGTGGCATTGAGCTCTACGTGAAGTCATGAGCTCGATGTATTTATGCTCTGTATTTTCCGAAATTAGACTTATAGATTGGCTGATATCAAAGAAGAAGTCCATTGTAAATTCGATCCACTTTTCTCTAATACTTAGTTGTAATCTGCTTGTAGAATGACTTTGTCATTACATTTTCATCCCTTGTTGCATACCATTCTGGTCTTGAATTGATGTGTTGCACCAATTCCTCCTAGGCATCAAAACACCAAGACAAAGGCTGGCTGAATGCTAGCAACAGGATCAATTAGATTGGTAAATGAATAACAAAATGAAGAGATTCTCATCACTTCTAATCACGTTCTTCTACTTTTTAATTAATTTTCCATCAGTTTAGTCTAACATTTTTGTCTCTTATCCTCTATTCTCTGACGCGAGAAAAATTTTACTTTTCGTCACTTTCTCATCGCTTTTTTTTTTTGGTTATTTTTTTCACTAAACACTAGCAGAACATAGAAGTAATAAGAAAGTTGTGATAAATAACAAGATTCTTATCACTTTTAATCATTTTCTTCTTAGTATTCTTAATTTTTTAATCAATTTTCCGTCACTTTATTATCAAATATTATTATAAAGTAATAAAAAAGTATAAAAAACATGGTTGTTCTAGAGAACCGTTCTTTAAAAAAGAAATATGAATTTACTAAATAACTTATCTTCTTCCTTCATTCATTTTTCTAATTTAAATGGAACACGCAGGTTACATGATAACATAACTTACAATGACTGAACAATTAAAATACAAATAACAACTTTACCCCTTAAGATAGATCAGGAGTTTAAGCCCCGCTCTCGTATAAAGTCACTACTTTAATCAGTACTTTATTCGCTGACCCAATACGAGCGGAGATTAATCTAAATTCTGGTACAAACTTAAAGATAACTCTCACAATTGAGGCCCACTCAGTTAAAACAAAAAAAAAATGCAAATAACAACTTCCACTGTAGGGATGGCAATGGGGCAGATATGAATTGGATCTAGTGTGCTCCAAATCCAAATCCATAATAAAAATTGAGATCCGTATCTACTCCAGATCCATCATAGACCCATGTTTTTCGCTCCATATCTAGATTCAAAAAAAAAATAAATATCTATATCCGCTCCAAATCCAAGAAAAAAAATTAAAATCCAAATCTGCTTTAAATCTATCATGAATTCTAAAACTTTATAATAAAAGAGCAATAATTTTTATAATGAAAATTAAAGACTAAAATGTATTAATAACGATTAAATTATATAATTTGTCTAAAAAGTCTAATAAATATTGTAGTTTATGGTTTTACACCAAAACAAGCAAATAAGAAAGGTAATAAAAAAAAATGCAAGAGTAAGATCAATATAATATTTTATTCTCTCCATTATTTTGATATCACAGGACAGCTACCATCATTCCTACAACTTTAGATAATGTCATATAAGTTAAATATGATTTATATTTAATACTTTATTATTTTTATTATGGCTATATTTAACTAAATATATGAATGATATAGTTAATTGTACCTCATCCATGTCCACATCTTCTGAATAATCAATCTAGTATGTGTTGAAGAACATAAATATGATTCTGAGCACAAAAATTAAATAAAAATTAAATTAGTTAGACAAAAAATAGTTAATATAAAATAAATATTTCATTATAAAAATTACTAATATGCTATGAATGAAATTTATTATCATTTATAATTACGTAATTGTTAAGAAATTTTTAAAAATAAAATAAAATTAAAAGATAGGTGGATATGGATATGGATCTAGATATTAAGACAGATCCAGACCTGCTCTAAATCCGTCTTAGCTCCGCACATTGATATCCAAATCCAATCCAAATCCATTTTAGACCGACCCAAATCCGATCCAATTAAATTTGGATCATATGGATCTTGGATCAAATCCAACCCATTGCCATCCCTATTCCACTGCAACCCACTGACATGACTCGCTAACTCAATAACTGAAGCAGTGATGTTCAACATTAATACAGCACCTAGCGAATTCACACGTGAACAACGTGCATGAATAGATTAGGAACACACAGTCCCATCCCACCTTGGCGCGAGCCTCGTCCTCAAGGTTGAACTCTGGGTAACTCCTCAAAAATCGCCATTTGTTCTTCCAAGTTGCATCCTCAAATGGCAGTCTCTTCCATTTAATTGAAACCTCCATCTTGGCTCCTCGATACTTATTCTGTCGTTAGTAATAACTCGGGCAGCAAGTACAGCTTTTTGGCTGGGGCATCACCTCAAGATTATCAGATGGCGGAGGCAGTTGTTGCTCAGCTGGTGTTACACTGCCAATTGACTTTTTCAGGTTGGAACTTGGAAACGCATAATATATGTAACGTATCTTCGATCCAACCGGAACTTGATTTGTATTATGATTTTTTTTTTTTGAAAAGGAAAGTTTCATTAATGACAAAGATTGAAGAGGAACTTGATTTCCCTTCAAATTTGATGTACCTTCTTTATCAGATGGATTTGTATTATGATAAATGACAAAGATTGTTGTCACTCTCTCGTTGCTTGGCAACTTTTAGTCACATTCCAGCACTTTTTAATTTTAGTTGCTTCTTGATCAACAGCCATTTTGTTGGACCTCTCAATAGGTCAGTTATTGCTGCTTTCACTTTCTTTATCAAACTTTCTCCGGGCTGTGGTCCTCGAGATGACAAGGCTACTATTATTTTCTTTCTCACATTACAAGCTCTGCGAGTAAGCAAAGTAATATTTACATCACGTATCCACAAATGCCGGCTTTAAAAGGGCGGTTTTCAGATTTCCCCACTAAAATTAATATATATTATTTATTTTTTATTATTTTTATAATACCAATATTTTAGGAGATATTTTTATTGTATTTTTTATTATTTTATAAATAATTTTCTTCTTATAATAAATATAATTTTATATTTTCAAGATCAAATATCGAGCAAATTATTTATTTATCCTTCTTTTCTTCAAATTTTTGGAATTAGGGATTATTGATGGATATTATAAAAATAATAAAAAATAAGTTATATATATTAATTTCAGTTGAGAGAATTTTATAATCTTCCAATTTAAAATTTGAAACTACAAAAATGAAAAATCAGCCAATCTTGTGTCTATTAGCATTTGCACTCCAGGTTTTAATCATTAGCCAACTACTGAAACCATTTTAAAATACAAAATGAACCTCGTTCATTAAAAATAATCGTTCTCCCTATCTTCATATATAAAATTAAGGGAAAATGACACTCTTTTAGCTCCTAAAAGTTTTTCCAGACATATAACTAGATTCTTAATGTTTTGGGAATATGGATAAATTTATTTTTTGTTCGTTTTTATTTTCTTATTTTATTTTATTTTATTTATTTTTTGTTATTTGGGAACATCAAATTTCAGACCGTATTTTCTGTGTGTGGCTCCATCCACAACAACATAAACTAAAAGAAAATTTGTGTGTTCATACATTAAGATTTCCTAAAATAAATGAACCAATAATTTCCCATTTTATTTCTCAAATGTCGAACGGGTTGTTAATTTGAACACTTTTGGACAAGGTGAGAAAATTTTGGCCCTACATGAATAACAAAACCCAAAACCTACTTGGAGGTAACAGGTGTGTGTGTGTGTGTGTGTTTATGTGCATATGTATATACATATATATATATATATATATATCTCCCATAATGAATACCAAGTGCCGAAGGAGTATAACAGAAACTAGGTAGGGTTTTGTCAAGTCAATGATTTTTCCCTTTTGTTTTTTCCCAAATGAACTTTGCTGGACAAAATCTTAATGAAGTGGACCTAAGACGCACGGCCAAGGAAAGGTGCATTTTTGTCCTAATCAAAACAACCTAACATTGAGCTTCATAAACTAAACTAAACGGAAACAAGAATCTGCACGTGCCCACAAACAAATCACTTGGCCCCAGCTTTCTAACCCTACTACTGAAAAATTGATTTGTCCAAGCACCAAAAGCCTCCAACAACTCCACCACTTCAGTGCCTGCCGACACTTCAAATTTATCAAACCATACGCGTGCTAGTTTGCACAAGTGTAGGAGCAGATTGCGTAAGAAACAAAGCCAAAGTGAAGTTCGACACGAGAGAGTGAAAAGCAAGGGAGATTTACATTAGATAGAAGAGATCAATAAATGCAAATGTACATATTTATGATTTAAGTTTTTGGAATCCAAAAACCAGAAAGCATCAAGCAAGCATGCTCATGCTTGGACCTCACTCAAACGTTTGGACTTTACAAATTTAATATGGCTTGAATCTGAAAGGCCAACTCACACCCAATCAGGAATCAAAAACCAACTGTAAAATGGGGGGAAAAAAGATACAATGTCCTATCTATGACAAACAACAATAATTCAGTGCCTAACGATGACTAGAGCGACAGATATTTCTCGTAAAATATGAAAGAAATTCAGAAGACTGTGACTATGGTATGGGAAATGATTGATGAGGAGAGCAAAGTTAAAATGTCTAAATTGAAAGTTCATTTTATTGAATTAAATGGTATTGAACTAAATGGGCACCCTCCCACTACTTGCTAAGGATAAATGAGATGATCTTCAATTGCACCATTAACATGAATGTCTGCTGTTGTGATGTGCATTGGTTGAATTTGAGATTTATGCTTTTCAATTCTGTCTTCCCTCAATGCGCTATCAGCTCATCTGCTCCCCAATCAAATCAAGCCCCACAAGGAGAAAGGTCACACCCTGAAAGAGCAAGAAGTAGAAGTGCACTCCCTGGGCTGCTAACAAGCTTCTGACAGAAGCTGTAAGTAGGAGGAATGCGAGCGTCAGTTCTTTCCTGTATATCTTGTTGACCTTCTTCTTAGCTGCGGCAGCTGATTCTTTCTGTTCCTTTAACTGGGTTAACTCAGAAAGCTCACTCTCGGAAGCTCCTCTGAGTATCTGTGGCTGGTTCATTGCCTTAGATTCTCTCTCAACAGCTGCTAGTAAGTCAGGTTCTGATGATCTGCCAGCCTTCTTGGTGACAACCCACTCATAAGAGTTACCCAACTGGAATAGTCCAGATACCATTGCATTGAATTTGGTCACGGACATAGTGTTCTCGAATAAGAGGTAAGGCACAATGAAAGGAAAGGACTTTGGGGCAGGAAGAATATTGAGGAATGACATGAAAACGGGAACGTAACAAATGACCCACACAGGAAGCTCCGCCTCGGGTACGAACATAGTTAGAGGAAGAATTATGCAGAACAATGTGAAGGAATAGAAAGGAAGTATAAGTTTCCTCAATAGAAAGAAGAGCAGTATTAAGTTTCCTTTCTTCCACATCGGTATCTGCAGTGTTACAGAATTCATTAGTTGTATTTTAGTTTATTAGAACAGTTGGAAAATATTTTGAGTACCAAATGTACCTTGGATTTTATGATTGCTGGAAGACACAAGCGGAAAAGTTGCATAGGTCCAGAATGCCAACGATGTTGCTGCTTTCTATAAGCTTCATAAGACTCAGGAACTTCACAAAGGACCTGAAAAATTTACAAATGTAGTAAGCTTTCTAAAATCATTCTGAAAAATTTTCAGGAAATTATATATCAGTTTCACTTGAATCCATCAATAACTGATTAACTAAATCTTGAAGCAACCCTAGGAGTACAATCACATAAAGATAATATTACACAATTTGAATAGAAAAGGAGATCAGACAAGATTAAAACAGTACCTTGACATCATTAAGGAATATGAATTTCCAACCATTGAGATGAGCACGAACAGCTATGTCCATGTCCTCTACTGTTGTTCTTTCAAGCCAGCCTCCAGACTCTTCAAGGGCCTTAATTCTCCAGACGCCAGCTGTTCCGTTGAAACCAAAAAAGCTTAGAAATACTCCGTTAACCTGTTGTTCCACCTCGAAATGAAAAGCCAAATTAATGTTCTGGAGGCGCGTCAGCAAGTTCTCATTCTTGTTTACAAAAGCCCATCTAGCCTGTACCAAACCTAAGTTGGGATTGTCCTGCAGCAACAAGGAAACAATAGGCACCAATTTATTGCCTACAAAGTAATTTCTTAGCAAAATTCAATAAAATGATTAATGTTTTATTTCTGTACCTTGAAATGTGGAACTGTAGTTTTAAGAAAATCTGGATTAGGTTGGAAATCTGCATCAAATATTGCAACAAACTCGTAGTCTTTAACGTAATCACAGCTCATTGCTGACTTAAGATTCCCAGCTTTGTAACCGGTTCTAACCAAGCGATGACGATAAACTATGTTAATACCCTTTTGGCTCCACTTAGAGACCTCTGCCTTAATTAAATATTGGATGCTCTCATCATCAGAATCGTCAAGAACTTGAATCAGGAACCGATCTTTTGGCCAATCAAGTTGGCAGACAGCAGAGATGGACTGCTCATATACCTGCACAAGCCGGAGGAGTTCCATCAACACCATTGATCGTGCTAATTCTGGATGTCCCTGCTTTATGTCATAAGCCACAGGGACCTCTGTCCAGTTCTTCAGTTCAGTTAAACTGACAGATCTAGGTATTTAGACAAAATCAGGAAAGTTCTTTGGAAGTGCTATAGTTGTATCTTATACTTTTAATTAGAAGTATTTCATTTTAAGATAATAAAACTCCACACCTAATTTTTTAAGCTTTGCACATATTTTTGAACTATATTATCAAGTTCAAAAAATTACATCTGAAGTTGATCGACCCTTCATCTTCCGACATTCATCCATACTTTTAAAACGTCTTAAGTTTCAGCACTACAGTTCCATTCAAGCTGTGAGATCCTAGGACATTATCCCATCAATTCCTAAATTATAAAATACTCCTATAAATCAATCAGTCTCAAATCTAGAGTTATCATTTTCTAGAAGCATACAGAAATATAACACAGATCAAATCAAATCAAATCAAATTAAATCACAAAAAAGATCAAGTTCTCTGTGTTACCTCTCTCTCATTGCACATGGGAATTTGAACAAGAACCATGGGATACTCAAAACCGGATCCCTCAACATCATCAGACTCGAATGGATTCCCTTCAATCCTCGGCTTAATCTTCTTGTACTTAATCCAAAAACAACCCAAACACAGCACTAATCGATCCACAGATTGGATAAGGAATAAAGCAACACAGAAACTAGAGAGTGCTTGAATTGTGGGTGCAATGTAATCAGCTCGAAATGTCAACCAAGCAACGTATGCCATATGAAGCAAGCTTTGGATATCACTGGTTCTTGGCATGTGTAAATGGGGGTTTCTAAAATAATGCCAGCCTTTGAAATAAGCAACTAGTTCAAAAGCAAGAATTGCCAATGCAGTAACCAAAAACATTTTAATGACTGTGAAAAGCGCTTTCCCCTTTCCCATCTTCTCATTATCCATTGAAACACCTTGTCTAAAGATCAATCTTTTCTTGATGGCACCAAGCAGAGCCCAAAGGAAAGTAGCTAGCGAAGCTACACAACCAACAGCACGATGAGCTTTGAGAAGCAAAACCCATGTGACTTGCTTAGCATTTTTGCCTCTACTCTTCTCAACTGGCCTGAATGCAGCATCTGGGCCGTTGATTTCAACAACTGAATAGTTAGGATTCTCCATTGTAACCACCACTGGAGTTCCCTTTCTTGTATCCTTTGACCACCACTCTGAAAAATCTAAACTTGGAGCCATTTTTAGGCCAAAAACACTATTTTTGTATTACAGGCACAAGGAACAGGGGAAAATTAGAAACAAAAACAATCCAGAAACTAAGAAGCAGAAATCTTCGGAACCCAGATCTTGCGTCAACAAACGAACTAGATCCCCCAATCAAATACTCAAAGAAGTAAGAACCCACTATAAAAATTTAAAGCTTCTCCATTTTACAACACAATGTACCTAAAAAAAGCAACAAAAAGTGGAGGCTTTGAGACGCTGAAAGGCAATTAGAAGACACAAGCAACATGGGAAAGCAACATCATGAGGAAAAGTATCTGAAGCAGCTGCTGGAAGAGTATGAGTAAGAAGAGACCCTAAACCAAAACAAAACAAAGCACTACAAAGCCTCCATTTAACTTGGCTAAATTTACCATTTTGTTAATAATTTTAGCTCGCAGAATATGCTGATATAATAAATTACAGAAACATTGCTTAACATGGGCTAACGTCAGCTAAACAGTACTCACAACACAAGTTGACTCAAAAGTGAACACTTCATTCAACACGTTAAACACAAGTACACAACACTCTATTCTTAGTGAAAAAACCCTGATTAAGTTTCAGTTTCCTTTTCACTAAATAGTGTTATTGTTAGTTAGGAATAATACAAGATCATGGAGCCAGGAAATCTAAATTAAAACACAGGGTCTGATTATAAAAGCTGTTTATTTTAATTTATATTGCAGATCAGAACCCAAAACAGTAAAATAGAAAAAAATTAATAAAAACATTAAAAATACTCTCTCATCCTCAAAAAAATTATTTTTACCATCGGCTACTCAATAAAATAAATTTTTAATACATCATCTTGTTGACTCATTCTAATAAAAAAAAAAAAAAACCTCAAGTGTTAAAAATGTCATTCCTCACCCCCCAAAAAAAAATGCAACGTAATTGGCTCACTCAAGGTATCATGTAATAAATGGCGATTAATTACAAGATTATCATTGTTATTTTTATTATTACCACCGGATCATGTCGGTTATGCACATAAATAAGATAAGAATATTCTTTTGTTCTGCTACTTTTGTCCTGGCATAACTTTACATATTTTGATGGGGCTAATTTGCATAGTTGTCCATTAAAACCTGGCCATTCAGTTTATCGTTGTATTGGTTAGTTTATAAGGAATTAAATTGAGGATTAATATAGTGTGCACTGTGCAAGTAGTATTAGATTATTTAGCGCATATAATTATGGAGGGATTAAAGAATGAGAAAAGAACTCAATGAATGGTATCTCGAAGATTTTAATTGATTTTTCTTTTCGGACAAACTATGATTCCTTGATTATAATATATCAAATCATTAATGTATGACATAATCCGATTTACTGTCAGTATCGATTTTTCTACTTGCCTTATGGGTTCAGGAGCTTGAATATTTATATGCACCATTTTATTTAAATATCTAAACATAAATTAATTTATTTTATGTCCTCGAATTATTTGAATTGTACATGAGAGATTCACTTAACCTTAGTATATTAATACCAAAAATTTTATTTTAAATATTTAAGAGTTAAATAACTGGGTGAATTCAGCCCTCGAGCACAAGGGGTTGAACAAGATGAGCCATTCAAAGAAAATGTAATGATTAGGGAAAATGGCCTTTAACAAGTGGCAAGTTTCAAAACCATTGAAAGCTTGACTTGCTCGTGATTGTGTTGCCTACTTTTTATTACTTTTTGCCACGTGTGTTGGAATGGTTATCATGAGCATTCTTTGAACTGGGGGTGAACTAATTAATTTGTCAAAAAGCAAGCAATTGACTGACTTGTGTTGTAGTAACAGATCCAGTGATCTCATTACACTTTATTATCCTCTCGAGTTTCTTGACATTTGTTTGTTCTCTTTCACTGTTTCGCTGAAGCTTGACCAATTACAATGAAAAGACACAAAGTCGCACGTTTTCTTTGTTGGAAATGGACTGCTATTTTGGGTTTTATTCGCTAACAGAAAACAAGCGTTTATATCAACTGTAATCTCATTGAAATTTGAAAATATTATCATCTAAAAACACGAAGGCCTGTTTCAGATTTGCGATTTGGTGGCATACATCCTGTGCCGTGTTCGTGATGAATCCACATCAGAAGACAAGCTTTTTTAAGTACCCAAATGATGACTTGAACTTGACGAGTTTAAGTTATGACAAGTTTTTTTAAGTGCTCGAATGATGATTTGAAATTGATGAGTTTAAGTTGTAATTGGCTGGTTTTACATTTTATTATCTATAATTCAGAGTTATTTAATATAACATAAACAATAACTTGGGGGTTAAGAACTAGAAATTAAGGAATTGGTAATAAAAAATTACCTGAAATTAAAAAATATAGTCATCCTTAATATGATTTACACGCTCACATTGCGTACTTTGTGCAATAAAATTGAAGCTTTTAGTTCTTCCTCTTTCTCTTTACGCTGGTGATTATATTTAATTTTTTTTGGTTTTTTTAATTTAAATAATTGAAGCATTATTTCTGGACCTGTGCTGCTGCATGTGATATAAACAATTGTAGAACAAAATCCAACATGAACTAAAAAATCGGCAACCCTGAGCTGGAGAAGTATGGATGTTAACTCTTTATCACTCACACTCAAACCCTAAGATTTCATTATTTCTATATATATATATATATAGAGAAAGAAAATGGTTTCATAATCATTCATCAAAACAGATAAAACATCTGCACACACTGTGACATGAAATAAAAAAAAAATTTAAATGAAAAAAAAAAGGGCTCACCACTTATCACTAGCTTGTGGAAAGGAAACCCAATTTAGGGTTGAGCATCTAAAATGTGATGGCAAGCTGAAACCCATCAAACGTAATAAAGATTTCAACAAATTTTCTCCAGAATTTCCTTCAAGTAATTGGTCTACAATTTGCTTCAGGTATCATTTCCCTCAACAGATTACTATTTATAACCGGTTCGTTTTGTTAAAAAAATAAAATGATTGAATCGCCTGGTATATCTATATGCAGTATTATTTGGTGCAATGCTGCTTAAAAATATCTAATGTCCAGTATATTAAAAAAAAAAGGGGTAAAATGTGGTGAATAACCGAAATAAACTATTTTAGGTGAGTGAATCCAAAATTTGTACCGAAACGCGAAAGATTTATTGGACCTAGTGTTAAAATGTTGTTTAACTTCTGGTGGGCAGCGAGGATTTGGAATCAAGAGAAGCAACCACCCGCAAGCGATGCCCTACTTGAAATTAAAGCCCACCACATGCTGCTTCCCACCAGCCCAATCTTTTGTCGGCTGAAAATTTTACATTTCTTATGAATAAAGTAAATTTTTTTTTTTTAAATTAAAGTTATCTCGGGACCTACAATTTTTTAGATCACTGAACTTTGATTTCTCCTTTCGAGTCATTATCATCTCAGCTTCCAACTGGGTTTCTTTATATTGAACCATTAACAAGAAGCCTGAGATTCCATGTTCTTATTCTCTTGGAAAAAAAACTTTTGCAAGAGCTACAAACTTGAGTCAGCTATTTGATTTTGAAGCCAAGAATCACTTCCTATGATCCGTCCAACATTGTGCGCTTCGTATTTGTTCGAAGCATTGTGCAATGAGAAAGTGACAAAAACGTGATAAAATATTAAAATGTAATAAGAAAGTGAAAAGAACAAATGACAAACAAAAAAAACTAAAATTGATGAGAGTATTACAAAAGAAGTTCTGGTAGGCAATGAGAAAAGTGACACTGCTGTCACTTCTTGTTAATAATAAGAATCACATTATTTTTTTTTATGACATGAGAGTATTGTTCATATTACAACTCATATCACATGATGAGATTATAACTGATATTTACAAATCAGATTATTATTAAGACCAACTTACATCAATACTAATAGAGTTCTGCCCAGATTTTTAACCCTCACTAATATTCGAGAAATGTCTACTCCTCACACTTGGATAAAAAAGAAAACTACCTTCACCCAATTTTAATTGAGGAAATAAATAACCTCACATTGCAATGTGAGGGTTCAAACTGCAGCCCTCCAAGTTAGAGGCAGCAGCCCTACCACTCGGCCAAAAGAATCACATCATTTCGTTCACCTAGTTAGTCACTTTCTCGTCACTTTTATGTTACTCTTTATTCCCATTTTGCTGAAATTTTTCCTATTTTCCTGATATTTTGTAGTCCTCGTATCCTTCAAAATTTTCTGTCAAATTATTTTCCTTTCTCCGATTTAGTCAACTATCTAATACTGAAGCCAAGAATCACTTGTGTTAGAAGCTACTTTGTACTGTTGGACTTACAAGTAGACGTTTTTTAGATTCTATGAAAATAATTGACTTCATTGAAACCTTTGCTTAAAAAGTGGAGACGAGGAGAGTTCAAAAGAAAGGAAAATCACTACTGAAAATATGCAGTGTCATTTGAGAACTAGAAAGCAAGTGCATGTGCGATTTGCAAACAGTACCACCCAGCAGTTTCTAGCAGAATTATTCTTGATCTTGACAACAGATACCCAGACGCTTTGGTACAAGTATTCTCAATTTTCACACTACAACAAGTCTTTAGATGTGGCTGCAGCAAAACAGAATCAGAATGTTATCAGAAAGCAGCAAACTAGAAATCCCAAGATCAAGATAATCAACTATATATGATGATTCTGTTAATCTATTTGTTTATACAACATTCGAGCGAGCACTGTTTCGGCAAGAAATTGCTGTCACACTCAATCATGGAACAACAACAAGATATGGGGTATGAATGACATGACCCTACAGCAAGAGGAAGCAGAAGTTAGTGACCACCGGCATCCTCACATATAATCTATTTACGATAAGCCTCCACATCAGATTTTGGTAATTTCTTCTTCTTTTGCTGATATTTTGCATATGAATACCATACACCACCAGATGTGTTAATAACTAATCCAGTCACATTCAAAGCACGCACTTGCACACCACCCAGCATGACAAAACCAAGGGTCTGAGCAGGGAAAAACAAAATGCCACTGTTATCAACTTGAGAAAGAACAAATTTAAAAATTTTACAATAGTTGGCATGGAAATGGATAAAATTATAGCTCCCTTTCCTTATTGCATTTCTCAAAAAGTGATCAAAACAAAGTCTGAAAGGTTGTTTAGAACATACCGTGGACCCAACGCCTTTGAGGACTCCAACAATTGTTGTGGTTAGAGCAGAATTGACAACAGTACATAAGAACATGGTAAAGTTGAGAATGATGCCCATCACCAAAGAAAGAATAAGGATCACCAAAAAAGAAAAGGAGTTACTCTGCAAATAAATATAATTTTCAGTTAAATAAAGGCTCCAGGTGTTAATAAATCACCCACTGTTAAAGCAAAATTGTTTGCAGAATAATAGGATTATGGATCTTTACTTTTGTGCATGAGAATACCACCAGAAATCTACAATCCCAACATAAAACCACTCATGAAGAACTAGTGGAAGCTTAATTGTGATGCTGATTAAAAGAGAAAAATCGAGTCTTCAAGTGGAAAAGTCAATTTACACATCAATGAATTGTGGTCATTGCTGTCAGGGACTTGACCAATTTAAAGTGGCAAACCTAAGTCAAACTAATGAACTAAAAATATGCATTAGACAGATTTAAAAAGTCAGTATGGTTACAACCACACCTGAATGAGCTTAGAGGTCCATGAATGTACATCAATATTAAGGTATGAACCGAAATGAAGAATAAAGGGTATGAATTGAAATAAAGGATAAAGGATTTAGCAAGAAAGCTTTTCTTATTTATTGTTTCTACAAATTCACAGTTACAATATGACTGTCAGAACAACATCAAAAAGTAGCAAACGAAAAGTCAAGTAGTCTAAGATTCTTTGCTCAGGCACAACAATATCAAAGAGAAATTGCTTTCCAACAAAGACAAGACTGAGTTTAAGTAAAAAGAGATTGGACAGATTCTGACCTTTGAAAATAATAATGACAATGAGCCGGGAAACTCTCCTGTAACTATGATAAGAAATACCAAAAATGGAAGAGAAAGGAAGCTGTTATAGAACATTATCTCAACTGAAGAAAGCCCATCCTCTGCACCAGATTTCTCAACTAATACAAGGTACATGGTCTGCAATTTAGATCAACCACGTATATAAGTAAAACCGACACTACAATTTCCACCAGCAGTATAAAATACACATACACGGCAAACAGGACTTTAGAACCTGACCTGGAAAAAAACAGAGGTCAGGGCCATGCTGTACCCAAAGAGGTCGAAAGAAAAATCTCCCAGAGCTGCTATAACACACCCAGTAGCAGTCAATAGAACTGAAAGTGTTACCTGAAAAGTAACAATGACAAAATCACAGTAATTACGAGAATTTCCTACATGATGAAGCTTCTCTGCAGGAATGTGATATGCTATTTATTATAATAAGGATTACAAATGCAAACACTTTAAAACCAGATGGTTGCCAATTCGAAGCAACCTCCTTAATCAAATTCATTGTGCCGGTCCAAGAAAGGGAATGCAATGCTCAATTTTCTCATTTGGGATTAAGCAAGATGTTAGAACATTGTTGAAATTGAACATTCCATCCACAGGGCCAAATTTACACAGAAAACATTCGATAACAAACCAGGAAATGGATATTAGAAATTCAGAAAACAGATGGTGACAATTGATAAGAAAGGGCAGGATGAACCTGAGTTGTAGGTTTTCCCTTTCCTGAAAAGAACCCAGCAACCAGCACCGCAAGTGGTGTGAGTCGTTTTATAGCAATGTACATTGGAATGTTGACCCCTTTCAAGCTTGCCAGAGCAAATGCCACATTAGCATTGTAAAAAAGTGAAACTGGCAGAAGCTTTTTAGCTGTCATCAAATCTATTGCTTTGGCTTTTGTATATCCCATTTGTCGACCAGCTTGTATAAGCAATGCAGTCGCCAATTGCTAAAACAATCAATATACCAATTGTTATCCCACAATAAACGAACATTAGCCACAAAATACAAGTACAAAATGAATATGGATTTCCATTTTTTGGCCCTTAACTCAATACCTGTAAAGTAAGGAGGGTCATCGAGTGAGCATACTGCATGATAACTGCCTTATTAATGAAAACCATTGCCATTGAAGAAACCCCATATGATAAGGCAGCGAACAAACTACATTTTGGTATAACAAGCTACTTAATCAGTACAAATATACTTAGTATCTAACTGGTAAAAAACTTGGGCAACAGAATGGATGCAAAATCAAGCAGAAACAAAATAGTAATACGAAATGAAGTACTAATTTTACAAAACAGTTGAAGAAATCTGTTCTGCCTTTTTTGAAGGAGTACCCATATAGTTTTTATTTTGAAAATTGAACGCAAACAGATCAAAATTCAGATTTTAACAATGTGCAGAACTGACGAGTTCTGAAAATTTCAAATACATAAAGGTATTTTGGGAGCACACTTTACTGCATTGGAAGGCCAAAAAAAAGGCTAGAAAAATTACACTAGTTTAGTATACAAATTATTACAAAATCTGATACTACTGCAAAAAAAAAAAAAAAAAGTGATAAAATTTCGAAGTTAACAGAAAGCAACCTCAAAGACGGTGATATTTCTGCATCACTGCTCGTATCCATGATTCAATGAATCGAAATTCAGCTCAGTAGCAAAATGTGAAACCTGCAAGAGAAAGACAGAGCTTAAATCATCACTAAACAAGTTGAAATGGGATCAACAGATAAATAAATAAATAATAACGAGGGTAAAAATTTTACCCGATAGAAACGATTAAAGTATTACATGCTTACTGCAAAATTTCTCAGTAGGGCAAAAGAAATAAAATAAAATAAAATCGAGGTTCTTGGATCAAGTGCAGTGCGTTTTGGAGTATGGTTTTGGTTAGAGCAAGTGATAAATGGTGTGTACTGTCACCGTCAGTTGCGGACTATCCTGCGGAAAAATATAAGGGATATCATTAAAAAAGTAAGTTTGTATATCAATTCAATATTAAGAATTTTTAGTAATTATATTTTATTATTTAATGCGTGTTTGATATTCCTTTCTAATAATCATAAATATTTAATATACAAAATTTTTTATTAAAATTTGTGTTATCGTTTAGTTTTTTTTATTATAACTTTTAAAAATTAAATAAGTTATTTTACATCTATTAACAAAATTTTAAATTTTAAACTTTCGAAAGAAGAAGTTAAAAATCTCTTTTAAATGTTAAAATATCTCAATTTATTTTATTATTTTCATAACATAATTTTAAAAACTTACTTATTAAAGTAATTTTATAATTTTTAATAAAAATTCTCATTGATAATCAAATAACTAGAATTTTTTTAATTAAAAGTCTTTCTTATAGAAACTCTACTAACAAAAGCTTTATTTAAATAAGTCTTACTTGAAAGGTTATTCCAAATGGATCCTTAGTATTTTAGTTATTATTTTTTTATTATTAAAACCTCAATACTAATAAAAAATTAATGAGTCACAAAAGTATATGAGGAATTTCAAGCTGAAATTATTTTCTTAATTATTTTTTTTTTACAGATTTTTATACATCTAATTTATGAGTCTTTTTTTGTTTTCTTTATTTTACTTATTAGAAATTTGTTATATTAAAATATCCCAAAATAGAATCCCAGGTTTTCTAATAGTGTCACAACAATAGAAAATTTTTCATGCGACCATAAACTAACTAATCACGATACTATTTTAGCTTGTCAAATAAATTTAACCATATTGCGCTCAATTATAGTTAAATATAATTTTATTATAATTTTATAACATAAAATTATATTATATTAATTTGGTGAAATTTATTTATACAAGTGAAAATAATTTCACTAATTAGTTTTTCATGGACGCATTAAAAATTTTCAATTTTTGTGACTCTATCAGAAAACTAAAATTCTAGTTCAAAGATATTTGAATATAATATATTTCTAATAATTGAAATAAGAGAAAAAAAAAACAGCTCGTAAATCAGATGTTTAGAGACAAAGATAAAAGAAAATAGGAAAATAATTTCATCTTGCAGTTCCTCAAATACTCTCGTGACTTTAGTAATTTTTCAAGACTACTGAGTTTTAATAGTAAAATAATAACAACTAAAATATTAAATAGTAAAATATAGCTGTCAGTAAATCTTAGTAGTGTATTAATACGTCGGGAAATTTTTTATAGGTATTTGATAATATTCCAAATAATAATAGAGTCAATTATTATTGCGCTAAAAAAGTATGATATTATTATTATTATTATTGTGATCATCATCATTGTTGTTGTCGTCGTCGTCGTCGTCGTTATTGTTGTTGTTGTTTAAATAAACTAATAAGCACATTAAATTTTCTTACATTTTTATCAAAAAATTTATGCTATTGTACCCAAGCATGAAGTACCCTAATAATCAATAACAAAACAAATGAGACCATTTGTCTTCAAACCCACAAAATGTTGGGGGACTGAGACGTTCACAAGCCCATCATACAACTTAAATAAGCTGTGCAAGGCCAATCTTTTTTTAATGCGTTTATTAATTGATAATAAGAATGAATTAAAATCATAATGAAGAATAAAAATAAAAATAAGATGCTTACTTAAGATGTTGGAATTAGAATCGAAGTGAATTATATTACCATTTGTGTTTTTACTTTCTCTTAGAATTGGAATAGATTATTATAATTATTTAATTATCCTTAGTTGATCATTATCATTATTATTTGTTATAATAATTGTAATTATTATTATTAAAAAATTTATTATTAACAATAAATAATAATAATAAAATTCAACAACAACAACAAAAAATAATTATTAAAATAATTATTATTATTATTTATTATCAACAACAAATTATTATTATTGTGATTATTGTTGTCGTCGTCATCATCATCGTCAACAACAAATTGTCATTATCACCGTCATCATAATAATAGCAGTAGTAGTGATGGAGATGATAATGATGATATTCATTACCGTGATCACTACCGGTCGATTGGAACAGCAACAGCACTGGTAGCGGTGAGGAGTAGCATTAGTGATCGATCCTATGCATAGTGATTTTTTTATTTTTTTAAATATATAAAAAGGGATAAAATGGAAATTTTAAAAATTTTGTGGGGGTAGTATGGTGAATTTTGAGAATAGAATTTTTATTCCCCCATCCCCATAAGAATGGGAACTCCCATATCATTCTCAACTTTGCATGGAACCCACCAGTTTAGTTTTGATTCCGCAAGCAAATAAATACATCATTATTCGTTCTAATTCTATAATTTTCATTTTAATTGCTAGTTAGTAAACGCAACATTCATGTGTTGCTTCTTATTTTTTTTTCCTTTTTGTTTTAAATATTATCCGGTTACCTCCAAAGGTTGTCATAATCTATTTTGATATGAACTAATTGAAATTCAGCTCATAAGTCCATTAGGACTTACTTTGATGTAGCCACAGTTGAAAATTTGCTTGAAATAGGAGAATCTCTCACTAATGTAGTTTAGTTGAAACGTTATCCGCCGATATTTATCTTCATAATGTATCTGGAGTAAAACTCAGATCCATGAAACGAGAACCTATTCTTAAATAAGAAAAAAGTTATAAATTGTAATCCTCAACCTCATTGGCGAGGTTGAGAATGTGAAAGCTAGTAGACTATATTACATTGTTTAAACTCCATATGCAAGCAACTAGAAGATATTTTCATTAGGCAATCAGAGAAATAACACTTACAAGAAAGCTTTTGCAGGTCTCAGGTGTTGGCTATTTATTCAATGATTACTAGTATTTAGTGTTTGAGACAAGCAAAACTACACCAGAACAATGATATTCACAGATAAGAGGAAAACCAAAACCAAATTTATATATAAAATTCCTGTTCTCGATCTATTGATATCCTTAGTCTTGTATCACATAAATAGTTCATCTAAAAGTCAGTACAATGGACTGTGATTTCTGCAAATATCGAAACCCCAGACAAGAATTCCCAACTTGGCCTATTCCTTTGAAGATGGGGATCCTTAAAAAATATTGAAAAAAGAATTAGTGGTAAAACACTTCAACCAACCAGATTATTGGGAAATTTCTTCTTCTATTCCAACTCTTTTGAAACCATTTTCATCATCATCCAATCCGTTAAATGGTGTTTCATGTTTCCAATTGTGCAGTGTAGTTGAAGGCTTCTCGCTTGGACAAAGACAAATACTGCCACAAACTTTAACATCCTTTGCAGCAAGCGAACTTGGCTCAGATTTAACTATATTCATACCTTCTGTGTCTTTTACCACAGCTTCTGAATCACTATCAAGACAGGGGACCACCTTAGGGACAGATAAGGATGTCTCAGGATCATCAATATTCATATCATCTTGAATTCCTCTCTTGGCTTCAGACAATTTTCCATTGCAATTCGAGAAGTCCAGCCGATCCCATGAACTTGACTGAGCATTCACCATATCCGCATCCATGGAATCTACTCTTAAATCTTCAGAATTTAAGCCAAAAGAAGAAGAATGACTTTCATGACTGAAAACACCGTTGGAAACAGACAAACTTGCCTCTATATTGCCCACATTAGTATCCTCGAAATGTGCTGGTACCGATTGAGGATCAATTGCCCTAGCTGACTTGCTTTTGCAACTTGAAACCCTCAAATGTGAAAAGTCATCACATGGGAGGGACGGAGATCTGCTATTGGGATTAATTGATTCCATGGTAGAGGAGCATTCAACTTCTTTTGGCTCTGTTTCTGCGTTAACTGCACTGGGCTCCTCCTTCCTTGAACTCGAAGATTCAGTATCGACTAAATATGAAGGTCGTGCTGAAACCCTGCATAACCAGCAAACAGGAACAATTGAGTCACCACCTTCTACGAGGCATCAAGGTACCACATCCTAGAGCCGAATTTTCTACTAATATTTAAAGTGCTATGAAGCACCAAGATCATCAAGAGATTACTACCCTCGCCCCACCGCATCCCAAACCCAAAAAATAAAAAGAAAATTAAGAGATTAGGGGCAGAAAAAAGGCACCTGCTATATAGAAGCATATATGCTCCCTGAGAAAGTACCTCTTCCAAATCAACACTAGTAACCTATCAAAAGTTGAGAGGAAGGTTAGATGAGACAGAGAATTCAAACACTTCGCAAATATTCATATCGAAGTGTGTGTCTATACGTACTCAGGTGAACATAGAATGCCCATCAAAGTTGGTACGTGTAACACTCAAAAACATTGTGACAATATAATGAATAACTCATCCACAATCTACGGTTGGGCCTTTTTCAAGGTGGTATCCTAGTTAAAATGTCCACCAATTCTGATCTAAGCAGAGACCATATAATCTAACAGAAGCCATCACACACATGGATTTCCTTGTACAACTATTTAAGGATGTAAAAGCAAATTATAATAAGTGTGTATGCAAGAGAGAGGCAGAGATTAAGAATCTCTACCTTACAGTCATCAACTCTGTACCAGTGTCCACGAAAATCCTTGACGTAACAGATATAGTGACCGAAAAATGAGGCATTAAGCATGTCCACATGGACAACAACAGCATATAGCTTGTAGACATCTGTACGATCTCCTCCATCACTCATGTAAGGACTTAGGTCCAAAGTCTCAGGAAAAGTAACTCTTTTGTTAAGTTTCCCAAATCTTCCGCTCTGCAAAATTGCCAAGAGGTGATTTCAGAGAATCACAACTATTTCTCAAAACGAAAATCCTAAGATTGCTTAAACTGTCAGGTGCAACTCAATAAGGGTATTTGGGAGTCTCAGACCTGAAATCTTTTTAAGGCAATTGTGAGAATGTTCGGAGCTCGTCGAACGGTTAGCCACTTCCAGGCCTTAACATAGTCATTGCATCTGTCATAAGGGATGCGTTTCATATTTAATTCTGTATCTCGAGATGAGATCAAATACACTAAATCAAGAGTTATTGTCGATACAATTAAATCAGATGATCAGCAAAATAAATGCTGCACATGAAGATATGTTAAACCTCTTATAAAAGGAAGATGGAAGAAATGATTTTAAAAAACTATGCCAACTCTTGTCTGCATGACATAAAGATATAAGTGGACATAAAACATCCGGCCAGAAGAAGCCAATATTTCCCAAGTGACTTTTACAGTATAACAGCATGAGAGGAGGGAGCAACCATACCCATCACATTTATACATATTATCTCCATGAAGCCACTCTTTGGCAGTAAATTGATCAAGACATTCCTCCAATGATGCAGCATCTCCATGAATTTCAACTGTTAAATCCATCATATTTTCATACTGGTTTGAAATATTGTTGCATTTTGAACATAGCACCTGAATTGCAAACAAAGATAAATATCAGAACATTTCACTAAAGCTAGACGTACACTAGGACTGTTGCATACAACAAACCATCAAGCAGAATTAACTGTTGAAAATAACACAAATCCACATGAAAGTCTCTACTCTATAATTTTCATATGCTAAAGCCATCCAGAGGAGAAACCAACTCGTGCACATGGCATTTCCAGTTCACATTGCTACTGTTCAATTCCAAAACTCTTGCCCAATAAAATTATCCAAAGGAAATTTTGTAGTGGTATTGAATCAGACAAGGTTCAGAGTGCCCAGCATATTTTCCCACCTCTCAGTTCATCAATTCTCAGTGGCACTATCATTCTATATGAGGCCTTAACCGCTCAAGTGTTAACCATTTCTCGCAATGTTCTTATTTTCTATAAGTTAAGGTGGGTTGAAAAAAGAGGAGATCAAAATTAGGAAACAGCTTAGTTCAGAAATGCATTAACTCCTTAATTAAAGTGACAGAAAAGAAGAAAATGGGTCCAAGAAACTGACATGCTGGCAGAAACTATAATACAGCAGATTTAGAGAAGAACAAAGCAAGAAAAAGTAAAACGCAGTTCAAACCAATAAGTTTCATCACCTGTGATTGAAGGTGACCACCGAAGATATGTTGAATAAGTGTTGTCTCCTGTGACCTAGGAGGAACAGCTTTTTCTCCACCAAATTCATCAAGACAAATTGATTGCATAGTATCAATAGCAAATCTGCAAGAAAGAAGAATTTAAAATTTCAAATGTTGAACTAAATATTCAACTAAACACACTAACAACCCAATTTAAATCCGCACAATATCAATGATTGCATGTCACCAAGTTGCTAACCTCATAAACTCATGAGCATCCTCTTGTCTTCCATAACCAAGATTACCACCAATGTTAGGTAACCGTGATAGGATACTCATTGGCGAAAAGGGATGCGAACTTTGGCTTGCTTTTTCAACATGTGTCTCAAATTCACAAAGGAAGCACCAATCATCACATCCACCTGAAAATTAGAACCGAGAAAGGATGAGAAATTGTTCAAGTAAGAACCAAAGGACAACACCATAGAAGATTCTAGTCTCTGAATTACACTCTTTCCGATGGCCTTTCTCCAGCAGATATGCAACCAGCGGTCTTGTGTATGTAAGGCATTGTAAAACCACATTTGCAAAGCAGCTACACATAATGAAAAACAAAAAAATAAAGTAAGATCTTGAATTCACAATATACTAGTATGTTATCCATGTGAAAATATTTATAATGTGCAAGCACACAGAGTTCGGGTTATGTGGCTCTGAAGCTGCTGAAAGCATACAGCTTTGTGGTATAGCAAATAAGAAACAAAGTGAATGCAAACCTGTTTCCACAATTTAGAAGGCCACAAGGAGCAAATCCAGGCTTGTCCCAATTGAAAAGTTTCAAAAACTCATCATAAGGGAAAAGAATCTGAAAATCTAACAGTAAATTCTAGTTAGTAAGTGAAAATGCGAAAAGTGTTTCAACTAGCACGTAAAAAGGAAAGGTCCGAACATTCACCTCTCTTGGCTTTTTTATAACCTTAGAGGTTCCACGAGTAGGAACCAGTGCAATCCCAGAAAAGTTTTTACCCCCAGTACTGGAAATTTTTGACCCAAAATCACTTCTGGGACCCTGCACTGAATTTATTTTGCCAATATCCTTGCATTTTCTTTTGTGCCCAGACTGCCAGTGGCTCATTTGGCATTTTGATGAGCTAGAAATGAGAGCAGTGTGTTATGTCTGAAGCAGTAATTCAATTTGGGAAAAAAAAAAAAAAACACACTAGGGCATTCGAGCCATCATCCAACCATTAAAATAATAGAATTAAACCCACTAAACTACTGTGGCACAAACATAAAGAACCTTAAAGCACAAGGATGCTAATAAAAGAGACTGCCAACAGAATCAAGACTATCACAAAGGCAATGCAATAATTTCCTACCACAAAACACAGTGGTACGGACAACAGAACACGGTATCCCTCAAATTACCTATTCAAATTTGTCTTCAGCCAGCATTGAAAGTAATAACAGCTTTAATTCAATCTATAAGGTAAGGACAAATATTTGCATCAATCCTATTAGTACCTAGGATCATCTTGTACATCAGGAGCTATGAGTTTAGATAAATCCAGATCTTCTAACAGCTCAGGTGATCAAAACTGCCAAAGATAGTTCATTCCAAAATTTTAAGGTAGTGACTAGTCAATTTCTTGATTAAACGTTGATTTTTTTTTTTTGGGGGGGGCTTCCTTTAGAAGATTTAATCTGAAACAGCCGTTAACTTATATCAGTTCACCATGCACTACATTATTTCATTAGTAATTCCATTTAATCTGATAAACATAATATCATCCATGCGACTCTTTGTTAATATACGCCTCAACCACATGAACTGTTTTAGTTAATAACTAGACAAAGGCTTAATGAGAAATATTCAATCCAAAGCTTTATCCAGTGAACAAGAGTCACTATACAAATCCATAAAACCAAGCTAAATATTTTCAGAATGGCGTTCAAATTCAAGCTGGCACATAGGCATACTGCCCCTATTCCCTACATAAGCTTTCTTGGCTGTACAAACTGATTAATCCTTGAAAAAAAAAAATCCCACAATAAAACGAAAATTACACAAACAAAAAATAAAATTAATAGAATCCAATAATTAGAACTTAACACTGTTTGACTACAACGGTTTCTAAGCATAAATTAGAAAAAAAAAATAAACCCTTCCCTCTGTTATCAAATTTCTTATAATTAGATACCAAATACTTTAAATTTAACATGCCTAACAAATATGTTTAGTACAATAAAATTCTTTTTTTTTTTTTTGGGTTTAAACGTAAAAATCAAACATTGAATCAACAATGATTATTAAAATTAAAAGAAAGGAAAATTCGAAGGAGCATATACCAGTAACGGACAGATTTACAACGAGAACACTTTTTGGAGCCGGGATTGCCGCAGACGATGCACGAAAAGTCGTCCGACGAGCCCGAAGGAACAGACGACGACATTGCGTGTCGGTTGCTGCGATCGGTGGTGGTGCCGCCTTCGAAATTGGCGTCGACCTCGAAGTACTTCGACGCCGTATTCTTAACCAAGTGAAGCAAACCGAACGCGATTATAAATACTGTTAATATCAATTGCAAGAACCAGTTCAGATCCACTGTTATTCCTCCGACATGCATCAATTCGCCCTCTTTCAATTAAATTTCTTATAATTTTTATTATTATTTTTTTAGTTTCTAAATCAAGAGACTGTAATGAAAAAAAAAATTAAAAGTGTTTTTGTTTCTAAATTCTAATGATTTTTTTCTTTTTCTTTTTCTTGCAAGAAAAGGAAAAAAAAAATAAATGTACATATGGATAAATGATAGGGTCACGCGCAGTGAGGAAAGTACAAATGACGGTCAATTAGAAGGGGCTGGAATTATTCCTCAGTCTCTATTTTCGGGAGTGAGCTTTCAAGTTTCGATAGTTTTATCGAGGGTTCGGGAGAGATGAGAAAGGGTGGATTAAAAGATAAATTGCAATTATGAAATAATTATTGTGAGACTTATCTGAGGATTGAAGGAAATGACCAAAACTGGTTTAATTGTACTTTGCAATAAGTGATGTAGCATGTGTAACTGTAAGACATGATTGATAAGGCCATACAATTGTTGTTTCAATAAGTCACCATTGCAAGGTTATTTTTGTAATCATCCCATGATCAATTGTAACACAAGTTTTATGGACTGTATCAAGTGATAATGTCACTTGCTAGTTGCTACAGCATGAGCAACGATTGTCCTTGTCCACGGAAATTCGCAGTTGATATTTTTGAGCTGGTTCAATTTTTTCAGAACTAAATGAAGCCAGAAACTGTTTTTTTTTTTTTTTTTCAGTTTTATTTTCCTAAAAACTCAAGCCGATATGTTTAAATTTCTTAAATCAACCCACGATTCCTATTTCTAAAGAACAATTGATACATATATAATTTTTTTATACAAACTAACATGACATAATAAATTTATTGAATAAAAGTAAAAGTAATTATATGGGTTAGATGATTTCATTCAACTAATTATATACTTAATCGCACGTAACTTTGTATAAGAACGAGAGTTTACAGTTTATAGAAAGCTCATTCGTGGGCTGTGGCCTTTAAGAAACCGAAATGGGCTAATTTGGGCTTCACAATAAAATTTGGGCTAATCGTATAAACATAATGGCCCAAACTCGAAATCATAATAAGCACATTATACTTTGTATTGTGGGAAAGAACTTTTGGTTAACTCTGGCAAATTTTGTAGCTGCAAATCATCACATTGTTTTATAAATTTTCTGGCAAGTTGTCACATGGCAAAGCACATGCTTAAAAACTAAGATAATTAGAAGATAAACAAAATGGTCCCTTCGGCCTTAAAGGCTGACCTGATCTATTCACTTATCATTGTACGTTTATTTTGAGCCAATCATTGTGTGACTCGGTACGCACAGAAGCAAACATATTCATAATATGTACGATGTTTGCATTTCCATAACCCGTATAATCATAGATTATGAAGAAAATTATTGGATTATTTGACCCCAAAAAAAAAAAAAAATTTATTATATGGTTTCGTGCAAATGTTAATTTTAGGCGGCTGCTTGAGTTTCATCTAGGTTGTTGGAATTTTAGGCGGCTGCTCGAGTTTCATCTAGGTTGTTGGGAAGAAGAAGCAAGCCAACGAGAAAGCTTGGCCACATTATTAGCGTAAAGCAAAGCCACGTCATTGCTTTTTTGTTCATCCACTTGATCTCAACTTATCTGTGTTCGGTTGCTTATAACTTCCGATACTTAAAGCCTAAATTATATGTATGTTTTTCAATTTAAATGATATAAAATACCACGCGGAAGACACTATGTATTGTGTATTTGCATATATTAATTGACGTAATGCTGAGGCTTACAATTGATTAATTTATTTTATGGGTTTCTAGACATTTAAACTTATATAGTGATTGATGTGTCATTTATAATAGGTGCTATAAGATAAACACGTTAATAGTCTATAATAATGCATAGGAAAATCAAACTTTTACGAGTTTGTTTTATATGAAAAAGGGGATCGAAACAAACCTTATTGCACTATATTTTTTTTTTTTTAAAAAAAAAGAATTCATGCATTATAGGTAGCGGAGATGTTCATTTCTCAATTTTTTTTTTCAGGTGTGGGTGTAAATAAGTGTAATTATTAAAAAGCTTGTGCAACTTTACGCAAAAAGAATTAAAAGTTTTTGCCCATAAAGGCATGTTGATAAAGTTAATTGGGAGTAGGGTACACAAAGGAGAGAACAAAAAGGACTAATAGATTTTGTGCTGGCAATGACATGCATAGAGGATCAAAGAGAGTTGTTAGTGCTTCGTGATTAAGCGATTATTCTGTCTAAACAACTTGTAATTCCTCATTGGGAAACCAAAATTATTGACTTCATGCGTAATGAGAGTTATGAGAGCGACATGCATCTTGTTAAATTTGTCTCAATTATTATTGCCATATCCATTTGCGGGTTATTGATTGGGCTTGATAGATAAGAAATCCCGGAGTTGTGTAGCCCACTCTCCCTATTTTCCGCATCAAAAGCTAATTACTACTTGCATCAAATGACACTGACATGCTAATGATTTTGCTTTTAACTTTTAAGCGTGTGGGTGTGTGTGTATAATACTATAATCAAAATCAAAATAAAGTGTTCGTGCACATTGAAATTAACCCCCCCCAAAAAAAAAAAAGAAATCAAACTATTTTGAGGTAAGTGATCAAGGGTTCAATCTTTATGTGTCTTAGAAGTAATTTAACCTATTTTGAGATAAGATGTCTTAGAAGTATGTCAAACCTGTTTTAAAATTAGAAATACGACTTTTGGGCGTGAATACCAACAAATTGGTTCAATAATGAAGACAGAGGAGACTAATTAAGCTTTGTTTTGGTATAATTATTATTAAATAGTTGTAATTTTATGAATGGTTTTGATGAGAGCTTACAATTATGGTTTAGAAGCCAATGTAATTTTGCTTCCCCCATAGTTTGTGGGATTGGTTTTTGGTTTTTGGTTTTTTTTTTTAATTTCATGTTGCGTGTTGTACGGAATATGATTACTACTTTTGTCCTTAGCTTGCATTAGATCGTCTAATGAGGAATGTCCCTTCAACATCGATATATCAAAGTATGGAAAGCAATCTCTCTATACAGTCCCAATTCGTTCTTGCTTTGCATAATTTCAGATTTTTTATATTATCAAATATCCACAAAAAATTTTATGATATATTAATTAGCTGCCAAAATTTCTGACAACTATATTTTACTATTAGGTATTATTATTTTACTATCAAAACCTTAACACTATTACAAAAAATTTCTAAGTTCATAAGGATATTTGAGGAGTTTCGGGCTAAAAATTATCTTGCAGTTCTTTTCCAGATTTTCATTTTTTTTTTACTTTAAATTTATGAGAATTTTTTTGTTCTTTATTTTAGTTGTTAGAACTTTATTATATTAAAATATTACCATAATAGAGTGATGGTAATTGAAATTTTTCATGCATGCATAAACAAACTAATTCATGAAACCCCCAAAATATAGTGAAATTTAATTTGTACAAGTAAAAATTATATCATGAATTAGTTTGTTTGTACCATGAAAAAAATTTCAATTACTATCATTCTATTAGAAAATCTAGAATTCTATTTCAGGAATATTTTAATTTAATAAAATTCTAATAACTGAAATTAAAAAAATAAATAAGAAGGCTCGTAAATCGATTGTCCAGAGAAAAAAGATAAAAATCTGTAAAAAAAAAAGAAAATAAAAAAATTTTCAATTTAAAATTTTTTAAATACTCTTATGACCTCAGTAATGTTTTAACAATGTTAAAATTTTAGTAATAAAATAATAACATTAAAAGTATTAGGTAGCAAAATGTGGGTTGTCAGAAATTCTTAGCCATAAATTAATATATCAAAAAACTTATAATGAGTATTTAATAATATCGTTGTTATATTCTCAATAATAATGTAATCAAATTTTACGAAATAAATATACTAATAATACAGTTGCAGCATACACGAGTACTCTTACGTATAAAACATGGATTTAATGATTGAGCTGCATGAATTATTATTATTAGATTATTATTTGATGTTATACTTATATATAGTAATGATTTAGCGGACGATGTTATCGTAGTAGGGTAGAGGCGTTGATGATATGTAAAATATCAACTCTTCATTACCATAATCGTTGACCTCTTCCTTGTCACAGGATGTCCCAGTATGTGGGCCCCCCAAATGCCACGTCAATGCGAAGGGTGGGGGAAAATTTAGAAAAGATAATCAAACAAAAGCTGCACGACAGCACGAGTCAGCGAAACAGTAGCTTGCGTACGTGCACGATTGAAAGATAGTGGAGAAGAAGAGCTGTCGCTAAAGAGAGTGCTTTCTTTTCCTACAACACCAGGACGCAGAAAGCAGAAGCTAGCCACAAGCGAGTGAGCCCCACAGAGTTAAAACTCATTCATGGACTTTGTGTCGTCTCTCCTGGGCGGCCGCTTAACTGCTGTAGGCTCCAATCCCAACTCAAGTGGATTTCGTACTTGAACAACAGCGTGCGGTCTCAAATTTGTTTTCTGGGTTTTCCCACAACTTCAGCCCACTCATTATTTGCCACGTTGACAAGAGCACCATTAGACGCTAGGCATGCATATGCCATAACACCGGACGTACTACACAGTTCCATGCGTCCTCACATGCGTTTTGGCGTCTAATTAACCGACCTCGAGTGATTTAATCATAACAAACACTTTCATGCACAAGTCTGATGATCCATTGATTCTTCTTTATATATATAATTTTTTTACAATTAAAAAGTTTTTTTTTAAATAATTAAAATTTTAAATTAAATTGCTTTGTTAAGATTAAAGTGTACCACTTTTATTCTTTATTTTTTTTTAATGTTGGGATAATCATGAAGAATATATAAATATTTAGATATATAGTCCTTGTATCGTGATCGTGTAAGAATTGTTATGTAATAAATTCCATCTAATTGTAATTAGATATATTGTCTAGCTAGCCTATTGTCACGGATCGCAACTGTGACGTCCATTATGCGTGCTTGTACGCTAGCAACGATTTGGTCTTGCTAGTCGCAAGAGAAGTTCTCCTAGGGTGTGTGTGGGGTTTTTAATAGAGTTAGACCATTTGGAGTTCAGGCAGGCCAACCCAGTTGAGTTTGGGGATCCTGTTGTTGGTCAAAGACTTAACATTAAAAAGGAATCTAGACTAATCCTCTACAAACTGGAGTTGTGCTCCTAATGAATCAAGACATGGGGAACCAGTCGATATTGTTCCAGTCTCACTCGGCTCAATCTCATAGAACGGGATGTAGAAGTGTCTCATGGGGTCGTAACCTCTTGTCCCATGACACTACGTACTTAAATGTTGTATTGAATAAGTATTAGCAAGTTTACATATATTTGAGCTAATTGATTGATTTGATCACGATTAGAAGGTAACTAAGTACTATAAACACAAGCTGAAGCCTTCTTATGGGTTCACCAAAATAATCATGCACTTATTTTTTTTTTATACATATTTTCTCTCTCTGCACAAACCTTTTATGTTCTTTTTTTTTTTTTTTTGCATTGAGTTTGACGTCAAAATATCAAATGGGTTGAATGTACATGGCTTGAATTTTTAGAGTAATGGCTTACATTTTTCATTGATTAGTGAATGTATATATACAATAAGGGATTAATAAAACATAGTTACAGATCTTAAAAATTAGTGCTGTGATATTTACAGTTGAGAAAAGTTTGAAAATACAAAGCCAAAAATATTTGAATAAGTGATAGTTACAGCTAAGGATAATAATTTGCTATTAGAACGAATATACGATTAGAAGTGTGGAGATAATTCTTGTGTTGTCCTTATCAATATAACCAAACACTTTGTTTGGATTTTATAAATTCTTATTATAATTTTCAAACTATATATTATTTAGAGAAATGTGATGGGCTCAAAAAGCCTTTATTGAATACGTAGGATCAAGATTCTAGTATGATATGAGTTCTTATCTAGGCAAATATAATAATATGATTGATAGTTAATAAATGATAACATAATAAAAAAGTAAATTTTGATCATATATGAATGAAAATGCACACGTGTTACAAGATCTTTAAAAAATCAAATAAGTTCAAACCATGAGAAAATTCATATCTTATACAAAGAGCAACAAGGAGTGGCACAAGCGACATAAATTGCGGTAATCTAAACTATAATGAGTATGCTTATTAATTTATGAAACATTGAGGTAAATTATCTATACATTAGGGTAGTTATGAGATTATGGTGTTATTTTCCCTAATTTATAAATGCTTATTGGATTTATATAGAAGATTTTATGAAGCAGATTTGACCATTGTGCACATACTAAAAAGTAGTATCTTTTATGTCTCCAAATAAATGAAAACAATACAAGTTTTTTGAAGTTTATGTACACGTGACACGTCCATTCCAGAAATGTCATTGAAATTATTTTTTGAAAGAGAATCAATACAAGTAAAATTTTTACCATCAAAATTTAATAAAAGCTATCTTTATATCAATATAGCCCATAATTTATCACTTACAAACTACACAATTTTCACAAATTTCTTAGAAATTTGGAGGATCAGTAGCTTCACCCACAAACTAATAGGGGAGAATTTAGCTCCCATCTAAATACTAAACATTATATATTCAGAATGAGAAAGGATTATACTAGGACTTGAACCCAAACTCCCAAGGTAAACTTGAGAGCATTTAATTGTCATTTTACTTATAAATTAACGAAAAATTATCAATCATATACTTTTAAATTGTCATATTATCAAAAATACTACAACAGTTTCTAGTTATATTATTCATCTACTCTGAATTTATAACTTGGATCATTCATCCACCAAATCATTAGCTTCCGTTAGCAAGTGATATGTTACAAGAATAATTTAGACATTTCATATGCTAAAAAAAAAAGAGAGAGAAATTATTAGCCATCCACCTTAAGGTTGTCTTGTTATAAAAATGTTATGAATATTTGAATTTGTTTAAATTTCTACCCTAAGTTTGTTATTTGTACCAATCATCTACCAAAACATTAGCTGCAGCTTATAACTAATGATGTCATAAGGGTAATTTAGACATTTATCATGCTAAATACAAAATAAAATAATAGTTTAAAATATAAAAATAAACCTTTTTTTTATAACCAATATTCAACTAAATTAAATTAAAACTCTATTTTTCCTTAATTAAAAATATCCAATTTCTCTTTAGTTTATCTACACAATTTTACATAATCAAATTAAATTCACAAATTACCACAAACCCTAATTCATAAACACCCAATCAATCCAATCCTTAAATTCGATTTCATAATTAATAAAAGCTAAATCTTATTTTGTTATTTATGGTATAAAGTAAAAAAAAAAAAAAGAATGTACTTGAATTCATTGGTAAAATGACCATTTAATTGAATGATGTTAAATATCCCTAATGTTGTTAATATTTTGGTGGATGGTTGATACAAATTATAAATTTAGAGTAGAATTAAGATTAAACACATTCAAATTTTTGTGTCATTTTCTATAACAAAATAAACTTAGGGTTTGTGACTAATAATTTCTTTATGTCTTTTTATGTTACATTGAGTTTCAGAGGGAAAATGATCAATTGCTATAATTATGTAATTTTTTAGCGGAAGTTAATGATTTGGTGAATGAATAACATAAGTTCCTTACCATAGACAAAAGGGAAAGTTCAATGAGATCAACGATCTTTATCTTATTTCAATTAAAAAAAGACCGAAATATCTAATTCTTTCTTAAATAGCATAAGAAATGAACTTACATTATAAATTTAAGATGAATGATATAATTTGAAAATATTATAGTATTTTTAATAATAGGATATTATTAGAGTATATAGTGAAAACTAGAAAATAGAACCGCGTTTCACGCGGCTTTGAAAAAAGAATTTAGTATTATCTTTTTTTCTTACTTTACACTTGATGAAACTGATAAAAAATATGAATTGATTTTTTTTTTTAAGATAAGACAACCTTATAAAAAACAAAAAAAAAAAAAGCTGTTAGCCAACAATACAAATAAAGAAGTAACACAAGATAAAGAATAAAATGAGAGAATATATTATAGAGTGATTTTATTCATTCTAATTGTGTGTGTACAAAACAAAAAGATGAGCTCTCCTTTTATAGTTACATAATCACTCCATGAAATTAATGATAAATTATGGATCATAATTCCTTGTGAGATAGTGGGAGTTATAGGGAAGTTAAAGGTTGCTAATGGGAGATAGTGGAGAGACTAAGAGATATGCCTCTATTAAACCTTGACATAATTGTTATTGTGTAATAGTAATCAAATTAATTATGAGAAGATGAAAAATTAAATTCAAAAGAAAAATTCTCTATTTATTAAATAATAAAGAATATATAAAGATGAGAAATGGTGATGCTACATCACCTCCCCAAATCCCAACTTTATATATATATATATATATATATATATATATATATATATATATATATATACTATATATATATATATATATATATAGACTTCTGAAGTTTAGAGAGCAACTCACCCGAAGCTGTGTGAAAGAAAAAAAAAAGGTAATATAATGGGGAAAATAATATTAATTAAGCATTAATTAATCCAAGACCTATCTTTCACAAACTCAGTGAAAAGGGGCTGAATCACGTTAATCAAAAAAATTATTATTATTATCTTAATCCGCGTATTATGGAAGTTGTCTTGTCCAATCACTCTCATTTCTCGCCGCCTGTTGCTTATAAAATTAAATTTCACTGCCGCGTTATAAAGTAGGTTTAAGTTTGTTAATCAATTCTTGCCACTTGTTACTTTATGGTGCAGCTAGCAGACATTAACTTCATCATATAAAATGATTAATTAATTAATTAATTTATATGTTTTAATTAAAGAATCAAGGATTAAAATATGAGTTTATTGATGATATCTATGTTGTTCTAGAAAGATAAGGATATTTATATTGTTTGATGAGTTACTATTACGAAATTTTTGATGAGTCATTTTTAGTAAAAAATCTCTTATTTTAATATGGTAAAGAACTTATTAAAAAGTGAAAAATATATAAATTTTAGTAGAGTATATATATATATATATATATATATATATTAACTGATTTCTTACTTCAATAAAATGAGAAGTTCCTTATTCCAAATTATTATGTGTAATTTGTTTGATTACTTTCAATTAAGTTTTATAATTATGTGACGTAATGTGTCTGGGCAAAGTTAACGTTCAATGCTATCAGAGGTTAATTAATTATTACAAAAACGAATAATACAAAAATAAAACGTTTGCAGAACGTGATGGGCATAAGCTTGCATCGCATTCTCTGTCCCTAATAAAATTGTACGTACGAACAAAAAAATATATTTTTTCATTTTATGTCGTTATATATATATATAAATTTAAACATGTTATATAGTAAATTACATTATATTAGAGTATGTATTTTTATTTTTATTTTTAACTTATTCGGAGATCTTTTATTAAAAAGATTATATATATTGAAGTGGTCTTTTTTTTTTTTTTTTCCTTATGCCTTCATGTGTTTGGTGTTTTTTTATTGTGAATGAAATTAAGCGTCCAAATTACATAAATTCTGATCAATTTGCAATGTAATTCATAAGATCTAGCATCCAACCATCTATACATCTTGTACTCCTTGTTTAATCTTTGATATTGTGAGACCAAAAAATGGGAGTAGTTTCCAATAGAAGCAATTACGTATAAGTAAGAGATACGGATAAGAATAAAAAGCTGAAGACATGGGAAATCTAACATAAAAATTTTATCGAATTTGAAAATTATATTCGTTTTGCGGTAAAATGTTAATCAAGCAATAATACACAATTGATTTAGACATTGCTTTCTTTCTAAGTCAACACACACACACCCATTCGAGGCTTCAACTAACAAGGTTGACTTATGTGTAACACATACTGACATAGTGACATACACCTTCAAGGCTTCAACTAACAAGGTTGACTTAAATCATATATGTATGCAATGAGTTGATTTTTCGTTGTTTTTTTTTTTCTATGTAAATAATTTAGTGCAAATGTCCAGATATTTCAAAAGCATACTTAAGCTAGGCAAAACCAAACTACAAAACATAAAGAACTGTGATATTTTAATAAAGTGTTTGTGTGTGTATTAGTGGCAGATTCAGAAAAATAATTTACAGGGGACTAAACTAGACAGTAGCAAAATTTTAAAACTAAACTTTGAATATATGTAATATTTGGTAATATATTTATAATTGTTCTCGATGCATTTTCATATTTTGAAAATATTATGCAATAAACTCATTATTACTATTATTAAATATATTATTTCTTACATAAAAGACCAAATTGTCAATCATTCCATCCAATCCCAAAGATGATTCTTCACAAATTTCATTATTGAAAGTGTTCATTCTAATATCACTATGAAAACTAGAAGAATTAATCTTATTTTTGGAAATAGAAAAGTGTTTTGAGTGGTGGGCTATCGTTCTTTTTCAAATTATAGGCATTTATAATTCTTAAAGTTAAAGTTTAAATTTTATTTGTTTATAAATATATAAGGGCTATTTTAATAATTTAATGGAGGCTAATTAGAAACTCAAAATATTTATATGGTCAAATTATATCTATGCTTAAATAGTTCGTATTTTATAAGTTGCGAATGTCTGCACCTAATAAAAACTATATGTACTAAAACACTCACACACATGTAGTAAAAACGAATAATTTGAGTTTTATATATAAGATAGGTCAGTTTATCCAATAGGTTAGTCCTTTACTATCTATCAATATTAGACTGTTAGATATCGTAGGCTTAGCACCCCGAATAAGTGGTATCGAAGTCAATTAACCCTAGAAGCGGACAAAATGACATCCGAGCTCAAAAGTGATTTCATGCTAAGGGAAAAGTTATTATGTTCTTTTAGTAGCTAGTAAACAGGGGTTGCATGGGCTATGAATAGGATAACTTTCTTTACCTAATAGACTAGTAGCCCCTAAGAATTATTTTGTTGATATTGCTCAAGATTAAACAACGTTATATTGCTATATATAAAACAGATTGTATTACTTAAAATATGCATCTTGTAAAGCTCGTATCTAAAATTTTGATATCAATAATTAGTATTCATTGTCAGCGTCATACAACGTATTCCTTGAACCTGTATTTTAGAAAGTACGTACTAGAATTATTTGTGATATATCAACAGTTTCTGTTCGTTGTCGATGTTACAAAGCAATTCATATATTTACTTAAATCCGCACTTTTAAATTTCGTACCTAAATTGTTTTTTATATCAATATAAGTTAGTGATCGAAAAAATGAATTCTTGAACTAAGGCCAGACATAATTGTCTAAAGATTTAATACAACAACGTTTGTATACATCTATAATTCAAGTCCTCATTTCACAAGATAACGACATTGTCCCTCGAAAAATTTTCTATATATTTTTTATAGGTTAACATGAGAGACTTCAAAAAGTTAAGAGTCAGATTCCATTGCATTTATTTAATTAGTTTTTTTTTTCTTTTTTCTGTAGTTGACCCAAGTTTTATACACCATTGACCAGCCAGTGTAGGCTGCGTAGCAATGTTAAAGCAAACAAATAGAACAATTAATCTGATTGATGATTGGCTTTCTGCAAAGTGTCCACGTTTATAAAAAAAAATTAAAATATTTGCAACGAGCAATCTGTCAAAACAAAGTTAACTGGCGGCAATCAATTGAATATATAAAATTTTATTATTATTTTTTTGCTTTCCTGCAAAAGGGGGAAACAAAAAAGGAATTTGGGAAAAAAAAAAAATAAAGAGGAATATGCAACTTGGCCTGTGGTCTACATCATTTCTCTCATATTGATATAAGTAATTATTGATTAGCAAATGTTATCTGGCAATCCAATTTTTCTGGGCATGAACTTTGAAAAAGATATTTAAGAGTTTGACATGTAATTAATCAATAAATATAAGAACCCAATGCATCTGTGGTGGGCCCAAGCTGAGCCACATGTCACCCGGGTGGTGCGCCACATGGTCATTGTGTGATGATGTGGCAAGTAGCTGAGTCAGCACACTTGGTGTCACATGGAGGAATTTGCTATGTAGACAAAACTAATACAAGTCCCAAATGCAAGACAGTGGAGAAGAGAATGTGGCTTAGTTGTAATCTGGATAAATTATTTTTAGCAACTGTCATTTATCACACCCCATGTCTCTTCAACTAATTTTATACAAACAGTTGGTTGCCGAATTTAAACTATTATGAATGCGACCTTTGTGTACTCTTTTTTTATTTTCCCCTGCAAAGGTGCTGAAATTAATATACATAATTTCATTTATGAAACCTCATAACCAACCCATCAAGGAATCTTTAATTTGATTAATAATTAAGGAAGCGCTTAATTAGTTAAAATTTAGGTTTTTTTTTTTTTATTGTTAGTTTCCCACTAATAATAAACGGTATATTGTCATCAAACAACTGCATTCATCTTGCTGCTAATTTAATTAATCATATTCACAAGTTATGTGGTTCCTTACAAATTAGGAATTAATAACATCTAATATTGTGTAAGGAAAAAAATAGTATGATTAAAATTTCAATAACATCAAAGAATAATTGAGTCTATACAATTTGGGTCAATCTTAAAGATATTGTTTTTATATATTTTTTGCTAATTTTATAATATTTGAATAAAAGTAATAATATTTACTCCCCTAAATGCAATATTAATTTATAATGCACATACTTGGCAAGTAAGTGATTCAATTACTTTATCCAAAATTCTTTTATCATGGCTGTAAGATGAATCGTGAACGCTCAAAAAGCGAATGTTGGTAGTTCCTTCATTTTTTGATACTATATCTACCCATATTTACAACTGTGGTCCAGACATTTAATTACTCCTAATCAGTCTACAAAATTCTACAATTGAACTTCTTTTCTCATCATTTTTCTTTTGATTAAACACTAACTTGACCATCAAAGAACTTTATTGCAACTAAAAGAAAAACTAAAGAAGTAAATATGGATAAATTGAATCATAAAAAAGTCTTAAATATTGCAATATTCTAGAGTAGTATTTCTCGAGTATGAATGTTTGCAAGTTTAAAAATGTAAATATGAGACAAGGTAGTATTGTCAAATTATAGTTCAACGTTGATAGCATTGTCGAATGGCTGACAATGTTATATCCAATTTCAAATTTTGATTTTAAAAGTAGCACTCGAATTGAAAGAACAATGATAGACATTTTAAATTTTTTATCCCAAATTATATTCCAAATGATATGCCACTCATTGATTGCTAATTCTTTACAAGATTTAAGTGACTTAATTGTATTATTCTCACTAAACTAATTAATGAATGAACTAATTAATGAATCCATTTTTGAAATATTTTTTTGAAATAAATAATTTGAGATGAAAAACACTTACTTTTACTCCAATTGAAAAACTATAATTTAGAGAACCTAACCACAATTAACCGTTTATATTATTTTTTAATAAATAACGACTAACTATAGTTAAAACAAACTAAACCATCAACTATTAAAAGTTTAAAACTAATCCATGTTTAAATCTAAGGCTTAGGTTATAAATAAGAGTGTTCACCCTCTTTCCTAAAGCTTTCGTAAGTGTAGTAGTTTTAACATTCAATTTTAACATTGTTGTCATATAAAACTCTCAAAACTTCCACGTCTATCACACGCGCCGTCCCAACACGTCACCTAGGAATAGTAAAAGGCGGGGAACATCAACAACTTCCTCCTTATTTAAAAATACAAAACAGCGTCAAAACACACTCTGTTTTGTCTCTAAATTTTTCTTCTCTCTTTTTATTTATTTACTTTTTTTTTTTGGGGGTTGATTTTGTGAAGCAATGAGAAACAAGAAACACTGAAACAGAAAAGCAGGATTTGATCATATGAATGTGTTTGATTCAATCAAAAGACTAATGAGTTTTTGCAGAAGGAGGAGCTATGGATGTAGCGTTACAAACAAAACAAAGAGAGAGATGATTAAGGAATTAAATATTTGTATCAAAATAAAAGGGCCAAGGCCTCAGAATTTTGTAATGTTTTTGACCTCTAACATGCACATGGCTTCTTGAGTTTCTCTTTTATTTTATTTTAATTTTTTTTAAATCACATGGTAATGCTATCATCTCTCTCCCTCCCTCTTTCTCTCTTATTCTTCAATATTGCCACTGAAAGGTTCTTGAGTTAACAGTAGTTGAAGACAAAGAGATTCTTCAGATCTACAGTGCTTTTTTCAACTTCGTTCATTGGTGGGTTCATTCACAACAGGCAACAGGTTAGCATATTCATAAATAATTAGTTCTGGAAATGCAAGGTTGAATTTGGTTGGTTGATGGTTTTGTCTTCTTCTTTATTTTGGATGTATCTCAGCTTCATTGGGTTGAATTTTCATTATAGTTTGGATTCAATTTCACTTCTTCTTCTTCTTTTTACTTGAAAATGTGACACAATTCAATTTTTTTCTTTTTATGCAAGTGATTATCTTTTTGTTCTTGTTCCAATTACAAAATTTGGTTTCGAGTACAACAGGATTTTATTGTAAACTTATTTCATTTGTTTTTCTTCCCCATATCAGCTTCTTTGATCGATGATCACATCGTACCAATAAATATGTATGATCTTTAATTTTGGCAATTGTTAATTTTAGCAGTTCAGTCAATTTGTGAACAGGAATCAGAAATTTATTTTGTTAATTAGTTATTTTGTTTTTTTTTTTAATGTCTTTAGCATTAGCTGCCTTATGATTGCTGTGATTTGGTATGTATAATAGGTTGCCTGAGGGAATTTTTTGTTTCCTCTTAATTTTCCGTTTTCTGGATGGTGTAATATAATTAAATTAGTAACTTCTTTTCTTTATTTTGACATATTTGCTTTGTCAAATAAATTGAATTTCACTCATAATTTGTTTGTAACGTGCATCTAGTTTTTTTTTTCTTACTAAAGGGAAATCTAAGTCCTGTTCAGAAATTTTTTGCAGTTGTACTAGTTCTATCTTTGCTCCAATTATATGGTAAACGGAGTGAAATTGAAGAATGGTTCGGAATATTGATGTTCATCGATGTTGTAGTCTTGTAGAGACACAAGTTTTTAATGGTTTGCAATATGGAGACTGATCTAATAGAAGACATGGACATCGAAGGGCTCCCTTCGATGTGGCCTGAAGATATTGGAAGCGATAAGCAATTCAATGTAGAAAGACCAGGAGGAGGTCAAGATATGTTGGAGGAGGTGACAATCCCGGAAGATCAGACTATAGTTGATTTCAAGCGCCTGCTGGAGCTGACTAATTATACCGACAAGGGCTCTTCTCAGATGGCATACCTTGTAAAACACTGGGAGTATAGGCAATCAAATGCTGTCCGTCTTCTAAGGGAAGAACTCGACAACTTAAGCAGACAAAGGCAAGAGTCTGAGCTGAAGAAGTTGGAGATATTGGAGGAACACCGTTTTGAGGAAGAAGGATATGGGGGTGATAAACGTCCCATTTCTATCATGGATGAGCTTAGTGATATGTGGAAATATGTTCCTCCGAGGAAAAATGATGTTGTTTTCCAAAGCAAGAGAGTTGAAGTAGATGCTGAGTATGATACAGTTGAGTATTGGAAGCAACGGGCCTTGGATTTGGAGAAAATGTTGGAGGCTAGCGGCCAGCGGGAGCAGGCCCTCATGGAGAAGTTGAATGAAAGCATTACAAATCTTGAAAAGCAATCGTCTCCAGTGGAAGAATTATCTCAGATTCTGAAAAGAGCAGATAATTTTTACATTTTGTACTTCAAAATGCTCCAGTTGTTATGGGGCATCAGGTGACTATCACAGAGATGACGTACATCTAATGAAAATTTATCTTTCAGCTGGGGGACTAACATTTTGAAAATCTTTCTGTCTCAGGACAAAGAACTCCGCTATCGTTTTATCTATAACCATTTTCCAAGTTTGCATGAGGAGGTAACAACTTGCAATTGAAGTATTTATTCAAGGTTTTATGGGTTGATGTAAAGTCATTAGGTTTCAAGCTCTCTGTTTTATTTAATTGCTAGCTTGTAACTCAAGAGCATGCTCCTTAATTTGGAGTAGGATTCTTTGAAATAATGTTTTCACTAAACGGTACATCATATTTTCTGATTGAGCTTTCAGGACATTTTAGGAAAGACAGACGTTGAAATTTTTAGTGGAGCTGGTGTCAAGGAATCTCAAGACTTCAAAAGAGAGGTTTTGGAAAAAGGATTACCGGCAAAGAGGGAAATTACATTTGAGACAGAGTTATTCGGGTCAAAAACATTTTTGATATATGTGGAACCTGTCTTTAGCAAGTCAGGGGAAACAATCGGTGTAAACTATATGGGAATGGACGTAACTGACCAGGTAAATAAATTGATTTCAGGATTTTGAATGCTGTAAACGGAACATGTTCTTATGTTTCTGATCTTACAACAGGTCAGGAAAAGAGAAAAGATGGCAAAGCTTCGTGAGGAAATAGCAGTACAAAAGGCCAAGGAAACAGAGCTGAATAAAACAATTCATATAACAGGTTATTTTACTTTGTGTAAACTTGAGCGGATTGTGAATTATAATGAGGCAGGCTTGTGCAGCTGCAAAGTTGACTCTCTAGTTATGTGTTAATACTTTTGCAGAGGAGACAATGCGAGCAAAACAAATGCTTGCAACCATGTCGCATGAGATTAGATCTCCTTTAACAGGAGTTGTTAGCATGGCTGAGATTCTTTCCAACACAAAACTTGATCGGGAGCAACGACAACTATTAGGTGTTATGATATCTTCAGGAGATTTGGTTCTTCAACTTATAAATGACATCCTAGACCTTTCCAAGGTCGAGTCAGGTTGGCAATTCATTACCTTTCACTGACTGTGGAGACAACGAACGCTTTAATTACTATAATTAGTATTTTACATTCCAAAATTTATGTTTTTCTCTTCTGTTCAGGTGTTATGAAGCTAGAAGCTGCAAAGTTCCGGCCAAGAGAAGTCGTAAAGCATGTCCTTCAAACTGCTGCAGCTTCACTGCAAAAGATTCTTACGCTGGAAGGAGATATAGCGGATGATGTTCCTATTGAGGTGAGATTTCATGACGCTCAACCGTTTTGACAATTTTGTTGCGCATGGACACGTCATGTCATACATTCAGCTCTGCAAATCATTATTCAAAATATTGCCTCACTTTCAGGTCATTGGAGATGTTTTACGAATTCGACAAATCCTCACCAACTTGATCAGGTACTTTATTTATGTTTCCACAGATCATCAATTACATATGAAGCAAGGTAGTTAAGTTTTTCAATTTTGGGAAGGATGGTATTAAATTGATCCATATTCTTTGCAGTAATGCCATCAAGTTTACCCCAGAGGGAAGGTAGGGATAAAGCTTTATGTAGTACCTGAGCCTCCTTTTGCAAAAGAAGGATTGAAACAAAAGTCAAAAGCATATCAGTCTACAACAGATGCAGTGAAAGAAGAGAAACATCAACCAAAATCTCAAACTGCCAGTGACCAAAATGGTTTTCATGATAAAAAGCATGGGGAAGGTTACCAAGATCATAAGCATAGTGATGACCCTGGCACCCCGGTTGGTAATGGAAACTCAATGGATGAAGATTTAGAAACAACAGTTTGGATTCGTTGTGATGTATACGACACTGGTATTGGAATACCGGGTAACGCCAATGCATTATGCTCAAGTTGTTTGTCATAAAATTTTGGTTTGATTTTGCTTTAAACACTACTTATTTGTTGTGTCATTTTCATGCAACAGAAAATGCTTTGCCAACTCTATTTCGAAAATACATGCAAGTCAGTGCGGATCATGCTCGGAAGTATGGTGGAACAGGACTTGGCCTTGCAATATGCAAACAGCTGGTGAAGTATTCTTGCTATAACTAATTATGTTACCTTGTGTTGGAAGTTTCTCCTTACCATTCACCTTGCAAGTATTAAACTTCAAGTAATTGATTTTGTGTTGCTAGTCGTATGTGAAGGTTTGCTCCTTAACGGCATCAAATTGTTGACCATTATGCTAATATTTCTATGCATCTGTAATAGGTTGAGCTGATGGGCGGTCGTCTTACAGTGACTAGCAAAGTACATTGTGGATCCACGTTCACATTTATACTCCCATACCAGGTTTCACCGATAGAGGAAAATTCTGACGATCCTGATGATCTATCAGATATGGCTGATCATGATTCTGTGACAGATGACGTGACAGCAGGTTTCTTCCAATTCCAACCTCGGACTTTAGGCTCTCTGTTCTCTTCCAATGGAACCAGCAGGAGTAAAAATTGTTACCAAATAGCATTGGCTTTGCTAGTGCACATAAAGTCAATGGCTTCTCCGAGACGTCTTACTCATTTCCTTCTAATAATAGACAGAAAGAAACAGCTCCACTTGAAGATTCCTGTTCCGTGGCTGAAGTTGCTGAGACATTATCAGAACCTGAAAGCTCATTTAGTCACAGCCCTGAACCTGAAAATGAAACAGAAGTTTCTAGAGGAAAACAGTGTCATGTTGAGCCAACCAATTGGTTCCAAAAACCTGCTACAGACTCCACAAGCCACTCAGAGGCTAATGGAGAGATGATTCAGACGTCAAAGACAAATGAACCTCAAAAAATATGTGAAATGCAGGAGAAACCCGTCAGAATTTCCCAGAGTCCATCCAGCAGCAGTGCAGAAGTACCTGAAACAAAACCAAAACCAAAGATCCTTCTGGTAGAAGATAACAAGATTAATGTGATGGTGGCAAAGTCAATGATGAAGCAGTTAGGCCATAGGATAGATGTTGTGAATAACGGAGTCGAAGCTGTACATGCAGTTCAGTGCCAAAATTATGATCTCATTCTGATGGTAATTTCAGGAATGTTAGGATTTAGTCATTCTTAAGCTTGACAATTTAAAAGTTCTAGTAAACACTAGTCATATGACTTTTTCAGGATGTCTGCATGCCAGTTATGGACGGCCTAAAAGCTACAAGATTGATTCGCTCTTTTGAAGATACCGGCAATTGGGATGCTGCTGCTGAGGCTGGAATTGAGCAAGCTATGCCTTCTTCACGTTCATCAAATCATTTTAAGCGGATACCAATAATTGCGGTGAGCACTTTACTCTTTAAACCCACAAACACTGATCTATTACCATATACTAACAAATTAGATTATGCAAAATACAGATGACAGCAAATGCATTGTCAGAGAGTGCAGAAGAGTGTTATGCAAATGGTATGGACTCATTTGTTTCAAAGCCAGTCACTTTTCAAAAACTGAATGAGTGTTTGGAACAATATTTTCCATAGTATATGTCTCTTGTAAATCTATGCTTATGTACAAAAAATATGATTAGGAAAGTTTTGTAATCAGTGTATCGTGGTCTTCTCATCCATTAGCGTATCTCTCTTTGTAAATACTACAGGTCTATATCATTCTTTCTTAACTCTCCCCAATTGCATGTCTTCCTAAAAATTAGATGAATGATACATAAACAATGGTTATTGGCTAGAGGTAATTGGACAATTTGGGTTGAGCATTTTGCCCAAACAAAACCGAACCATACCTGTTCGGGGGTCAGTTCTATTTCATTTCAGAATTTTCCTAACCAATCAGTTTTGGTTCGAATTTTAAAAAATGAACCAATACCAAGGAAACCAACAAAACGAACTGAACCGAAATCGCTCGCCCCTACTGGGTTTCTTATCTGATATTCAGGGTTATACGCTCACAATGAATCCGTAAAATTTCCACCAATAGCAAGAGCACTGACTTGAATTTTTGTTATAATTTAATATAACAAAGCCAAGCGGCGCCAAGTGAAAAAACATGAGCTTAGTTAACAGTTCTCTTTGCCTTCAATTACATGCTATCTACTGCTAAACCAATGTATATAATTTTTACCTGGATGTGCTTATTTTTTTATTATTGTCTATGGTCCCATTCCAGGTCTGAATTTCTTCCATGAGAACATCCCTTCTAGAGACTAACTATCGATGCACTATGGTCTGTAGCTATGTTATTTATAACTGCATTAGTTATTTTCACGAACAACTTGGGGGCTTCTTGCTATTTCTTGATCTGGGTTAGTGAGCTCAACGGCAGACACTATCTCTGGAGGTGCTTGAGCTTGACTATTTGGATTATGATTCGAATTACCATACTCAGTTCTGGGTGTTCCTTGCTCTCCATAGAAACAAAAGTGGGAATCTGCATGCTGTGAGTAGCTTGAAGGACTGGCTGGGTAGCGACTGTCTGGAGAGGCTTCAGTTGCACCCATACTATGAACTTGGAAGCCACCTATGTCTTTGAAAGTATGTGCACTGAGGTCTCTTGAAACAAATATTTTGAGAAAAATGCGAATTCTTGACAACAATGATGATTCTGAATTCTTCAAGACATTCCTGTGCTGATGGACAAAAACAGCCAGGAATATGATGAGAGCTAAGATTGCAACAATGCCAACTATGAGAAACAGACCCCAGAAACTGTTAAGGCCAAGGCTGCGAGAAGAAACGGTGGTACTTGCATCTGGGCAGCTAGAATCTTTCTTGAACCATGCATCTTCAATTTGCTTCATTTTATCCCCTTCAGTCACATTTAAGATTGCCTTCGAAAGATCATGTACCAGAGGGGAATGTAATGGGAAGGCCTGCAAATCAACAAACAAGATAAAATCCGTATGAGAAATTAAGAAGGTTGTAATTGATGTGCTTCTGCTTAATTGAGAAAGCACGACAGTTTAAGTGTTTGACGAATGCCTTCTTTTACTGGCAGTTAGTATTTATCAACCACCCATCCATCCATTCTTGCTAGTTAGACATTTTATTACAAATAGCTATGGGCTAAAACTTAAAAGCCATGACGCCAGAAGAAAGGTCGAGAACTTACAAAACCAAACCCAGCTGTTTTGAATGTTGGTTCAACCATGGTGTATTGGGAGCAATGTTGTCCAATAAGCAACTTCATGAAGGGAACTTCATCAAATGCTGCTGCAATGCCGCCATTTGCACTGCCCTTTGGAAAAGTTCATCACATTCTTCAGGAGAATTATACACTATAAGTTTCTTCTCATCAAAGCCTAATTGTTTCAGGATTCCAAGAACAAATGAACCCTTCTGGTAGCCAACATTGTCCCCTCTCTTTATCAGCATTTTGACATCAGTAATTGTTGGCTGTAATTGCTGCACGGTAAGTAGCGAAGTCAAGCTAGCTGTGTAGCTTTGAGTGAGAATGAGCACAACAAAACACCATACAATCACCACAAATCTGGCCAAGTTGCTTATCACTCTCTCCCCTGTATACGTAAAAGTTAAAGAAAAAACGTCAATGTAATGCCTCGCATGGTGAATGTGAATGCATTAGTATCTAATAGAAGTCAAGAAAGTTGATGGGACATTTATTACTTTGTGAAAAGACCATTGTTGAGAATGAGAACCAGAAGCTTGTGCCAACTTGATGCCGAGCCGGGCCACGAAAATCTTCGTTTACTCTGTGTTCAAGAACCCACACTACAAATCCAATGAAAATGAAAAAACAGGCACTTGTCACCCAAAGGTCCCATGTTAATGGCTGCAAGAACACCCATGCATTTCTCTTCTTGTTATCTTTGATGGGCACAATCGTGGATACTCCGGATTCTGTATAAGGGAGTGTGAAATCTACATAATTTGATCTATTAAACACAATTGTTGTATCTCCCACCACAGCATCAAATTCCTGTTCAAAATCACCCAAAAAAAAAAAAGAAAAAAGAAACAGGGTTTTATGTTACATAATTAAGATGTGACTAGTACTATTCTAATTAGCATTAAGAGATGGATTTTTACCCCGAGAAATACTTGGTAGATCAAATCATTGTATGAACCGAAACTGTTGCCGTCAGGCTGAGCATAGGGGATAAAATCATAAGCGACAGCATATGGCAATTCCTCAATTACAGCTTTAAACACATCTATACAATATCCAGTGACAGAAGTTGTTTCTTGAGTTTTTGGATCAATTGTCACCTTCACAAAATCACTAAAGCCTTTCTTTACGGGCACTCCAATGCGTAGCTTCTTCTCATTTCTAGGAACCTCCCATCCCTTTGGATCAGAAGTAGAATCCCCTGGCCATATGATAGGTTTAAGTTTGGATTTTGTAGTCGAATTTGAACTCAGTTTCTGCGTTAGTCCTTTTTCTGGTGTCCAAAATCCAACCCCTCGTGCTCCATTATTCACATTAATAATCTCAAAAGCTGAAGATTTTAACTGCCCATCAACAAAAATGTAGTCCCCCGTAAGCCCTTTGAATCTTGTACTTGATAAAGCTTGGAGAAGTTTTGGACCATTCTGAGAGAAACCAAAAGCTTCAAGATCAGTTGTATTGCTAGAAACATTAGTCTTATCAAAGCCAAGACTTGTGACACCGGCTTTCTCAACTGCCACGGCTAGTGCCCTTGTAGCATCATAAGCTAATAACCCAAAAATGTTCAATTCAACATCAACAAGAGACGGATCCTCCTGTAAAAATTTCCTTTTCCATCGAACTCTAAAATTTTCGAGTGCCTTTGTTTTCAGAACATAAGGTCTCACGCCTATCACTCCTTGCATTGAATCAATCACTGAAGGCTCCAATGTTCTTAATAAATTGGTCATGCCATCAGTCATGATCCACACGCAGCCTTTATTCATCAAACCAATTTCGTTTGCTTTCTCAAAAATCCTAGAGCCAAGGGAAGGCAACATATGCAAAATGAACACTCTTGTTTGCATTGTGAATAGTTTGTAGAGCTCATTTTGAATTTGATCGTCAGTAGCCAAAGGAGAAATGACACTTCGATATGGCACCCGAGTGTCAATGGCTTGAAGGGCGTCAGTTAGAGAAGGAATCATTGCTTCTCCGTATTGATTGTCTACATAAATGGGCACAGCTTCTCTCCAACCAAAGGCTTTGATTATTGCAGTTATGGCACCAACTTGAGACGAGTCATTTAGGGAACCTCTAAAGAAGTATGGACTCCTAATGGAAGTAAGCGAAGGACTTGTTGCGGAAAAGACAAAATGGGCACTTGTGATTTGTTGCCTAGTTGAATTATGAAGTTGGCCTGCATGGAATTTTCTGGTCCCAGCATGGCCTGTACTTGTACATTTTTAAGCAAGTCCAGAGCTGTGAATTGACCAAAGAAAATTGTGATTCAATTTTCATCAAAATTTCAATCTCAAGTAATAAAGATTAAGTGTTAATAGTAATTTAGTCCCTAACCTTTCATAATCCTTTATCGATCCTTAGTTCCTCAATGTTGTTCGGCTCCTGTAATTAATGTTGCAATTTGCAACACTAATCCCTCTTAACAGTGAAATTGATGACAAGATAAATAATTATTTAACAAAAATATAACAATGTTATGTCATATGCCACGTTAGTTATATTATTATTCGCTCTTGTAAAATCATAATCAACTCATTTTCTATCTTAAATATGATAAATTAAGCTCGTCTTCCACCAATTTAGAAAATAAAAATTGAAATAGCATTTTCTCCCCTATTCTTTAAATTGTTGATAAAAACTTTGAGGTTTTTCTCTTTGATTGTATTGATAGTCTTGGCATAAATAAGCATAATATAATTATATCTCATCAACAAATGGATACTAATGTATGGTAGTAATGTAGTCGACAAGTTTCAAGATAAAAAAATGAACTTCTTTTCAATTAATTTTTTAGTAACTATCTTTGTCTAAATCTTTTCATATTGCTTATGTTATGGAGAGTGATAATATCCCATAACATTGTCCAATTAGCTCACAACTTTAACACTATTTATGCAATGCTTCAGAATCTTGGCATGCATCCATACAATTATCGGCGTATGGTGAAATTACTCACTAGTAATATTTTATTATACTGAATCTAAAGAATTTCGCAGGTAAATAGAGACTCCTTTTTTTGTTTTTTTAATTTGTGTTTTGCTCAAAGAAAAGCATTCCACAGTTATTATCACTAGTCAACGGTTTTGCTTGCTCATACAAGTATCAAGATTCGTAGTTTCCCAAGTCCTAGTCTGGGAAGCCTCACGCATCGGCAGGGACAGATGGTATGAGTAGAATTTATATTTTAAAAGATAAGAAATGGACAGCCGACAACACCCAAAAGCTCGGATGGTCAAATAAAAAAATATTTAAAATTACTTGGTCAAGCCCAAAATCAATAATTATAAGTGAAACTAATATGTTTGTTTTAACTTTATTATTTTAATTATTATCATTATTAATATATCAATTTTATTATTTTAATTATTATCATTATTAATATTATTATTTCGGTTAATTTTGTTGTTATTATTATTATTGTTAAATTTTATTAATTTTTTTGTTTTAATTAACATTATTGTCATAATTATTATTTTTAGTTTATTATTATTATTAATTATAATATATACAAATAATATTAGGGACACAATTAACAAAGGGTATTTTAATAACTTATAATAATCTATTCCAATTATAAAATAAAGTAAACACATCAATGGAAATGTTGTTCATTCCGATTTTGATTCCTACAACTCAAGTAAACAATTTATTCTTATTCAAATTTCTTATTACGAATTTAGCTCATTTCGATTCTTATTTAATAAATGCACCATCAGAATGTGTTTGGAACATAGTATTGTATATTGTTATAATATTGTTCACATTAATTTATTGCTTACCTATGTTTGGAAGTTTTGAAAACTAGATTGTGGTCAATTATATAATTCACTACAATGTACTAACTTTTGCCTTAATTGAAACATTAAATATATTTAAATTATATTTTTATTTTTACTATAATAATTATAATATTAAAAATAAATTATATTATAATATTATTTTATTATAATATATTATATTTATAGATTAATAATTAATATATAAATAATAATAAATTTAAATAACGAGTAGATCTAGAAATGTTAGTAATGATTAAATAATTATGAAATATTTATGAATTTGTGGAATAAATAAACATATTTATCTTTCTGAAGTTAGGACGCAAACATAGGCTTTATTTTTTATTTAATAGGTTGTGACTCATATAAACGAATACTAAATCATGCATTGTAATTGCCTAATATCAATAATAAAAATCCTCTTAAAATTTCCTACTTATTCTTTATTCATATCATTTAACAACTAAGCCGATAAATAAAATGATAATAATTATATTTTTTTCCTGAAATTTCAGAAAACAAGAGGGATTGCAATGAAATAACCTAAAATACATCCCTGCCGTTGGATTTATTTTTGCCATTCTTGTCTTGGACCTAATGGTTAAATTACAAAATGACAAAAGTAGTGGTATGTTGCAATTATTGCAACATAGGCGGCTCCCGTTTTAATTATTATTGTTATTTCACTTGTCAACGGTTTTGCTTATTTACAGCTAAGTAATTGGATAGCTTTTTTATATTGTACTGAAGCTCTATAAAAGCAGTACCGCGAATTCTTCTTATTTATTTATTATTATTATTATTATTATTTCATACACGTTTTCAGCTCCAAGCGATGCCAGCTCTGGATTTTGACGGTCAGGACATGAATAGTTTGGATTTTAAGCATCCAATGGAAACTCTAGCAATTAATTAGTAAAATTTAATGGGTATTTAATAAAACATAACTAGCTGTCAAGGAGAAATAATTTACGGTGTTTTTAGAGCTTATTTTTAATAAACAGTTATAATATGGATGCATTATTACTTACGATGGCAAAGAAAAGTTACTGAGCATTTACTTACTGAACAGTTTGTGAACTTGGCTTTGGGCCTTTGGTTAATGAGCTGCCGAAAAGATGCTAAATCTTTTGACTCTAATATCCTGATATTTGCCTTTACTTGTATGTGATTGACATTAATAAACAAATCAATTTGTACCTAATTTGTAATAAAGACGTAAGCTATTGAACTTACGCCAATAAAAATGTACGTCCATACATATATGAGAGAAACTTAAAGGTTAAATTCAGATCAAAAGAAAATCATGAATATGAATAACTATAAATTAAGAAGAAGCGAGAGATGGCGAATAATGATTGGGTACGTACCTGCAGCAGCAGCAACAACAACATCTCTTTTGGAATCCCTCGTGTTAAGAATAAGCCTAGTTTTGTAGTGAGAATTGGAGTTATAAAAATCCGAAAGGCTCATGTTGATGCAACTCAAAGCTACCTTCCCAACTTCTCCATTTATGTCAAGAACCAACCCCACATTAACTGGAACTGTTGTGTTCTGAGACATGGCTTTGTTAGTGAAGAAGAATAAGCTTAAGATAATTTGAGGAATTAGAATGAATGACAAAGAGGAGAAAAGTTTTGTTGGGTTGTTTGGTCTCGTCATTTTGAAGCTTCTATTTAGTAATAAGGTTTGATATTTTGACGACCGACGGCTCTTGTTTATATAGAGATGTCGCTGATACGACAGCCTCGACATGGGCGGTTGGACTAACTGTGACATTTCTTATTTTAAAAGAAAAGAAGAAAAGTCTTTAGTGACTGCGGTTGGAGGGAAATTTCGAGCTATTATATTTGTCAAATTAATCTTAACTAGTTGTAGCTTGAAATTAGCAAAACAAAATATCACAAATTGGTCATTTCACATACATCGATTACATGTCTATCTAGGAGTGCCGCGGTATTGCCTCCTTTCCATTGATTCCATGCTATGCGTGTTGACCTTTTTCTTTTTTAAATAATTGATTGATATATGAGCACAAATAATAAGAGTATGAAGTCATATTTGGGGGTCATTTGGCCAAAAAGATATGTAAATTATAAATAAAATAGTAAAAGGTCTCAACTCTGTGTTTGCTGATTTAGAATTAGTAGTTGTTCATCTTAAAAAGATATGTAAATTATAAAAATTTGGATCCACACCTCGTCTGAACCCTACATTCTCATACATCTTTACATCAGTAGCATGAGATAACAAGGCATGCGCCTAAATGGCTTGCTAGCAAAATCTCCTTAAAATATAGAATTCTGGACTAGTTCTCTCAAAGCTCAAGGATATGATTTGTCTGAAGCTCCGCAATCCATTCTTTAAACTCAATAATGGAGTGGGACATGTCTGAGTCCTATATTGTCTTACTCAGCTGCTAGCTCCAAGATTTCATCATTTTTGTCTCATTTCATGATCTCTCGTTTACCTTGACCAAATCAAACCCCATATATTTCGAAAAGAAAAAGTCACAAGAAAAATACGTAATATCCTTTGCTTCGTACAGCGTACCAAAGCCACAAGAACAGCTTTAATTTTGCAATAATAATAACCTTACCATAGTCAGCATCAAAACTAATTAAAGTAATTAATATTTCCTAGCCACCGTCAAAATTAATTATAGTAATTAATATTTCCTAACACTAGGTTTTATTTTTGTCTGTGGAGGCAGTAATTAATATTATTTGAATGAGTCTAGCTATCGAGTATCGACAGTGCTTAATACATCACAACAACATTAGCTTTACTTCGAGGAAGCATCCTTTGTCGTGTCAAAATAAATTTCTTGATCAAGTACTGTGTTTTACGTGATCATCGATCAAGCTTATTGACTCGCAAAGATTCTCAAGGCAGTAGCTAGAGTTTTAAATTTCAATCGAAGGCTGCATGTGCCTAACTTTTCTGCGGTTACCTACTAGTGAAATCGCCATCAGCGGATTCTGTATATTCAAATTTAATACAGATAAACACATATTAACTGCAGATGACTTTGGTTAATAAAATGTAAAAATTCCTAAATGACATTGGTTTCAAGACTTTAATTTGGAGCGAGCCTAAATACAACTTTTATCCCTTATCACCCCCAAGAATCGAACCCGGATTTTGGTAGAGGCTACAGCTGCATTGCAACTAACCCGACCACGCCTTTAGGGGCATATGAGTCTTTTTCAATATGTAAATGTTTTCTTTTTAATTATTTTTTGAAAAGCATACCCTGACTCCCAAAGTTTGGATTGTGGTAATCAATGCTATGCGCACAGCGCTTTTGTTAATTCTTTTGCTAAGTTTATGTTATTTTGTGAATATCTTTAAAAAAAAAAGTTCAAAAGGTTTTATTGAATTCATCCAAATCACCAAACTAAAGTTGGAATCTCCGTTTATGTTAAGAACCAACCCAACGTTAAGGCGATGTTTGGTTGGGAGGAGAGAATGGGGAAGATTGGTTGGGAGGAGAGAATGGGGAAGAGGAAAGTAATTTAAATTATACTTTTATTTCCATTGTTTAGTTGCACAAAATATATAAAAATTTAATTTTCATTAAAATTTAATATCCCTTATAATGTATAATTTGAATTCCACACCAAAGAGTGATGAAATTAAATTCCTCCTATGTTGAAAATTCAAGCGTCCAAAATTTCCCTTCAACATTTTAACTTATTTAATGTTATTAATAATTATTATTTATAATTTTATTTTATCAATTTAATATTATAAATAATTTTACATTAATTAAATTTAATGAATGATTTAAGAAATTTAATAAAATAAATAAACTTATTGATTTATTTAATATGAAAATATATAAATATAAATTATTTAGAATTTTTTAAAATTAAAAAGTTTGGTATTAATATTAAATTATATTTTATTACTAATATAGATAATTTAGTATTTAAGGTAAAAGATAAATTTGTCCAAAGAAAAAAATTGTAATTTCTTTCCCTATCAAATTTTATGTCAAACCAAAGAATGAAATTTAATTTCACTATTCTCTTTTACTTCTCTCTTCTTTTTCCCTTCCATTCTACTCTTTTCCTCTCCTCCCCTTTCTTAAAACCAAACGCCACCTAAGTGGAATTGTTGTGGCTTTTGACGGGGCTGTGTTATTCAAGAAGAATAAGATCACTAGAGGAATCCGAAAGAATGGGAAATGGGAAAAACATTTTGTTGGGTTCTTTAGTCTCATCATTTTGAAGCTTTATTTTAGTAGTACGTACGGTTTTGATATTTTGTTGATGGGAGTCATGGAGTGCTTTTGTTCTTGTTCAGTGTTAAAAGATTCGGAAAGTATGAAATACACAATTAATGCCCATAGAATAAGCAAGTAATCGTCTCTGCATGGGAAGTATATTTCCATAGATACAGTAGAAAATTTCTTTAATTTGGAGACTTTGGTTACATAGAAATTTCATGCTATTAACGGTAAAGTTGTGGGCTTTTGGCTGCTCTCGATGCATTGCACCTAAGTCACTGAACTTGGGAAAATAATCGAAATTCTTTTTTTTTTTTTTTTAATGATTGAAATCTCTCTTAAATTTTAAGATTCATTGAAACTCTTTGGTGTTAAAATAAATTTTCTCTTCTCGTCAAAGAAAAAAATTAATTTTCTCTTTGAAAAATTTAGTCCGCCAAATTTTCAAAAACATAGTTTTGTCAGATTTAAAAAGATTAAATTGTTCTCAGAGAAAGTAATTTGGTCGTTAAACTTTAACACTAAGGAGTTTGAAAGGATTTTAAAAACAGGAGGGGAATTTCGACCATTCTCCACCATTGAATTTCTACCTCATGTATAAATTAATTTATTATTGATTGAGAAGTGCATATAACAAAAATCTAAAAAGATGCAGTACACCAAAAATAGATAAGAAAAAAATTAGAAATCAAATTTTGGCACGAAATTATTGTTAACTAATTTAGTTAGGATTGGTAGCAATCTAAATTCGAGAGATCAGCTTGGTTCTATAAAGCATTTTTACAGTCTTCAGATGCTATTTAATATGGGTTGTAGTAAGGGGTCTACTAAGAAGTCTGATTTTTTTTTTTTTTTTGAGCAATACTAAGAAGTCTGAATTGAAACACTTAACATCATAGATTAAAAATCTGTTAGTCGTATATAGTTTGAGAATCTACATCAAATAAATGCGAGACCTACCCCTATATCAAAGACATATATCCACTCTTTCTAATATAATATTTGTATCCAATACTTTTGCAAATAAACAGTCAGTCTCTTCCATTTAATACGATTATTTATATTTCATCATAACTTTCTAAATTCAGAAATTAGCATAGCATAAGATAAAATAAAACAGCTTGTTGTCTTAACAACAAAACTCCTTAAATAAAAACAGACTTGGGACAATCTCGAAACCATAAGAAATGACTTGTCGGAAATTTCTTATTCACATTTCACAGGGTAGCACACGTCTGAGTCTGATCTCAATTTTGTCTCATTATTTTAATTTCATCATCCGCCGTTTACCTTGACCTAATAATCAAAGCCTTTTACTCATTCAATTTGAATGGGTCTATGTGCACGCAACATTTAACCACAAAAACACAGTTTCACCTTGAGGAAGCAACCGTTATTTTGTTATTTTAAAATAAATTTCTAGATCAAGTAGTGTGTTTTACGTAATATATCAAGCTTATTGACCTGCAAACATTATTTAATTCAGAAGGCATTAGCTGGGGTTTTAAAATATATATATTTTGTAATTAATCAAATGTTGCACGTACATATACTACTGAAATCTCCATCATCAGATTCTAATACTCTGTTCCTGAGTATACAATATAATATATAGCAACTCAGTTCTACCAACAATAATTAGTTAAAGTAAATGAAGGTAGCTACAGATCGAAGATTTGGTGAACATACAATCAGTAAGAAAATTGAAAAATTTCTTAATAACGTTGCTTTCAAGACTTTATTTCTAATTAATGGTTTTTTTTTTTCTATGCCTGATATATTTATTAGAGGAAGGTTGAATGTAAAACAAATTTTGCATAATGCTGAATCCTGTTGCCAAGTAACTAATTGTATCTTATTATTATTATGGAAAAAAACTTAAATCTTCAAAGCATAAACTCTTAATATTTCACGAACGAACGTACAAATCTTTTCAAAGTTTGGGTCACTGTGATCACACTGTGCATGCTTCTGCTCAGCCTAAATTCTTTGCCGCATGCTGCTGTTGTTTTTCCCCATAAAACTGACTTTATCACTTCTGAAAATGATAAATAGTCATTAGTCATTATATTTTGAGTTAAGTATCCGTTTAGTCTCTATATTTAAGAAAAATTATCTCAAAACACTCATGCTATAAATAACTCCAAGCCTTATTTTTTCTTTCCTTTTCCAATAATAAACTTACAGTAATATTTTTGGAGATATTAATGAAAAGAAAAAATAATAATTTATCAAATTAATCTTAAAAGTAACAAAAAAATTTGTAGAAACTTTTATATTAATTGTTGATGCAGGATTCTGTCTCTCGCTCGATTGCGACCGAGATCTCTCCTCAACGGTCTATTTAGTGCTTTCGCAACGAACTCTTCTCGCGTTACTCTCGAGGTGAGCGAGAATGATGTCCCACGCGACCCTTCGTTCCGTATCTCTCTGCGTACACAAAAACTCGGTCGAGTGCGCCGAGTGTTTTCCGTGCGTAAACCCTCCGACGCTCAAGTCGGTCAATCGGGCTTTACCCTTTTTGGTGGGAAAATGGTGCCAAATAACTCTTGGCTCTCAAAAATACTGAATTCTTTCTTAAGGTTTCTGATTTCAAAGTGTCTAACCCCTTTACCTTCGCCGAATACCCTTTTATACCTGCTTTCTGACATCGGCGCCCCGTGATCCGCGATCCACGTTCTCACGCTCTCCATTTTCTCCCGTTCATGGAGCGGGTGGCTGAACATCGTGGCTGTTGGTTGACTGGGCTTCGTGCCTAGATTCTCGGATGAAGGCGTGTTCCTCGCTAACCGCTATTTGACTGGGTCCACCCGCCCTTGGTGCTCAGAAGAGAAAAAGAACTCTCCGCACTGCGACCTCGAGGAGATCGTCCTCGCGAACGAGCAGGGGGTTCGTACTCGCAGGTTCCTGCTACCAGGCTTGGCTTGTCTGCTCGTCTTTGAGCAGGTTATCTCTTCGTCTAGGGGGTAGCTAGTCGTCCTCGCGAAATACCACCACAACACCGGTCCCCCAGTTTCTGGTATTTGCAATGGAATGGATAAATACCAGGAACTTGCATTAAAGGCTGGGTCGATCTAGGCTTCCCCGGGGTACATCTAGCTCTTTGGCCATAGGAAGCGAGGAGGTCGGTTTTCTCCCACTTCTTCTGTTTTGCCCTTTTCCGGAACTAGTAAACTTTCTCCTCGAAGGGTCACGTCATAATTAAATGCGAAAGAGGCGGTGATGATCTGTCCTTTCGTTTGAATTTCAAATCGACGGTTACAGGTGCCTCGGAAGACACGCCCCGTCAGCGGAAATAAAACGAAAGCTTTCATTTTCTTAGAAAAAACCCTAACTCCGAAAAGTAAATCCCTTACTTCACTCTCGCTCTCAAATCTCTCTGTAGCCAATCAGCCTCCTCTCCTTCTCCGGCGAGCTACACTGTTCTTATTTCTATTCGGGTGCCCGTTACTCAGTCTTGTTTCCTTCACTTCACTTTGGATTTTTCTTTGTTATTTCGAGTGGGATTGGTTGCGCTGTTTTTCGGGTAGATCTTTAGGAAATGTCAAAAGGGAAAGAAAAAGTGGTAGATGTTGATGACGACGAGCTAGGTTTCCTTCCTAGTTTGCTCGCAGATCCTGCTTTTGATCCTGGGATGCCTTTAGAGCCGACGAAGTCGTCTGGTATAGGTACTAGTGCTAGGAGAATGTCTCCTGAGGTTTCCACCTCGTCTAGTGATGGTGGTGATGAGGGTTCCCGGAGTTCGGGGGATACCTTAAGTGCGGGTTCTGGTGAGGAGTCTAGTGCAAAATCCTCCTCTGAAACAGTGCGACCAGGGAGACGAAAAGGAGCAGGTGGTAGGGCGTTAGCAGATGATTATGCTATTGACTACATAGATTGCCTAACCACCGTAGATGACCTGGTCGAACTCCGGACTATTTACGGCATCCCTCATGAGATTCCCCTCAGAGTCCCTGGTAAGAAAGATACTCCTAGTCGCCCACCTAGGGGGTATGTTACCCTGCTCCTAGAAAGTTTTAAATTTGGAATGAGGCTTCCCCTGCAGCCTTACTTCATCCAGATACTAGATGGGCTACACCTAGCTCCTGCTCGCAATCTAACGGGTGGAGGGTGCTCTGGTCAGTGCATTCGTCTGTGGAGCGGATGTGGTCTCGGTGCACCCACGGTGAAGTCAAGCACTGTACACAGTAAAGAGTAGCCCAAAAGATCTTTGGCTGGTATTACTTCATGTCCAGTACCAAGACCAGGAAACCCTTAACTGATCTCCCAACAGGTGGTGGTGGGAATTGGAAGAGGAAATTTCTGTTTGCTGGGGGTCCCTGGGGTCAAATGGCAGAAATAGACGAGAGGACATTTCGTGTCCCCTCCCATTTCACCGTTCCAGGTTGCCTGCTCGTTTTCAGAAATCTAATAGCCCATGCTCCTTTATCCTGTGCATAATTTCTAACTTGTGTTTTCTCTTCAAAATGCAGCTTCTTGGGGTGTGCACGTCGACCTTCGCCCTGCTCTACTCAAGCGGGTCGACACTGCATTGGCGAACTCTTGCCCGTGCAAGGATCTGCTGTCCGTTCACTGCCTGGTCGAGTCTCAGTTAGTACCAGCAAACCAAGCTATGGAGGATGCTGTGATCGGGGCTCTCAAAGGGAAGCGTGCTCGTCCCACTACTGCGAAGCAGGATCAAAGCAAGGATGCTCGTCCCGCGAAGCGAGCTTGCACGACGGAGCAGGCTGTCCCTCTGAGGTCTTTACCACCTCCCCCCACTAAGACTAAAGAACCCCACGGCGTGGGGAGCCGCGCAGGTCCTTCTTCCTCCTCTGTGCCAGCTGGACCAAAATTCCAGCCGCATGAAAATAGGCCTGAGCACTTGGTCCCTTATGTCAACGAATTTTCCAAACTCGTTAGCAAGAAGGATCTGGAGGACTTCGACGGTAGCACTCTAGGCGAGCTGGTTAGGGCTATGCAATCCAATGCTTTCCACCTCGGTTGCATGGCGACTTACTACAAGGCGAAGGTCGGTCGTTACGACCGGAAAATGAAGGAGGACATTCAGTCAGCCAAAAACAAGGCCGATGCTGCTGAGAAAAAAGCTGGTGAGCTCAACCTCGAGAATTTGAAGCTAGTCGAGCAGGAATCTCTCGCGCAGGCTAAGGTCATCACGCTTGAACAGGAGCTGAACCGGGTTAAGGAGGACTCTCAGGCACAAAAGGCTGTCCTCGAGGCTCAGCTCGAATCCCTCAAAGCTTCCTTCCAAGCCCAGGCAGCCGATTTAAAGAGGGAGGCTGATGAACAGTATGACGAGGGACTTCGGCACTCTTATCGGTGTATCATGGCGGTTCTTGCAAAGCAGCATCCTGATCTGAAAATGGGTGATCTTGCTGCTGGCATTAGTGCATATATGAATGCCGAAGCGGATAAGGATGGCGACGAGGACCCTGCTGCACATGAGACCGAGGAGAACATCTCCCCTCCTCGTGAAGTCCCAGCAGACATTGCCGAGGCGAGTACTCCTCCAGGCGCCACTGGTGATACTCCTCCCGCTCCAGAAGTGGAGCAAACAGGAAAAATGGAGCAGCCCGCAGGAACGGAGCAGGCAGGGGAGGTGGCCTCCGTTACTGATTTTCCATCTTCTTGATTGTACATGTATTTCCTTTGTTTTGTAGATTTCTTCTTAAGACTTTATATGTCGAGATTAAAGGCTGCTTAGCTATGGTAGCAAATTAATAAACAATTGCTTTATTTAGTGTTGGACTAAAAATACTGAACACGTATTGATAAGCACGCGTTCAGGCATATATATATATTTACTTGCCGCCTCTCTCTCTTTTTGTATCGTCTGCTCGTTTTTTGCTTAATCGAGCATATCATGGAGTTCTGCACGCCTTCGCTTGGTCGAGCAGAATCTGGCACGCTTGGCCTCCTGTCTCGCCATCGAGCAGGCTTTGAGACACTTTCGCCTTTGCATGCCTTAACGATTTTCAGACTTGAGTTACGTCGCGCCGCTTGGTCGAAAGGTCACTGCACGCTTGGCTTCTGTCTCGCCATTGAGCGGGCTTTGAGACTTGAGCCTTTGAATGCCTTAGCATTTTTCAAACTTCGAGTTCTCGCTCGCCGCTTGGCGAGTTGGCGACTCGCTGCACGCTTTGCTTCCTGTCTCGCCATCGAAAGCGAGGCTTTGAGACTTCATGGAGCCTTTGCATGCCTTGGCATTTTTCGAACTTCGAGTTCTCGCTCGCCTTCGTTTGGTCGAGCGAGAATCTGCACGCTTGGCTTCCCTGTCTCGCCATCGAGCGAGGCTTTGAGACTTCATGGGAGCCTTTGCATGCCTTAGCATTTTTCGAACTTGAGTTACGCTCGCCTTCGTTTGGTCGAGCAGACCGCACGCTGGCTTCCTGTCTCGCCATCGAGCAGGCTTTGAGACTTACGGAGCCTTTGCATGCCTTAGCATTTTTCAAACTTCAGAGCTCTACTCGCCTTCGCGTGGTCGAGCAGAATCTGGCACGCTTGGCTTCCTGTCTCGCCATCGAGCAGGCTTTGAGACTTGCGGAGCCTTTGCATGCCTTAGCACTTTTCAAGATTCAGAATTCTCCTCGCCTTCGCTTGGTCGACTTTTGAGACCGCACGCTTGGCTTCCTGTCTCGCCATCGAGCAGGCTTTGAGACTTGCGGAGCCTTTGCATGCCTTCGCATTTTTCAAACTTCAGAGCTCTGCTCGCCTTCGCGTGGTCGAGCAGAATCTGGCACGCTTGGCTTCCTGTCTCGCCATCGAGCAGGCTTTGAGACTTTGGAGCCTTTACTTGCCTTAGCACTTTTCAAGATTCGAATTCTCCTCGCCGCTTGGTCGAAGCAGAATCGCACGCTTTTGTCTCGCCATCGAGCAGGCTTTGAGACTTACGGAGCCTTTGCATGCCTTAGCATTTTTTACATGTATCGATGACAACTGAATGAAATTCCTCCACGTTTCATTGATTGCGAAATTAACTTACAGGGAATTTAAAAAGGGACTACGATGGAAAATTAAAACTTTAAAACTTAACAAAGTCTTACTGGAAGTACTTCTTGAGATGCGTTGCATTCCATGGTCGCTTCACCTCGTGGCCATCTGCGTGGACGAGTTTGTAAGCCCCGGGCCCAGCTACCTGCTTAATCCTGTACGGCCCTTCCCAGTTTGGACCGAACACACCTTGTGTCGGGTCTTTTGTGCTCTGGTTAACCTTTCTAAGGACCCAATCGCCGACCTTGAACTGTCGTATATGGACCCGTTGGTTGTAATGACGAGCAACCCTTTGCATGGGAAGATGAATGCTCCGATGCTCTCCTCTCTTCGTTTAACAAGTCTAGATTCAAGCACATCTGGTCGTTGTTTTCGGGCTCGTCGAAATAATTGGTTCGATGTGTGGTCATCCCTATCTCCACTGGTACGACAGCCTCTTGCCCGAATGCCAAAGCGTACGGTGTTTCCCCTGTTGCGATCTTATGCGTCGTTACGTATGCCCATAGCACACACAGTAGTTCGTCAACCCATGCTCCTTTCTTGCTCCCGGCTGGTCTTGAAGAGCCTCTTGATGACTTTATTAGGCTAACTTCCACCTCGCCCATTAGATTGAGGGTGAGCGGGCGAACAACTTCGGCTCTATCCCGAGTTACGCAAAACTCTGCGAAACTATGGTTGTCGAATCGCCGCCATTGTCGGTCACCGGGCGTAAGGAATCCCATACTGCCGTGAGACCCAGGTTTCTCCAAATAAAATCGGTTGTCTTCTTCTGTTATCCTGGCCGAGTCTTCCACCTCGACCCACTTCGTGAAATAGTCAATTCTGACGATTGCGTGTGTGGTCGTTCCTCCTCCCTTTGGCGGTGGCCCAATCAAATCAACTCCCGGGTTGAGCAAACGGCCATGGTGAAACCATAAAGTAAGCTTCTCGGGTGGCGGGTGGAGAAACACGCGAAACTTTGGCAACTCACGCAATTTCTAGTTTTCTCTTGTGCATCCGGTGCATCGTGGGCCGTATCCTCGCCTGGGGCCTTGTGGGCCGGGGATCTCGCACTGAAATGGTTTCCACAAACCCCCATGTATCTCCCTCAAAGACGTGGTCGGCGTCGTCCCTCGTCCGGACATCGTAGAACGGAAGGGTGTACCCTGCGTCGTCTGACACCGTCGATCATTGTGTATCTCGATGCTTGAGCTCTAATCTTTCGAGCTCGAACTTGTCTTCCTAAGAGAACCCATCTCTAATGTACGAGGTGATCGGGTCCATCCATGAACACCTCTCGCTCTACTCCCATCACTTCCACACTCCGCCAATCTTTGGGGCTGGTTTTTACTTCCACAGGCACTGTCTTGGGCATTTTTGGATCTGTCGCTGCTGCCATTCTGGCCAGGATGTCTGCTCGATGGTTTTCCTCCCTTGGGATCTGCAATACTTCCACCGATTCAAACTTTCCTATCATCTGCTTAACTCTCTCGTGTACCGCTCCATCTTTTCATCCTCGTTGAAATCTTTCCCCTACATGGTTGGCCACCAACTGGGAATCGGTTCGGATTTGCACTCTATCCGCTTTTACTGCCTTAGCCAATTCCAAGCCCGCTACAAAAGCTTCATACTCCGCCTGATTGTTTGTGGTTTTGAACTCAAATTTCACAGCGTAAGAGACCTCCTCCCCTTCTGGACTCTTTAAGACAATACCTGCCCCTGAACCCTGCTCCCCTGAGGATCCATCAACTGATATCTGCCAGATCTGATTCTTGTCGTTTTTCGTATCAATGCCGGTCTGGTCAACACTTTCGCTCGTGAACTCGCGAACGAAATCCGCCATTGCTCGTGCTTTTATCGCCGCTTCGGGGCTTATAGGCGATTAACTCGCCACTGACAATGATTTTACGAGCCACTGCAGGCATCCGACTTTATGCAAGGTCTCGACGCAACTGATTCGATTATGACAATTATGGAAATGCCTCAAGTACGGCCTCGACTTTCGAAAGCGACCACCACTGTGGCAAGCGCCATTTCTCCAGTGGTGGATATCTGGTCTCCGCATCAAGCAGGGCCTTGCTCGTATAATAGATGGGATACTGAACTCCTTCCTCCTCCCTCACCAAAACCGAGCTCGTTGCGTGGTCTGATACGGCCATGTACAGGAACAACATATCTCCTTCACGCGGAGTAGACAGCAGGGGTGCTTGTTGAAGGTACTTTTTTGTCTTTGGAATGCCTCGCTCACATTCGGAGTCCATTCTTTCTCTTCCTCTCCGTATTACTTTGAAAAATACCGCACTTATCTGCGCCGGGATATGAATCGGCTCAACGCCGCCAGTTTCCCCATGAGGCTTTGTATCTCCTTCAAATTGCGAGGAGACTTCATCTGCACGATCGCCTGGATCTTCTCTGGATTCGCCTCAATCCCCCGATGGCTCACCATGAATCCCAGGAATTTTCCCGATTCAACTCCGGCACACTTCTCTGGGTTAAGCTTCATCTTGAACTTTCTCAACAGCCCAAATGTCTCCTCGAGGTGCACAACATGCTCGTTCGGGTTCCTGGATTTTGTGATCATATCATCTACATACACCTCCATCGTCCTTCCAATCAGCGGTTTGAAAATTTTGTTCACCAGCCTTTGGTATGTGGCTCCCGCATTTTTCAACCCGAAAGGCATAACCCTGTAACAGAACAGGCCCTGGTTAGTAATGAATGCGGTGCTCTCCTCATCCTACTCGCACATTGGGATCTGGTTGTATCCCGAGAAGGCGTCCATGAAGCTCAGTAGCCCGTGACCAGCTGTCGAATCTACTAGCTGGTCGATTTTGGGCAAAGGAAAGCTATCTTTTGGGCACGCCTTGTTGAGATCAGTGAAGTCGACACACATCCTCCATTTACCATTGGCTTTCTTAACCAGCACCACATTCGATATCCATTCTGGGTAATTGACTTCCCGAATGAACCCCGCCTTCAAGAGCTTTTCGACCTCAACATTCACTGCATCATACCTCTCCTGGTTGAAGCATCTTCTTTTTGCCTCACCGCCGAGCTCCTTCCTTATTGCTAACTGTGGCAAGCCACCTGGGGTCGATTCCCGACATGTCTTCATGTGTCCATGCGAACACATCTGCATGAGCTCGAAGGCAATGCACCAGCTCAAGCTTCTGCTCCTCTCTAAGCCTCGATCCGATTCGAACTGTCTTTTCCGGATCATCCTGCTTCAGGCTTATTGTTTCTAGCTCCTCCACCGGCTCTTGCCTGCTATTCTTGACCCCCGCTCGGGTATCCAGCGATGTGATCTGCATTGTCTCCTTCGCTGCTGTGGAGTAGCAGCTCCGGGCAACTCTCTGGTCTCCTCGCACTACCCCTACTACTCCGTTTACCCGATACTTCAGGGCCAGGTAATGATTGGAGAGAACTGCTTTACTCATTCTTAGGAAGGGGCGGCCTAGAATCATCTGGTAAGGGCTCTCCTCGTCAACTACCACAAAATCCAGGAACATTGTCTTCTCGGTTGGGTGACTGCCTATTGTAACAGGCAGCTCGACCATACCCAAGGGAGTGAGCTTTCCACCTCCGAATCCCTTCAGGGAGGTATTAGTGTGCTCGAACTTGAGGTCTGATATTCCCATCTCCTCCAGAGTTGACTTGAACAGGATATCAACCGAGCTCCCCGTATCTACCAAATCCTGGTCAAACTTTTTGCTAGCCGCCGTGACTTTAATGACCAGGGCATCCTCATGTGGGTACAGGATCCCCTCTTCGTCCTCATCCGTCCACATGATCGGCACTTGTCTGACTCTTGCTCGTTTAGCTGCTGGGGTATTAAAGAACACCTCCTTGCTGGTCATGGCATACCTCGCATAATTCTTCCTCGATCTATTGGAGTCTCCAGCCAAAGTCGGTCCCCCAGCAATTACCCTCACTACTGGGTGCTCTCGGCTCAAACTTCTATCACACTGCTCCCCTTCACATGACGAGCCGACCATCGGGATGACCCCATCTACGAACTCATCCAGGTAGCGATTTCTCACCAAATCTTCAACTTGAGTCTTGAGATCCCTGCATTCGGCCGTGTTGTGGCCGTGGGTGCCATGGAACTTACAATATCGCCCCCTGTCTCTCCTGCTCGGTATCTTCGTTATTGGGGCAGGCGGGTACAGTAAACCCCACATCCTTCTGACCTCAAACACCTCCTCCAGAGGTACTTTCAACGGGGTGTAACGCCCATAGCTTTGGCTCTGGTCGATCATGTGCACAGCCCTTTCCCTCTGATTACCGATCGGCCCCGGAAAAGGTGCCTCTGGTCTACTCGGTCTTCCACCCTGCTGGGGTTGATATGGATGCCCGTATGTCTGCTCATGCTTTCTCCAGGAATCTCTGATTGGCGAACGAGGAGGCTGCATCCTGCTCTGCTGATACCGAGGTGGCCTCTGGTGAGGCTGATAATTGGTGACTCGTCCACCTGCACCACTGTCTGTGCCGTGGTGGTTCTTCCTCTTAATTGGACCCTTTCCTGGTGCGGCTCCCTTCTCTCTTCTCCTCAACCCTTCCGCCTGGTCCGTCTTAATTCTCGCCGCTTTTTCCTCCTCAATTGCTATATCCCTCTTCGCCTGTTCGTAAGCGGCGGAGTACGACTGAATAGTGGGGCTCCTCAGGTTATACCACAGGCGTCCAATCCGCACTCCTTCCTTCAATCCCCTCAATGCTTGGGGATGATTAAAGGCTCCCAGATCGAGAACAGCTCGATGGAACCTTTTGATGTATTCCCGTAGCGTTTCATCCTCCCCCTGCTTCATGCTCGTCAGCTCCATCATATCATCTTCCGGTGCCATTGCCCCCCGGAACTGTTCTGCGAACTCTTGGCATATCTGCTCGAACGACTTAATACTCCCGCGAGGAAGCTTTCGGTACCACTCTCGTGCTCGTCCCTCCAAAGACAACGGGAACACTCTACACCTCTGAGCTTGAGATAAACCCTGCACCCCAGTTATGTCGTTGAAGCGCTCTATGTGCACCAATGGGTCCGTTCGCCCCGAGTACTTGAGGTCCGGGACGCGGAAGTCTCTCGGGATGACTGCGCTCATAATCCCTGCTGAGAGGAGGGATTCGCTGTCTAGCATTATCCTTGACTGGTGCCCCGCTCCTTCCTCGCATGTCATCTATCACCTGCGCTAACCTGCGCACCTCTTCTTCTAACAGTATGGCGCGACCAGGGTCTCGTGCCGCGACCTGGTCCCGTTCCTGCTCGACATCATACAAGTGCTGCCGGAGTTCCCTTTCTTCCGCGTTCGTTACTCCGCCTTCGCCATCAAAGTATTGCCTCTCTGGGGATCGTCCTCTTCCTCCCTGGACTTCTCCCCGCTGAACTTGACCTCCCCCAACACCACCAAGTCCACTGATAGTGTGGCCCCTCGCCACATCGTCGCTGCTCCTTCCAACCACGTTACCTGGCGTCATCCCTCCGCTTCTCACCCCCTTCGAGTTTCTCTCCGTTCATTTCTCAGCTCGTGTAGGATGGCCATCAGAGTATCCATCTGTTTCTCCATTCGTTCCATCCGTTCACCCATTGCTTTCTCCCGCGCTTCATTAGCAATCTCCCTGAGTGTCACGGACTCATTATGCCTGGAATCGCTCCCTTGAGTACTACCCCCACCGGTGTCCATGGTTTTCTTCCTTATTTGCCTTCTTCTACTCTCTATCGACAGAAGCTTTTTGCTCAGTTCCCCACAGACGGCGCCAAAATGTTGATGCGGGATTCTGGTCTCTGCTCGACTACGACCAGGATCTCTCCTCAACGGTCTATTTAGCTGCTCGCAACGAACTCTCCTCGCGTTACTCTCGAGGTGAGCAGAATGATGTCCCACGCGACCCTTCGTTCCCGTATCTCTCTGCGTACACAAAAACTGGTCAGAGTGCGCCGGGTGTTTTTCCCGGCGTAAACCCTCCGACGCTCAAGTCAGTCAATCGGGCTTTACCCCTTTTTGGTGGGAAAATGGTGCCAAATAACTCTTGGCTCTCAAAAATACTAAATTCTTTCTTAAGGTTTCTGATTTCAAAGTGTCTAACCCGTTTACCTTCGCCGAATACCCTTTTATACCTGCTTTCTGACATCGGCGCCCCGTGATCCGCGATCCACGTTCTCACGCTCTCCATTTTCTCCCGTTCATGGAGTGGGTGGCTGAACATCGTGGCTGTTGGTTGACTGGGCTTCGTGCCTAGATTCTCGGATAAAGGCGTGTTCCTCGCTAACCGCTATTTGACTGGGTCCACCCGCCCTTGGTGCTCAGAAGAGAGAGAGAACTCTCCGCACTGCGACCCCGAGGAGATCGTCCTCGCGAACGAGCAGGGGGTTCGTACTCGCAGGTTCCTGCTACCAGGCTTGGCTTGTCTGCTCGTCTTTGAGCAGGCTATCCCTTCGTCTAAGGGGTAGCTAGTCGTCCTCGCGAAATACCACCACAACATTAATACTTTACTTTTAGGATTAATTCAGTAAAATTAAATTTTTATAAAGTAATTATTAGTAAGATTATTACACAGTAACAATTTACTATGTCTCATTCAATTATTTTTATTTTTATTTTTTGATAACAAAAAAATAATTGAATGAGACATCATTGAATTCAGGTCTCATTCAATTGTTTTGGACGATAAGAATGAATTTAAAATTAGATGCATAAAAGTCTCAGTCATGGTTACAGTCCAAGTAAAATTTTGGTTTTGTTATTACAAACCGATCCAATTAAACAATTAAGCTTTCAATCAAATTATAAAATTGGGCGGTCACAGGTCAAAAGTCACAACTCACAAACCAGTAGCTACTTGCGGGTAAAATTTCACAATTTTTTTTTCTTTTTAATCCTTTTTGAACTTGGAATACGTAAGGTCGTGCTTGTATAACCCAACATTGTATTTACAAAATTCAAAGGCTATTAAGTCTTATGCTGCTTATTCAACTTATCCTGTCTTGAACAATAAAACAGAAAGCCAATCGTGAAGAAAAGGGCAATAGACGAAGCAATTGCACGCGTGATCTCAAAATTCAAAGGCTATTAAGCAATGAAAGCAATGAAACATTGCGTAGAAGAAATGGGGGAATTAGTCCAAAATTCAAAGGCTATTAGTCCAATGGCCCTAATGAAGGATTCGGACCGGAAGGAGGAGGCAAAGACATCCACCCACCTCCTTTACACTGTACGGAGAGAAACCCCAGCAAAGCCATTGACTTTATGTGCACTAGCAAAGCCAATGCTTTTTGGTAACAATTATCTTACCCAAGACTGCAAATCATTCTACCAGACTTGGCATCGACAAAGAACACGCTAGTTTTTTCATAGCCTAATAAAAGTGCACCGTCATCCCATACATGTGGCATCCTTCTCATTAACTCTTCAACCTCTATAGAGGGTTTCTGTCAAACAAAAAAATCATATTAGCGTAATGCAAATATACAAACTTAACTTGCAGACAAAGTACGTATGGCAGCAGAACGTGGCAAATGACAAGATGTGTTCTTAGTTAGTCATAAATAATAAAATGACAAAGTCAGCAACTCTCACTCACGAAAATTAATAAAATAATCGGTGTAATAATTAGCCTGGTTTTGTAATGAGAATTGGAGTTATAAAAATCCGAAAGGCTCATGTTAATGCAACTCAAAGCTACCTTCTCAACTTCTCCATTTATGTCAAGAACCAACCCCACATTAACTGGAACTGTTGTGTTCTGAAACATGGCTGTGTTAGTGAAGAAGAATGAGCTTAAGGTAATTTGAGGAATTAGAATGAATGACAGAGGAGAAAAGTGTTGTTGGGTTGCGTAGTCTCATCATTTTGAAGCTTCGAATTAGTAATAAGGTTTGATACTTTGACGACGGATAGCTCTTGTTTGTATAGTATGTCGCTGATATGACAAAAATCACAGATTGGTCGTTTCACATACATCGATTACATGTGTATCTAGAAGTGGAAAGAGTTTTGGGTACCGCTGGATTGCCTCCTTTCCATTGATTCCATGCTATGCGTGTTGAGCTTTTTTTTTTTTTAATAATTGATTGATATATGAGTACAAATAATTGGAGTATGAATCATATTTGGGGGTCATTTGGCGCACAACTTGTCGTGTGGAATCGGAAAGGATCAAAAGGTCTCAACTTTGTATTTACTGGTTTAGAATTAGTAGTTGTTCATCTTAAAAGATAACGTAAAATTATAAATATTCGGATGCACACCTCGTCTGAACTCTATATTCTCATACATCTTGTGCATCCGTGGCATGAGATAAAAAGGCACCTAAATGCCTTGGTAGCAAAATCTCCTTGAACTATAGAATTTTGGAGTAGTTACCTCAAAGCTCAAAGATATGATTTGTTGAAGCTCCTCAATCCATTCTTTAAACTCAATAATGGAGTGGGACATGTCTGAGTCCGATATTGTCATACTCTGCTAACTCCAAGATTTCGTCATTTTGGTCTCATTTCATGATCTGCCGTTTACCTTGACCAAATCAAACCGTATATGTTTCAGAAAGAAAAGTCACAAGAAAAATTCGTACATCTTTCGCTTCGCCACAAAAACTTCTTCAATTTTGCAAAACTTGATCGGGAGCAACGACAACTATTAGGTGTTATCATATCTTCAGGAGATTTGGTTCTTCAACTTATAAATGACATCCTAGACCTTTCCAAGGTCGAGTCAGGTTGGCAATTCATTACCTTTCACTGACTGTGGAGATAACGAAAGCTTTAATTACTATAATTAGTATATCACATTCCGAAATTTATGTTTTTCTCTTCTGTTCAGGTGTTATCAAGCTAGAAGCTGCAAAGTTCCGGCCAAGAGAAGTTGTAAAGCATGTACTTCAAACTGCCGCAGTTTCACTGCAAAAGATTCTTATGCTGGAAGGAGATATAGCAGATGATGTTCCTATTGAGGTGAGATTTTCACGACATACAACCGTTTTGACAATTTTGTTGCGCATGGATACGGCATGTCATACATTCAGCTCTGCAAATCATCATTCAAAATATTGCCTCACTTTCAGGTCATTGGAGATGTTTTACGAATTCGACAAATCCTCACCAACTTGATCAGGTACTTTATTTATGTTTCCACAGATCATCAATTACCTATGAAGCACGGTAGTTAAGTTTTTCAGTTTTGCGGAGGATGGTATTAAATTGATCCATATTCTTTGCAGTAATGCAATCAAGTTTACCCCAGAGGGAAGGTAGGGATAAAGCCTTATGTGGTACCTGTCTATCTGAGCCTCCTTTTGCAAAAGAAGGATTGAAACAAAAGTCAAAAGCATATCAGTCTACAACAGATGCGGTGAAAGAAGAGAAACATCAACCAAAATCTCAAACTACCAGTGACCAAAATGGTTTTCATGATAAAAAGCATGGCAAAGGTTTACCAAGATCATAAGCATAATGATGACCCTGGCAACCCGGTTAGTCATGGAAACTCAATGAATGAAGATTTAGAAACAACAGTTTGGATTCGTTGTGATGTACATGACACTGGTATTGGAATACCAGGTAGCGCCAATGCATTATGCTCAAGTTGTTTGTCATAAAATTTTGGTTTGATTTTGCTTTAAAGAGTACTTATTAGTTGTGTTCATTTTCATATACCAGAAAATGCTTTGCCAACTCTATTTCGAAAATACATGCAAGTCAGTGCGGATCATGCTCGGAAGTATGGTGGAACAGGACTTGGCCTTGCAATATGCAAACAGCTGGTGAAGTATTCTTGCTATAACTAATTATGTTACCTTGTGTTGGAAGTTTCTCCTTACCATTCACCTTGCAAGTATTAAACTTCAATAATTGATTTTCTGTTGCTAGTCGTAGGTGAAGGTTTATTCCTTAACGGCATCAAATTGTTGACCATTATGCTAACATTTCTATGCATTTGTAATAGGTTTAGCTGATGGGCGGTCGTCTTACAGTGACTAGCAAAGTACATTGTGGATCTACGTTCACATTTATACTCCCATACCAGGTTTCACCGATAGAGGAAAATTCTGACGATCCTGATGATCTATCAGATATGGCTGATCATGATTCTGTGACAGATGACGTGACAGCAGGTTTTTTCCAATTCCAACCTCGGACTTTAGGCTCTCTGTTCTCTTCCAACGGAACCAGCAGGAGTCAAAAATTGTTACCAAATAGCATTGCCTTTGCCAGTGCACATAAAGTCAATGGCTTCTCAGAGACGTCTAACTCATTTCCTTCTAATAATAGACAGAAAGAAACAGCGCCACTTGAAGATTCCTGTTCAGTGGCTGAAGTTGCTGAGACATTATCAGAACCTGAAAGCTCATTTAGTCACAGCCCTGAACCTGAAAATGAAACAGAAGTTTCTAGAGGAAAACAGTGTCATGTTGAGACAACCAGTTGGTTCCAAAATCCTGCTACAGACTCCACAAGCCACTCAGAGGCTAATGGAGAGATGATTCAGACGTCAAAGAAAATGAACCTCAAAAAATATGTGAAATGCAGGAGAAACCCGTCAGAATTTCCCAGAGTCCATCCAGCAGCAGTGCAGGAGTACCTGAAACAAAACCAAAACCAAAGATCCTTCTGGTAGAAGATAACAAGATTAATGTGATGGTGGCAAAGTCAATGATGAAGCAGTTAGGCCATAGCATAGATGTTGTGAATAACGGAGTCGAAGCTGTACATGCAGTTCAGTGCCAAAATTATGATCTCATTCTGATAGTAATTTCAGGAATGTTAGGATTTAGTCAATCTAAGCTTGACAATTTAAAAGTTCTAGTAAACACTAGTCATATGACTTTTTCAGGATGTCTGCATGCCAGTTATGGACGGCCTAAAAGCTACAAGATTGATTCGCTCTTTTGAAGATACCGGCAATTGGGATGCTGCTGCTGAGGCTGGAATTGAGCAAGCTATGCCTTCTTCACGTTCATCAAATCATTTTAAGCGGATACCAATAATTGCGGTGAGCACTTTACTCTTTAAACCCACAAACACTGATCTATTACCATATACTAACAAATTAGTTTATGCAAAATACAGATGACAGCAAATGCATTGTCAGAGAGTGCAGAAGAGTGTTATGCAAATGGTATGGACTCATTTGTTTCAAAGCTAGTCACTTTTCAAAAACTGAAAGAGTGTTTGGAACAATATTTTCCATAGTATATGTCTCTTGTAAATCTATGCTTATGTACAAAAAATATGATTAGGAAAGTTTTGTAATCAGTGTATCGTGGTCTTCTCATCCATTAGCATTTCTCTCTTTGTAAATAGTACAGGTCTATATCATTCTTTCTTAACCCTCCCCAATAAGATTTCGTCATTGCATGTCTTCCTAAAAATTAGATAAATGATACATAAACAATGGTTACTGGCTAGAGGTAATTGGACAATTTGGGTTGAGCATTTTGCCCAAGCAGAACCGAACAAATGAACCAATCAGTTTTGGTTCGAATTTTAAAAAATGAACCAATACCAAGGAAACCAACAAAACGAACTGAACCGAAATCGCTCACCCCTACTGGGTTTCTTATCTGATATTCAGAGTTATATGCTCACAATGAATCCGTAAAATTTCCACCAATAGCAAGAGCACTGACTTGAATTTTTGTTATAATTTAATATAACAAAGCCAAGCGGCGCCAAGTGAAAAAACATGAGCTTAGTTAACAGTTCTCTTTGCCTGCAGTTACATGCTATCCACTGCTAAACTAATGTATATCATTTTGTCCCTGGATGTGCTTTTTTTTTTTTTAATCTGTGTCTATGGTCTCATTCCAGGTCTGAATTTCTTCCATGAGAACATCCCTTCTAGAGATTAACTATTGATTTACTATGGTCTTTAGCTATGTTATTTATCACTGCATTAGTTGTTTTCACGAACAACTTGGGGGCTTCTTGCTATTTCTTGATCTGGGTTAGTGAGCTCAACGGCAGACACTATCTCTGGAGGTGCTTGAGTTTGACTATTTGGATTATGATTCGAATTACCATACTCAGTTCTGGCTGTTCCTTGCTCTCCGTAGAAACAAATGTGGGAATCTGCATGCTGTGAGTAGCTTGAAGGACTGGCTGGGTAGCGACTGTCTGGAGAGGCTTCAGTTGCACCCATACTATGAACTTGGATGCCACCTTTGTCTTTGAAAGTATGTGCACTGAGGTCTCTTGAAACAAATATTCTGAGAAAAATGCGAATTCTTGACAACAATGATGATTCTGAATTCTTCAAGACATTCCTGTGCTGATGGACAAAAACAGCCAGGAATATTATGAGAGCTAAGATTGCAACAATGCCAGCTATGAGAAACAGACCCCAGAAACTGTTAAGGCCAAGGCTCCGAGAAGACACAACGGTACTTTCATCTGGGCAGCTAGAATGTATCTTGAACCATGCATCTTCAATTTCCTTCATTTTATCCCCTTCAGTCACATTTAAGATTGCCTTCGAAACATCAGGTACTAGAGGGGAATGTAATGGGAAGACCTGCAAATCACCAAACAAGAGAAAATCGGCATGAGAAATTATGAAGGTTGTAATTGATGTGCTTCTGCTTAATTGAGAACAGCTTAAGTGTTTGGTGAATGCCCTCTTTTACTGGCAGTTAATATTTATCAACCACCCATTCATCCATTCTTGCTAGTTAGACATTTTGTTACAAATTGCTATGGACTAAAACTTAAAAGCCACGGCGCCAGAAGAAAGTTCGAGAACTTACAAAGCCAAACCCAGCTGTTTTGAATATTGGTTCAACCATGGTATATTTGGAGCAATGTTGTCCAATAAGCAACTTCCCGTAGGGAATTTCATCAAATGCTGCTGCAATGCCGCCATTTGCACTGCCCTTTTGGAAAAGTTCATCACATTCTTCAGGAGAATTATACACTACAAGTTTGTTCTCATCAAAGCCTAACTGTTTCAGGATTCCAAGAACAAATGAACCCTTCTGGTAGCCAACATTGTCCCCTCTCTTTATCGGCATTTTGAAATCAAAAATTGTTGGCTGCAGTTGCTGCACAGTAAGTAGCGAAGTCAAGCTAGCTGTGTAGCTTTGAGTGAGAATGAGCACAACAAAACACCATACAATCACCACAAATCTGGCCAAGTTGCTTATCACTCTCTCCCCTGTAAACGTAAAAGTTAAAGAAAAAACGTCAATGTAATGCCTCGCATGGTGAATGTGAATGCATTAGTATCTAATAGAAGTCAAGAAGTTGATGGGACATTTATTACGTTGTGAAAAGACCATTGTTGAGAATGAGAACCAGAAGCTTGTGCCAACTTGATGCTTGGCAGGGCCACGAAAATCTTCGTTTACTCTGTGTTCAAGAACCCACACTACAGCTACCACGAGTTAAGTCTTCCTTCACGAAAGCTCTCTCATTGTAGAGAGGCTTGAATGGAAGCTCTGAGGAGTCTTAATGACTCAGGTAATCACTCCAAGGTGAGTGCGTCATTATCATTATAGTTTCACTGATCTTGCAACTCTTCTTGTTGTTGGATCATTGGCTGTAAGTTGTTTAATAAATAGAATCGGTGAGAGCCGAGTTGGCGAGGGGTTTAAACACTGGGTAGTACAGTACAGTTAGGTAGATAGAATCTTTATCCTGAAGCATTAACTACAATGGATACAGATGAATTAATCCGCAAATGCAAAGCTATAACTATACGAGAGGAAGATAAATCCAAGGTGACGCTGGAAGGAAATATGAAGGCCAAAAGAAAAAAGGCGCTGGCAAATTGTTTAATGGGCAAAGTCCTTATTACGAGAGCAGTCAATAAAGAGGGACTAAAGATGGCATTACAACAAGTTTGGAGGACTTTTAAAGAGGTGAAAATCGAGAGCTTAGGGAACAATATATTCATGTTTAAATTCGCAGAGGAAACTGATAAAAAAAGAGTCTTAGCAGGGGGCCCTTGGCACTTTGATAGGGCTTTGATTGTTCTTGCTGAGCCAAGGGGAATTGGAGAAGTCTCAAAGCAATCCTTTACCCATACATCCTTTTGGATTCAGATTCGAAACATTCCACTTGCATGTATGGAAAAAGAATTTCTCTACGAGCTGGGAGGAAAAATTGGGCTAGTGAAGGAGGTTGAAACAGATGAAAACGGGGACTGCATTGGAGAATTTGCAAGGATAAGGGTAGTTATTAACATAACACAGCCTCTGGAGAAAATCTTGTTCCTTAAGCAAGAAGGAGAAACAGATATCCCAATGCCAGTGGTCTACGGACGGCTGCCAGACTTTTGTTTTTGTTGCGGAGTGATTGGGCACCAATATAAAGAATGTAGTAAGTATCATGGCCAGCAAAAAGAGGAGTTACCATTTGGGGGCTGGATGAAAGCAATCATGCTAGGGGGACGCTCAAAGAGTAATCGAAGTAAGGGGAGATGGAATTATGAGGGTGGTAGATCGGAAGAGAAATCTGTAAACTCAGAGCATCAAGGCTTCTCCCATCAGCAAAAACAAAACCAGAATAACCCGGTTGAAGTAAACGGGTCAAAACCCATTGAAGAAGAAACGGGTCAAACCAAGACGCTTGTGAGGATTGGTGAGGTGGACGAGGCAGCTGAACAACAATTAATGAGAGGAGTGACAGAACTGATGGGAGATGAGAAGATAGGCGGCAAAAAGCAAGATGCTACTAGTAATGCAACAGAGCCTAGAAGGTTGAAAACGGAGGCGGAAATGAGAAGGAAAAAGGAGGGAAAGTTTTGAGGCAAACCAAGCGGAGACGAAGGAAGTCAAATAGATGATGGGTGAGACTTTCAAATAGGGCCCAACAAGAGAAGATGGAAGAGGCAAGCTAGAGAGCCAAAAGAAGCGGGAGTTAGAGTTGAGCTAGGGGCTAAAAAAGGCCCATTGGCGAGACAATTAAACACACCCAAAGAAGAAAGCAAAGCTGAATAGCTTGACCAAACCAGAGCGTTTGGTCAAGCTATTCAAGGATATAGTTAAAAATACAACAGATATCGGCGGAGGTCAAAACACGGCCGGCCCAGCGGAAGCTATGAAGATACTCAGTTGGAACGTTCGGTTTGAGAATCCCAGCGTTTCTAGCTTTAAAAAAAATCCTCCATTTGTATAGTCCTCAGCTGGTTTTTTTGTGTGAAACAAAGCTGACAACAATACAAATGAACACGGTTGGGAAAGTTTGAACTTTGAAAATTGTTTTGTCTTTGTAGTTCAGTGGAAGAAGTGGGGGTATGGCAATCTTTGTGGAATTCGGAAACTTGTATGCAAATTAAGTCTTTCAAGCAAGCATCATATCGATCTTTGAAGTTCAAATGGCAAGTGGGAAGCAAATGAGATGCACCGGTATATGGGCATCCGTATAAGCAAGTCGAAAAAAGCAAACATGGACACTTCTAAGACGATTGGTGGCTTATCTGCTAGTCCTTGGTCGTGCTTTGGGGATTATAATGAAATCATGCATCCGAGTGAAAAAAGTGGAGGTAATGACAGAAACTTGAACTCAATAAATGAATTTAGAAAGCCTTGAGGATTGTGGTGATGGATGTAGGCTTTACAGATACCCGTTCACTTGGAGTAATGGGAGATTTGGGTCGGGATTTGTGGAAGAACGGTTGGATAGATTTGTTTGTAACAAATCATGGAGCGAACATTTTGATGATCAGCAAAAGAAGAAACCTAGATACGTGGACTTGATCATTGTCCAGTGTTAATGGCGATTCAGGAAAGAAATGGAGGAGTAAATTTCTGGGGGAGACATTCATCACGGATTCATTATGAGGACATGTGGAGCCCGTATGAAGCATGCAAGGATATAGTTAACGAAGAGTGGAACTGTATGGATCGTGGAGCGAGGACAACCCCGCAAACTCATTCCAGAAGTAGCAAAAAAAAATTGATGGCTCACTGGGAATTGAATTGGAGTAAAAAGGAATTTGGTGGGAGAGAAAAAAGCTAGCACAATGGCTAAGAATCACCAAGGGTTTAAAACAGAGGAGGGTTCAATATGAGAATGGAGATGAGATAAAAAGGGTGGAAAGACAAATTCAAAACATCCTCATTGATGAAGAAATTTTCTAAGGCAGCTCAAGAGCAGATTGGCTTAAGGAAGGCGATAAGAATACGAAAATTTTCCATCATAAGGCTTCATCTCGGAAAAGAAAGGAATAGAATTTGGGGGATCGAAACTGATGAAGGGAAATGGGTTGTGAAGGCTAAAGAAGTGGAGCAAGAATTCTGCAACTATTTCACAAAACTTTTCACAACCTCCAAGCCAAGTCATGATCAAATGGCAAAGCCCTCGGCTGAATCACCCAAGAGTTTCGGAGATATGAATAAGTCACAGCTAGAGAGCCGATTTCAGCAGAGGAAGTGGCTGAAGCTCTAAATCAGATGGGTCCAACCAAGGCGCCGGGACCGGATGGGCTGCCAGCAGTGTTCTATTAAAAGCATTGGCAACAAGTTCAAGAGGGAGATACCACTACTTGCCTTCACATTCTTAATAAGCAAGGTACAATAACTCGCTCAATCACACCTACATTGCTTTGGTGCCAAAGATTAGGAAGCCTAGAAAAGTCACAGATTTTAGGCCTATTAGCCTTTGTAACGTTATTTACAGAGTTGTGGCTAAGACAATTGCTAATAGGTTTAAACAAATTCTGCACAAAATAATTTCCCCATGCAAAGTGCGTTCATTCCCGATAGGCTAATTACAGACAATATAATAGTGGGTTATGAATGCCTCCATAAAATTAGGCACTGCAAAGGAAAAAGAAATGGCTTGGTAGCCTTGAAACTTGATGTTAGCAAAGCATATGATAGATTAGAATGGAGCTTTCTTGAGCAAACCATGAAATGCCTAGGCTTTTCCCAAAATGGATTAGTTTGATCATGAGATGCATAAGTTCTCTCTTTTTCTATCATCATAAATGGTACGGTTAGAGGGTTAATCAAACCTCAAAAGGCCTAAGGCAAGGTTGCCCTTTATCCCCATACTTGTTCATAACATGTGCAGAGGCCTTCTCCTCATTGTTGATCCAGGCAGAACAACAGAAGCATATCCATGGGCTGTCATTTGGTAGAGACTTGAGGATCTCCCATCTATTATTTGCCGATGACAGCCTCATATTCAATAGAGCCACAATTGCCGATTGCCATAACTTGAAAAAGATCCTGGATTGTTACTCAGCAGCATCTGGACAAATTTTTAATTTTGAGAAATCTTCTCTCTTTCTAAGCGGCAACATCCAGAGTGATCAAGCTACTGCAATTGGGAATATTTTCCAGCTCAACATTGTTTCAAGGCATGAGAAGTACCTAGGCCTACCATCTATGATTGGGAGAAAGAGAAGCAGCTTTTTCAACGACATTAAGTTGAGGATTTACAACAAAATCTCAAGTTGGCAGCACAAGCTCTTCTCTTGCGGAGGCAAAGAAATTCTGATCAAAGCTGCAGCACAAGCCATTCCAGCCTACGCAATGAGTGTATTTAAGATTCCTATGGGAGTGTGTAATGATATTCAGCGAGTAGTGGCAAACTTTTGGTGGGGATCAAAGAGTGATAAGAGGAGTATTCACTGGTCAAAGTGGCGAAAGGCTCGAGTCAAGCTAAATGGCAGGGAGGGATGGGGTTCCGAGATTTTTCAAGTTTCAACCAGGCGTTATTGGCCAAACAAGGATAGCGGATTTTGAAATGTCCAGACTCCTTAGTGGCGAGAGTTTTGAAAGCTAGGTATTTTCAGCATAAAGAATTCTTGGATGCAAAGATTGGATCCAACCCCTCTTTCATTTGGAGAAGCATTCTGTGGGGGCGACATATTATACATGCTGGCTCTAGGTGGAGGATTGGAAATGGCCAGCAAGTTGAAATTCATAAGGCCAATTGGATCCCCAAACCGCTGACTTTTAAACCTGTGTTCAAGCCAACTATGCCAACTGATGCTCTGGTTTCTGAGTTGATAAATGAGGAGAATCAATGGGATGAAAGGCTGATATACGAACATTTTGATAGAGTGGATGCTGAAAATATTATTAGAATCCCTTTGCCGAGAAAGCCAAGGGAAGATGAAATCATTTGGCACCATGAGAAGAAAGGTCAGTTCCTTAAAGAGCGGGTATCAAACAGCTCTTAGACTGAAATTTCCAGATATGCCATCAAGCTCAGAAGCTATGAAAAACCAGTGGAATATAATCTGGAACCTAGCTTTGCCGGAGAAGATAAAAATTTTTGTATGGCGAGCTGCTAAGAATATCCTGCCATCAGCTGAGAACTTGTGGAAGAAACAAATAATTCAGGAGCCTACTTGCCAAGCATGTAAAGTCACCGGAGTCCTGCTTTTGTCATGTGTTGGTGGACTGTAAGTTCGCCAAGAAAATTTGGAGCCTGACTCATATGGCAGAGGATATCACAAGGAAGTCTGGGCACGACATTCTGAATATGTTGCATGAAATAAATCGAAGCAGAGGGAAAGCTGACTTAGAACTGATGGTAACAATCTTTTGGGTGGCATGGAACGCAAGAAACAAGATGTTGTTCCAGGGAAGAAGAGAAAACCCCGGTGGTTGTTGCCAAAGTCAAGCCAGAATTGAAGCCTATGCAAGAGTTAAACAATTGGGTGAGGCTCGCAAGAAATTCAGCAAAGGAAGCTTAACCAATCTTGGAGTCCCCCCAAGCAGGATATGCTAAAGTAAATGTGGATGCAGCCACCAACGCAGAGAAAAATATTGCAGGGCTGGGAGCTATTATTAGAGATGAGAGTGGGAAGATGATAGCAGCTGCAATCAAGGTTTCAAAATTTTATGGAGATGTTTCTTTTGCTGAAGCAGAAGCTATGGAGTGGGGCATGCAGATTGCTAGGGATGCACATGTAAGAACTTTGATTGTGGAATCGGATGCGCAAGGTGTGGTCAGCTTAGCAAACAACAGGCAGGGCAGCAGAACCGAGATCTTTTGGGTGATTTCAGAAATCCAGAGCTTAATGAAACAGTTTGATCAAGTCAGCATCAAGTATGCTCATAGATCTTGCAATGCCATTGCCCATTCTCTAGCTAAACTAGCATTAGAGAAATGCGAAACTGTTGTGTGGATGGGATCTTTCCCTTCAAATTTGATGTATCTTCTTTGTTAGTTGAATTAATGAAATTTTTCTTTTCAAAAAAAAAAAAAAAAAAAAGAACCCACACTACAAATCCAATGAAAATGAAAAAAAAAAGCCACTTGTCACCCAAAGGTCCAATGTTAATGGCTGCAGGAACACCCATGCATTTCTCTTCTTGCTATCTTTGATCGGCACAATCATGGATACTCCAGATTCTGTATAAGGCAATGTGAAATCTACATAATTTGATCTATTAAAAACAATTGTTGTATCTCCCACCACAGCATCAAATTCCTGTTCAAAATCACCGAAAATAAATAATTAAATAACAGACTTTTACGTTACATAATCAAGATGTGACTAGTACTATTCTGATTAACACTACGAGATGGATTTTTACCCCAAGAAATACTTGGTAGATCAAATCATTGTATGAGCCGGAACTGGTGCCATCAGGCTGAGCATAGGGGAAAAAATCATAAGCGACAGCATATGGCAATTCCTGAATTACAGCTTTAAACACATCAATACAATATCCAGTAACAGAAGTTGGTTCTCGAGTTTTTGGATCCATTGTCACGTTCACAAAATCACTGAAGCCTTTCTTTACGGGCACTCCAATGCGTAGCTTCTTCTCATTTGTAGGAACCTCCCATCCCTTTGGATCAGAAGTGGAATCCCCTGGCCATATGATAGGTTTAAGTTTGGATTCTGTAGTCGAATTTGAACTCAGTTTCTGCGTCAGTCCTTTTTCTGGTGTCCAAAATCCAACCCCTCTTGCTCCATTATTCACATTAATAATCTCAAAAGCTGAAGATTGTAACTGCCCATCAACAAAAATGTAGTCCCCTGTAAGCCCTTTGAATCTTGTACTTGATAAAGCTTGCAGAAGTTTTGGACCATTCTGAGAGAAACCAAAAGCTTCAAGATAAGTTGCATTGCTAGAAACATTAGTCTTATCAAAGCCAAAACTTGTGATACCAGCTTTCTCAACTGCCACGGCCAGTGCCCTTGTAGCATCATAAGCTAATAACCCAAAAATGTTCAATTCAACATCAAAAAGAGACGGATTCTCCTGCAAAAATTTCCTTTTCCATCGAACTCTAAAATTTTCGAGTGCCTTTGTTTTCGGAACATAGGGTCTCACACCTATCACTCCTTGCATCGAATCAATCACTGAAGGCTCCAATGTTCTAAACAAATTGGTCATGCCATCGGTCATGATCCACACACAGCCTTTATTCATCAAACCAATTTCGTTTGCTTTCTCAAAATCCTAGAGCCAAGGGAAGGCAACATATGCAAAATGAACACTCTGGTTTGCATTGTGAATAGTTTGTAAAGTTCTTTTTCAATTTGATCGTCCGTAGCCAAAGGAGAAATCACACTTCTATATGGCACCCGAGTGTCAATGGCTTGAAGGGCGTCAGTTAGAGAAGGAATCATTGCTGCTCCGTATTGATTGTCTACAAAAATGGGCACAGCTTCTCTCCAACCGAAGGCTTTGATTATTGCAGTTATGGCACCAACTTGAGACGAGTCATTTAGGGCACCTCTAAAGAAGTATGGACTCCTAATGGAAGTAAGCGAAGGACTTGTTGCGGAAAATGACAAAATGGGCACTTGTGATTTGTTGCCTAGTTTAATTATGAAGTTGGCCTGCATGGAATTTTCTGGTCCCAGCATGGCCTGTACTTGTACATTTTTAAGCAAGTCCAGAGCTGTGAATTGACCAAAGAAAATTGTGATTCAATTTTCATCAAAATGTCCAATCTCAAGAAATAAAGATTAAGTATTAATAGTAATTTAGTCCCTAATCATTCATAATCCTTTATCGATCCTGGGTTCCTCAATGTTGTTCGGCTCCTGTAATTAATGTTGCAATTTGCAACACAAATCTCTCTTAACAGTGAAATTGATGACAAGGTAAATAATTATTTAACAAAAAATATAACAATGTTATGTCATATGCCACGTTAGTTATATAATTATTTGCTTTTGTAAACTTATAATCAACTCATTTTCTATCGTAAATGGGATAAATTAAGCTCGTCTTCCACCAATTTAGAAAATAAAAATTGAAATAGCATTTTCTCCCTTGTTCTTTAAATTGTTATTTAGAACTTTGAGGTTTTTCTCTTTGATCGTATTGATTGTCTTAACATAAATAAGCATAATATAATTATATCTCATCAACAAATGAATATTAATGTATGGTAGTAATGTGGTTGACAAGTTTCAAGATAAAAATGAACTTATTTTCAATTAATTTTTTAGTAACTATCTTTATCTAAATCTTTTCATATTGCTTATGTTATGGAGAGTGATACTATCCCATAACATTGTCCAATTAGCTCGCAACTTTAACACTATTTATGAAATGCTTCAGAATCTTGGCATGCATCCATACAATTATCGGCGTATTGTGAAATTACTCACTAGTAATTTTTTATTATACTGAATCTAAAGAATTTCGCAGGTAAATAGAGACTCCTTTTGTTTTTTTAAATTTGTGTCCTTTTTTTTAAATTTGTGTTTTTGCTCAAAGAAAAGCATTCCACAGTTATTATCACTAGTCAACGGTTTTGCTTGCTCATACAAGTGTCAAGATTCGTAGCTCCCCAAGTCCTAGTCTGGGAAAGCCTCACGCATCGGCATAGACAAATGGTATGAGTAGAATTTTTATTTTAAAAGATAAGTAATGGACAACGCCCAAAAGCTCGGATGGTCAAATAAAAAAATATATATTTAAAAATTACTTGATCAAGCCCAAAATCCATAATTATAAGTGAAACTAATATATTATTTTAATTATTATTGTTATTTCAATTGTCAACGGTTTTGCTTATTTACAGCTAAGTAATTGGATTGCTTTTTTATATTGTACAGAAGTTCAATAAAATACCTACGGCAAATTCTTCTTATTTTATTATTATTATTATTATTTTTCATACACGTCAGCTCCAAGTGATGCCAGCTCTGGATTTTGAAGGTCAAGACATGAATAGTTTGGATTTTAAGCATCCAATGGAAACTCTAGCAATTAATTAGTAAAATTTAATGGGTGTTTAATGAAACATAACTAGCTGTCAAGGAGAAATAATTTGCTGTGTTTTTAGAGCTTATTTTTAATAAACAGTTATAATATTGATGCATTATTACTTACGATGGCAAAGAAAAGTTACTGAGCATTTACTTACTAAACAGTTTGTCAACTTGGCTTTGGTTAATGAGCTGCCGAAAAGATGCTAAATCTTTTGACTCTAATATCCTGATATTTGCCTTTTACTTGTATGTGATTGACATCAATAAACAAATCAATTTGTAATAAAGAGGCAAGCTATTGAACATACGCGAATAAAAATGTACGTCCATAAATATATGAGAGAAACTTTAAAGGTTAAATTCAGATAAAAAAAAATCATGAATATGAATAACTATAAATTAAGAAGAAGCGAGAGATGGCGAATAATGATTTGGTACGTACCAGCAGCAGCAGCAGCAACAACATCTCTTTTGGAATCCCTGGTGTTAAGAATAAGCCTAGTTTTGTAGTGAGAATTGGATTTATAAAAATCCGAAAGGCTCATGTTGATGCAACTCAAAGCTACCTTCCCAACTTCTCCATTTATGTCGAGAACCAACCCAACATTAACTGGAACTGTTGTGTTCTGAGACATGGCTGTGTTAGTGAAGAAAAATAAGCTTAAGATAATTTGAGGAATTAGAATGAATGACAAAGAGGAGAAAAGTTTTGTTGGGTTGTTTGATCTCGTCATTTTGAAGCTTCTATTTAGTAATAAGGTTGGATATTTTGACGACCGATAGCTCTTGTTTATATAGAGATGTCGCTGATACGACATCCTCTGCATGGGCGGGCGGTTGGACTAACTGTGACATTTCTTATTTTAAAAGAAAAGGAGAAAAGTCTTTAGTGACTCCGGTTGGAGGGAAATTTCAAGCTATTATATTTGTCAAATTAATCTTAACTAGTTGTAGTTTGAAACACTACAAGAAAAATGATATTCTATTACAAAAAACTTAGTCACTAAAGATAATAAATTGGTCACTTTATATTTATTATGACAAAAAATAAATAGTCACATGTTAGTCGTAGAAAGACCGTCTTAAAAGGTTCTAGCGACCAAAATTATTTTTGTCATATCAACTATATATTTTTGTGACAAATATAATTGTCTTAAAATTAAGTTAAAATTGTCACAAATGGTATTGAAAATGGTCAAATTAGAGATTCAAACATGCATTCAATGACACTTCATATTTGTCATAATATGTAATTTATAGTGACTATAATATTTGTCTCATATAAATGTAAATAGAGCCGCAACAACTATGAAAAATCGTCATTTTAGATGTTTGAAGATACAATTAGCAACGCTATTTATTTTGTTGCTGAATTTTACATATCGCGATGTTATATAATCGTCTCAAGTAGTTGTTTTTTGCGACCATTTCTGCAAATACAATTGGTAATTAATTTAGTCTCAAATTTGGTTTACAGACAATTTATTTTTCTATTTTATGACTAGTTAAATTGTATCAAAACATTTTAAGTGACCATTATCTCTTGTCATAAAATGTAAGCATTCGCAACTATAATATTTAGTCAAAACATTAACATGTTGTGACAAATTCTTTCGTTGCAAAATATATGTAATATAGTCTCACTTTATTTTTAACGACAATATATTTTACTATTCAACCACTATTTATATCGTATCCAAAAAGTTAAAGTGACTACTCTAAATTGTGGTTACAAGATAGAATTCATGACTACATATTGTAGTCGTATAAATTAATATCTAGCGACTAAAAACTTTCGATTAAAAAAAGGTTATTCCATGACAATTACTTTTATTTCGAGTGACAAGTAAAATTGTCTCACATTGTCTTTAAGGACGGTATTTTACTATTTAATGACTATTTTTATCGTATCGAAAAAGTTAAAGTGACTTTTTAAAATTGTCATAAAAAAAATTTCACGACAACATATTGCAGTCACATAAATTGATATCTAGTGACAAAAATATCGATTCAAAAAAGGTTATTCTATGACAATTACTTTTATTTTAAGTGACAATCAATATTGTCTCACATCATTTTTTTAAAACAATGTATTTTACTATATTGCGACTAGTTACATTGTACTAGAAGAGTTGGTGTAGCTATTAAATATAGGTATAGTCATTAATAAATAAACCAATAACAATGAGACTAATATAAAAAAAAAGGACTAATCAACAACAATGAGACTAACATAAAAAATACTTTAATATCTTTAATTATAATCTAAAATATTCAAACACAAGGCATGACACTAAAATCCAAATAAATACGGTTCTTGGCAAAGGAATATAAATATAAAGTTCACAAATCACTATCAATGACCTAAATGCTAGAAAACTAAAAGTAAGATTTCATAGTAAATGTATTTAAAAAGGCCTTATTGGGACTGAGAATCAAATAATGTAGGATCAGAAGGTGTAAATGAAAACGATGGTTGCTCTTTCATGAATTTCATGAAATCTTCGACTACCTGTAGTCATTTGTCTTGTTCCTCAATCTTTTTGCTTGCTCCTTAATTGTCTTCGCCATCTCTTGATTTTGTTGGGATAATACTACATTAGATGCTAACTTTGAAGGGCCTACCATTTTCTTCACAAAATTGGATTTCTTTCCCAAAACAATTTCACAAATTTGATTATCGATTAATGGCTCAACATTTTCCTCGGTATTGGAGTTTTCTTCATTTCTATCATTTGGTCCCGCATAATTAAGAGTTGAATAATTAATAAACTTTTAAAAATAGTACTAAACACATATACAAAAGAAAGCGAGTTATATAGACTTATTAAATAATAAGTTCTATTGACTAAGAATAAATAAATAGAAAACAAGAAGACCGATAGCACTAGCAAAAATATGAGTAAAATGATCACACGAAGTAAGAATAAATTTTCAAGCAAACATGTTCTAAATCCCAAATATACTTTCAGTTCAAAATAAAAAAATCAAACCTTGGTGAGTGGAGAATGGAGAATCCCTAGACAATTTGGTGGATAAGAAAAAGGAGCAATAGTTGCGGATGAAAATCACTACACAAAAATTGCAATATAATATATGTCATTAGTGTAGTTGCACTTTCAAGGGAGGAAAAAAATAAAAAAAGACAAAAAGACACATTACAATATGAATAAAATAAACTAATAATAAAATAACCTAAGAGAAACAGATCCGGCTATGTACATAGCAATTGTATGGTACAATCATCAGTTGCTTTTTAATGCTTAGATCCAGCTATAGTTGCCACCATAAGCTGAATCTAACGGTTAAAAACAATAGTTGTATAGTACAACTGTTGCGTAATAGATTTGGCCGAGAAACACTGAAAACACCTGTCACTTTGTTTCTTTGAAACACGTGAAACACAAAGACAAAGTGGAGAAGTGGCGGGTGATGAAGTGATTTGTAATGAAAACCTTATAAAGTAGGGTTTAAAAATTTGATAAAAGCAATAGTTACCTAGGTATGTTAAATTAGTACATGTGGCAATTTATGAAAGGTCATTATAATAAGAGTGTGTTACTAAACAAATTAATAAACTGATTTTGTGGGACATCTATCTCATGCTGCCAAAATTTATTCTTTTAACTAAAATTAAATTTAACTAAAAATATAAACATTACCATCAGTAAAATAATAATTTTTTTTATTTTATTCAAAACATAAATAGGATGCTGCAGAGACTACTTATTCTTATTTTTCCTTTTATAATTTGGAAGTTACCATGAGAAAATCTTTTTATAGAAATAAAATAAAACAATCATCAGATCATTAGAATATGACACAACCTCCATTAATAAAATTATAAATCTAACATAAGAAACTTCTAAAAAGATGCGAGATAAAAGCACAATCAGCTATAAATGCGAAGTTGATACCATTTATCAAGTTTCTTATCTCTAATCACATCTAGTAAAGCAACAACCACCGCACTAGCCAAAAACTCATTAATATGTATTAAAGAAGATCAAAAATTAAAATTCAAATCTAGTAACAAATTAAGAACTACAACTAACATTCAAATCCATTAACAAATTAAAAGATTGAATTTCATTTTATACATGTACCTTTGATTGAGCAGAATTGAAAGAAGAAGAACGTTAGTTTTGTTCTTCCTTTTTTTTGTCCATATGAGTAGTAGTCGAGTACTTTGATGTGTCCTCAGTAAATTTCCAAGAAGCTCCTTGTGGGAAAAGTGTTGCATGTCGTTCATTGGGAGAGTAATCCTGAAATTTAAACACAACCATAAGCTATACAAATAGTCAAGACAAAGAGAAAATCACCGAGATTATAGAGACAAAGTGGCTCACCCCCACCTGAAATATCATCAAGTTTATCGACTCTGCAAGGATAGCTCTTTCATGCTACTATAGCCAATTTTGAAATTCATAATTATTGCTACAATTTAAGAATTCAAGTTAAAGCTCTTTATCAAACAAGATAACAATTTGTGCAAATAGAATAATAGCAAATTCATTGGTTTTTTTAAAAAAAAATTAGAAGTTACCCTTAAGAATAATTTTGCCTTCTCGACTTGACTGGACTAGGATTTTTGTGCCATAGATTGTCCTCTCGAAGCTACCAAAGCAAATGATTCGAAATTCAGAAATTGCAGAAAAAGAAATTCCCATAAGAATCAATACACAATAATATATGTTAATTAGCATTTGGCATGTATCAAGCATTTATTATCTCAAGTCACTCTTCAAAACCAATTTAGCCCATTGTCCTGGACATCTTATACATTGTTTATTCATCAGTAAGTTGAGCATCTTGATTTAGAAAGCATGCTTCACTGTAATATAAATATGTACCACATATTTATGAATGAGAAAGCAAACATACTTTAATAATTTGTCATAGAAGGCATTAAATCTTTTTATTAACATGGGGAGCAAGAATGACCAAGAGTCACCCTTAGAAATTGTTTTCACCTTTATCATCTTTCGTACATTTTACCATTGGTTACTTTTTGACTTAATCAATTAAGTAATTAAACCATAACTCGTAACGAACTAGTTTGATAAAAGCAAGCAATTTTCAAGTGCACAAACCAAACAATCTAAAAGTAAAACCAAACTTGTAGTTCCATAATAGCTACTTTGAACTAATTTAAGAACTAAAGAGTTCAATGTTGCCTCAAGTCGTGTTCTAATGAATTTAACTAAAGAATGGAACCATGCTTTATGTCATAGTCAGCTTCAATCCAGGCAGTTCAATATAGTTTTAAAGACTGAAAAATTCATTAGAGAAGCTCTTAAGATTGTAGGAACCAAACACATGTGCATAGTAATCATATCACAAAGATGATGAGCTCTTTGTCTTTGCAAGCACTTGCTTTGAGTGGAAGCTAAAGAGTCCAATCATCCTCCTTGTATGTTAGTGCAATTGTTCTGTTTTCCACTTAAACGTTATTAGCATTTGGTCAACTACTATAATTTGATTTCCTAAATCTGATCATATCACAATAACTCGCAGATGAGTTAAGTACTTAAGTGAAATTTTTACTTCTTTTTCCTTCATCCGGTAATGCTATATAGTAGGTACAGAGCTCCATCTCCCCCTCTCTCGGTGGATGAAATACTAATAATTTAAATACATATGTAATCATATCTCAGACTTTTTTCATTACTTTGATGAAGAAAATAACAATTCTTTTCCTATTATATTCATTTATAAAAATAAATAAAACATATATAGATAGTATACTTCAGCTAAATGTAATGATAGTCTATAAGACGAGATTTCGCATCCGTGTTTCATAATTTGCCATCAACAATTAAGCTAAATCCTATAGACTACATAAATCGAAAGTACTAGATATCCGGACTCATCATTTGCAAGTCCATAATGGCATTTTAACATTGTACACCAGGTTTCTGACCTTGGATTGAAGAAAATGCGAATGAGCTTGTTTGTCCTAATGATTTTAAAATTTCTAAATTTGAATATTTCTATTGCCTATACCAAATAATAAAATAAGACAAAGTAGGACATTTAATAATCCAATTGACAATAAATCAAAAAAAGTAAAAGCAATATTACATGAAGCAACAAGCAGAGGCTAGCATCAAGTTCATTCACAAGGCAGAGTTTCGATTTTCCTTTGTCAGGAAAGTTGTGATGATCAAAATCATGAGAATGGTAGCTTCCTCATAATTCCATATCCTACAGAGAAGCAAATACCAAATAGTTAATGCATTTGAGAGAGAGAAAATTACAAGAAACTAGAGGAACAGTCTTACTACACCTAATAAACAACAAGAACAAAATTTACTAAACTATCTGACAAAGGAGGAACCTCGCAAGTGGCCAAATCAATTGATAGTAAAAACGATTCAACCTCCAAATAATTGCCGAAAAATGTACTAAAAATCCCCAATCGAATTAAGTCTTTTCCGAAATGGGCTTTTCTCTTCTCATTAAAAAATTGATTCCTACCATGAAACAAAGGCTTCATGAAGAATAAGAACAAGAAATGGAAGGAAAAGAGATTCTCAGAGATGGGTTTCGGGTTTATAAGAAAAATCTGAAATGGTAACTTCAAATTTGATAATTTGATAAGGAAATAAGAAGAAGATGGAGCTACTTTTATGAAGAACAAAAGATTTAATAAGAGGTGAAAAACCCCATTCATTAACTAAGGGCTTTGGTTTCTTTGGTGGTGCTTCGAGGACGTAAGTGATATTTGTTGAGGAATTGTTTTGTCTTACCTTTGGTTGACTACCGGATGATGATGGTGATGGTGATGGTGATTGATGATGATGGTGATTATTATTATTATTATTATTATTATTTGGTAAGACCAACTAATACTTTATACAAACTTAAAAAATAATAGTTTCATCACTTATATTATGTTTTGTGATATTAATAATATCATCTTGGCATGTTTATTTTTTCAAGGGAACTTTTGTGAATAAAGGAAAAAAAAACTTTGTCCTTTTGTGATTAAAATAATGTTTATTACAAAAGTTGAATTAGAGACCAAGCAAGAAATAAATAACTCAGTCATAAAAGTTTAATGTTATCTAGTATAAAACTTTCAGTTACTATTTTTAATTTTGTCACCATAGTGACTCATCTAGAACTAAAATATAAGGTCTTAAAATTATAAGAAATCAGAATATCTTTAGAGACTAATATTATGCGTCATTCATGGTTTGCCTAAATGTATACCTGTTTTTTAGTTTTAAAATAATTTTACCACTTATAATTATATTCAAAGACCATTTATTTAGTCATAAACGATAAAATATTGTACCAAAATGTACAATTTTTAAAGGAGATTTTGTGCCAAAAAAAACCTCTCTTTTTTTACTACAATAATGTTCGTCGCAAAAAAGTTGAATCAAATGCCAAATAGTACGTCTTAAGAAAGAAATAACTTGGTCACAAAAATACAGACTTATTCAAGACAACTTTCGACTACTACTTTTATTTTTGTCACTGTAATTACTCATCAATGACAAAAAAATAGGGTCTTAAAATTATAAGGAATAAAAATAGTTTTAGAGACAAATATATGCGTCACAGATAGTTTGATTAAATTTACACTTATTGTTTAGTTACGAAATAGTGTTGTCGCCAATACTTATATTTTTGCAACCATTTATTCTGTCATAAATGAAGAAATATTGTCCCAAAATGTTTCAAATTTGGAGGGAAATTTATGCGCCAAAATATTATGTTCTTCATGACTAAAATTTAGATTGTCACACAAAGGTTGAATTAAAGACCAAATATTGTGTCCCAAAATAAAATTATTGGTCATAAAATATAACACAAGTCATGACAAAATTATCGGATACGATTTCATAAATTTGTCACATTACATATCATTTCGTGACTAAATATCAAAGTGTTGTAAAAATTTCGTCTTAAAAAGTCAAATTTCTTGTAGTGAAATTAGCAAAACAAAATATCACAAATTGGTCATTTCACATACATCGATTACATGTCTATCTAGGAGTCGATAGAGTCTAAGGTACCTCTGTATTGCCTCCTTTCCATTGATTCCATGCTATGTGTGTTGACCTTTTTCTTTTTCTTTTTCTTTTTTAAATAACTGATCGATATATGAGTACAAATAATAAGAGTATGAAGTCATATTTGGGGGTCATTTGGCCAAAACTTGTCGCGTGGAATTGGAAAAGGGTAAAAGATCTCAACTCTGTGTTTGCTGATTTAGAATTAGTAGTTGTTCATCTTAAAATTTGAATCCACACCTCGTCTGAACCCTACATTCTCATACATCTTTACATCAGTGGCATGAGATAACAAGGCATGCGCCTAAATGGCTTGGCAGCAAAATCTCCTTGAAATATAAAATTTTGGACTAGTTATCTCAAAGCTCAAAGATATGATTTGTCTGAAGGTCCGCGATCCATTCTTTAAACTCAATAATGAAGTAGGACATGTCTGAGTGCTATATTGTCTTACTCAGCTGCTAACTCCAAGATTTCATCATTTTTGTCTCATTTCATGATCTCTCGTTTACCTTGACCAAATCAAACCGTATATATTTCAAAAGAAAAAGTCACAAGAAAATATGTAATATCTTTTGCTTCGTACACCGTACCAAAGCCACAGAAACAGCTTTAATTTTGCAATAATAATAACCTTGCCATAGTCAGCATCAAAACTAATTAAAGTAATTAATATTTCATAGTCAGCGTCAAAATTAATTATAGTAATTAATATTTCCTAACACTAGGTTTTATTTTTTTCTGTGGAGGAAGTAATTAATATTATTTGAATGAGTCTGGCTATTGAGTATTGTTAATATATCACAACAACATTAGCTTTACTTCGAGGAAGCATCCTTTGTCGTGTCAAAATAAATTTCTTGATAAAGTACTGTGTTTTACGTTATCATCGATCAAGCTTATTGACTCGCAAAGATTCTCAAGGCAGTAGCTAGAGTTTTTAATTTCAATCGAAGGCCGCATGTGTCTAACTCTTCTGCAGTTACCTACTAGTGAAATCTCTATCATCGGATTCTGTATATTCTAATTTAATACAGGTAAACACATATTAACTGCAGATGAGTTTGGTTAATAAAATGTAAAAATTCCTTAATGACATTGGTTTCAAGACTTTAATTTGGAGCAAATCCAAATACAATTTTTATCTCCTTACCACGCCCAAGAATCGAACCTGAATTTTGGTAAAGGCTACAGCTGCATTGCAACTAACCCGACCACGCCTTTGGGGGCATATGAGTCTTTTTCAATATGTAAATGTTTTCTTTTTAATTATTTTTTGAAAAGCATACCCTGACTCCCAAAGTTTGGATTGTGGTAATCAATTTTATGCGTGCAGCGCTTTTGTTAATTCTTTTGCCAAGTTTATGTTATTTTGTGAATATCGTTAAAAAAAAAAATGTTCAAAAGGTTTTATTGAATGCATCCAAATAACCTTAAGACACTGATTTAAAAAAAAATACGTGTGTTTATTTTAAAACGTTGGAGATCTACGAATACATTTGGACAAATCCTAGAAGTCTTGATCTGATTCTTGGTGTCACTTTCTCTCATTTATTGTTTAATCTTGGGTCCATGTAATTTGCGCAAGAAGTTGACTTCCAAGTTTAACCAACTCATTATACGTCTTATTCAATTGGTGTTTGCAAGAGCAGCAGAAATTTGAATTAGGATTCTACATCACGGTCTCAGTCACGGTCACGGTCACAGTCCCAAGCAATTTCGTTTTAATTACTGATCGAAGTAATTTCGTATTCAATTGAACAACTCTATTTAATATCTATGTTTATTCCAGTTTTCTGTCTGTATTCATGGCCACGCCACAGTCCCAAGTAATTTCGTTTTATCTCCCTTCTAAGTGAGTTCTGTGAGATAGATTTATAGGAATGGTTTGTTAATTGTAATTTTCTCGACAAATTTTGAGTAATCATCATCATCATCGACCAACGCTTGCTTAATGAAAGATTAGTGAGTTCAATTCGGCAATAGCAGGCGCCATATCTGGAGGGCGCCATTCGGATTAGGATTTGGATCACCAAACTCAGTCGAAGGACTTCCGTGCTCTCCGAAGAAACTAAAGTTGTAATCTCCGTTTATGTTAAGAACCAATTCAACATTAAGGTGATGTTTGGTTGGGAGGAGAGAATGGGGAGAGGAAAGTAATTTAAATTATACTTTTATTTCCATTGTTTGGTTGCACAAAATATATAAGAATTTAATTTCCTTTAGAATTTAATAACCCTTATAATGTATAATTTGAATTCCACATCAAAGAGCGAAGAAATTAAATTTCTCCTATGTTGAAAATTCAAGCTTCCAAACTTGCCCTTGAACATTTTAACTTGTTTAATGTTATTAATAATTATTATTAATAATTTTATTTTATCAATCTAATATTATAAATAATTTTATATTAATTAAATTTAATGAATGATTTAAGAAATTTAATAAAATAAATAAACTTATTTATTTATTTAATACGAAAATATATAAATATAAATTAACTATCACCACCACCACCAACTTCGAACTTCATCGACTGTCGTCGGGCCTCTGCCAGAGTTTCACTGGACCCTTAGACATCACAATTTTGTCGGAAAGTCACCGGCTGCCATTGACCGGCGTTGACTTATGTTGACCGACCGCTTTTGTTTATATTAAATTATATTTAATATTAAATAGTTTAGTATATTAAATTATTTTATATTAAATATATATCAAGAATTCTTTTAGATTTTTTTGAAATTAAAAAAGTTTGGTATTAATATTAAATTATATTTTATTACTAATATATATAATTTAGTATTTAAGGTAAAGGATAAATTTGTTCAAAGAAAAAAACTGTAATTCCTTTTTCTATCAAATTTTATATCAAACCAAAGAATGAAATTTAATTTCACTATTCTCTTCCACTCCTCTCTTCTCTTTTCCTTTCATTCCACTCTTTTCCTCTCCTTGAGGAAGCACTTAACATCATAGATTAAAAATCTATGAATTGAAACACTTAACATCATAGATTAAAAATCTGTTAGTATATAGTTTGAGAATCTGCATCAAATAAATGCGAGACCCACCCCTATATCAAAGACATATATCTACTCTTTTTAATATAATATTTGTATCCAATACCTTTACAAATAAATAGTCAGTCTCTTCCATCTAAGACTATTATTTATATTTCATCATAACTTTCTAAATTCAGAAAATAGCGTAGCATAAGATAAAATAAAACAGCTTGTTGTCTTAACAGCAAAACTCCTTAAATGAAAATAGACTTGGGACAATCTCCAAAACCATAAGAATTGACTTGTCGGAAATTTCTTATTCACATTTCACAGGGGTAGCACATGTCTGAGTCTGATCTCAATTTTGTCTCATTATTTTAATTTCATCATCTGCCGTTTACCTTGACCAAATAATCAAAACCATTTGCTCATTCGATTTGTTACCACGTATCAAAGGACACAAAATCAGAATTCCCAAAATTCTTCAATTAATGAACTTTTGAAAGTCAGCTTCAAGACAATATTAAAGAAATGTTTTCTTTAATTAAGCTACTAGTATAATTAATTAAGTAATACAAGGTTATTTTCTTTTGTTCTCTAGAGGAACTTGTTTGAGTGGGTCTATGTACACGCATCATTTAACCACAAAAGCACAGTTTCACCTTGAGGAAGCAACCGTTATTTTGTTATTTTAAAATAAATTTCTAGATCAAGTAGTGTGTTTTACCTAATATATCAAGCTTATTGACTTGCAAACATTATTTAATTCAGAAGGCATTAGCTAGGGTTTTAAAATATATATATTTTAATTAATCAAATGTTGCACGTACATAAACTACTGAAATCTCCGTCATCAGATTCTAATACTCTACTCCTGAGTATACAATATAATATATAGCAAATCAGATCTACCAACAGTAATTAGTTAAAGTAAATGAAGGCAGCTGCAGAAGATTTGGTGAACATACAATCAGTAAGAAAATTGAAAAATTTCTTAATAACGTTGCTTTCAGACTTTATTTCTAATTAACGGTTTTTTTCCTATGCCTGATATATTTAGTAGAGGAAAGTTGAATGCACAACAAATTTTGCATAATGCTGAATCATGTTGCCAAGTAACTAATTGTATCTTATTATTATTATTATTATGGGAAAAAAAAACTTAAATCTTCAAAGCATAAACTCTTAATATTTCACGAACGAACGTACAAATCTTTTCAAAGTTTGGGTTACTGTGATCACACTGTGCATGCCTCTTCTCAGCCTTAATTCTTTGATGCATGCTGCTGTTGTTTTTTTCCCCATAAAACTGACTTTATCATCATGTAGATTCTAAAATTGGTGAATAGTCATTGATCATTATATTTTGAGTTAAGTATCCGTTTAGTCTCTATATTTACGAAAAATTATCTCAAAACAATCATGCTATAAATAACTCCAAGCCTTATTTTTCTTTCCTTTTCCAATAATAAACTTACAGTAATATTTTTGGAGATATTAATGAAAAGAAAAATAATAATTTATCAAATTAATCTTAAAAGTAACATAAAAATTTGTAGAAACTTTTATATTAATACTTTACTTTTAGGATTAATTCAGTAAAATTAATTTTTATAAAGTAATTATTAGTAAGATTATTGTCAGGTACAAAAAAACTCTTTCACACTGGAATTTATTGGTTAATTTGCCAATAGATAAATATTGATTAATTTGCTAGTTAACTTGTTTATAGATAAAATAATTAATGTCAAGAATATTATTAAAAGCTTACTATTGTAAAAGAAAAGAAAAAGTAAAGGTAAGAATGTAAAGTATTGACTGCTGGAGTATTTTGAGATATTTTTTTAAAATGTAGGGATTAAAGTAATAGACTTTCAAGTCAAAATCTAAAAAATAAAGTCTAATAGTATATTTGACGTGCCTAATAAATAAAAAAGCTATTTGTATCTTCTTTTAAAATGTTGTGAGTCTACCAATAAAAACAAGTCTTAGGAGTTTGGTTGTCAAAATTTCCCCTATCATATTATCCCTTTTTTAAAAAAATATCTACATAATTTCTCTAAGAGATTGACTTACAATTAAATTCTAACTAATAGACTTCTAATTAAGTTCTAACTAATCTCACACGTTATATTAATCTCAGAGAATGGACTTGAATTCAATGATGTCTCATTCAATTATTTTTATTTTTATTTTTTTACAACAAAAAAATAATTGAATGAGACATCATTGAATTCAGGTCTCATTCAATTGTTTTGGACGATAAGAATGAATTTAAAATTAAATGCATCAAAGTCTCAGTCATGGTTACAGTCCAAGTAAAATTTTGGTTTTGTTATTACAAACTGATCCAATTAAACAATTAAGCTTTCAATCAAATTATAAAATTTGGCGGTCACAAGTCAAAAGTCACAACTCACAAACCAGTAGCTACTTGCGGGTAAAATTTCACAGTTTTTTTTTCTTTTTAATCATTTTTGAACTTGGAATGCGTAAGGTCGTGCTTGTATAACCCAACATTGTATTTACAAAATTCAAAGGCTATTATGTCTTATGATGCTTATTCAACTTATCCTGTCTTGAACAATAAAACAGAAAGCCAATCGTGAAGAAAAGGGCAATAGACGAAGCAATGAAAGATTGCACACGTGATCTCAATCCTTTATCAGCTGGCTCCAAAGCAAGTGGGGTGTTTCCACATTGTGCAGAAGAAATGGGGGAATTGTAGGTCCAATGGCCCTAATGAAGGATTCGGACCGGAAGGAGGAGGCAAAGACATCCACCCACCTCCTTTACCCTGTACGGAGAAAACCCAGCAAAGCCATCGACTTTATGTGCACTAGCAAAGCCAATGCTTTTTGGTAACAATTATCTTACCCAAGACTGCAAATCATTCTACCCGACTTGGCATCGACAAAGAACACGCTAGTTTTTTAATAGCCTAATAAAAGTGCACCGTCATCCCATACATGTGGCATACTTCTCATTAACTCTTCAACCTCTATAGAGGGTTTCTGCTAAACGAAAAAATCACATTAGCGTAATGCAAATATACAAACTTAACTTGCAGACAAAGTACATATGGCAGCAGAATGTGGCAAATGACAAGATGTGTTCTTAGTTAGTCATAAATAAAAAAATGACAAAGTCAGCAACTCTCACTCACGAAAATTAATAAATAATCGGTGTAACAATTACCCTGGTTTTGTAATGAGAATTGGAGTTATAATAATCGGTGTAACAAAGAAAGCCTTCTTTAGAGCATACTAAAAACTTGTTGTGAAAATTTTAATATATTCGCAAAGCACATCGAATCTAAAGATAGAATAGTGAAATGATAACGGCGCGATCCCATCATGATGATTGTTATAAATTGAAAACTCTAATTTAAATCTAAAATTAATATTAATTCTAACCTAGTTGAGCAAATCGAGTTTAAGAGAAATTAAACTAATTAAACTAAGGAAACAATTAAAACAAAGGAGAATTGAATAAGACAAAAATTACCGATGTTTAAGAATCTACCACTATTCAATTAGTAATTATTTAATTATTAATTAATCTTCAAATTTAGAGTGACAACTCGAAATCAATATATGTCATCTCATGAATATAACAATTAAGCCCAATTAATTAAATCTAATGGAGGTTCTTTTTCTGCTTAATATTATGATATCTAAGAATCTCATGTAAACATATTGAATAACAATGAGTTAAAGTTTTCCTAAGCACTCTATGTAAATAATTTAATGAAAAATACAAAATCAAAGATAATCATGTATAGAATTTATAGATCCAAGTATAAATTTAATCAAATATTAATCTTAACAATCAATAATGTATGACAGAGTTGGTGAAAAGATTTAATAACATCTAATTAATTATATGAAATAAAAACCATAATTATTAAAACACACATGTAGGGAATTAATTAAATTAAACCAAAATTATTTTATTAAATAAAATTTTATCCTCAATTTTAGTATAAGAAAATTAATTAAACATACTTAAATTGGGAGCAACAAAATAAACAAAACCAGCCATGGGACGCCGAAGCTCTGCTGCAGGTTTTCCTCTGTCTTGCGTCTTCTCCTCTCTGGCGGCCCCTCCCTCTCCAAAAGCCAAAACCTTGCTTTTATATTTAGTCTTTAAAATGGGCCCCACCGACGTTTCCAACTCTAAAGCCAAAAGGCTTTGCCCTCTTATTTGTTTTGCTTCACCCGCGTGCTCACCATAAGCCATAAATTGTTTCCTCTTTTAATTGCTCAACACGGGCCCTCCAGTTAAGCTAAAGCCAATGTTATGCTTAAATTCTTCTTCACGTGGCTATCCAATCTTCATGTGCATGGATGAATTAACTTGTTGAATTCGGTTTCCTTGGCTTGAATCCTAATTGCTCCCAAAATCAATTAATCTTTAATGCTTCCGAAATTGAATTGTTTTATGCCCTTTTTATCCATAATCTCAAATTATTCCCTATTTAATAAAATAATTCAATTAATTAAAAATAATAAATAAAAATAACTAATAATTATATAATTAAGGATAAAATATATATATAAATTACGCTCATCACTCATGTTAATGCAACTCAAAGCTACCTTCTCAACTTCTCCATTTATGGCAAGAACCAACCCCACATTAACTGGAACTGTTGTGTTCTGAGACATGGCTGTGTTAGTGAAGAAGAATGAGCTTAAGGTAATTTGAGGAATGAGAATGAATGACAGAGGAGAAAAGTTCTGTTGGGTTGCTTAGTCTCATCATTTTGAAGCTTCGAATTAGTAATAAGGTTTGATACTTTGACGACGGATAGCTCTTGTTTGTATAGTATGTCGCTGATATGACAAAAAATCACAAATTGGTCTTTTCACATACATCGATTACATGTGTATCTAGGAGTGGAAAGAGTTTTGGGTACCGCTGGATTGCCTCCTTTCCATTGATTCCATGCTATGCGTGTTGAGCTTTTTTTTTAAATAATTGATTGATATATGAGTACAAATAATAGGAGTATGAATCATATTTGGGGGTCATTTGGCCAAAACTTGTCGTGTGGAATTGGAAAGGATCAAAAGGTGTCAACTTTGTATTTACTGGTTTAGAATTAGTAGTTGTTCATCTTAAAAAGATAACGTAAAATTATAAATATTCGGATGCACACCTCGTCTGAACTCTATATTCTCATACATCTTGTGCATCCGTGGCATGAGATAAAAAGGCACCTAAATGCCTTGGTAGCAAAATCTCCTTGAACTATAGAATTTTGGAGTAGTTACCTCAAAGCTCAAAGATATGATTTGTCTGAAGCCCTCAATCCATTCTTTAAACTCAATAATGGAGTGGGACATGTCTGAGTCCGATATTGTCATACTCTGCTAACTCCAAGATTTCGTCGTTTTTGTCTCATTTCATGATCTGCCGTTTACCTTGACCAAATCAAACCGTATACGTTTCAAAAAGAAAAAGTCACAAGAAAACAGCTTGTGACTTTTTATCAGAAAAGTCACAACATTCTTTTTTTAGGTGGGTGGATCTACCAACACGTTGCATCTAATTACCCACTGTAAAATTTTATTCCCAATTCCCATGGAAAAGTGTGCATGCCTGTATATAATGGGACTTTATTATCAGTGTTATGGATAGAGGAATTATTAATTTTAAATTAATAATTATTTTAATCAATTTGGCAATATATATATCTTTTCCTTAATTAGTTTATATGAATGAATATCAAGTGTAACATAAAATATTATTTGTGCTGCACATGCGGACAAAAGAATGCAAAGATTCCTTAAACAAGATTCAAAAGTATGATATATAAAAGAATTTAAAATTAAAAAAAAGTAAAATAGAAAGTTGAATTTAACAAGATTCATGTACAGGAAGAAAAAGAATTAATAAAGTGATGAAAGATTGGTAATCGTGGCAAGTAATCTTATCCGTACATCTTTTGCTTCGTGCAAACTGCAACGAATCAAAGCCACAAAAACAGCTTTAATTTTGCAATAATAATAACCTTGCCATAGTCAGCATCAAAACTCATTAATTAAAGTAAGTAATTAATATTTCCTAGTCAGCGTCAAAATCTTCAGCTACGTGGACAGCAGAGCGGAGGATTCTAGCAGCTGCAGTCAACAGATGCGAATTGATGACATGGAGTGCCAGCTGGCATCAGACGGTTACACGGCTACTCATGCATGTACCAGTTAGTTTATAAGCTAATACAATCTGTTATATTAGTTAAAAATGCGTTGAATAACAGCTCCGCAATCTTGCATGTATAAAACCTCATGTACATTTTATTCTCATTGTATTGTGCAACAACAAAATGAATTAGAAAGTTCTGGAATATAGTTCTCGATTCATCTTTAGCATTTTCTCAGTGTCCAAACATCAATTTCTCGGTCTTTAGCTAAAATTAATTAAAGTAATTGATATTTCCTAATACTAGGTTTTATTTTGGTCTGTGGAGGAAGTAATTATTAGTATTTGAATGAGTTTAGCTATTGAACAATATTCTCCATAACATATTTCTCTTGTAAATCTATGCCTGTGCACAAAAGTTATGGTTAGGAAAGTTTTGTAATCAGTATATCGTGGTCGTCTCATCCATTAGCATATCTCTGCGTAAATAATCCACGTCCATATCATTCTTTCTTAATTCTCCCCAATAACATTTTATCATTGCAGGTCTTCCTAAAAATTAGATAAATGACACATAAACAATGGTTACTGGTTAGAGGTAATTGGAAAATTTGGGTTGGCATTTTGCCCAAACAGAACCGAACCATACCGGCTCGAATGGACCAGCTCTATTTCATTTCAGAATTTTCCTAACCAATCAGTTTTATTTCGAATTTTAAAAATTGAACCAATACCAAGGAAACCAACAAAACGAACTGAACTGAAATCGGTCACCCCTACTGGCTTTTTTTATCTGATATGCAGGGTTATATGCTCACGATGAATCCGTAAAATTTCCACCAATAGCAAGAGCACTGACTTGAATTTTTGTTATAATTTAATAGAACAAAGCCAAGCGGTGCCAAGTAAAAAGAGATGAGCTTCGTTAACAGTTCTCTTTGCCTTCAGTTACATGCTATCCACAGCTAAACCAATGTATATAATTTTTTCCCTGGATGTGCTTTTTTTTTTTTTTTTCCTGTCTATGGTCCGATTCTAGGTCTGAATTGTTTCCATGAGAACATCCCTTCTAGAGACTAACTATCGATGTACTATGGTCTGTAGCTATGTTATTTATCACTGCATTAGTTGTTTTCACAAACTACTTGGGGCTTCTGGCTATTTCTTGATCTGGACGTGCTTGAGCTTGACTATTTGGATTATGATTCGAATTACCATACTCAGTTCTGGGTGTTCCTTGCTCTCCATAGAAACAAAAGTGGGAATCTGCATGCTGTGAGTAGCTTGAAGGACTGGCTGGGTAGCGACTGTCTGGAGAGGCTTCAGTTGCACCCATACTATTAACTTGGATGCCACCTTTGTCTTTGAAAGTATGTGCACTGAGGTCCCTTGAAACAAATATTTTGAGAAAAATGCGAATTCTTGACAACAATGATGATTCTGAATTCTTCAAGACATTCCTGTGCTGATGGACAAAAACAGCCAGGAATATTATGAGAGCTAAGATTGCAACAATGCCAGCTATGAGGAACAGACCCCAGAAACTGTTAAGGCCAAGGCTGCGAGAAGACACAGCGGTACTTGCATCTGGGCAGCTAGGATGTTTCTTGAACCATGCATCTTCAATTTCCTTCATTTTATCCCCTTCAGTCACATTTAAGATTGCCTTCGAAACATCATGTACTAGAGGGGAATGTAATGGGAAGACCTGCCAATCACCAAACAAAAGAAAATCAGCATGAGAAATTAAGAAAAGATTGTAATTGATGTGGTTCTGCCTAATTGAGAAAGCACGACAGCTAAAGTGTTTGACGAATGCCCTCATTCGCACGACAGCTTAAGTGTTAGACATTTTATTACAAATAGCTGTGGACTAAAACTTAAAAGCCAGGACGCCAGAAGAAAGTTTGAGAACTTACAAAACCAAACCCAGCTGTTTTGAATATTGTTTCAACCATGGTATATTTGGAGCAATATTGTCCAATAAGCAACTTCATGAAGGGAACTTCATCAAATGCTGCTGCAATGCCGCCATTTGCACTGCCTTTTTGAAAAGTTCATCAAATTCTTCAGCAGAATTATACACTAAAAGTTTCTTCTCATCAAAGCCTAATTGTATCAGGATTCCAAGAACAAATGAACCCTTCTGGTAGCCAACATTGTCCCCTCTCTTTATCAGCATTTTGACATCAGTGATTGTTGGCTGCAGTTGCTGCACAGTAAGTAGCGAAGTCAAGCTAGCTGTGTAGCTTTGAGTGAGAATGAGCACAACAAAACACCATACAATCACCACAAATCTGGCCAAGTTGCTTATCACTCTCTCCCCTGTATACGTAAAAGTTAAAGAAAAAACGTCAATGTAATGCCTTGCATGGTGAATGTGAATGCATTAGTATCTAATAAAAGTCAAAACGTTGATGGGACATTTAGTACTTTGTGAAAAGATCATTGTAGAGAATGAGAACCAGAAGCTTGTGCCAACTTGATGCTTAGCGGGGCCACGAAAATCTTCGTTTACTCTGTGTTCAAGAACCCACACTACAAATCCAATGAAAATGAAAAAACAGCCACTTGTCAACCAAAGGTCCCATGTTAATGGTTGCAAGAACACCCATGCATTTCTCTTCTTGCTATCTTTGAACGGCACAATCATGGATACTCCAGATTCTGTATAAGGCAATGTGAAATCTACATAATTTGATCTATTAAACACAATTGTTGTATCTCCCACCACAGCATCAAATTTCTGTTCAAAATCACCCAAAAAAAAACAGGCTTTTGCGTTACATAATTACGATCTGACTAGTACTATTCTAATTAGCATTAAGAGATGGATTTTTACCTCGAGAAATACTTGGTAGATCAAATCATCGTATGAACCGGAGCTGGTGCCATCAGGCTGAGCATAGGGGATTAAATCATAAGCGACAGCATATGGCAAATTCTGAATTACAGCTTTAAACACATCTATACAATATCCAGTGACAGAAGTTGTTTCTTTAGTTTTTGGATCAATAGTCACCTTCACAAAATCACTAAAGCCTTTCTTTACGGGCACTCCAATGCGTAGCTTCTTCTCATTTGTAGGAACCTCCCATCCCTTTGGATCAGAAGTAGAATCCCCTGGCCATATGATGGGTTTAAGTTTGGATTTTGTAGTCGAATTTGAACTCAGTTTCTGCGTCAGTCCTTTTCCTGATGTCCAAAATCCAACCCCTCTTGCTCCATTATTGACATTAATAATCTCAAAAGCTGAAGATTGTAACTGCCCATCAACAAAAATGTAGTCCCCTGTAAGCCCTTTGAATCTTGTACTTGATAAAGCGTGGCGAAGTTTTGGACCATTCTGAGAGATACCAAAAGCTTCAAGATCAGTTGCATTGCTAGAAACACTAGTCTTATCAAAGCCAAAACTTGTGATACCGGCTTTCTCAACTGCCACGGCCAGTGCCCTCGTAGCATCATAAGCTAATAACCCAAAAATGTTCAATTCAACATCAACAAAAGAGGGATTCTCCTGCAAAAATTTCCTTTTCCATCGAACTCTAAAATTTTTGAGTGCCCTTGTTTTCGGAACATAAGGTCTCACACCTATCACTCCTTGCATTGAATCAATCATTGAAGGCTTCAATGTTCCTAACAAATTGGTCATGCCATCGGTCATGATCCACACACAACCTTTATTCATCAAACCGATTTCTTTTGCTTTCTCAAAAATCCTAGAGCCAAGGGATGGCAACACATGCAAAATGAACACTCTGGTTTGCATTGTGAATAGTTTGTAGAGCTCTTTTTCAATTTGATCGTCAGTAGCCAAAGGAGAAATGACACTTCTATATGGCACCCGAGTGTCAATGGCTTGAAGGGCTTCAGTTAGAGAAGGAATCATTGCTTCTCCGTATTGATTGTCTACATAAATGGGCACAGCTTCCCCCAACCGAAGGCTTTGATTATTGCAGTTATGGCACCAACTTGAGATGAGTCATTTACGGCACCTCTAAAGAAGTATGGACTCCTAATGGACGTAAGCGAAGGACTTGTTGCGGAAAATGACAAAATGGGCACTTGTGATTTGTTGCCTAGTTGAATTATAAAGTTGGTCTTCATGGAATTTTCTAGTACCAGCATGGCCTGTACTTGTACATTTTTAGCAAGTCCAGAGCTGTGAATTGACCAAAGAAAATTATGGTTCAATTTTCATCAAAATTTCCAATTTCAAGAAATAAAGATTTAGTATTAATAGTAATTTAGTCCCTAATCTTTTATAATCCTTTAACGATCCTGGGTTCCTCAATGCTGTTCGACTCCTGTAATTAATGTTGCAATTTGCAACACAAATCCCTCTTAACAGTGAAATTAATGACAAGGTAAATAATTATTTAACAAAAATATATATAATAATGTTATGCCATATGCCACACGTTAGTTATATTATTATTCGTTTTTGTAAACTCATAATCAACTCATTTTCTATCCTAAGTGGGATAAATTAAGCTCGCTCTTCCACAAATTTAGAAATTAAAAATTGAAATAGCATTTTTCCCTTATTCTTTAAACAGTTGATTACAACTTTGAGGTTTTTCTCTTTGATTGTATTGATAGTCTTAGCATAAATAAGCATAATATAATTATACCTCATCAACAAATGGATACTAATGTATGGTAGTAATGTGTCGACAAGTTTCAAGATAAAAAAATAAACTTCTTTTCGATTAATTTTTTAGTAACTATCTTTATCTAAATCTTTTTCATATTCCTTATGTTATGAAGAGTGATACTATCTCATAACATTGTCTAATTAGCTCAACCTTAAGACTATTTATGAAATGCTTCAGAATCATGGCATGCATTCATACAATTATCGGCATATAGTGAAATTGTTCACTAGGAATTTTTATTATACTGAATCTAAAGAATTTACAGTTATTATCACTGGTCAATGTTTTTGCTTACTCATACAAGTATCAAGATTCGTAGCTTCCCAAGTCCTAGGCTGGGAAAACCTCACGCATAGGCGTAGACAAATGGTATGAGAAGAATTTTTGTTTTTATTTTTAAATTTTAAAAGATAAGTAATGGACAACACCCAAAAATTAGGATGGTCAAATAAAAAAATATTTAAAAATTACTTGATCAAACCTAAAATCGATAATTATAAGTGAAACTAATATATTATTTTAATTATTATTGTTATTTCACTTGTCAACGGTTTTGCTTATTTACAGCTAAGTAATTGGATCGCTTTGTTATATTGTACTCAAGTTCTATACAAGGAGTACCGCCAATTCTTCTTATTTTATTTTATTTATTTATTATTATTATTATTTTTTCATACATGTTTTCAGCTCTAAGTGATTAGGGGTGTTAAGAATCTAATTCGATTATTTCAATCCGTCTAATTAAAAAAGTCCGATCCGTGGATTGGTGGATTTGATTGAAAATTTAAAAAGCCGCATATGGTGGATTGGATATGGATTTACTTCAAATCCGTAAAAATCCGTGAATCCGCAAAAAATAAAAATATTTATTCAATAAAAATTAAACTTATAAATATGGTATTATACTTACTAATAAATAAATAAGTTAAAATATAGTTACATTAACACCATATTATATCTTATTTGATAATAATATAAAATAAAAATAAATAAATAAAAATATAGCTTCCTAAGTAGTTTATTTTTATGCACCGATCTAAACAAATGACATTTTTTTGTGGAGTATTATATTTTGAAACTTTGAATATATTTTCTAACTTTATTCAAACAATTAATTTATTTAATCTTATTTAATTTTGAATTTAATTGGTAGTAAAATTATTTTTATATTTAGTTAGTTTCTTAAATAGAACATAATTAAAAATTTTTAGCCTATAAACCAATCAAAAAATGGTAGATTGGATATATATTGAGTCAAATCGCATTTGATCCGCAGATATATAAATTGGATTTGAATTAAATTTCACGAATTTGTGGATTGGATTGGATTAAAAATTTAAAATCCATAAAATCATGGATCGAATATATATTGATGTCAATCCACAAAATCCGATCGAGAACAACCCTACAAGTGATGCTAGGTCTGGATTTTGATGTTCAAGACATGAATAGTTTGGATTTTAAGCACCCAATGGAAACTCTAGCAAATTAATCAGTAAAATTTAATGGGTATTTAATAAAACATAACTAGCTGTCAAGGACAAATAATTTGCTGTGTTTTTAGAGCTTATTTTTAATAAACAGTTATAATATTGATATATAATTACTTACGATGGCAAAGAAAAGTTACTGAGCATTTACTTGCTAAACAGTTTGTCAACTTGGCTTTGGTTAATAAGCTGCCGAAAAGATGCTAAATCTTTTGACTCTAATATCCTGATATTTGCCTTTTACTTGTATGTGATTGACATTGATAAACAAATCAATTTGTAAGAAAGAGGTAAGTTATTGAACATACGCGAATAAAAATGTACGTCTATACATATATGAGAGAAACTTTAAAGGTTAAGTTCAGACCAAAAGAAGATGAATATGAATAACTATAAATTAAGAAAAAGCGAGGGATGGCGAATAATGATTGGGTACGTACCTGCAGCAGCAGCAGCAACAACATCTCTTTTGGAATCCCTCGTGTTAAGAATAAGCCTGGTTTTGTAGTGAGAATTGGAGTTATAAAAATCCGAAAGGCTTATGTTGATGCAACTCAAAGCTACCTTCCCAACTTCTCCATTTATGTCAAGAACCAACCCCACATTAACTGGAACTGTTGTGTTCTGAGACATGGCTGTGTTAGTGAAAAAGAATAAGCTTAAGAGAGTTAGAGGAATTAGAATGAATGACAAAGAGGAGAAAAGTTTTGTTGGGTTGTTTGGTCTCGTCATTTTGCAGCTTCTATTTAGTAGTAAGGTTAGATATTTTGACGACCGATAGCTCTTGTTTATATAGAGATGTTAAAGATTTTTAAAAGTTTGACAGTATCAACGCCTTAAACGAAGCTGATATGACATCCTCTACATGGGCGGTTGGACTACCTGTGGCATTTCTTATTTTAAAAGAAAAGGAGAAAAGTCTTTAGTGACCGGTTGGAGGAAATTTCAAGCTATTATATTTGTCAAATTAATCCTAACAAGTTGTAGCTTGCAACTAGCAAAACAAAATATCACAAATTGGTCATTTCTTTTTTTTTTTTTTTTAATAATAATTGATCGATATATGAGTGCAAATAATAAGAGTATGAAGTCATATTTGGGGTCATTTGGCCAAAACTTGCCGTGTGGAATTGGAAAAGAGTAAAAGGTCTCAACTCTGTATTTGCTGATTTAGAATTAGTACTTGTTCATCTTAAAAAGATATGTAAATTATAAAAATTTGGATCCACACCTCGTCTGAACCCTATATTCTCATACATCTTTACATCAGTGGCATGAGATAACAAGGCATGCACCTAAATGGCTTGCCAGCAAAATCTCCTTAAAATATAGAATTCTGGACTATTTATCTCAAAGCTCAAGGATATGATTTGTCTGAAGCCCCGCAATCCATTCTTTAAACTCAATAATGGAGTGGGACATGTTTGAGTCGTATATTGTCTTACTCAGCTGCTGACTCCAAGATTTCATCATTTTTGTCTCATAAATGATATCTTTTGCTTCGTACAGCGCACCAAAGCCACAAGAACAGCTTTAATTTTGCAATAATAATAACCTTGCCATAGTCAGCATCAAAACTAATTAAAGTAATTAATATTTCCTAGTCACCGTCAAAATTAATTATAGTAATTAATATTTCCTAACACTAGGTTTTATTTTTGTCTGTGGAGGAAGTAATTAATATTATTTGAATGAGTCTGGCTATTGAGTATTGTTAATATATCACAACAACATTAGCTTTACTTCGAGGAAGCATCCTTTGTCGTGTCAAAATAAATTTCTTGATCAAGTACTGTGTTTTACGTTATCATCGATCAAGCTTATTGACTCGCAAAGATTCTCAAGGCAGTAGCTAGAGTTTTAAATTTCAATCGAAGGCTGCATGTGTTTAACTCTTCTGCAGTTACCTGCTAGAGAAATCTCTATCATCGGATTCTGTATATTCTAATTTAATACAGATGAACACATATTAACTGCAGATGACTTTGGTTAATAAAATGTAAAAATTCCTTAATGACATTGGTTTCAAGACTTTAATTTGGAGCAAGCCCAAATATAATTTTTATCTCCTTATCACCCCTAAGAATCGAACTTGGGTTTTGGTGGAGGCTACAGCTGCATTGCAACTAACCCGACCACGCCTTTAGGGGCATATGAGTCTTTTTAATATGTAAATGTTTTCTTTTTAATTATTTTTGAAAAGCATACCCTGACTCCCAAAGTTTGGATTGTGGTTAAACTTGGCAATTTAAATTCCGACCCTATTTTTGGTCCGATTGACTGCACTTAATTTTTAAGGCTTTGGCCTGAATTTTTAACTTTAGGATCAAAGGGGCCAAAATTTTAAGGCCCGAACAAATTTAGGGTCGTGGTCGGGCTTCTTTGCCACGCCGAACCGACCCGACCCGACCGACCCGACCCAACCTCGACTTTATTTAAAAAAAAAAAAAAACTAACACAAGTTAACACACGCACACAACACATCATTATAACATCACACATTGTATGTTTTTAATTTAATTGCATTGTGTTTTTATTTGTATAAGATATAAGTTTTTTTATTTTTTATTTTTTATGTTGAGTTGTTGAATTGAATTGTGTATGACTAAAATAGTTGTGGAATTACATTGTGTGTTTTTAATTTAATTGCATTGTGTTTTTATTTATACAAGACATGAGTTTTTTATTTTTTATGTTGGGTTGTTGAATTGAATTGTGTATGGCTAAAATGATTGTGGAATTATATTGTGTATTTTTAATTTAATTGCATTGTGTGTTTTTCATATTGGATTTTGGAATTGATTTGTGTGTGGGATTGAAATAGTTGTGGAATTGGTTGAAATGGTTGTGGGAAGTGAAATTGAATTGTGTTTGAAATGGTTGAGTAATTGCCGAATTGGTTGAAATAGTGGTGGTAAATGAGAATTGAATTGTGGGGTTAATTATTTCGGTGGGGTCGGGTTGGGCCCGACCCGATGTTGGCCCGATTGAGTCTCGACCTAAATAGCGTTAGGGCTTTTTTAGGGTCGGCTTTCAAATTTTTTTGTTCGGGTCGGGTAGGGCTTGGCCAAGCCTCGAGCCTGAGCCCGAGCCGACATTTTGCCATTCCTAATTGTGGTAATCAATGCTATGCGTGCAGCGCTTTTGTTAATTCTTTTGCCAAGTTTATGTTATTTTGTGAATATCTTTAAAAAAATGTTCAAAAGGTTTTATTGAATGCATCCAAATAACCTTAAGACACTGATTTAAAAAAAAATTACGTGTGTTTATTTTAAAACGTTGGAGATCTACGAATACATTTGGACAAATCCTAGAAGTCTTGATCTGATTCTTGGTGTCATTTTCTCTCATTTATTGTTTAATCTGTTAGGAAATTGATGGGTGAAGCAGATTACGCAATGCTAAAATGAAATTTGAAGAAAAATAAAGAACAAGCACAAAGAGGACACTAAAAATTACGTGGTTCGGCTTTTAGCCTATGTCCACGGGCGAAGACAGAAGGAAAATATTTTACTAATGAAAAAAAGTTACAAGTATTGTGGTATTTTAGCTCACTTCCCAAAACCCTAATACACCCAACTCTCAAATCACTAAAACAAGAGCTTTTATTATTTAACCTCTGCAACTCTCTATTTTACAGGAATTGCTTCTCACAGCTCTCGACTCTCCTCATAAAATTGGATAAAAGCTCTAAATTGAGAGCTTGTATTTATAGGCAAAACTTTGCCTGGAAAGTCAAACAAATGGCTCTAATCTTCAACTGCAAATTTCAAACTTTTGAAATTTTGCTTTGAATTTTGCTTTGTATTTTTTTCTTTTCCGCGTGAGGACTTTGGTGCACACTCTTCTAGAAGAGTGGTGCCCCATTTTCAACATTTCTCCCATTCGGAGATTTGATTGCGAGCCAATCATATCTCCACACCATTTTTTCTGCTTCGCCATAGTCATGTTGCCTACGTTTCTGCTAGGCCACAAGAGGATCTACTCCAGATAAACTTGTCAGCATTGATTGGCTTAGTCAAAACATCTGCTAGGTTCTTCTTGGTATGGATTTTCTGTAAATCGACATTTCCATCTTCTACTACTTCTCGAACGAAGTGATATTGAACTCCTATGTGCTTTGTCCTGGAATGAAAGGCTGGATTCCTTGCAATATGCAAGGCACTCTAACTGTCACAAAGCACGAAAATTTTCTGTTGTTTGTGCCCGAGCTCTTCCAATAACCTTTATATCCAAATAGCTTCCTTGCAAGCTTGTGTAGCTGTCATGTACTCTGCTTCTGTTGTAGATAAGGCCACAACGGTCTGTAGCTTTGAAACTCATCTTACAAATTACTTTTGCAAGTGTAAACACATAGCCAGTAGTGGATTTTCTTTTATCAAGGTCTCTTGCAAAATCAATCCACATAGCCCCCGACGAAACTCGATCCTCCATAACATAATGCAACATCTCGAGGTTCCTCTAATATATCTCGGATCCTCTTCACAAATATCCAATGCTCTCCACCAGATTCGTCTCAGTATCGACCGATCGCCCCCCTCTTGCTTGTGCAATGTCGGTCTAGTACATATCATAGCGAACATCAAACTTCCCACCGATGCATATGGTACTCGAGACATCTCTTTCCTCTCTCGCTTTATTGCTTTAGGACACATACTTGAGGATAATTTGAAATTAACAGAAGTGAGGTAGAAATTGACTTACAATCTTGCATGTTGAAGCGTGCCGAAGATTTTCTTCAAGTAGTTTTTCCGAGAAAGCCAAATCTTCCTATTATTTCGTCTCGGTGAATTTGCATCCCTAGAATCTTGTTTGGGTCCCAAGTCCTTCATTTCGAACTCCCTAACCAATCAGTGCCTTCAATTCTTGGATTCGATCTTTGTTGGGGCTGCACACCAACATGTCATCCACGTACAAAAGAAATGATGAAATCATTATCTTCAAACCTCTTGTAATATGCACAATGGTCTGAACTAAGTCCGTTGTATCCAAGGCTCATGATGAAGGAATCAAATCTCTTATACCAACACCTCGACGCCTTTGTTTGAGACCATATATAGATTTATTCAACCCGCAAACCAAGTTCTCCTTTTCTTTTTCAAAGAAAACCTTCCCTTGGAGCATATATATTTCTTCTTCAAGTTCTCCATGAAGAAATGCAGTTTTCACATTTAACTGCTCAAGATGTAGGTCAAATATAGCACACATTGCCAAGACTATTATGACTGTTGTGAGTCGAACCACCGGAGAAAATATCTCGTTGAAGTCAATACCTTCTTTCTGAGCATATCATTTCACCACCAATCTTGCATGATATCGCTCCACTTGGTCATTGCCATCACGTTTGATCTTGTAGACCCATTTGTTACCAATGGCTTTTCTTTCAAGTGGTAGTGGTACAAGTTTCCATGTCTTGTTCTTGTGTAGAGCTTCAATTTCTTCCTATATTGCTGTCATCCACAAGGCAACATCTGAGCTATTTAAAGCTTCATGGAAAGTTGATGGTTCTCCATCTTCTGTTAGAAGATAGTACGCAACATTGATCTCTGTGACATACTCCGAGTGCCACATTGGCGGTCGCCTCTCACGAGTTGATCGACGAACTTCTGGAGCCTTAGACTCGACTGGTTCTTGTTTCTCGTGCTCGCGTCTTTCTTCCAAGAATCAATCTTCTGGATTATTTTCTACAAATACCGGGACAGTCTCTGACTTTTCTTTACAAAGCCATTATCTCCATCTTTCCTTTATAGTTGATCTTCTACAAAGATCACATCTCTCGTGATGACGATCTTGTGGCGGTGGGGTCCTGCTGCACGATACCCTTAACTCCATCAAGATATCCCAAGAAGATACACCTCATAGATTTTGAATCTAGTTTTGTTCTTTCTTGGGCATTGTACATCACGCATACAGGACATTCGAATGCATGTAGGTGAGAGTAATCTGCTGCTTTCCACCCACATCTCCATCGGGCTTGTCTTTAGCCCAATTCTGGGATGGCGACCGATTTACTATATAACAGTTTGGCTTTGGTGTTTTCGCCTAAAATGAATTAGGTAGACCCGCAGCACTCAACATAGCTCTTATCTTTTCTCGTAAGAGTTCTGCTCATCCACTCGCCACCCCATTTTGTTGAGGAGTGTATGCCACCGTGAATCGCTCAATACCTTCTTGCTTACGTAAAAGCAAGAAATTCACTATCTGTATACTCTCCACCATTATCTCAAATTCTCAAGCACTTAATCCTTTTCCCAGATTCAAGTTCAACTCGCACTTTGTACTGTTTGAACACTAAAAATACATCTGACTTTTTCTTAATTGGATACACCCAACATCTCCTGGAATAATCATCAATGAAAGTCACCATGTACTTTGCACCTCCCATGGATATGTCTGGTGATTCCCAAATATCAGAGTGAACTAAGTCTAGAATGCATTTACTTCTAGCAATAGATCTACTGAACTTTAATCTATACTGCTTACTTGTAACACAATGCTCGCAAAATGGTAAACTTACCGATTTGAGCTCTGGAAGCAATTTTCGCTCAGAGAGAATCTTCAAATCTTGTTCCGACATGTGGCCAAGTTTGAGATGCCACATTATCGTTGATTCTTCTTCGTTTGATACAATACACACATCAACTTCCTATAGTGTTTCTCTTTTAAGCATGAATAGGTTAACACCGATCTTTTCTGCCTTCATCAATACAAGCGCGCTCTTAACGATCTTCATAATTCCATTCTCCACATGAGTTTTGCACCCATGATTATCTATTTATCCCAAGGATAATAGATTTTTCTTCAGGTCGTTGACATATCATACCTCCCTAATTGTGCGAATTGTACCATCAAATATTTTTATTTTGATAGTACCATTACCAGCAATCTCTAAGGCATGACCATTACCCATATATACAGAACCTCCCGAGATAGGTTCATATATGTGGAACCATTCTCTCCGAGAGGTCATGTGCTAGGTAGCTCCTAAGTCTATAAGCCGACGCCGATAGTCGTTTTACGCCTTCCTCGAAATGCTTATTGCCTCGCTATAGAGAATTTCGCCATCGTCCGAGGTACTCGCAACACACCCTTGAGCATTTGATGACTCAGGTTCTTTGCCCTCTTTTCTCTTCTGATTACTCCAACACTCTTTCTTGACGTGTCCTTTCTTGCTACAATTGTAGCATTTAATATTCTTCTTACTTCTGGATTTTGATCTACTATGATTTTGACTCCCACTGGGGCCACGTTCCGTTGATCTCCCTCTTGTCACCGATAACGCTTCTACTTGTTGCGAACTTACTTGTCTGTCTTCCTTACTTTTCCGCTTGCTTTCTTCATGTAATACAGAGGCTGCAACATCGTCGAAAACTAGACTGTCTGCTGGATTGTTGTTCGTCAGGTTGATGATGAGTTGATCATACGAATCTGGTAGACTTTGAAGTAGAAGCTCTGCACGTTCATTTTCCTCTATTTTATAACCCAACGATGTGAGTTGTGAAAATAGAGTCTTCAAGGTGTTGATATGGTCAGTCACCATTGTAGATTCTGCCATTCGAAGAGTATAGAGTTTCCTCTTCAAGAAGATTTTGTTGTGTAGTGACTTGGTCTCGTACAATTTTGTGAGAGTATCTCATATTTCCTTCGCTGTATTTTTCTCCTCCACACTGGATAACACCCCGTCCGCAAGTGCCAAGTGTAGATCAGAAATGGCGTTGCCATCTATCTCGTTCTTCTTTGTCGCGCTTATCTCCATAAGCCTTTCTCCAATTGCTTTGCCAAGCAATTATTTTTCCTCAATACAATTTCATCTTCATTTCCACAACGAAAAATTATTTCCGTTAAACTTCTCAATTTCATACTTTACCGCCATTTTGTTGATAAATACCGCACACAAGTTAGTGTGCCACCTTAAATAGTTGTGAGTATGTGTGAGAATGCACACCAGAAAAGTTCCCAGGAAAGACCAAGGAGTCACAAACGGCCCCACTTAAAACCTGACTTCTTAGGCTCTTATCGTCTTTGCATGACAACTTTCCTAGACATGTACAAAACCACACAAGCTTTACTCACACCACTACTCCCGCTTTGCACCGTAAAATTCTTGGATCGCTCCCACCGTTTCTCGAAATGATGATCGTATGCATGAATAGTGCCGTATACGTGAACAAGATCTGATATCGTGAACAAGAACCTTACGTGAATGCACTCACTCCAAAAAATACAACCAATAGCTCGATACCACCGTTAGAAATTGATGGTTGAAGCAAGACACGCAGCTAAAATAAATTTGAAGAAAAAATAAAGAACAAGACAAAGAGACACTTAAAAATTACGTAATTACGGCTTTTAAATTTCACGTCCACGGCCAAGACAAGGAAAATATTTTACTAATGAAAAGGAGTTCTAACAGTATTGTGTTATTTTACCACTTTCCAAAATCTCAATACACCCAACTCTCAAATCACTAAAACAAGAGCTTTTATTATTTAACCTCTGCAACTCTCTGTTTTACAGGAATTGCTTCTCACAGCTCTCGACTCTCTTCACAAAATTGGATAAAAGCTCTAAATTGAGAGCTTGTATTTTATAGGCAAAATTTTGCCTGGAAAGTCAAACAAATGGCTTTAATCTTCAACTGCAAATTTCAAACTTTTGAAATTTTGCTTTGAATTTTGCTTTGAATTTTTCTTTTCCGCGAGAGGACTTTGGGTGCACACTCTTCTAGAAGAGTGGTGCCCCATTTTCAACAGCTAATCTTGGGTCTATGTAATTTGCACAAGAAGTTGACTTCCAAGTTTAACCAACTCATTATACGTCTTATTCAATTGGTGTTTGCAAGAGCAGCAGAAATTTGAATTAGGATTCTACATCACGGTCTCAGTCACGGTCACAGTCCCAAGCAATTTCGTTTTAATTACTGATCCAAGTAATTTCGTATTCAATTGAACAACTCTATTTAATATCTATGTTTATTCCAGTTTTCTGTCTGTATTCATGGCCACGCCAAACTCAGTCGAAGGAATTCCGTGCTCTCTGAAGAAACTAAAGTTGGAATCTCCGTTTATGTTAAGAACCAACCCAACATTAAGGTGATGTTTGGTTGGGAAGAGAGAATGGGGAAGAGGAAAGTAATTTAAATTATTTTTTTATTTTCATTGTTTGGTTGCATAAAATATATAAGAATTTAATTTCCATTAGAATTTAATATCCCTTATAATGTATAATTTGAATTCCACACCAAAGAGTGAAGAAATTAAATTTCTCCTATGTTAAAAATCCAAGCTTTCAAAATTGCCCTTCAACATTTTAACTTGTTTAATGTTATTAATAATAATTATTAATAATTTTATTTTATCAATTTAATATTATAAATAATTTTATATTAATTAAATTTAATGAATGATTTAAGAAATTTAATAAAATAAATAAACTTATTTATTTATTTAATACGAAAATATATAAATATAAATTAACTATCACCTGGTCCTCCACCAAACTTCATCGGCACTGTCGTCGGACATCCGCCCGAATTTCACCTGACAGTCGCTTCTGCCTCTGCCGGAGTTTTGCCGGACCCTTAGACATCACCGGAAGCAGCCAAATTTCACTTCACCGGAAGTCACCGCCGCCGTTGACCGGTGTTGACTTATGTTGACCGGCTTTTATTTATATTAAATTATATTTAATATTAAATTGTTTAGTATATTAAATTATTTTATATTAAATATAAATCATGAATTCTTTTAGAATTTTTTTTGAAATTAAAAAAGTTTGGTATTAATATTAAATTATATTTTATTACTAATATAGATAATTTAGTATTTAAGGTAAAAGATAAATTTGTCCAAAGAAAAAAATTGTAATTCCTTTCCCTATCAAATTTTATGTCAAACCAAAAATAAAATTTAATTTCACTATTCTCTTCCACTTCTCCCTTCTTTTTTCCCTTCCATTCCACTCTTTTTCTCTTCTCCCCTTTTTTAAAACCAAACGCCACCTAAGTGGAATTGTTGTGGCTTTTGACGGGGCTGTGTTATTCAAGAAGAATAAGATCACTAGAGGAATCCGAAAGAATGGGAAATGGGAAAACATTTTGTTGGGTTCTTTAGTCTCATCATTTTGAAGCTTTATTTTAGTAGTACGTACGGTTTTGATATTTTGTTGATGGGAGTCGTGGAGTGCTTTTGTTCTTGTACAGTGTTAAAAGATTCGGAAAGTATGAAATACACAATTAATGCCCATAGAATAAGCAAGTAATCGACTCTGCATGGGAAGTATATTTTCATAGATACAGTAGAAAATTTCTTTAATTTGGAGACTTTGGTTACATGGAAATTTCATGCTATTATACTGTAGGTTGACCATATCATCGCATACAATTCCTTACGCATTTAGCATCATCGCATACAATTCCTTACGCATTTAGCATCATCGCATACAATTCCTTACGCATTAGCACTTTTTTTTGAAATATCATTATATCGATTATTCGATATCATATCGCGTATTACAATTAATATTTACAAACAGATTATACAACCGACCTTCGCGTGGCGCCCTCCTCGGCACGCCCGCCAGGTCTTCAACCTCTCAAATATTCGAGGATCGCGTCTCCACTCAATTATATGATAATTGAGGGAGGATTAAACTAACCCCATAAACGCTTTTATGGAACCCTTTCTCAACATTGTAAGTCGAGACTTCTCCCACCGAACCAAAAGCCCATTAGACGCATTTAGACTTTAACAGTAAAGTTGTGGGCTTTTGGCTGCTCTCGATGCATTGCACCTAAGTCACTGAACTTGGGAAAATAATCGAAATTCTTTTTTTTTTTAATGATTGAAATCTCTCTTAAATTTTAAGATTCATTGAAACTCTTTGGTGTTAAAATTAATTTTCTCTTCTCGTCAAAGAAAAAAATTAATTTTCTCTTTCAAAGAAATGACTTGTCGGGAATTTCTTATTCACATTTCACAGGGGTAGGACACGTCTGAGTCTGATCTCAATTTTGTCTCATTATTTTAATTTCATCATCCGCCGTTTACCTTGACCAAATAATCAAAACCATTTACTCATTCGATTTGAATGGGTCTATGTGCACGCAACATTTAACCACAAAAACACAGTTTCACCTTGAGGAAGCAACCGTTATTTTGTTATTTTAAAATAAATTTCTAGATCAAGTAGTGTGTTTTACGTAATATATCAAGCTTATTGACCTGCAAACATTATTTAATTCAGAAGGCATTAGCTGGGGTTTTAAAATATATATATTTTGTAATTAATCAAATGTTGCACGTACATATACTACTGAAATCTCCATCATCAGATTCTAATACTCTGTTCCTGAGTATACAATATAATATATAGCAAATCAGTTCTACCAACAATAATTAGTTAAAGTAAATGAAGGTAGCTACAGATCGAAGATTTGGTGAACCTACAATCAGTAAGAAAATTGATAAATTTCTTAATAACGTTGCTTTCAAGACTTTATTTCTAATTAACGGTTTTTTTCCTATGCCTGATATATTTAGTAGAGGAAAGTTGAATGCATAACAAATTTTGCATAATGCTGAATCATGTTGCCAAGTAACTAATTGTATCTTATTATTATTATGGAAAAAAAAACTTAAATCTTCAAAGCATAAACTCTTAATATTTCACGAACGAACGTACAAATCTTTTCAAAGTTTGGGTCACCGTGATCACACTGTGCATGCTTCTTCTCAGCCTTAATTCTTTGCGGCATGCTGCTGTTGTCCCCTCCTCCCCCAAAAAAAAACTGACTTTATCATCATGTAGAGTCTAAAAATGGTGGATAGTCATTATATTTTGAGTTAAGTGTCCGTTTAGTCTTTATATCTAAGAAAAATTATCCCAAAACACTCATGCTATAAATAACTCCAAGCCTTATTTTTTCTTTCCTTTTCCAATAATGAACTTACTAAAATATTTTTGGAGATATTAATGAAAAGAAAAAAATAATAATTTATCAAATTAATCTTCAAAGTAACATAAAAATTTGTAGAAACTTTTATATTAATACTTTACTTTTAGGATTAATTCAGTAAAATTAATTTTTTATAAAGTAATTATTAGTAAGATTATTACACAGGTACAAAAATACTCTTTCACACCGAATTTATTGGTTAATTTGCCAATAGATAAATATTGATTAATTTGCTAGTTAACTTGTTTATAGATAAATTAATTAATGTCAAGAATATTATTAAAAGGTTATTATTGTGAAAGAAAAGAAAAAGTAAAGGTAAGAATGTAAAGTATTTGACTGCTGGAGTATTTTGAGATATTTTTAAAATGTAGGGATTAAAGTAATAGACTCTCAAGTCAAAATCAAAAAACGAAACTAGGATTTACCCCTTTAAAAAATAAAGTCTAATGGTATATTTGAGGTACCCTCATAAATAAAAAAGCTATTTGTATCTTCTTTTAAAATGTCGTGAGTCTACCAATAAAAGCAAGTCTCAGGAGTTTGGTTGTCAAAATTTCCCCTATCATATTATCCCTTTCTTTAAAAAAAATATCTACATAATTTCTCTAAGAGATTGACTTACGATTAAGTTCTAACTAATAGACTTCTAATTAAGTTCTAACTAATCTCACACGTTATATTAATCTCAGAAAATGGACTTGAATTCAATTATGTCTCATTCAATTTTTTTTTTTTTGATAACAAAAAAATAATTGAATGGGACACCATTGAATTCAGGTCGCATTCAATTGTTTTGGACGATAAGAATGAATTTAAAATTAGATGCATCAAAGTCTCAGTCATGGTTACAGTCCAAGTAAAATTTTGGTTTTGTTATTACAAATCGATCCAATTAAACAATTAAGCTTTCAATCAAATTATAAAATTGGGCGGTCACAAGTCAAAAGTCACAACTCACAAACCAGTAGCTGCTTGCGGGTAAAATTTCACAATTTTTTTCTTTTTAATCCTTTTGAACTTGGAATACGTAAGGTCGTGCTTGTATAACCCAACATTGTATTTACAAAATTCAAAGGCTATTAAGTCTTATGATGCTTATTCAACTTATCCTGTCTTGAACAATAAAACAGAAAGCCAATCGTGAAGAAAAAGGCAATAGACGAAGCAATGAAAGATTGCACACGTGATCTCAATCCTTTATCAGCTGGCTCCAAAGCAAGTGGAGGTGTTTCCACATTGCGCAGAAGAAATGGGGGGAATTGTAGGTCCAATGGCCCTAATGAAGGATTCGGACCGGAAGGAGGAGGCAAAGACATCCACCCACCTCCTTTACCCTGTACGGAGAGAAACCCCAGTAAAGCCATTGACTTTATGTGCACTAGCAAAGCCATTGACTTTATGTGCACTAGCAAAGCCAATGCTTTTTGGAAACAATTATCTTACCCAAGACTGCAAATCATTCTACCCGACTTGGCATCGACAAAGAACCCGCTAGTTTTTTCATAGCCTAATAAAAGTGCACCGTCATCCCATACATGTGGCATCCTTCTCATTCACTCTTCAACATCGATAGAGGGTTTATGCTAAACAAAAAAATCACATTAGCGTAATGCAAATATACAAACTTAACTTGCAGACAAAGTACATATGGCAGCAGAATGTGGCAAATGACAAGATGTGTTCTTAGTTAGTCATAAATAATAAAATGACAAAGTCAGCAACTCTCACTCACGAAAATTAATAAATAATCGGTGTAACAATTAGCCTGGTTTTGTAATGAGAATTGGAGTTATAAAAATCCGAAAGGCTCATGTTAATGCAACTCAAAGCTACCTTCTCAACTTCTCCATTTATGTCAAGAACCAACCCCACATTAACTGGAACTGTTGTGTTCTGAGACATGGCTGTGTTAGTGAAGAAGAATGAGCTTAACGTAATTTGAGGAATTAGAATGAATGAAAGAAGAGAAAAGTTCTGTTGGGTTGCTTAGTCTCATCATTTTGAAGCTTCGAATTAGTAATAAGGTTTGTTACTTTGACGACGGATAGCTCTTGTTTGTATAGTATGTCGCTGATATGACAAAAAATCACAAATTGGTCTTTTCACATACATCGATTACATGTGTATCTAGGAGTGGAAAGAGTTTTGGGTACCGCTGGATTGCCTCCTTTCCATTGATTCCATGCTATGCGTGTTCAGCTTTTTTTTTAATAATTGATTGATATATGAGTACAAATAATAGGAGTATGAATCATATTTGGGGGTCATTTGGCCAAAACTTGTCGTGTGGAATTGGAAAGGATCAAAAGGTGTCAACTTTGTATTTACTGGTTTAGAATTAGTAGTTGTTCATCTTAAAAGATAACGTAAAATTATAAATATTTGGATGCACACCTCGTCTGAACTCTATATTCTCATACATCTTGTGCATCCGTGGCATGAGATAAAAAGGCACCTAATTAAATGCCTTGGTATCAAAATCTCCTTGAACTATAGAATTTTGGAGTAGTTACCTCAAAGCTCAAAGATATGATTTGTCTGAAGCTCCTCAATCCATTCTTTAAACTCAATAATGGAGTGGGACATGTCTGAGTCCGATATTGTCATACTCCGCTAACTCCAAGATTTCGTCATTTTGGTCTCATTTCATGATCTGCCGTTTACCTTGACCAAATCAAACCGTATATGTTTCAGAAAGAAAAGTCACAAGAAAAATTGGTACATCTTTCGCTTCGCCACAAAAACGGCTTCAGTTTTGCAAAACTTGATCGGGAGCAACGACAACTATTTGGTGTTATGATATCTTCGGGAGATTTGGTTCTTCAACTTATAAATGACATCCTAGACCTTTCCAAGGTCGAGTCAGGTTGGCAATTCATTACCTTTCACTGACTGTGGAGATAACGAAAGCTTTAATTACTATAATTAGTATATTACATTCCAAACTTTATGTTTTTCTCTTCTGTTCAGGTGTTATGAAGTTAGAAGCTGCAAAGTTCCGGCCAAGAGAAGTTGTAAAGCATGCACTTCAAACTGCCGCAGTTTCACTGCAAAAGATTCTTATGCTGGAAGGAGATATAGCAGATGATGCTCCTATTGAGGTGAGATTTTCATGACACACAACCGTTTTGACAATTTTGTTGCGCATGGATACGGCATGTCATACATTCAGCTCTGCAAATCATCATTCAAAATATTGCCTCACTTTCAGGTCATTGGAGATGTTTTACGAATTCGACAAATCCTCACCAACTTGATCAGGTACTTTATTTATGTTTCCACAGATCATCAATTACCTATGAAGCAAGGTAGTTAAGTTTTTCAGTTTTGCGAAGGATGGTATTAAATTGATCCATATTCTTTGCAGTAATGCCATCAAGTTTACCCCAGAGGGGAAGGTAGGGATAAAGCTTTATGTGGTACCTGAGCCGCCTTTTGCAAAAGAAGGATTGAAGCAAAAGTCAAAAGCATATCAGCCTACAACTGATGCGGTGAAAGAAGAGAAACATCAACCAAAATCTCAAACTGCCAGTGACCAAAATGGTTTTCATGATAAAAAGCGTGGCGAAGGTTACCAAGATCATAAGCATAATGATGAACCTGGCACTTCGTTAGTCATGGAAACTCAATGGATGAAGATTTAGAAACAACAGTTTGGATTCGTTGTGATGTATAAGATTTTGCTTTAAAGAGTACTTATTAGTTGTGTTCATTTTCGTGTACCAGAAAATGCTTTGCCAACCCTATTTCGAAAATACATGCAAGTCAGTGCGGATCATGCTCGTAAGTATGGTGGAACAGGACTTGGCCTCGCAATATGCAAACAGCAGGTGAAGGATTCTTGCTATAACTAATTATGTTACCTTGCGTTGGAAGTTTCTCCTGACCATTCACCTTGCAAGTATTAAACTTCAAGTAATTGATTTTGTGTTGCTAGTCGTCTGTGAAGGTTTATTCCTTAACGGCATCAAATTGTTGACCATTATGCTAATATTTCTATGCATTTGTAATAGGTTGAGCTGATGGGCGGTCGTCTTACAGTGACTAGCAAAGTACATTGTGGATCTACGTTCACATTTATACTCCCATACCAGGTTTCACCGATAGAGGAAAATTCTGACGATCCTGATGATCTATCAAATATGGCTGATCATGATTCTGCGACAGATGACGTGACAGCAGGTTTCTTCCAATTCCAACCTCGGACTTTAGGCTCTCTGTTTTCTTCCAATGGAACCAGCAGGAGTAAAAAATTGTTACCAAAAAGCATTGGCTTTGCTCGTGCACATAAAGTCAATGGCTTCTCAAAGACGTCTTACTCATTTCCTTCGTGTAAAGTTTTGTAATCAGTGTATCGTGATCTTCTCATCCATTAGCGTGTCTCTCTTCGTAAATAGTACAGGTCTATATCATTCTTTCTTAACTCTCCCCCATAACATTTTATCATTGCAGGTCTTCCTAAAAATTAGATAAATGATACATAAACAATTGTTACTGGCTAGAGGCAATTGGACAATCTGGGTTGGGCATTTTGCCCAAACAGAACCGAACCTTACCTGTTCGGGGGTCAGTTCTATTTCATTTCAGAATTTTCCTAACCAATCAGTTTTAGTTCGAATTTTAAAAAAAGAATCAATATCAAGGAAACCAACAAAACGAACTGAACCGAAATCGGTCACCCCTACTGGTTTCTTATCTGATATGCAGGGTTACATGCTCACAATGAATCCGTAAAATTTCCACCAATAGCAACAGCACTTACTTGCATTTTTGTTATAATTTAATATAACAAAGCAGAGCGGGCAAAGTTAAAAAAACATGAGCTTCGTTAACAGTTCTCTTTGCCTTCAGTTACATGCTATCTACTGCTAAACCAATGTATATAATTTTTTCCCTGGATGTGCTTATTTTTTTATCTGTCTATGGTCCCATTCCAGGTCTGAATTTCTTCCATGAGATCATCCCTTCTAGAGACTAGCTATCGATGTACTATGGTCTGTAGCTATGTTATTTATCACTGCATTAGTTGTTTTCACGAACAACTTGGGGGCTTCCTGCTATTTCTTGATCTGGGTTAGTGAGCTCAACGGCAGACACTATCTCTGGAGGTGCTTGAGCTTGACTATTTGGATTATGATTCGAATTACCATACTCAGTTCTGGGTGTTCCTTGCTCTCCATAGAAACAAAAGTGGGAATCTGCATGCTGTGAGTAGCTTGAAGGACTGGCTGGGTAGCGACTGTCTGGAGAGGCTTCAGTTGCACCCATACTATGAACTTGGATGCCACCTTTGTCTTTGAAAGTATGTGCACTGAGGTCTCTTGAAACAAATATTCTGAGAAAAATGCGAATTCTTGACAACAATGATGATTCTGAATTCTTCAAGACATTCCTGTGCTGATGGACAAAAACAGCCAGGAATATTATGAGAGCTGAGATTGCAGCAATGCCAGCTATGAGAAACAGACCCCAGAAACTGTTAAGGCCAAGGCTGCGAGAAGAAACAACGGTACTTTCATCTGGGCAGCTAGAATGTATCTTGAACCATGCATCTTCAATTTCCTTCATTTTATCCCCTTCAGTCACATTTAAGATTGCCTTCGAAACATCACGTACTAGAGGGGAATGTAATGGGAAGACCTGCAAATCACCAAACAAAAGAAAATCAGCATGAGAAATTAAGAAAATATTGTAATTGATGTGCTTCTGCTTAATTGAGAAAGCACGACAGCTTAAGTGTTTGACGAATGCCCTCTTGTACTGGCAGTTGATGTTTATCAACAACCCATCCATCCATTGTTGGCAATTAGACATTTTATTACCAGTAGCTATGGACTAAAACTTAAAAGCCATGACGCCAGAAGAAAGTTCGAGAACTTACAAAACCAAACCCAGCTGTTTTGAATGTTGGTTCAACCATGGTGTATTTGGAGCAATGTTGTCCAATAAGCAACTTCATGTAGGGAACTTCATCAAATGCTGCTGTAATGCCGCCATTTGCACTGCCCTTTTGGAAAAGTTCATCACATTCTTCAGGAGAATTATACACTATAAGTTTCTTCTCATCAAAGCCTAATTGTTTCAGGATTCCAAGAACAAATGAACCCTTCTGGTAGCCAACATTGTCCCCTCTCTTTATCAGCATTTTGACATCAGTAATCGTTGGCTGTAATTGCTGCACGGTAAGTAGCGAAGTCAAGCTAGCTGTGTAGCTTTGAGTGAGAATGAGCACAACAAAATACCATACAATCACCACAAATCTGGCCAAGTTGCTTATCACTCTCTCCCTGTGTACGTAAAAGTTAAAGAAAAACGTCAATGTAATGCCTCGCATGGTGAATGTGAATGCATTAGTATCTAATAGAAGTCAAGAAAGTTGATGGGACATTTATTACTTTGTGAAAAGACCATTGTAGAGAATGAGAACCAGAAGATTGTGCCAACTTGATGCTTAGCAGGGCCACGAAAATCTTCGTTTACTCTGTGTTCAAGAACCCACACTACAAACCCAATGAAAATGAAAAAACAGACACTTGTCACCCAAAGGTCCCATGTTAATGGCAGCAAGAACACCCATGCATTTCTCTTCTTGTTATCTTTGATGGGCACAATCGTGGATACTCCGGATTCTGTATAAGGGAGTGTGAAATCTACATAATTTGATCTATTAAACACAATTGTTGTATCTCCCACCACAGCATCAAATTTCTGTTCAAAATCACCCCAAAAAAAAAATAAATAACAGGCTTTTACGTTACATAATCTAGATGTGACTAGTACTATTCTGATTAGCATTACGAGATGGATTTTTTACCCCGAGAAATACTTGGTAGATCAAATCATTGTATGAGCCGGAACTGGTGCCATCAGGCTGAGCATAGGGGAAAAAATCATAAGCGACAGCATATGGCAATTCCTGAATTACAGCTTTAAACACATCAATACAATATCCAGTAACAGAAGTTGGTTCTCGAGTTTTGGATCCATTGTCACGTTCACAAAATCACTGAAGCCTTTCTTTACGGGCACTCCAATGCGTAGCTTCTTCTCATTTGTAGGAACCTCCCATCCCTTTGGATCAGAAGTAGAATCCCTGGCCATATGATAGGTTTAAGTTTGGATTCTGTAGTCGAATTTGAAATCAGTTTCTGCGTCAGTCCTTTTCTGGTGTCCAAAATCCAACCCCTCTTGCTCCATTATTGACATTAATAATCTCAAAAGCTGAAGATTGTAACTGCCCATCAACAAAAATGTAGTCCCCAGTAAGCCCTTTGAATCTTGTACTTGATAAAGCTTGCAGAAGTTTTGGACCATTCTGAGAGAAACCAAAAGCTTCAAGATAAGTTGCGTTGCTAGAAACATTAGTCTTATCAAAGCCAAAACTTGTGATACCAGCTTTCTCAACTGCCACGGCCAGTGCCCTTGTAGCATCATAAGCTAATAACCCAAAAATGTTCAATTCAACATCAAAAAGAGACGGATTCTCCTGCAAAAGTTTCCTTTTCCATCGAACTCTAAAATTTTCGAGTGCCTTTGTTTTTGGAACATAAGGTGTCACACCTATCACTCCTTGCATTGAATCAATCACTGAAGGCTCCAATGTTCTTAACAAATTGGTCATGCCATCGGTCATGATCCACACACAGCCTTTATTCATCAAACCAATTTCGTTTGCTTTCTCAAAATCCTAGAGCCAAGGGAAGGCAGCATATGCAAAATGAACACTCTGGTTTGCATTGTGAATAGTTTGTAGAGCTCTTTTCCAATTTGATCGTCAGTAGCCAAAGGAGAAATGACACTTCTATATGGCACCCGAGTGTCAATGGCTTGAAGGGCGTCAATTAGAGAAAGAATCATTTCTTCTCCGCATTGATTGTCTACATAAATGGGCACAGCTTTTCTCCAACCAAAGGCTTTGATTATTGCAGTTATGGCACCAACTTGAGATGAGTCATTTAGGGAACCTCTAAAGAAGTATGGACTCCTAATGGAAGTAAGCGAAGGACTTGTTGCGGAAAATGATAAAATGGGCACTTGTGATTTGTTGCCTAGTTGAATTATAAAGTTAGTCCGCATGGAATTTTCTGGTCCCAGTATGGCTTGTACTTGTACATTGTTTAGCAAGTCCAGAGCTGCGAATTGACCAAAGAAAATTGTGATGCACTTTTCATCCCCCCCCAAAAAAATAAATAAATAAAATAAAAATAAATCGTGAAAGAAAGATATGTAAAATTACTGGCAAATTACTTAAAATTTATTTATTTATGATTTACTTAAAATTTATTTTTATTTATTATCTATGAACTAATTAAATTGGTACTTTGACTTCTACTCACTCGGATCTAGAAAAATAATTTACACCTAAATTAGATAATAGTAAAATATGAAAAATTAAAATTTTGAATATATAAAATATTTGCTGATACATTTATAATTATTCTCTACGCATTTTCATATTTTAAAAATATTATGCAATAAACTCATTGTCAATATTATTAAATTTATTGTTTCCTATATAAATAACCAAACTATTATTTATTTTATCCGATTCTAAAGATGATTCTTCAGAGTTTCATTATCGAAAATGTTATTTCTTATTATTATAGAGACTGGAAGAAATAATTTTAATTTTGAGAATAGAAAATATTTTGAGTGATGGGCTATCATTATTTTTAATTAAAATACAAGATTTTATAATTCTTAAAAGTTAAATTTTAAATTTTATGGGGTTTATAATTTATAGTGATTATTTTAATAAATTTTTAATGGGAGCTAATTAAAAAATTAAAATATTTTTCTTTTTTAATTTTAAAATATTTTTTGGCCAGTGGGGGCTTGAGCCCCCACTGGTCAAAAGCTACATCCGCCCCTGCTTCTACTAACTCTTGAGATTAGATTTTCATTACTTGTATATTTAATAATTTATCTATAAAATTAACCATTTAATAATTTATTGTATTAGTGATTGTAATAAATTTAATAATCACTAATACAATATTAAAAATAATCATGAAATTTAATAATACCATCAATTAGTTGATTTTATACAATAATTTTTAAATATTTGATAAAAATTAATTAAATATTTAAATAGTTTTATTTATTTTTATTTATTTATTATATTGTGACTACCCACAAACTTATTTACAATATAGTTAATTTTCTTACTAATTGCTTTTTAAATTTATTTAATTATTATTATAAAAATTTCATGAATAATTGATATTTATATTTAAATTTCAAACTTAAATGTTGTTTAATATTTTTAAATATAATTTAACATAGTCTAACTTGGTGTTGTACAAACATAAGACTATATAATATAATTCAGTTTAATCCAATCTAATTAAATCAAGTTTAGTCCAATTCAATCCCGTATGCCAAACTTAGCCCAAAGCGACACGCCTTATGAGTTGTGAATTATGCACCGGCATCAAACCTCTCCTATATTTATGAACTTTTCCTAATAAAAATAAAATATGAAGTGGGATGTATGATGATTATCAACTATAAAAATATAAAAGTAAATAAACTTTAAACCTACTTACATTGTTATTGTAATAATAATGTGACATGAGATTTTCAAAAGCTTGAGAGAGCTAAGATAAAAAAGAAGATTCTAGTTATTGATTTTTGACAATTTTGTTTTTCTTTCTTTTCTTCAAACTAAACTATTTCTAAATATTTTTTATTAGGAATGACAAAATTACCCGCAACTCGTAAACCCATAAAAACCCACCAGCTGAGGGGTTTGATATTTCAAACTTAAACCCATTGTGGGTTACAGTGGAGTTTAATATTGAGAAAAATTCACCAGATACCAACTTGTGTATCCGTTAACTCGCATTCTTTGTTTTAATTATTTTTGTTTTTAATTTTAATCATAAAAATTACATTAAAAAATTTAGTCATAAATATATGTAAGTTAAAGTTTCTAATTCCTAAACCTAACCCATCTCACTTGTATATATATATATATATATAGGCATTCTCTTTTTTTTCTCACTGCGAACACGCTGTTAAACCGTATGTTTTAATAGTTTTCTTCATTGATTATATATATAGTTTTTCTTTAGTGGAGGTGCTCTCATTTTTTTATGTGGAGATATATTAAATGGCGTGTTTTAATAGAGTCAGTACATACATGCTATTAAACTACATGATTTAACAAATGTCCGTATTTTAAAAAATGAGGGCACTTACACCATGTGTGTGCGTGCTCTTGCTTATGTGTGTGTATAATAATAATTATCTATCGAGAGCATCCTCATTTTTACAAAGTGAGAATACCTTCATTAGCGAATGACTATACATATATACATACGTACGCACATACATACGTACGTACACACATACGTAAATGTGTGTGTATTATTAGAAATTTTATAATTTTCATGTTTAATATTACTGATCTTTTATTTTAATTTAATTGATTTTGTTTGTTTTGCTTTAATGACTTGAACTTAATGATGGCTTACTAGAGTTGGGTTTCTATTTGTTTATTTATTCTAATCAATAATTGTACAAAATTTATTTGTTGATACTATTTATAATACTTGTATATTGATTAAAAGATGGAGTAAGACATTGATATTAGTGATTGTGACTTGCCTACAACACAAATATTTTGTGTTAGATTAATATATTTTATGTATTTGTTTTAATGTTGAAATTTTAATTTTGTACTTACATTGATAAAATCTAGAATTGAGTATTGTATATAGATTTTTTAAGTTATTGTTATAAATTTATAGTTTGAATTATATAATTTAAATTTTTGTGTATTATTAAAATATTTTTTGATATTTTTGTTTTAAATAAGAAACCCTGCAAAAAAAATGCTATGGGTTGAGGGTGAGTTTAATAATTGTTAAAATCTATGCTGGGTGAGTTTTTTGAAAAACTAAAGTTGCTGCGGCTTACAAGTGGGTTTAATAATTTAAAATTTTTGTGGATATAAATTTAGTAATGATAAACCTACAGCAGGTGATACCCATTGACATTCTTACTTTTTATCGAGTTCTGTAATTTTTTTCATTTAGCTCTTTTCAGATTCAAACCCGACATTTTGAGAGGCAAAACATCAGCATTTTGGGTTAAATTAATTTATGGACTCTAATGGATGTCACTATCGGCTGACAAATGCAGGGAAAAAAAATTATTATATTTATGGACCACGCGTGAATTCTCCGGACATGGACTTTGGAAAACAACAAAACTCCTTATTGTTTCAGTAATATCGTTTCCCCTCTCATGTTTCAAAATTCATCATCATTGATCAATAAGAATTTCTAGAAATAAAAGAGGAAAAGATACGAAAATGTCGAAAGTTTACAGAAATTTTTTACCGCAACGAGGTTAATTTTGCTGATCTTTCCCTATGAGAATTTTAACTTGAGTAAATACACGTTTTTGGACATTGGTAGTGCTTAATAAATAGAAATATGGTAAGATAAATCGCAACTAAGAAGAAGAGAGAGATGGCGAATAATGAGTGGGTACCTGCGGCAGCTGCAGCAACAACATCTCCTTTGGAATCCCTGGTGTTAAGCAGAAGCCTGGTTTTGTAGTGAGAATTGGAGTTATACAAATCTGAGAGGCTCATGTTGATGTAACTCAGAGCTATCTTCCCATCTTCTCCATTTATGTCAAGAACTAACCCCACATTAACTGGAATTGTTGTGTATTTTGACGTGGCTGTGTTAGTCAAGGAGAATAAGATCATTAGAGGAATCAGAAAGAATGAGGAAGAGGAAAAACTTTTTGTGGGGTTGTTTAGTCGCATCATTTTGAAGCTTACTTTAGTAATAGCTACGGTTTTGATATTTTGATGATGGAGTGCTTTTGCTCTTATATAATGTTAAAAGATTTGAAAGGTATGAATTACACAATTAATGCCTATAGAATAAGCAAGTACTTGACTCCGGCTCTGCATGGAAAGTATATCTTACTAGAAACAAGAGGAAAATTCTTTTGGAGACTTTCGCTGCATGGAAATTTCATCACATACACCTCCTAAAGTATTTAGCACTTTAGCAGCAAAGCTTTAGCCTTTTGGATGCTCTCGATGCATTGCACTCAAGTCACTGAATTTGGGAAAATGATCGAAATTCTTTTTTTTTTTTTCTTTCAAATGATTGAAATCCCTATTAAATTTTAAAATTCATAGAAAATCTTTGGTGATAAAATTAATTTTGTCTTTCAAAAATTTAGTCCGTCAACTTTTCAACAAAAACATACATTTATCAGATTTTCAAAAACCAAATTGTTCTTAGAGAAAGTATTTCGGTCATTAAAACTTTAACACTAAGGAGTTTCAAAGGATTTTAAAAACAGGAGGGGAATTTCGATCATTTTCCACCACTGAATTTTTACCTCATATGTAAATTAATTTATTACTGATAGAGAAGTGCAAATGACAAAAATCTAAAAAGATAAGAAAAAAAAATTAAAAGTCAAATTTTAGCACACGTCAAATAATTGTTAACTAATTTACTAAGGATTGACCTATCATTTACTTTCATCATCTATCATTTACCTTTGACCAAATAACCAAAACCATTTGCGCATCCGACTTGTTACGACGTATCAAAGACACAAAACCAGAATCCCCAAAATTCTTGAATATTAATGAACTTGTGAAAGTCAGCATCAAGATAACATTAGAGAGATATTTTCTTTAATTAAGTTACTAGTATAATTAATTAAGTAATACAAGGTTATATACTTTTGTTCTCAAGAGGAAACTTGTTTGAACGGGTCTGTGTACGCGCAACATTAATTAACCACAAATACAAAGTTTTACCTCGAGCAAGCATCAGTTATTTTGTTATTTTAAAATAAATTTCTTGATCAAGCAGTTTGTTTTACGTAATATATCAAGCTTATTGACTTGGAAACATTATTTATTTCACAAGGCATTAGCTAGGGTTTTAAAATATATATAAAACACACACATAGAAATTTTCAATTCAGAATTTTAAAGTACCCAATATTCAAGAAATCTTTAAAACCGCACAATTTTAAAACTTTATTTTATAATACTATTAAACCAAAAAACTAATATATATATATATATATATATATATATATATATATATATATATATATATATATATATACACACACATACTATATGACAAAATAAATTCGGATATCATTGACTTTAATAAATTTAAAAATTAGTTAAAAGACAAAGAAATTTAAATTTCAATACACTATATAACAAAATATAATGCATTAGAATCTTTATTTATTTTATCTTTTAACTTATCCATAATTTTATTAAAATAAGGGACTCTTGATTGAATATATATATATATATATATATATATTATATTGGTCGCATGTGCTACATATGCTACTGAAATCTCCATCATCAGATTCTAATATTTTATTCTGAATAAACAATACAATAAATAACACATCAGTTCTACCAATAGTAATTAGTTAAACTAAATGAAGGTAGCCGCCAAATATTTGGTGAATATACAATCAGTAAGAAATTTAAAAATTTCTTAATAACGTTGCTTTCAAGACTTGATTTCTAGTCAACGGTTCTCTCTCTCTCTCTATGTATGTATGGCGCTTGATATATTTGAGAATGGTCAATTCTGTTGCCAACTATCTTTTTTTTTTAAAAAAAATTATTACTATTACTATTATTTTAGAAAAAAAAACTTAAACCTTCAAAGTGTAAACTCTTAATATTTCACGATTGAATTAACTTACAAATCTTTTCAAAGTTTGGGTCATTGTGAACTTGTGATTACCACTGTGCATGCTTCTTCTCAGCCTTGATTCTTTGTTGTTGTTTTTTTTTTACCCCTTTATTGACTTTATCATCATGTAGATTTTAAAAAATAATAAATATTCGTTTAGTCCTTATATTTGAATTAAGCGTCTATTTGATCCCTATATTCAAGAAAAAAATTATCTCAAAACACTCATACTATTAATATGTTATATTCCAACCCTTATTTTTTTCTTTCCTTTTACAATCATAAACTTACAATAATATTCTTGGGATATTAACAAAAGGGAAAAATAATAATTTATCAAATTAATCTTAAAAGTAATGTAAAAATTTGTAAATTTTTTTTATATTATTACTTTACTTGTAGGATTAATTTTTGGTCAAATTATTTTTTTAAAATAATTATTAGTAAGATTGTAAGGATATTAAACATTGCTTTAAATTTACTGAAATTAATTCATTTATAAAAAATTTTAGTAAGATTATTGCACATATACAAAAAATATTCTTTCACACTCATATTTATTAGTTAATTTGCTAATTAACCTTTTTATAGAAAAATAAATCAATATCAACAATATTATTGAAAGGTTATTATTGTCAAAAGAAAGAAAAAATAAAGGTAAGAATATAACGCGTTTAATTGTAGAGATGTTTTGAGGTATTTTTTAAATATAGGGATTAAAGTATCAGACACTTAAGTCAAGATATAAAAACTAAATGAGCATTTACCCTTTTTGAAAAATAAAATCTAACAGTACATTTGGATTCTGTTCAGGATTGAGGTGTTGTAACTTTTAAGCTACAGCTGCTGTGGGAAAAAAAGTTGTAACTATGAAACAAAAATTAATAATATGCAGTAAATATAAATTTTAAATAATAATTTTGATAAAATTATTAAAGATATAATAGATTTTTTATTATATAAGTGAAAAATCATATTAATATAACTTTCAAATTACAGTGGTGTGTTTACTAAACACTTTAATCAGAATTTAAAAACTACAGCTGTCTAACCTCAATTCCAAACGCACCCTTAATGTGCCCTAATAAATAAAAATATCGTCTGCATCTTCTCTTAGAATGTTGTGAGTCTACCAACAAAAACAAGCCTTAGGGGTTTGAGTATCAAATTTTCCCTTTATCATATTATCCCTTTTTTTTCCCAAAAAAAAAAAATCTACATAATTTCCCGAAGAAGTTGGCTTCTAATTAAGTTCTAACTAATCTCACACGTTATATTAATCTCAGAGAATGGACTTAAATTCAATGATGCCTCATTCAATTAGTTTGGAAGATAAGAATGAATTTAAAATTAGATGCATCAAAGTCTCAGTCATGGAAAACCATTAAGCTTTCAATCAAATTAATTCAATGATGTCTCATTCAATTATTTTGGAAGATAAGAATGAATTTAAAATTAGATGCATCAAAGTCTCAGTAGATGCATCAAAGTCTCAGTCATGGTCACAGTCCAGGTAATTTTCGTTTTGCTATTACTAACCGATCCAAGAAAACCATTAAGCTTTCAATCAAATCAATTCAATGATGTCTCATTCAATTATTTTGGAAGATAAGAATGAATTTAAAATTAGATGCATCAAAGTCTCAGTCATGGTCTCAGTCCAGGTAATTTTCGTTTTGCTATTACTAACCGATCCAAGAAAACCATTAAGCTTTCAATCAAATTATAAAATCAGGCCGTGTCAAGTCAAAAGTCACAAGTCGTGAACTCAGGAGCCAATAGCTTCTTGCCGGTACCATTTCACAATTTTTTTTTATCATTTTCAAATTTGGAATGCGTAGGGTCGTGCTTGTGTGACCCAACATTGTATTTACAAAAATTCAAAGGCTATTAGTTCTTACTCTGCTTATTCAACTTACCCCGTCTTGAACGATAAAACAAAAAGCCAATCGTAAAGAAAAAGGCAGTAAATGAAGCGATGAAAGATTGCATACATGATCTAAGTCCTCTATCAGCTGTCTCCAAAGCAAGTGTACGTGTTTCCACATTGCAAAGAAGAAATGGAGGGAATTGTAGGTCCAATGGCCCTAATGAAGGATTCTAAAGGGAAGGAGGAGGCAACGACATCCATCCACCTCCTTTACCCTGTACAGAGAGATACCCCAGCAAATCATCATCATGAAGCCAGTGGACAGAAGCCCTCGTCCCACATGGCAAGGTGGAACCAGCATCACCAACATAGTCTGCGGTCAGCTCTGAATTCAAATGACACTCACCCAGCATCGCTTGACATTGAAATTCAGCCTCAATATCCGAAAACGCCACTTGCCATAAAATATCTCTAGAATCTGGAGGATAATACCATATCTCATAATCTGTCCTCATTACATAAAGCAAATCTTCCAAACCATTCGCATAAATATGAAACTCTTCTTCATTGCACGGAAGCCCTGAGCCTAACGTAGATGCTGAATTATCTGACCAATGACTGCAAATCATTCTACCCGACTTCGCATCGACAAAGAACACGCTAGTTTTTTCATAGCCTAATAAAAGTGCACCGTCATCCCATACATGCGGCATCCTTCTCATGAACTCTCCAACATCTATAGAAGGTTTCTGGCAAACAAAAATCACACTAGCGTACTGCAAATATACGAACTTAATTTGCAAATGAAATACATATGGCAGCAGAATGTGGGCAAATGACAAGATGTGTTCTTAGTTATTCATTAATAATAAAATAACAAAGTCAGCAACTCTCACTCACAAAAATTGATAAATAATAGGTGTAACAATTAGCAGGGATACATAGGAGTTGTTGACTTCATTATATCCTATAAATAAAGAGAGATAATAATCTTGTTGGACAACAAATATCGTCAAGGACAACCAATGTTAACTAGTAAAACCACAAAATGCTTACCTTTATTTTGCCAATGCCCTTGCGATGGAAATAGAGTTTCCAATCTTCACCGACATCAACATAAAAATCAGGGTCATTACGAGTGAAAGACGAATAAATTGGCTTTCCCATACGAAACGTGTCAGAAAAATAAAACAGTGAATTAACTATTAAAAACAGTAACTAATAAACGCGAAATTAACTGGAAACAAAATTTAAATGCAGCAAGACAGCAACTGGTATTAAACAGGAGCAGAAACAGCAACTGGAAATCAAACAACAGAAGAAGAGATTAACAAAACAAAATAATAAACCCGAGGCCTGTATCACAGTGTCCTTAAAACAGATTTACCACCTACTGTAGTGCTTTAGATTTGCCGGTAACTGTTTCCCTAGAAACAACGAGTATGAATTATCCATTTAGCACAAACAGATAATTCCGTTGAACCACAACAGCAGTAACTCGATCAGAAAAACAGAACGTAGAAAGAGCAAGAAATTGTAAGTGCTCTGTGTGCTGATTTTGTAGTGTGTAAAAACCAGAAGAGGAAGCTGCTTTTTTATACACATGTGAAGATGTAATAGCAGCATAGTATTGAATTTCCGAATTCAATATATGCCATTTAATTGTTGTAAACAGTCAATTGAATTTAAAAAATTAAAATTCATAACAGCTCAAAAAATAATTGCGAAATTGTTACAAATCCTTTGAATTCAAAAATTGTGAAACTGTTACAAAAAATTTGAAAGTAAATTAAAAATATGTCATGCAAGCTTGAAATTAAAAACGTGTCATGCGCCTTCTTTTGACTTCAAAACACGGCTCTTGATCAAGTCACGGTATGCATCCGCTTACCTGGACTTGCTGTTCACCTTTATGCCCAGAAAATCTTACAGAAGCTCGGCCAGTTAGTGGGTACTGTGATTAAAATCGACATGAATACAACCTCCTCTACTCGTGGAAGATTTGTCCGTCTTGCAGTTAGTATCTCGTTAACTAGGCCGCTGGTGTCTAAGTTTGAGTTGGATGGGAAGGTTCAAAAGGTGGAATACGAGGGATTACCAGTAATCTGTTTTAAGTGTGGACAATACGGGCATAGCAGTAGTAACTGCAAGAAAGTTGACAATTCGACAAACTCCGAAAATGTTGGTTAGGCTCAACAAGCTATGTCGGGTAACGAGGCTCCTGTACAGCAGGAAGGATGTAGTAATGGCGATAGTAATATAGAACTGTTTGGACCCTGGATGATTGCCACAAGGAGAGGCAGGAAACCTAACAGTGGTAAGGAGAATTTTGGTGACTTAAACCGTAACCGGGTGCTTGCTGGAGCTGGTTCCTCTAGGTTTCAAATTCTAGCTCAAGTCCCGGATGAATGTGAAAACCTTGTGCATGCAGCCTTCACAGACATCCCCTCCACCTCACGGCAGCCCTTCATATCCCCCTCAAACCCTTCTTTTACCTCCACTAAAGAAACCACAGCAAAGAATTTGGCTCGTTGTAAGCCGCATAACAAGGCCATGGCTACAAGAATTCAGAGCAGGAAGCCAAATGTCCCAGTTAATTCTGTCCGCAACCCCTTCTAGCCGAGTGCTCTTAATATCAGAGAAGAGGATATAAACCCTTTTCCCATGCAAACCATAATCTTGACTCACACGTCACTTTTCAGCAAGTCTCTAGTAATCAACATGTCTCCCCCCTCGCTACTACCTTGGACCCCACTAAACATACTATGGTCTTTTGCTCCTCCCAAACCCTTCCCCATGGGGATGTGCGGGAAGTGGTCACGGTGCATAGAGACAGGCAGAGACCTGATCCACAATACTTGGTCGACCCTCCAGATGCTCAAAATACCTTCCAGTTGAAGGAAGTTGTAAGTGCTCATACTAATCCAGCTATGTCTGTGAGTGATATTGATGGGGATGGGAAAGCTGATGCTGATGACTCGATGGTTCAAGAAACGCCGTTGGCGTTGATGGATGCTGTCATTGGACAGCAATAGTAGGTTTTTTGTCAATAAGTATCATGTATTGGAATGTCCAAGGGGCAGCCTCAGGGGAGTTTAGGCGCTCGTTCAAGACTCTTGTTAAGAATTATAATCCTTCTTTGGTGGTTTTGATGGAACCTCGTATTAGTGGGGTTAAAGCAGATGATTTTATCAAGAAAAATGGCTTTGATAAATCACATCGTGCGGAAGCTGTGGGATTCTCTGGAGGAATTTGGCTTCTTTGGTGGAATTTTCTAGAGATGAAGGTTTTATTTAATAATCGATAGTTTATTCACTTTCGAATTTGTATGAACAATGTCTTTGTGTCTTGGGCAATATCTGTTTATGCCAGTCCAAATCCAATGCTGCGGAGACAGCTGTGGTGTCAAATGGAGAATCTTGCTCGTTCAATCAAGGTCCTTGGCTGATTGGTGGAGATTTTAATTCTACCCTATATGCTTCTGAAAAGCAGGGGGTGTGGTAAGGAGCTCAGGAGTGTGTAATTTGTTTCGGAAGTGGTTTGATGGGCATCAAATTTTTGATTTAAAATTCAAAGGTCCAAAGTTTACTTGGTCATGTGGATTGCTTTTTAAACGGCTTAATAGAGCCTTGTGTAACAATGATTGGCTTCTTAAGTATGTGGATAATATTGTGCTACACCTCCCGAAGGTTGCCTCAAATCACAGACCGGTGTTGGTTCGGTTTGAGAAAGCTGTGGCTGGTCATCAGAGGAATAAGCCTTTACGATTTTTGGCTGCTTCGTTAACTCATGAGCATTTCAGTAATTTTGTTAAGCAAGTGTGGCATCTGTATACCCATTATAGTGCAGCAGCTTCTCATTTTATTCAGGCGATACAAGCTTGGAATCGAGATGTTTTTGGGAATATTTTTCAGAAAAAACGCCGGCTTATGGCTCAGATTAATGAGATTCAAGCAACCCTGGAGAATTATAGCTCTCGCAGTTTGATGCGGTTAGAGGCCCACTTGCGTAACGAGCTCGAAATGGTGATGGGCCAAGAGGAAATTCTTTGGCTTCAAAAATCTCGAAAAGATTGGCTTTTGCATAGAGACAGGACAGAAATATGAATTTTTTCCATAAAAAAACTATTGCTCGAAGGCGGCGGAATAGAATTGAGGCCATCCGAGATAATTCAGAGAATTGGTTGTATGATGAGGAAGCTATACAGAGCCATGCGGTGGGCTATTTTTCTTCTCTATTTAAAAGTGAAACTGCAGTTCATCAAGATTATCATGTTACAAATCTCTTTCCAGCCTTGGAACCTCATGAAGTTGATTGTGCTGCAGCCCCGATTTTCAGGGAGGAAATTAAAATAGCTGTGTTTAGTATGAAGCCGCTGAAAGCTCCAGGTACGGATGGCTTGCATGCTATTTTTTATCAATCCCAATGGCATATTGTTGGTCCTTCATTTTGCAGATTTATTGATGATATTTTTACCAAGGGCAAGGTCCCTCAAGAGATCAACACTACTCTTCTGGTTTTGATCCTTAAAGAGGAGCACCCTACTAGCTTAAAGATGTTTAGGCCTATAAGTTTATGCACAGTTGCCTACAAGACAGTGACTAAAATTATAGCTAATCGCTTACAATCGTTGTTGCCTAACCTTATAGGCCCCAATCAGACAAGCTTTGTTCTTGGGAGGCATATAATAGATAATATTATTGTGGCCCATGAAGTAGTGCATTCTATGCGCAGAAAAATCGGCAAGAAAGGATTTATGGCCATTAAGGTCGATCTAGAGAAGGCGTATGACCGGCTTAACTGGGATTTCATTTTTGATACGCTTCAACAGACTGGTCTGCCTATTCATTTCGCTAGACTCATCATGGATTGTGTAACTTTAGTTAGTATGAGCATATTGTGGAATGGTGAGGCTACAGAGACTTTCTTTCCGGGGAGAGGTATACGCCAGGGGGATCCTCTGTCGCCTTATCTTTTTGTGCTTTGCATTGAGCGTTTGAGTCATGGTATAACCCAAACGGTGATGGAAGAAAGATAGAAGCCTATTCGGCTGGCCAAACATGGAACTCCTCTAATGCATCTATTTTTTCCAGACGATTTGGTTTTATTTGCGGAAGCATCGATTGATGAAGCTCTTGTCATTGAGGCTGTTTTGGAGAATTATTGTAGGAGTTCGGAAGCAAAAGTCAATAAAACGAAAACCAAAGTTTTTTTCTCGAAGAATGTTGGGTCTCGGGATGCCCATCTCATTGGTGCTACTTTGGGATTATCGACCACAAATAATTTGGGTGACTATCTTGGAATGCCGTTAATTCACTCGCGGGTAAATCAAGATACGTATCGCTCTATTCTTGACAAAGTGGACAAGCGGCTTACTGGCTGGAATGCGGCTCACTTATCTTTTGCTGGACGAGTCACTCAGGCTCAATCAGTTTTGCAAGCAATGCCCATTTACGCTATGCAAACAATTTTGCTTCCTTCTCCGGTGCGTTCTAAAATAGACAAAAGTTGTCGGCGTTTTATTTGGGATGGGAAGTCGAAGAGTCACAAGATGAGTATGGTAGGGTGAGACAAAATCTGTATGCCAAAAAATATGGAGGTCTGGAGTTTAAAAAAACAGACGTGATGAACCAGGCGCTGTTGATGAAATTGAGTTGGGAAATTGTATCTAGATCGGACAAACTATGGGTGAAAGTGTTCTACTCTAAATATGGCTTGGAGTCTAGCAACTTACCGATTTCCCTTTCAGATAAGCCAGGGTCTCGGATTTGGAAAGCTATTAGTAGCACGTGGTCGGCAACTGTGCATGGTGCTCGCTAGTCAGTTTGTGATAGAACTCGAATTCGGTTCTGGTTAGATTGTTGGGTTACGAAACATAATCCCTTGATCAGCTTTGCTCTCCAACCGATTCCTCAAGACTTTATTAACGCCACTGTGAGTGAATTTATGAATGGGCATGAGGGCTGGAATTGGTCGCGTTTTGAGCATTTGCTGCCAAATAATACTCTCATGCAAATTGCCTCAGTCATGCCCCCGGATCCTCATTTTGGGACTGATAGAATTTATTGGAGTTTTGATCCAAGAGGCCTCTTTACGATTCGGTCAGCTTATGACTCTCTTTGCTATCATCTCGTTGCTGATAATGACAGAATTTGGAAGTTACCATGGAGGTGGAAGGGACCTCAATCCATCCACCTCTTTCTTTGGCAGCTTATGCATGGGAAACTAAAGACTCACGAGGAGCTTGCTAGGCGTCATATTCCCATTCTTGTGGGCTGTGATAGGTGCGGGGGTGCGGTTGAAGATATCCTCCATGCTTTGCGAGATTGCAGCTGTATTAAGCAGGCTTGGAATAGACTTGTTCCAATGGAAAATCATAGCACTTTCTTCAACTCGAACTTACATGACTGGATTATTGGCAACTTGCAGAATACGTGGAAGATTGCATCTCCTTTCCCTTGGGACTGTATCTTTGGCGTGGCAGTTTGGAGGTTATGGTTCTGGAGGAACCAATTTTTTGTTGCGGGGAAGGTGGTGGATGGCTTAACCGTCTATCTGGATACCATAGCCAGAGCTAATGAAATTCATAGAATTAATAATTCTCACATAAGCCAGCAACCGAGATGTCAGGAGATTTTTATTCGTTGGGTGCCGTCGCCATGGGCATGGTGTAAGTTAAATACAGATGGCTCTTGTAAAAATGCTTGGAAAGCACGAGCGGGTGGTGTTATTAGGGACTTTGTCGGTCATTGGATTTCCGGGTTTTGTATGAAAATTGGGGAGAGTTCGTGCTTATGGCTGAGCTTTGGGGACTGTATCAGGGCTTGATTCTTGCTTGGGATGCAAGCATTAAGCGATTGTTGGTGGAAGTGGATAGTTTTTGTGTTGTCCAAATGATCTCTAAGCAGGTAGTCGTTCCTAACGTGTTCTATGCCTTAGTTATTGCTGTCTGGGATCTATTAAGCAGAAATTGAGAGACTACTTTCACCCACATCTATCGTGAAGTAAACTCAATTGCGGACTTCATGGCTAATATGGATCATTCTGCTTCTCTTGGCTTACATGTATTTTCTAACCCTCCTGTGGTATCTATTCTATTATTTCGCAAGACATATTTGGGGTTACTCAACCCCGTTTTGTTCCTACTTAGCTCGTTTTAACGAGCCCCCTCTAATAATAAAAAAAAAGGTGTCATACACACGAGTTCAACTAAACCGGTCATGGATTCGCAACCCCCCTACGCACGCGCTTGTGAAGAGAGCCTCTGTCCTTAAAATTCTTACTTATGAATGGTTAAGTGTCTATATATAAACACTAATCCCTTGCCTTCTTTTTTTCATGTGGTATAAGCCTCATTTCCTTTTAAATTTCTAACATTAAAATTACACTTTGAGAGACAATTTCTCATTCACCCAAACACCATTTTGAGTAAACAAATAAATATTTTTAAAATATTAACGGAATAAAATCTGAACCTCTCAAGAATTCACACTTTCGCTAAATGGATACCACTCAAAATGTACTCTTAAAATAGCACGTTGACATATTATTTTTTCAACAAAACGACCATCTGCTTTCACCTCTTTTAGTGTCAACTAAATGAACTGTTCCGTTTAAAGTAGCCACCAGAGCAAGATCACCAGATTCGCTGAATCAAATTAAAAAACACAGAATATTCAAAAATTAATTGATCAAGCGATTCCTTCCCAATGCGGGGAAATTAATCAATAAAAAAACATAATTCTTAACTAACTCGGTTCAATTTATCCCGTTAGTTAAATTGAAGATTAGGGACGGTACTTACGGAGAAATCGTTGGCGAAGTCGGCGGGAGCGACGATAATATCACCGTTAACAAGAGAAGAAAGATAAGAGAGCGTCTCATCGTCTATTCAGCAGCCGGACTGCACTCCGCACACCTCCATCTCTCGTGACCGGTGAGTGTTTCCTTCGCGTATATATATGGTTTTGCCTTTTCTTCGCATAACCCGGTCGGGTTCGGAAACTACTTAGGACCCAACTTTTTTTTTCGGTCTAAAATAATAATGAGTCACTTCCAAGCTATAACTAAAACAACTCGCGTGTTTGTTATATTAATCATCGAGAAATAATGGACTAGACATTCAATAATTATTGTTATATCTCCATATTCAATAATTTTATTTTATTTTATTAAAAAAAACACTAACCAAGCAACTAATTACATAGACCAAAGATCAGACATGTCACCGACCAAGCCCACATATTAAAGGGCCGCCCTATAAGCCAAAATAATTGAGAGAAGAGATTAATGGGAGGTTTAATTTTCAGGCGTAAAGAGTACATAACCACTATGATCTTACATAGAGCTTAAAACATAACCGACTCTAGACATCTGAATACAACTGGATTGACAAAACAGACTGACCTTCAAAATGAAGGTACGGGGGGGAATATACAAGATATGTATTTAAAAAACATTAATTAGTTGTCTTCTCAGGTAACAAACGGTATGCAAGGTGTCAACAGCCAGCTAGGGCACCAGCAGTGTCAAAAACATATAACAAATAGATGAACTTGATCATGTTGTACCACTTCAACTTCAGCTCACTCCTCTCTTGAAGCAGGATCCATCCCGGTTGAAGGGTTATCAGCAAAATACTCCTGGTGCTTCACGTTCACGCCATACTGCTCATCCAACAACACAAGTGAATCACTTTCAGGTGTAATACAATTCAATGAAAGGAAACTAAAACCAGTGCACCTGCACATCTCAAGTAACTGTAGTTCCAAATATTTCTCAGATGGGCATCACATACTTTTAATGCAAATAAAGACATTTCAAGCCTAGAATATACTACATAAGCCCTTGGCTGGGCAGTGGGCAGGTGCAGCTTTAATCCTTTCTTGACTATTCATTCTGAAAATGCTGTCTTATATAGTTTAACAATAATTCCTCCATTTGACCAAACTGTTCAACCACCAACCAATTGATGCATCATAATCAGAGACGCTTTGTTAACACTAGAAACCTCATCCAAATGAAGCCTCTACCTTAAAACCTTTCAAATCCTTTCTTCTTTTTATTAATTTCGTTGAACAACTTTTGTTATATTTTTTAATATTCAAGGGTGCAAACCCTTTCGCAGAAATCAGCTCTAAATCAGTCACAGCCCTGGTAAACAAATCTTAGTATTTAAGAACTACCATGTTTTAGGTTGAAAGAGTCCATATTGGAGAGGGGTATGCTACACTTCAATTCTCATAAAATATTATATAATTATGAAGAGACTAGCTGAGAAGTCAGAAACATGACTTGTGAAACCAGGAGTAACAAAACATATTGCAGGGCTTACCTCACGCAGTGCCTTCGAGAGATCCTCCATTGTTAGTATCAAGCGCTTATCCTGTCCCAAGAAAAAAGTCAGCCAAGCCAAAAGCAATCAGCCAGGACATTTTACACATAAAGCAAAACAAGTACCTTCTGCTGCTTGTCCCTTTTGTCCTTGACCACTGCTGCCTGCCTTGCCTTGCATTGCCTACATTAAGTGGCATAGCTGGTTTAAACTTTTATTTAAAAAAAGTTGGTCAATTGTGTAGTTTAAAACTGTTTCAACCACATACTGCGGCATACATTCAAGTCTGTGTTTGTTTATTGTCATTCAGGATCTAAGAGTATTGTTAATTAGATCCTGATGTTTGTCTTTGTTAGGAATGCTTCCTGTAAACTTTACTGCAGAGTACACTTTTCAGTAGTAATATTATTTTTCTATATTGAGTTAGACTTGAGTTGATAAATAAAGAAAAGCCTTGGAATCGAGTGAAAACAAAAAGTAACAAGCATAAGAAGAAGGTGTTGGTAGCATACTGAAGCGCATCAGTAGCAACCTCAGCAACAAACTTCTGCGTAGCAACAGCTACCAGCCTAATTCTGCAAAAACAAAGACGGCAATTTCTATATTATGATCAGATACAACCTTCACAAGTAATAGGTTATAAAATCAATTGGATTTTCTAGCAACAAATAAACAAATAGCAAAGCAACAGAAGGATACTTTCAAAAGAAAACTATCAAGCATTCTTCAATGGCATACAAGAGATAACCATGATAAGCAATACAGTCAAAAAACAATGAAATCAACACATCTCTTTATGGAAGAGAACCACTTATATGACCTAATTCTTTGTTTTTCTTCCAGTTAAAGGCAACTCATGAGAATAAAAGAACTCAAACAAAATAGCTAGAACAATTACCAACCAAAAATTCAAAACAAAAACTAATTTCCCCTAAAATTCATCTAGGTCAACTAAATTGAACAAGGTCAACCACCCACAAGCCAACAATTGGGGAGTTGGAACTTTTTCTTTTATTTGCAAATATCATCAAAATACATCCCATTTAGTTATTTCCTTTGAAATCTCTAAATCACATTACAGAATAAGCAGTAAACTACACTGTCCTCGAGCTCTAACTCCACAATCGGCCACTAACCACCAAAAAACTACAAGGCTTTCAAAAGAACTATTCAAAACCCTAGAACAAACCATTTGCAATATGACTCACTATTACCAAAAGCAGAAATAAAAAATCAAATAAAAATAAAAGGTACAAGTACCTACAATCTAACATCGGGACATTGAAACCCGCTCTTGGCTAAGTAGTGCTCCACCAACTCATCAGGTATCTGTTTAAAAAAATTAAAAAGAAAAAAATTAAAAAAAGATAAATAATAAGAAACTTGCAACAGTAGATTAAAATTTGTTTACGGTGGGAGTATAGCCCATTAACGACGATAGAAATTCAGTGAGCGCTGCATCATCGTCGTGCCTCCCATCGCCCGACTGCTGGAAGTTGTTATTATGATTCATTCTCTCTCTTCGCTCTTCCCTTCTCTTTCTTTTCTTGATAATATGTATCTTTTGTTAATTCTTCAGTCTCTCTTGCGAGCGAATTACCCAAGCCGGAGTTTGGATTACACACGCACACATATGAACAAGATCGAGTTTCTGATTTTTGTTTCTCGTTACGTACTCAAACTAATCTGATCTGACCAATATACCCTTCAAGACAAAAGGGATGTTTGAGTTCTTCCATTTGGGTATTTTGGTCATATTGATATGTCCTCTCTTCATTTGCCGCTATCCACAACAAACGCCCCCCCTTGGCTTCGTTTTCGCTGTTCGTGAGGGAAAAAGAAAATGGACAACGAAACTTCATCTTCGAAAATGATGCCAATAATGTATTATAATGCCAATCAAATTTAATGTACTATAGTTTTCACTAATTGAAGATTCTTTATCTTTATCCGCATAGATAAATGAAATTGCTGACGAAAAACAATTTGGACGTTCATTTCTGAACCAATGGGAGTCTAACTGTTCATTTACTTCAATTCTTTGAACCACGCCAAAACTACTATGAAGATGAAATTCCATAATCAAGTTATAAAGAATTGCGGCAACTTGTTCGAATCATACTCAAAATGGAGCTAGCATATCTTTTCAATAAACTGGAAACGTTTTCACTTTTTATTGCGGCTGAAGAACAGCTGAAACCCAAAAAAAAGTAAAAAAAAGGGGCAAATTCTTTAGCATGTTCCTATTGACAACTGTATGGATGAAAAACAGCAACTGAAGTAAAGAATTCAACAAATTTATCTTGACTTTTGACTGTAACGCAGTATTCCGTGAACGTCTATGATCCCAGGAGGAAAAACAGGATCGGTCGCAGCTCTCACGGCAACCTTGGCCACGACGGTAACGTTAACGGGAGGAGTGAATAGAGGTCCTACAAGTGGCAGTTGGCTCAGTGGTTTTGCATGTTGGAGAACCTGCGGAGGTTTAAGAATAATGTTAGCCAAAGGTCCCATGGTATATCCCTTAAAAAAGGTAAAAGTTCGAACTCTCATCTTCGCAGATGAAAGCTCCCAGAAACTAGTTTTAGTTACTAGAAAAAAATAACTGTAAAACAACGAGAGTAAAGAAGTGAAATCCTTCTCAGCATAGAATAAAGATGGGTCACCCATATGAGATTTCAATGCAATTCATAAAGGAAGCACGAACTGTTTACCATCTCCATTGGAGAACCAATCACGCCAAGAGGTAGCTTCATGCCCCCAACAGTTCGAGTTCCATATATAAACCCCGGCCTTAAAATCACTCCTGAAACAAACTCATACAAAGAGTTCAGTCACACACTAGAACTATCAACGGCTAGTTCTGTCTCCATGGCTCAAATAGACAAGGCAATTATATGTTCTCATGTCAAGGGATGTTGGAATCAATAGATTGTGTTAATAAAGTCACATGATATTTTTAAAAGTGATACAGGAATTCAGATATAAAATCTCACAAGTCACAACTACGTCAACATGCTAAAATACAACAATATTTACTGAGAAAGAATAAAACTAACCTCCATAAGGATATTTGGTCAGTAACTCTGTCTCAGCAGCTCTCTACATCAAACAACACAAAGAATAATAAGCTAACAATGGAGATAAGTTGGAATCCTAGAAGCCAATAACGAAAAAGTTCATGAACTGACACTTTTCCAATTCTCAAACACATCTACTACTTCCTAATACTGACTGACAAGCAGCAACATCGGAAGAAAGTACCTTTCCCTCGTAATACCCTTGCAGTAAGTAATTTGCCACACCAAAATCAGCAGCAGAGATATAAACAAATCTTTTCACACCTGCAGGTAGATGGAATGGTCAATCAGGAAAACGGGTAAAACAGTCTACCAGAATGAGAAAGAAGTTAACCATTTCTACCAGTTTCTAGCCAAAGAATAAGTAATATTCATATCACAATAATAGGATTTGAACCGTCACTTAAGTTAACCAATTTCAGATGGCTATAAATCTATTACCTTTTTCTGAAGCAGCTCTGATTGCATTGATGTTTGCAGTCCCATTAATCTTATACATGTAAGAGTTGGACCCAAAACCTCCAACACAGGAGATCTAGATAATTAAACTAAAGTTAGCCAGAGAGATCAATATCTCATCAAGTAGAAAAAGTATAGACACCTTGATCACATCCACAGCAACAAGCGACAAAAAAAATCAGTATTACAACGTAGGGCAGGTGATGGAGTGAAAAACAATCCCAGAATGCAAATGCTTTTGTGCACAAGTTTAAATTTGCTTGGCTATACTAAAGTCTTTATTAGAAGACATACAACAGCTGTCACCCCATCCAAAGCTTCCTTCCATGAATCAGATGAAAGAAGATTTCCTGGCAACAATGAGATGGATTAGAGATGGCATAGCATACCAAGTAAAGGATCATCAACAAACGTAACAGCCAAGAAACCAGACCTTGATGCCAAATCACATTATTTGCCCAAGAATCACGTAAAGATGACCGACCGGACCTGTAAAGAAGAAACACCCAAGTCGATGTAAATACAATTGGTGAGAAGGTCTACCTGATCTAGCAAAGCATTAAAGTCATAATAAGGAGCGTAGAAAGAATCCAAGAAAAACATCTCCATAAACCAATAACTAGAAAGTAATCTTATCAACCTCCCCCAACTCCCACCTTTATCAAGACAATAAGTGGCCTCCTGGCATTACTAAAGATTCCTAAAATTAAAGTAAAGCTATCAAACCTTTTTGAACTGGACATTACTGCATATTAATTCTTATTATTCATGAATAAAAGGATAGACCAATGCATAGTTGCGCCGTTATAATTTGCTAGACCGAGAAACATTCCAGAGATATCTAAATAATTTCTGGACAAAATAGTTGCAGAATGCTAACCTTTCCCTCTTTAGAAAAATATATGGCGAAGAAGTTTAGTTATGCCCAGTGAAAATATTAGGAAAAGTGTTAACATACACCACGATAATAAATGCCAAAATCAAAGCCTTCAATGGATCAACAACCATAGATTGAGTCCAGTACCTGCTGAGGCTGGCCACAGTCAAACCACGGTCGAGAGCTTCTCTGCAAATGTGCGATCCAACAAATCCATTTCCACCTAAAACAAGCAACTGAATCAAGTTGGACATCAGTCAAAATGCAAGAAAGCAAACAAAATATCCGTCCAACATACAAACAAGTAAATTTACTGCAGCCTGTACCTTTTCACTTGGAGGCGGGGGCACATTTACTGTCTCTGCTTCCTCAACTTTTAAGGGTTCATCAACCTTATTAGAATCTGTTGATAGATATCTTCCGTTGCCCGACGCTGTAATTGCACTATCGCAACAGAAATAACAACAACAGTAATATCATAACACACTCCATATTAGATAAGGCAAAAGTGAGAATTCAATTCAATCTTGTATCAAACCAATCAAAAGTGAGATTGCAATTCATTTTAAATACCCCCTTCCAAAATGATAATAACTAATAAATTAATAAATAAATGCTGCGATGTGTTACTTCACATTAGCGATGAAACTTGGGAAACAAAACAATAACTATGAAAATTCCAAAACCCAAGAGGCAGAAAAGACATAAATAGAATTATAACAACTTAAAAAAGGTCTCAATTTAATCAAATTAAATGATAAGGTTGCTTGACTTACGAGAGTCTACAGACTGATGATCTTGAATTGATCAAGCGTGAAACGGTGGTCTTCATTTGACGATAGTTCTATTCACTATCCTTCTACAGTGTTAGTGTTTCTCTGTCAATTTCCCTTGAAGCTATTAGTTAAGAGTTACCACGGGAGCTTGCAAAAGTCTGGCTCGTTCACGCAAAGCGGACACATGGCTCGTAAGGCTGATGACAGGTAGAAGGAATCATGTGGCTGAATATAAACCTAACCCCTTCGGAAGGGCGAGAAAATGGATGCGAAAGTGGACACGTGCTCTTGTTCGGGTCCAATTTTCAGTCTGGCCTCCTGAGTCCTGATATTCAAATCCTAATGAGACAAAGCCTGGTAAGCGATTTACTTTTGGGCTTTACCTATTATACGGACTTTAAGCCCAGTTGTCTACATTAGAACCTACACATAGCATAAAAATAAAAAGACTAATAATATAATCATAAATTCTCATATAAATTTATTTATACAAATTGATGTGACATGATAAAATTAGTTGAATTAAATATATCTTGACCCACATGATTTATTTTTATTATTTTATATTTTTATTCAACTAATGAATTAATGTCAAATCAATTTGTATAATATAAGTTTATACAAGAGTTTGAAACTATATCATCATACAAATAAAAAATAGATGTGCAAGCTTGCTTGCCTTTTATGTACGAGGAATGCTAAGATTCTGGCATTTGAATCCTAATTATCAGTTCTCAAGTATGGATGCAAATATTAGGTTTCTCACTTCTTTTTTTATCATGTCAATTAGGGTTCCATCAAGTTGTGAGTGTAGTTGTTCAATAATAATATAACTTAACTTCCACTAATCATAACTTGAAAATTTCAGTCAACGTTGAAAGAAAGCACGGAGACAAATCTTAGAGAAAATATTCCGGATTTGGAATTTTATTCAATTCACAAAAGTCTTAATATAGCTCTATTTATAGACAATCCTTAAGCCTGATTAGTCTACAACTAATTCACTATTGATTACAAATAAGCTAGATAAATTTCCCCTCAGTATTACAGAGCATGTACAACAAACTATAAAAAACTATGTTGGGCTCTCATTTTGCTTAACAAACTCTAATGCCATGGCAGTGTTGATCTACCTTGACTTGATTTTCATCTTCTCTAAATTCTTCTTTGAATAATGAGCTGCCACAACAACTCACTCAAACTCAAGGGCAGAGATCCACATTGAGTTTAAATCTCAAATAATTGAATGTATGAATGAAAGAGACTTTCTTATGATATCTGCAATCTATTCTTCACTTGGTATATAGTGAATGCTTAATTCGCCATCAAGTACTTTGCTCCAGATGAAATGCATATCAATCCTAATGTGTTCAATTCTTGAGTAATAAACAAGATTTCGAGCAAGCTATGTTGCACTCATAGTATCATACTAGATCATAGGTTCTTTAGTGTAGTAGATTCTTATTTCAAAGGATAGAGATTGTAACCAAGCTATCTTGGCACTTGCTGAGGGTAATGATCTATATTCACTTTCTACACTTGATCTTGTGACAATAGACTGCTTCTTTGATGACCATGATATTAAATTATTCCTTTAATTGATGCAATAGGCACCAGATGATTTTTTACCATTCAAATCACATGCGCAATCAACATCTGTAAATTCAGTTAACTTCATGCATCATCTCTAATGAATCTCAATCTATAATTCTTAGCTTCATAACCGCTACTAGTCAAGTTAGATATTCTAAAGAATATTCCTCTACCAGTGTTATGACCTCCACCACCAACATTAGTAATAACGTGTCCCTGATAAGCACCATCATGAGCTCCTCTTCTAGCATTGCCTCTTATTTGGGAGTAAGTGGCATTCACCATGCCTTAATTGGCACTTATGATAGTCATAGCATTCTGATTTTGCTCTAATATGGCTTCATGTGTCAAAAGTAATGCATATGCATTATCGTAAGCTATTTTATTAGCAGTGATAATTTAAGTTAGATCTAGATAATCAGGTCCTAATCCATTAAGTATTCGCATCAACAAATCTTTCTTAGTTACAGGATTACTAACATGTGTAAGTTTATCAACAATTATTTTTATCATTAAACAAAATTCCTCAATAGTTGTTATCCATTCTCAAAAAATTCATCTTATATGTAAGTTGCATTATTTTAGCATCAAATTTACTCCAAATTATTTTTCAATAGATCTCCAAACTTCAAATGAATTCTCATAGTTGAGGACAAAGCTCAGTATACCTTTACTAATAGAGGAAAAGAGCCAGACAAGAAGAGTCTGATCACTAGCTCTCCTGTTGAGATAAGCATGATTTTAAATTTTCTACGTCGATACATCAACTGCTATGCTTAAAAGAAACTGATCAGGTCCGATTTGTGCTCCAAATACGAGACCTTCAAGACGATTGCCTCTAATGGTGTTAAAACTTGTTTTCGCCAGATCAGTAATTGGATCAATCTAGTTTGACAGGTGCATTGAAGGTGAATGAAGCTCGATTTATGTTGTTAGTGTTTAAACTTGGAGTTGTGTTACTTGAGCTAGCTATGATCGGCTGTGATACGGTGAAAGAAAGCAAAGCTCAGCTGTTTTGATACTGAGAAAATCTCAGAGAAAATATTTTGGATCTGGAATTTTATTCAATTAAAAAATGTCTTAATACAGCTTTATTTATAAACAATCCTTAAGCTTGATTAGCATGCAACTAATTCACTATTGATTACAATTAAGCTTGCTAAATTTCATTTCAGCATACAGGGCATGTACAACGGATTATAACAAATCTTATGTTGAGCTGTCATAAACTCTGATGATGTGGCAATGTTGATCTGTCTTGGCCTGATTTTCTTCTTCTCTGAATTCTTCTCTAAATAACGAACTGAATTAAACCATTTCCCTCGTGATGGGGGGAGGAGTATTCTTACCACCACTTGGCTGCATCTAGCTTCACTTTATTTTGTTTACACGAAATTGAACTAACCGGAAAGTTTTTTAGACGAGCTGCATTACAGGAGAAACAAATAAATAGAATGGACAAAGCATTTCATCTGTATGATTCGACAAAATTTTACTGCATGGAAAGCAAAAATGTAAAACAAGTTCATAGTTGTATTAAAATTGTTGCTTATGTTAATTTGTATTTGCATGAGTATAATTTGATTAGATGATCGTGCATGCATGGAAACTAATATGCCATAATAAATTTCCTTATTCGTTTGAAACATTTGAAGATAAGAAGGTGACGAATTGAAGATCAAGAAATGCTTTTTCGGTTAGAAACATCAAGAAATTAAGGAACAAACATCATCTTCATCTTCATCATCGATTACATCTGAGAACATTCTTCTTCTTGGTTTTGATGACTTTTGTTTTTCTTTCTTTTTTTTAAGATAGGGTTTAGTGGGATTAGCATATTACGTTGAAAAACAAAGATTTGATCAAATATTCTTGTCCTTACTGTACAAATTAATCCACTGCCAACTAGAAAGAATCATAGAGATACTAGCTGGGGTTGTTTATGCTGATGATACTCAAATTTATAATGAATCAAAACTTATAACACTCAAGTGGTGGCCTCCACTCTGATATGAAACTTGTGCTAGAAAATGCATATCATCGATATCGTCAGCAATGAGAGAGACTAAACAAGGATTAAATAATAAAAGAGAACTAAGAATTGGATCCACTACCAAAAGAGAATATTAAAGTGGAGAGGCTTGAATTCTGAGAGCAATAACACACCAGGGTGGTGGAAAAAGGGGATATAGCCTCTTGGATTTCATGGCACCCCATTCTCAACTGATGCATATATTTACAAATTTGATAACGTATTAAGTCACCGTCAACCCTAACAAAAGGCAAATTAATCGAGCTCTCTTTTATACGGGGCTTATATAACTACTAGCTTAAATTTTTAGATTAGGCACACCCTCAGACGTGGTATTAGTGTTTAGATCTCAAATTCAATTTTCTCTACTTATAAACTCTGAGCCTCTCTTGTCTATCGTCCCATCTGCGAGCTTTTTGTTTTGGATTCATTTGGATATAATTAAGAATATATCAATTATTTTAATTTCTTAGCTCATTCTCGGTCTCTTATCTATTGGCTCATCTATGAACTCTTAAATTGCCCTCCATGTCTCACATGAGAGATCTGTGTTCCATATGAATAGACTTGCCTTCAATTAAACGATTAACAACAAACACAAAATTTATAATTTGAGATTTTCAATAACGTTAATTTTAACGGTGATAATATCAGAAACTTTGGGATCGATTCAAGTTGTTACTAATTGTATAGTCTGTGAGCTATATGGGCATCTAACAATCCAAACAAAATTTAAACAGGGAAAAGATTTGGTCTCTGTATGTGGGGATATGCATGGCCACGCGTAAAGGCATACAATCTAATCCATAATATTGAAGAAGAAAGTGCCTACGGGCTGCGAGCGAGTAAAGTGCTACTGGTAGCTTGTGCTTCCTTATCTTAAGAAGAAGCTAAGCAACGTCATAGATCCACCCCACGGGCCAATCTATGGAAGAACAAGTGCTTTCCTTTTAATTTCTCTCATTTTCTTTGTTGTGTGACAACAGATTCCAACACTAGCTTCGTATATGACTCTTTAAAAAAGTACCTCTTCACTTCACTTAACCGGTTTAATTAAGTTGATAATCTTTGATTAAAGGGAAAAAAAATAAATTGTGGCCCAATCTAGGTGCCCTATCCACTAGTCGCTTTATATATATATATATATATATATATATATATTGAACATCATATATCATAATGAAAGAGAATAGCTAGTGTGATATTTAATTATATATCATAGAAATTATTGGTACACACACACACACGTGTGTGTGTGTGTGTGTGTGTGATGAGTTAACTGCAATATGTATCAATTTAATTATTATTCAGAAAACTAAACTTATTTAAAATGATCATGTTTTTTGAAATTTCAGTAGGAGGGTGGGCATTTTGCTTGCTAAAACGCAACTGAACAGATAAAGCTATCGGGTTAAACTTTCAAAAACAAAACAAATAATACTCAACCAAAATGAAAAACCCAAAGAAGATTCCCCACTTCTGTCTGCAAAATAAATGATATCGTTGAGGTTTAAAAAATCTATGAAAAACCTTAAAATCACATGAAAACCCACGTGTATCATGTGAATGTCTTGCACGATTCCCCGATATAGTTTGTCGCAAGCTTAACGATTAGGGACAATTAATATTTAAGTAGCACGATGATGCTGAGAAAAGAAGCTGCATAAGTACAAGAGTGGAGCCTAATTATTTGCTAAAAAAGTTCACTAAGAGAAAGTGATGCTAACAAATTTTGAAAGAATAGAAGTTAGGGGCCGATTTTCATCTACAAGTGGCTTTGATTGAAGCGAAAAAGCGAAGAATTAAAGTGAACAAATGAAGCGCCGTTAAAGCAGACAAGAAATAATGGTATAAATTCCAATATTAAATTATCAAAGATTCGATTGTTGGAAGAATGATTGATATCAGCAGAGACAATCAAATGGTAAAAATGCTTGGAAAACGATGGTGCAACTGCAATCTAAACGTGTTAGATATATAGTTAAATTTAATATAATTACTACTTATACATTGATTTTTAAAATAAATAAATATTTAGAATAATATTATTTTTTTATTGTATAATTGATGTGGAATTTGTAATGTACTCTAAAATTTCTTATGTTTGAGATCTAAAAATATATGAATTACAAATTTATCTTATTATTTTTTTAATCATGAAATTTTTCATCTTAAATTTTTTATTATAAAAAATAATTCTAAATAATAAAATGATAATAACCCTTATTTATCAATTGATTAGAATAATATTATTTTTTTAGATAATATAATTAATTTACTTAAATCTTGTAAAAAAAATTACAAACTATTTAATAAATAACATGTTATTTAAGATGAATTTTGATATAAAAATTTTTACGCACTCGGGGGACAAAATAAAGGTGAATTAATTATTAGTTGAGAAATGAATGAAAATGTTGAATGGTGGAAGATGATGAAATGTGGGAACAAGAAAACACTTGGTGGATGGGAAACGTGGGACCTGCACACTTGCAATTGCGATCCGACATGGGACACAACAAAGACCCAAATGACTTAAAAATAAAAATGTTTATCATTTATCAATTAGCGCCCCCTCAGCGATTGTCCGCCCATTTAATAAATAACATGTTATTTAAGATGAATTTTGATATCCTAAATTTTTTTCCCACAAAATAAAGGTGAATTAATTATTAGTTGAGAAATGAATGAAAATGTTGAATGGTGGAAGATGATGAAATGTGGGAACAAGAAAACACTTGGTGGATGGGAAACGTGGGACCTGCACACTTGCAATTGCGATCCGACATGGGACACAACAAAGACCCAAATGACTTAAATAAAAGTAAGTGCGCGCCCCCCCTCAGCGATTGTCCGCCCACTCCATGATATTATTATTATGCAAGTAAAGTTTTGATTTTACGTAATGTCTGAAAGCAACGAAGAAAAGAGGCCAGGCAAGCAAAGACCAAATTAGTCTCCCAAAAACATGGGGCCTGGCGCCTGCTGGGCGGAGATATCGATGGTGGTGGTTCAGCTAGGGCACCAAAGCTGGCTCATGCATCAGCTCACACTAATTAATATACTCATGCCCCAACAATAATTTCACAAAGTTATTGGATGGTTGCGTGCATTATTTACATATTCCCACTAATTAATGTTATTGGATGCCGGGGCTCATTTTGTATTTCACTTCATGATTACAAATTTGATCATCGAATGTGGATTAGTGATTACTAATTCGGGCCAGCAATCACCAATATAATTGGTGTCGCTGTTGCTATTTAATTACTGTCTTTAATTAAATGGGAAGCCGAGTCCTTAACCAACTAGAATTCACGAGTTGACTTGCAGTTCTAATTTTCCTGTGACTTGAACTAATTATATATGTGAATGGCTGATGACTCGATATATATAATTAATACCCAACCAAAGTCATGAGCAAAACTATAGGTGGCAGTTGGGTAGGTCATTTTGATCAAAACTCCATGCAAGGAATAAAAGTCAGGGATATTTTCTGCTAACCTTTTTGAGCATGGTCAATAAACATTAATGTTAAAGAGAGTTATTTCTAATAGTAGCGTTGGATCTTGACAAATCAATTTTGACCTTTGAATTGAGCGGTTTCTTTTCTTGATAATAAGAGAGAAAGTATTGGGTAATTTTAGCATACAGTCTCTCATTTATTCGATTCTTACTAGGCGTATTCTCAACCAACCATAAAAAAAAGATAATAAATAAACGTGAAAAAAAAAAGCAATACTAAATAATAAATTTCACCGGGTGTTAAGTATTGCCTTGATATGACATCATTATTGCGTCCTTAATCCTTAGTAGCTAGGGAGAGAGAGGCTGCAGCATAATTGGGAGAAGAATTGGGGTAATTTGCATAAGAAAAATCTATTCCTCGGCCACCATCAAAGCTGGAGATACTCCAAACATCCCAAGATTTTGAAGATAATTTACAGGTGACATCAAGAATATATAATTACTGCAGCTTTTTGAGATTTGAAGAAACATGGGGTCTACTTATGATAAAAGTATCTTATCCAGACAATTGCTGTACATAACCAGCATATGCTCCAGGGCTCTTAGTACCAGTGAGGCAAAAGCTTTCACAATTTCCCCTTTGCCTCCCATAATTCGAGTAAAATTTACAAATCTTAGCCGAATCCCAAATGTCCCAATCCCAAATCTTACAAATTGAAAAAAATAATAATAATAAACGGCGGCAAGTTTTAGTGGGAATAGAGATGGAAATTATGCTGGTTACTGATAAGAGGATGGCAATATTAACGGTGATTACAGTTCAATGGAGATACAATACGAAACCAAATCACAAAGCAATTGCTGATTTGAAGAGAAAGCCACAATTGCTTGTTGCCACTTTGCCCACAATTGTTATTCTTTTTTATGTGTTTAATGATTATGGTTTAGCTTTGTTCTCTTTATACTCATATCCAACGCATCATCATCAGTCATCACACTGAAACGTTAGTGCGCTTTGACTGTTGCTTAAGATGTGAAAGTAAATGGACCAAGGGGCCACTTCAAAAGCTTCTCCCAACATGGCTAACCTTTTTTTTTTTTTTAATTATTATTATCATCAGGAATTCATTAAGATGGCTCTGTAGATGATGTGTAACAACAGGAGACAATTGGTAAAATTATTTTTCACATCAAAGAGTGGATGGCGAAAATTAAAAAAAAAAATTAGTGCAATGTTGACACATTAATTTACCCCCCCCCCCCCCCCGCCCCCAAAAAAAACCGCCAACATATGATGTATATACATCAAATTATAGCTACGTATGCCCTCTTATATCATCATTCACCGTCACTCAATCAGATTAGGTTCTAGAAATTGATACATTAATATGTATTTAAAAATTAATTTATTTTTGCGTGAGATTTCCGAAATTAAAATTCAGAGACTTTGAATCTAGAAAGAAACGTAAAGTTTGATATATTGTTAATTTCAATGTGAAAAAAAGTTTGTTACATCATCGCACTCAAATACGTTCTTTTTCAGGCACCTTAGTGGAAGTTGATTTGGAATAATACCCAATATTCGCTTCTGTTATCTTTATTAATAAATCAAAGATTATGATTTACAATTACTGTTGCAAATGATTTTAGTGAACCTCACTTAAATAAAGCATATTCACTCTCGTTGCAAAGTCGATTTTCCCCAAATCTCCACATCACAATAACTGGATATAACACTTAAGAATATTTAATTTGTTGTGTTAAAGAATATTATTTCCCAATCAAAGTTTTAGCACAAAACTATTCGATTCCTATTGATGTGAAAAGAAGTATTACCCTCTGAAATGAGAATATATTTTTAGTTGTATTTTCATCTTAAAAAAAACAACTCCCTAGAAATTTTATATAAAAAAAAAATTAATTAAGTGAGACTAATATTATTATATTATCAAACGACCGTTCATCTTTTATTTTGATATAAAAAATTATCAATAAAAATGATGTGATGAACAATTAAATAGGTGACATGATTATGTAAAACTTTATAAATTTTGTTAAAATAGTAAACTAAAGTAACAAAATTATATAAAAATATCACTCATTAAAACTTAAAAATATCACCCACTAAATAATGACTCTGTTTATTTATTGAATTAATTAAATCTACGTAGTTTTCCCGGTTATATGAATGTAATGGTGGTATCTTATACCATCTAATTGGGACTTTCTCTTTGGTGCATCAAAACTATGAGAATAAAAATCATTTGATGACAATGTTTTACATCATGATCGTACTAATTACATTTTCAAAAAATTATGCCTTCCGTGTCACCGGGCTACCATTGGTCATTTGTTTCGGATTCGGACCCACATCATATTGGACCGATGCGGCAACTGGGTCCGACCAACCAACCAATTTGGGTCACTACCCGGATACAAAGGATCCGATATCATGGGTACCCAACAACAAAACAGAGCCAAGCCCGTGACCTCATTTCCATTTCAAAAGCAAAAGAAAAAAGCACTTCTTTTCTTCTTTCTATTTCAACTTTTTTCCAGTTATAAATATATACCCCTCCACCTCTTACCTCCCCAAGCCTCACATCGTAAAATTTCTAAACACACCACCTCTTCATACACACAAATTTTAGAATAGGAAAAATGAGAACTCTTGCAAGCTTCAACGCACCAACACCTGCAGCGGCAGCAATAACAAAAGCAACAGTGGCGACGCAACAGCGGTCGCCGTGGCACTCACCGGTGCCGTATCTCTTCGGAGGCCTGGCGGCCATGCTGGGATTGATAGCTTTTGCTCTCTTGATCTTGGCTTGTTCGTACTGGAAACTCTCTGGTCGCGCTGATAATAACAATAACAATGGGGACCAAAACGGAGACAGCAGAGACATTGAAAGCGGTAACAAGGGTCAAGAGGGCGATTCTGCAAAATCTGTGAAGGTATATGAAGAAAAGATTTTGGTTATAATGGCTGGTGATGAGAAGCCAACGTTCTTGGCCACGCCTGTCTGTACCAAACCTTCATCTTTTGTTGATGGCAAGCAGATTGATAAAAATGAACAAGGTGAAAATTTTGAAATTGGTGAGAAAGTGAAAAAGGTGACTGACCATGAAGATAATCACAGAGAGAATCAAGAAACTCAAGGTCCCCGAGTACAAAACCAGTGAGCTCCAAGTACCTTTTTATGATTATCATGAAAGAGAATTTTTGTTTTTTGTGATTTTCTTTTTCAATTTCGATGAAGTTTTGGGTCTAGGGTCTTCTTTTCTTTTCCTTTTTCTTAATTCGGGAAATGTAAATATAACTTTGCTGAGATGAATTGAAGTGTTGTTTCCAGCTAATGTTTATGAGTAACAAAGGCTCTTATTTTAGCTTATTGGCTGCTTTGCACAATCAGTGGTGCATAAAATAAACACCCATCAATTTTTGCAGTCACAACTTTCCTTCACAACAGCAGCTGTGGTTTTAAGCCATGGCACCAACAATAAACGGACGGGAAATGATAGTAAAGAAAAGCTAATAGTCAAGACAATCATTTGATTAAGTACTAATCAAAATACATCTTTTCCCTTAACCCAGTGGAAACAAGAAAGTAAGAAGCATGCAAATCGTTTCGAGACCAAAATGCAGCAAGAAATAACAGATATCAAATGGACGTTTTGATTCATATTATTTGTTTGTTTTTCTTATGTAAAGTTGAAATATGGCATACGATGTGATAATATGAAATGATGTTTAACGGAATAATCTTTTGTTAAATATATGTATGTATACAATCAGTTCGCTCCTAATGTATAATGGAGAATAAAGCAAAAGAAAATGGCAATAGGCACATATTCTCGGAGGGGCCTAGTTCTTTGCCGGTGGCCGGAGAATAATTCCGGTGGAAAGTGGGGTTGATTGATTGGTGATGAGGTAAGGCTATGTCTATTTTCTTGGGAAGGAAGGAGGAGACACATGGTGGGTTGGGATTGGTTGGCAGTACGTTGGAAAGCTACATGTGATGTTTAGTAGCTAGGATGTCTGTGATGCGCGGCGACCCGGTGCCGCGTTTTTATTTAATTCGAGAAGTAAATAGTTCAGGTTCAGGTTCTTAGCTTTAACAGGGAATGAGTATGTGGATTTGTGTGTGACACTATCTGTAGACGGGATTTATTTTTTTTTATTTTTTAATTTATGTAATATTCATTACAAAGTCCAATAATATCGTAGATTCATGACCAAAATAATATTATAACTTGATGCCCCTTTCAATTTTAATGCTCAATATGATTTTAATTTCGTGGGGAGGAAGGGGTGGTTTGAGATTGCTTTTGGAATATTTAAAAGTGATTTTGAAAATGTAAAAGATAATTTTTGTGTTTGATAAAAAAATTAAAATCACTTTTGTCAAGATCAATTCTTTAAAAAAAAATAGAAAGAAAAATAGGGGGAGAAATAGCTTTTAAATTCTGGCTTTGAAAATCAATTTTATCCTTTAATACAATTCCATAAATATCCTTAAAATTATAACCTAAACCCAAATATATCATCATTCAACTTGGAAACCAAATCAATATTTTAATAAAATTTTATTATAATTCATCAATATAAATTTATTAATATCAATTTGTTGGTCGAATTATTATTAAATTTGTTTCAGTATATTATCAATTTAATTATCAATTTTTTTGAGATAAAAAATGTAAAAAATAAAATCAATGTATTATAAATTTTATTTTTAGTTAAAATTATTATAATACACATATAAAAATTTGTATGTACATATTTTTATATGTATAAGTAAATTTTATCGTACATTATATACATTTTAGTCATTTGTTTTCTCCAGCAGTTTAATAGTAAAATTTACCAATCGTCCATAACTACTTTCAAAACTCACAGTACTTCTGACAACAAAATTTACCAAATACTTAACTAATTCTCTTCATGACTAATTATTTTTATAACACAGCTAACAACAATTACTTTAAAAGTTACAACATTCCTAAAATAGCCCGAAGTCAAGAACATCTATGTAATCTGCATATGTTTAAAGCTACGATATATTTTTGGTTATTATAATTGTAGAATATACCATTGGTTGGTTGTATTCTTAAATTAAATCTTGTTAGTAAAATCATTGTCATTTATAACTTCATCGATTATGAAATGTGTGTGACATATAGTTTTTATATTCGGAACATACATGACAATGATGTAAGATTTCAATTCTGAAGTAAACATTAGATGTGTTTGGGGAAGAAATTGAAGATTAATAATGAAGCACCCCGTGTTGATGAAAATATTGTATGATTAAAAAATAGTCCCCATAAGGTACCCGACTTTTACCAGTACATTTGATAATTGAGTTGGTACGTAGGGTACACTATATTAAAAGCGATGTGGTTAAAGACAAATTTCTAAAATGTCAGCCATGTGAGATATCTTCATCACCCAAAGAGAACATTTGATTTTACAAGATCAAATATAGAATGTCTTTTTTAAAAAAAGAGAAAACTAGCTGTCATGCCTGCAAAAAGCAAAAGATGGCACACCAAAACAGCCTCTGTAGAGGTATCGTGGACCACCCTGTCTTTTGTACACCATGTGTACAAGAGAACAAACCACGCCAATAACATTGTTCTTGCTCCCTAGGTATGCTCTTAACGGGCCAAAAATCATAAAAAGATAAAAGGACAGAAAAATCTTAAAAAGAACTATAAAATCACAAGTAGAAACGTGCCACGTGACAGGGTAGTCAGGGTACTCCATATATAAAGACACTAAGTTCTACTTTTCTCGCATATAATAAAAAACACATAGTCTCCACAAAAAGGCCAATGTCTCCTTGAACCTCCAGCCACCATTTTAAACTGTAAACTCTTAAAGCCATAAATAATTCAAATAGCTTACTTGAGCATTAGAGTGTGGTCGCAAGTCATTCCTGGCTCCACCTCTAACCTCTTTTTTCGTTATTTTGTAAGTCTAAGGTGTCCTTTCAAGAGCTCTCACTCCATATTTTAACCTCTCACCATTACCATCATCCTCCCACTCTTCTTCATCTTCATAAATAAATTATTATTTTAGTTAGGTTTTGTCCCCACCAAAAATCTACCTAAAACAAGATGATATATTGTTTATAACTTTATAATGTAAATCATATATCGTACAACTTATAGATCTTATATGACATGTCATTAGTTGATTCAACTGAAAGATGATATGTTGTAAAAATTTTTACTTCAGAGTGAAAATTCCATAACCTATCGATTATAACTTCATTACATTGATGGCATGTTGGAAATGTATAAGGAATTTGTATGGAATGTCGTTTAGCTTATTTATTTGTTAAAATCATTTTTCATTTAATTAAATAGTACTATACATTTTGTTTAGGATTGACTACTTTTGAAAGGTTTAAAAGTGATTTTAAAATCTTAGACCTAAGTTTTGTGTTTGGTAAATTTTTTAAAAAAAATCACTTTTGGCAAAATCACTCTATCTTACAATAGATCTCGAAAAATAAGAATGAAGTAACTTTTCAAAATTTGATTTTGAGAAAGCACTTTTATACTTAATTTAATTCCATATATATCCTCACTTATATTATAAAAATTCAAAATTATAATTATTCTTAGGAAATAAAATTATTAAATTTAAAGATAATAAAAATCCATTTTATTATGGAGAGATAATAAAAATAAAAATAATAAAATAAAATAAAAAATAAAACTGATAAATTCATTTTAGTTATTTATGTTCTTATAACGATTCAACAAGAATATTTCTCAAATATATACGACTATTTTTGAAACTCACAACACTATTAAAAATAATTTTTTTAAATGTTTAATTGATTTTATTCGTAGTTGATTATTTCTATAGAATAGTTAATAACAATTATTTTAAAGTTAGCATTAGCAACGGGAACTTAATCCTAATTATTTTTTTATTGATAAAAAATTAACAAATTAATGTAAGTGGCTTCTCCAAACATAATTAATTTCAACCATAATGCCAGATAATGACATTTAACTATTTGCCCAAAGAAGGAAAGTAAATCACGAATTTTATAGAGGAAAAATGTTACTGGGCATATCATTAATTAATAATGCCAAGAAAGACTCAAAAGAAATGACCTCAGCGTTAATGGAAAATCCAGAGAACATGAACAACTATGGCAAACATTAAAAATTCCGTGGTCTTAATTCACTTATAAATACTAGCTAATGTAAGCTTGAGAGCTACCGCAACAAACATCAATAGAAATTCATTTGCAAGAAGAAATAAAGATCGCTTTTGCTTTTTGTCTGTTCTTTATTACCTTCCTTTTTGCTTCAATGGGTAATTTTCTCCGACTGCATGTTGCTTTATGCTAACAGCTTAAAATTCTTTAATTTCTTCAGTCTTATGATTCATTGATTAATTTTCTTAATTAGTTTGATGATTACATGTAGGTACAACATTATTAAGACAAGCACAAGTTAATGAAGCGGAATGCTTACAACTTCTGATTTGTTTTTCGTTTCCTTGTACATCTTATCTCTACAATGAATACTGTATTACGTTCTATGGTCCTAATATTTAATAGTACCTATCTCGATGAACATGTTTGCTGTTGCAAAAATTACATGTGACGACTTTTGTATGCTTATGTATATTTAAGATGAATTAGCCTCAGGGCCTCAGTTCATGTTTAATAAAATCACCATTTAATTAATTATTTGTTGGCTGTCGTCATCTGTTTTAGCAACAGTGCGGTAATGATATCACATTTCAACCAAATGATGCTACCTTCTCTAGTGTCAACGGCTGCAATGTCTTGACTCTTAAATAGCCAGTCACAAGTTTTGTCTCATTTACAGAGCTAGTGCTTAGTCACGTGAAAATTGGATTAATTAATAGTGTCTGCAAAATATATTCGAAATTAAAAATTAATGTTAAAAAATGAATAGGGAACAAAGAAACATTTCAAACTCAAATCCTATATCACACGAATGGCAATGCTCTTAAACCATGCCTTGAATCCAAATTCTCAAAATAAGATTGAATATTCAAAAAATAAAATTTAATTGAACCCTTAGCCTGTGGATATGGATTCATATTGAGGATTTTTTCTAGCTTAATTCATTTTTAACCATGAGAAGCTCACATTCCTTTCCTCTCCTTGTAGTATCAGTGCCAAAAATGTTCATAGTATTCCTAAGCTGGACAATATCTCTTCCTTCTATGCATTTTCTTAAATTCTTCAGTCACATGATTCATGTCCTTAATTTGATTATTTACTTAAACTCTTTATATATAGTTATTGTTATTATTTTGTGTGTGTTTTAACAGGCATAATTGGTTTAGAACAAGAACAAGGTAAGGTGTGCTTGGTTCCTCTTATTCGATTTGCCTTTCCTTGTAGGGGTTATGTATACGTTCACTACTGCGTTAAGTTGCATGATGCAAAAGTTATCGGTTCCCGCCGCGATAGATATGTTTGCTATTGCAATAAGAGTTGATATATCGTACATAGCCTAGAGCCTTACAGATTCGAGGAGCGTCACATGTGTATATAGTTGGCATTCATATTTTAAACGAGTAAATGTCCTCACTGATGAACTGACAATTGTAACGATGCTATATGCTATCAGTTTACTTGCTGAGGCTACACTAGAGAAACAATTGTGCAACCTGTAATGATGACATTACATTTTGGCCCATTTCTTCCTTGGACTATCTTTCCAATTTTATATAAGGTTGAGCAAATTGTATTCCAAGAAATGATAGATGGAAAGTTAACGTTAGTTAAACCCATCATCGCATGATGTTAAAATATTCTTTAAATTAATTATTTTCATATCCTAGAAACATAAGATATATAGAGTAGTGGATCAATAAATATTCTTTAATTCATTTATATTTCGTGACATAAATATAAGATATAGACACGCATGATAAGATTGAGTAGACGAGTATATAGAGTGGACAAAGGCAATATGATCAACAAATGTCTCCCTTTTCAAATCCCTATTTTTATTTAGGATCACAGTAACTTAATTGACCCAATGCCTGAGCGAGGTAGGAGAAGCAAATTGATAAAGTAGATAAATACTAAATATCATTTTAATATTGGACCAAACTGTTAGCCTATATGGCTATAAATATTGATTTTGATGATAACAAACCACATGTGTAAATGAAAGAAAATTGAGAGTAATTAAAAATAAAGTTTTATATATTGTGTTTTTAAAACAAGAAAATGATTTTATGGAGTTAAGTTATTCTTCAAAGTTGTGAACTAAAGTGAAAGAATTTTACAAATCTTTATGCTTAATAAATATTATTTTTGAATTTCGGATTTGGACTTATTTGAAAATATTTAAATATTATGGGCCATTCTAAAAATTCACAAAGTTTGGGCTTGTTCATAATTTCAGAAAGTTTTGGGATTCACATAGTATTATTAAGAAATTCTGAAATTGGACTTAATTGCAACTTTTTATAACTTTTTGGGCCATAGTGCGTTATGGAAAGTTTTGGGATCAAACTGTAATTTTCGCAAACAGTGCACTGTACCATCAGAAAGCAGCAATCCGGTTATGCTAAACGGCAATCCGGTTATGGGGCGAAACTCTCCGACGAAATGCAAATCCCAGGTTCTGCATAAGCGGAAATCCGATTCTGAAGCGAAAAGGTTAAAGCATAAACGGCAATCCGATATCACAAGCGGCATTCCTGGATACTCAAAAATTTAAATTTTTGCCTTAATCTAACATGCAAGCGGAATTAGGATACCATAAACTGTCCTATTATGAGTAAAAAAGTGAATAACTATTAGTTTTTAGTCCAACTATAAAAACTCAAAGCCAATTCATTTTCAAGCTCACTAGCAAAACAAACAAAAGGCATACAACATATCTTGAGCTCTCAATTCGCAAATCATTATTATTTTGAATCATTCTTGTTCTTAAATTTGTTCATCCACTCTTAAAGAGAGTTTTGTTGTAATCTTTATTTTTCTTATCAAATTTGTGAGTGTATAAGTGTGGAAACACTTGAGTGAAGAGATTGAGATATAATCTCATTGTTGTAAAGGTTCATTGACACCTTGAAGTCAATTGTAAGCATTTTAAGCCTTGGAAGGCTTGGATAGTGAAAACCTCAAGCTTGGATCGCTTGGAGGCGTGGACGTGGGCGGGATTGCCAACCACGTAAAATTTCGTGTGTTTGTTTTCTTCTCTCTTACTTATTTACTATTGTGCTTTGATTGAACTTATTGCTTTTAAATTTATTAAGGCTTTAGATTGGATTGTTGTGTGGTTTTGTTAGGATAAGTTTTAAAATTCCAATTCACCCCCCCTCTTGGGGTGTACACTTGTATTTCATTTGGTATCGAGCAAGGTGCTCTTATTTAGATTTAACCATCTGAGCTAAAGATCAATGGCAACTCATAATGATTCTACATTTAGGGAAGGACAATCCACCACTAGACCACTATATTTTTGATGGAAACGATTATCCGTATTGGAAAACTAGGATGAGAATTTACTTGCAAGCTTTAGATTACGAAATTTGGGAAATCGTTAATGATGGTCCTTTCATGCTTTTGACTAAAAACGAAGTAGGGAAGATATTCCAAAACCTTCACGGAATGGAATGAATTGGAAAAGAGAAAAGCTTCTCTAAATTCCAAAGAATGAATGCCTTATTTTGTGCACTTGATAAGAAAGAGTTTAAAGAGTGTCTAGTTGTGAAAGTGCTAATGAAATTTGGCACAAACTTGAAGTCGTGTATGAAGGCACGAATCAAGTAAAAGAGTCTAAAATTAGTAGGTACACTCGAATATGAATTGTTCCAAATGGAACAAAATGAGAGTGTATATTCTATATATACTAGATTCACGACATAGTGAACACTTTAGAGCCCTAGGAAAAACTTTTTCTAATAGCGAGAAAGTTAAGAAAATCATTAGATCGCTACCTAAGGAATGGAGACAAAAAGGACTGCCATTGAGGAAGCTAAAGATTTAAATGTTTTACCTATTGATGATTTAATTAATTTCATGAAGAGGATTTGGCAGTGAAAAAAGGGCATGAGGAAAAAGAAGAAAACATTGCTCTCAAGGCGTCAAAACGTGAGAGTGATGAGGAAAGCGAGATGGATGATGAGGAGTTGGCAATGTTGGCTAGAAGATTCAGAAAATTTTACAAGAAAAATAATGAGCAGAAAAGTTCGGAGGTTACAAAAATAAAAAGGAGAAGAAAGAACCAATCACTTGCTATGAATGCAAGAAGCTTATACGAACTTCCTCTCCTAAACAAACTCAAGAAGAAAGCTATGGTGGCCACATGGGATGATAGCGATGAGGAAACAAGTGATGAGGAAGAGCAACAAGAAATGACAAACTTAGCTCTCATGGCCTTTGGAGAAGAATCATGTGATGAACTTGATGAGGTAAGTGATCTTCCTACATATGATGAATTACATAATGCCTTTAAAGAATTGCATGATGAATTGATGAAAATGGGTAAAAAGAATGTTTGCCTTAAAAAGAAAATGGTAGAGCTTAAAAATGAAAATGAATCATTTAGTGCAAAGATTACTTGCCTAGAATTAGAGAATAAAACATTGCATGATAAAGTTACACTATTTGAGAATTCTAGCACATCACATGAGCATTTAGAATCACATGTGAATAACTTGAAAAATGAAAATGAATTGCTTAGAAAGAAGAGCAATGATCTAAATGAGATTGTGCTAAAATTTACAAATGGGTAAAAGATGTTGGATAACTTGCTTAATTCACAAAAGTGTGTGTTTGACAAAGGAGGGATTGGTTACAAACCAAATTTGAAACAAAAATATTACAAGAACTACTTTGTAAGGAATACATCTATTAAAAATCAAATTGTATGTCATTATTGTAATCAAGATGGTCATATGAAAGATAGATGTCCAAAGAAAGAGAAATGTACATTATGGTGTGAAATGTGTTTGGGTTCCAAAAGGAACCATTGCTAACTCTCAAGGACCCAAAAAGGTTTGGGTACCTAAAACTTGAGAATTTTTCTGCAGGGCCTGAAGAAGAAGAATAAGTGGTACTTGGACAGCGGTTGTTCAAGACACATGACAGGGAATTATTCTTGGTTTTCAAGTTTTACCAAAATCGAAAATGGTGGAGAGGTATCATTTGGAGATAATTCAAAAGGAAAAATCATTGGCATTGGCGATGCTTAATGTATCCTCTACTCTTATTGAAAATGTATGTTTGGTTGAAAACTTGAAACACAATCTTCTTAGCATTAGTCAATTATGTGATAAAGGATATAGAGTTATCTTTGATGAATCAAAATGTCTTATTGAAAATGCATGTGATGGCAAGATTTTGTTTGTAGGAAATAGATGTGTTAATGTTTATACTATCAATATAGATTGTGCATTCTCAAATGATAAATGTTTCTCCGCATTGCATGATGATGGTTGGTTGTGGCATAGAAGATTAGGTCATGCTAGTATGGATTTGATTTCAAAAATTGTGAAAAATGATTTGGTTAAAGGTCTTCCAAAAATCAATTTTCAAAAAGATAGAATTTGTGAAGCTTGCCAATTTGGAAAACAAATCAAAACTTCTTTCAAAAAGCAAGAAAAATATTTCTACTTCAAAACCTCTTCAATTACTTCACATAGATTTATTTGGTCCTTCTAGATATGCTAGTTTAAGTGGCAAATATTATGCTTTTGTAATTGTGGATGATTTCTCTAGATTCACATGGGTATTGTTCTTAACTAATAAGGATGATGCTTTTGATGCATTTAGAATTTTCTGTAAAAAGGTTCAAAATGAAAAAGGATATTCAATTACTTGTATTAGAAGTGACCATGGTGGAGAATTTGAAAATCATGCATTTGAGAAGTTTTGTAATGAGCTTGGCATTGAGCATCAATTTTCATCACCTAGAACTCTTCAACAAAATGGAGTTGTAGAGAGAAAGAATAGGTCTATTCAAGAAATGGCTAGGACCATGCTAAATGAAAACTCTTTACCAAAATATTTTTGGGCGTCGTGTCAACATAATGTTATGTTTTGAATCGTGTGTTGATTAGACCTAATTTTAATAAAACTCCATATGAGCTTTGGAAAGATAGAAAACCCAACATTGGCTATTTCAAAGTTTTCGGATGCAAATGTTTTATTTTGAACACAAAAGATAATCTAGGTAAATTTGATTCAAAATCCGATGTTGGTATTTTTCTTGGTTATTCAAACTCAAGCAAAGCTTATAGAGTGTATAATAAAAGAACTTTGGTTGTGGAAGAATCTATGCATGTCACATTTGATGAGTCTAATCCCTCCTCTGTGGAAAAAGGAATTGTTGATGATAATGCAGAAGAAGAACATCAAGAAGAATCATCAAATGACAACCAAAAGGATGCACCTCATGGAATTCAAGAAGAGCATCATGAAGAAACAAGTGCGAGCAAAATGAAGGTAAATCTCAAACACTCCCCAAGGAGTGGAGGTATGTCTCTTCTCACCCTACGGATGTAATTTTAGGAGATCCTCACGAGGTGTTACAACTAGATCATCACTTAGGAACACTTGTGAACATGCTGCATTTATTTCTCAAATTGAACCAAAATCCTTTGCGGATGCGGAAAATGATGAGTCTTGGATTATGGCAATGCAAGAGGAGTTGAATCAATTTGAGATAAACAATGTATGGGAATTAGTCCCTAATCCGGAACATCAATCCGTTATAGGTACTAAATGGGTATTTAGAAACAAAATGGATGAATCCGGTGTGGTTGTAAGAAACAAAGCTAGATTAGTGGCTCAAGGTTACAACCAAGAAGAAGGAATTGATTTTGATGAAACATTTGCACCTGTAGCTAGATTAGAATCCATTAGGATGCTGTTAGTTTATGCATGTCATAAGGATTTCATTTTATATCAAATGGATGTCAAGAGTGCTTTCTTAAACGATTATATTATGGAGGAAGTATATGTGAAACAACCTCCCTGAAAAATTTCCAGACCATGTGTATAAGTTATCTAAGGCTTTGTATGGTCTTAAACAAGCACCTAGAGCATGGTATGATAGGCTTAAAAACTTCTTGTTAGATAATGATTTTTCGATGGGAAAAGTGGACACAACTTTATTTGTTAAGCATAAAAGCCAAGATATACTTATTGTTCAAATTTATGTTGATGATATTATTTTTGGTTCTACTAATGAGTTGTTGTGTAAAGAATTTTCATCTTGTATGAGCAAAGAATTTGAGATGAGTATGATGGGAGAGTTGAAGTACTTCCTTGGACTCCAAATCAAACAAAACGAGGAAGGAATTTTCATAAATCAAGCCAAGACGTGAAAGATCTACTCAAAAGATTCGGCTATGAAAATGGAACGGCAAAAAGCACTCCAATGAGTACTACAATCAAGCTGGACAAAGATGAGAAAGGTAAGGAAGTTGATATCAAGACATATCGAGGTATGATCGGATCCTTACTCTATTTAACTGCTAGTAGGCGACATTATGTTTAGTGTATGCTTGTGTGCTAGATTTCAATCTTGTCCTAAAGAGTCACACTTGTTTTGCCGTTAAACGAATTTTTCGTTATTTGATTGGCACCATTAATCTTGGTCTTTGGTATCCTGGGAACACATATTGATTTAACTTGTTACTCGGATGCCGATTTTGCTGGTTATAAGGTTGATAGAAAAAGTACTAGTGGAACATGTCATTTCCTAGGTCATTCACTTGTCTCTTGGTTTAGTAAGAAACAAAACTCAGTTATCCACCGAGGCTGAATATATAGCCGCAGGTAGTTGTTGTGCACAAATTCTTTGGATGAAACAAACCCTTAGAGACTATGGCATTAAACTCGATCAAATACCTATCTTGTGTGACAATACTAGTGCTATTAATCTATTCAAGAACCCAATTCAACATTCTAGAACAAAGCATATAGAAATTAGGCATCACTTTCTTAGAGATCATGTTCAAAAAGGAGATGTTGTAATTAAATTTGTTTCGACTGAAAATCAACTTGCGGATATCTTTACAAAACCTCTTAGTGAAGAGATTTTTATAAAGATAAGACATGAGCTTGGAATGTTGAATGTTGCATCTTGAGTTATGAATTATTGCTATGTTTGTTATTGTATGGATTTATACTTCATGTATTTGATATGTTTATTATTTTATGTTTCATGAATTAAATGGCTTATTGAAAAATTTTGAATCTCAAAATGATTTAAAATTGATCAAATTTTAAGCCAAAAATAAAATGGTGTGTATAATACAAGTATAAGAGCTTGCCAATTTTCAATATGTGGTAAAAAATTTTCTAAGTCCAAACCGGTATACCGCTTTCTATTCAACCGGAAATCCGTTTTCTTCTTGGTGCTCTCGGTCAATATTCTTAATAACCGGATTTACCAAACCGAAAACCGGATTTGAAAAATCACTCTTCACTCACATCCGAAATCCGGTTCATCAAACCTAAACCGAATTGGTTCAAATTTTTTTCGAATTATCCCACAACCGGATAAGGAAATCCGAACCGATATGTTTATGTAATTACTTGGATCAGAATCTTGGTAACCTAATTTCGAAAACCGGATTTCATAGCTCACATTCTCGACATCTTTCGGGAACCGGATACGTAAACACAAAACCGAATGCACTAGGAGTTTTCTGAAATGATTCGGATAACGGTTATCAAAATTCGAATTCAATTCATTACTAGATTTCGAATGTAACCGATAGTTTCTAAACATCCGCCGGATTCGCCTTGAGCTTATCGCCTTCAAACCGGATAACATCATCCGAAATGTTTATGAGAACTTTCGGAATGCAACCTAAGTCCTTATGCATATCCGGTAATCCGGATTCGCAAAGATGCATACTGGAATGAAACCGGATGACCGGTTGTTCGCATCCGGAATTCCGAATTCGTAAAAATTCTATTTGTTCTTCATCTTCTTCTCTTATTCGGCAAACCGGTTCCTCTCTCTCTCTAAAGCCGCTTCTCCCTCTCTCATTTTCTCTTCAAAATCCATCACTTTTCATGTGTTTTTGATGCAAATTGATCCAAGCAAATTGTTCCCCATCCGTTCTTGTGTCCAAAATCATCTTTAAAATTCATTTTCAACCTCAAAAACCTCTAGATCCGAAATCAACCTAGGGTTTTTCGAAATTTTTTCTCTCTCTAAATTTCTTCCTCTCAAGTTGTTTTTGAGCCAAATTGCTTCTCAAAATTGTTTCCAATCTTCATTATCTTCATTTTCCGTAACTCATTTCACCTCAAATCACTCAACTTCACCATGTCAAGCTCACGGCCGGTTCGAAGAAAAGGCAAAGAACCGGTTCAACCCCCCAAGCGGTCACGGCAAGCCGGCGACACCACCACTCAATCCACCTTTGAGTCCTCACACCTTCGGAACAAGCATTTGATCAACCTTTCATCAAAATTTCGGACTCGAGAGGTACTCAATACGTTTTATATTTCCGAACCCAATTGGCTTCATAGTCTTCATATTAGTCATAGAAATTTATTTCAATTGCTTGGTGATGTTGGTTGGAATGGTGCTCTTATGATTGACGAACATGTTTATCCCGACTTGGTGAAAGTGTTTTACTCGAATATGGACGTTTGGAGAAAAGAACTCGAGTAATCACCAATGTTGGAGGAGTTATGATTGATTTTGATGTTTCATTGTTGAACTCTATCCAGGATCATCCGATTTTGGTCTAGAAATTTTTTCACCTAGAAATCTCCCAAAATTGATAGATATGTTCATATTGACGCCGTTCGAAATATTTGTCGGCGTAGAGATCTTACTGTTGAAGATTGTACCATTCATTTCCGTACTGTCTTTGTCTTCAAACTCGTATTTTACTTCGCTTTATTCAGTCCATTGTTCTTCCTAGATCAGGGGCATTTGGATGAGTTTCTTATATGGACGTTGCTTTGATTGGCTTTATTCTTCAACGTCGTTCGGTTAACTTAGGTTATCTCATCATCCAAATATGTTGACCATACCTTTGATTTCTCGCTCCCTTCCATATGGTCAATTTATTACCCTAATCCTTAAACACTTTGAAGTTATTAATGAACCATCGTTTAGGCCTTGAAGGGTATAGGGGATGATTCTGTTATTAGCTTAGGTTTTGAGTGGCGTGATCGCGCTTGGGTCAAAGTCACTGAAAACAATTACACTTTCCTCGCTCCGAGTGATGATCGGCAACTCAATGATGTGATTCTGGATCAACTCCACGATTTCTCGCTTAGTTTCGAGGCCGGCGTCGTCGTCGAGTCTCCGGTGTCTACCTCTGCTCCTCTTTGCCTCTGCACTGCATTACCACCTCCCGAGCATCCTATTTCCGATGAGGTTACACTTGAATGGATGAGGTGAGGATGCTCTCGTCAATTCAGAGTTCGAAGCGGCAAACTTCACGGCCGCGCCTCCTCTTTGAGCACTTCGGTATTCCATATCCGTATCCACCTCCATCACCACCATCCTCACCACCTCAGTAGTCTCTTATGCTTGTATCAGACACACCTACATGTTATTTACTGCTTTATGTATTTTCCGTTTTTCGATTATATGGATAGTTGTTATGACTTTGGATTATGTATTTGATTTGGATTATATGCATTTGCTTTGCGTATTTATTATGTTCTTTAATTCAGTTTGGATGCTATGGATTTGTTTTATTTGTTGGCTATGATATCTTTTCATGCTTTGGATATTTTTGAATTAACGTGCTTGTATTGAGATTTTGATGATTGGTAGGGGGAGCTCTTGTTCTTTTTGATGATGAAGGGGGAGATATAATATATCTATGTGTTATGAAAATTGATATGCATGTATGCAGGGGGAGCTTTTAAATCTTTTTAAAATTATTTCTTAACCTTGCATTGATTAAGGGGGAGCATTTCATAACTAAATCAATTTTCTTTAATGTGCTTTGTCATCATCAAAAAGGGAGATTGTTAAATTATATGGCTATAAATATTGATTTTGATGATAACAAACCACATGTGTAAATGAAAGAAAATTGAGAGTAATTAAAAATAAAGTTTTATATATTGTGTTTTTAAAACAAGAAAATGATTTTATGGAGTTAAGTTATTCTTCAAAGTTGTGAACTAAAGTGAAAGAATTTTACAAATCTTTATGCTTAATAAATATTATTTTTGAATTTGGTTTGGACTTATTTGAAAATATTTAAATATTATGGGCCATTCTAAAAATTCACAAAGTTTGGGCTTGTTCATAATTTCAGAAAGTTTTGGGATTCATATAGTATTATTAAGAAATTCTGAAATTGGACTTAATTGCAAATTTTCATAACGTTTTGGGCCATAGTGCAGTTATGGAAAGTTTTGGGGTCAAACTGTAATTTTCAAAAACAGTGCACTGTACCGTTACTGTAGCAAGCGGCAATCCGGTTATCCTAAACGGCAATCCGGTTATGGGGCAGAAACTCTCCGGACGCAGCAATCCGGTTCGGCCAGCGGAAATCCTAAGTGAAATTACGGATAAACTAATCCGGATATCACAAGCGGCATTCCGGATACTGAAAAATTCAAATTTTTGCCTTAACGGTAACATGCAAGCGGAATTCCGGATACCATAAACGGTAATCCGATTATGAGTAAAAAGTGAATAACGGCTAGTTTTTTAGCTCCAACTATAAAAACTCAAAGCCAATTCATTTTCAAGCTCACTAGCAAGCACAAACAAAAGGCATACAACATATCTTGAGCTCTCAATTCGCAAATCATTATTATTTTGAATCATTCTTGTTCTTAAATTTGTTCATCCACTCTTAAAGAGAGTTTTGTTGTAATCTTTATTTTTCTCATCAAATTTGTGAGTGTATAAGTGTGGGAAACACTTGAGTGAAGAGATTGAGATATAATCTCATTGTTGTAAAGGTTCATTGACACCTTGAAGTCAATTGTAAGTATTTTAAGCCTTGGAAGGCTTGGATAGTGAAAACCTCAAGCTTGGATCGCTTGGAGGCGTGGACGTAGGCGGGGATTGCCGAACCACGTAAAATTTCGTGTGTTTGTTTCTCTTCTCTCTTACTTATTTACTATTGTGCTTTGATTGAACTTATTGCTTTTAAATTTATTAAGGCTTTAGATTGGATTGTTGTGTGGTTTTGTTAGGATAAGTTTTAAAATTCCAATTCACCCCCCCTCTTGGGTTGCACACTTGTATTTCACAAACTAATGCGATTAGGCTACGCTCTAATTGTTGAAAAGTCAAGCATGCAAATTGAATAATTGCATGAGATAGCTAGCACGCATTGCATGACAAAGTTGGCACCGATTGCCAAATTTGTCAATTTGGCCAATTAACGTCAAATTGAAGCGTGTGGTAGGTGGACAATGCTTCCTATAAATAGAAGGGTCATTGTTCATTTGTTTTCGTCCAAAAAATTTGTGAGATCAATGCTCATTTAAGTGAGTTTAAGAGGAGGATTTCCTTAGGTCTTAAGGGGATCCATTTGGGTGTATTGGGTATATTAGTATGGACGTAGATATTACGCCGAACCACGTAAAATTATTGTGTTTTATTCTTTGCATTTGTTTATGCCACATTTATATTTCTTCAGAAATTGCAGTCACCATAATATTAGTACTTGCTCAACCACACGCATCTGCAACACTAATCAAAATGTGATTAGATTTCATTCTAATATAAGTGATTCAATAAGATTTTTTATAATGCTTTAAGCAAGATTAGATTATGGTCTAATCTAAATAACTTACAAAAGAGATTTTTATAGATAATCTTAAAGATAATTTTAAGACAAGGGTTTTTATTGAATAATTGAGTTCAACTAACAATGACAAGACCTCCTCATTTATAATAGGATAAACCTACTTCTCCATGTTAAGTTAAAAAGATAAACTAAATCATAATTATATCATAAATAAAAGACTTAAACACATACCATAATTGAATCTAACAAAAATTGAAAATATCAAAAGATTTAAAATAATAAAATCCTAAAATAACATCCTACATTAGTTTCCCTCTCTTAAAAGAAACTCATTCTTGAGTTTAGATACAGTTTGGACAACAAAACTTGTAGTGTAACAGCAAATCATCTTGTAACTCGAACATGAAAGCTTGCTCGTTGATCTTTCGTGAGACTTTAAAAAATCCACACTTCATTAGTTTCCTTTACTTATTCATCCTTTGAGACAATGAAGACATCCAAGAACGAACAACGATTTAGCCTTTCCCCAATTGTCGATTAATGTGCTCTCTAACAAATTTTACCTTTATAATCAATTCTTCTTCGAGCACGACCATCTTGTCTTCAATATGAATAGGTAAAACCATATCGATTATCCCAGTGTCTTCAACACCAATCTTGTCTTTTAAGGAAACATCATCCACATTCTGGCATAAATTATTAGATTGAAACTTTAAATCAATAATAAATTGTACCTCAAGCATAGGTGAACTTATTGGTACATCTTCAAACACCATCTTTGAAACACGACATTCCTTGATTAAATCTTTGATTTCGTCAATTTTTTTAATAACATCATTGAAGTCTCTTTGGATATTGTAACTTGATTTGCATCGCTAAATGAATTGCATGTTGTACTGTGTAGATAATGTATGTTAGCACTTTATCCTGAATATAAAATGTAGCCCTTTTAAAAATCTAATAATTGTATGCTCCTCAAATTCATAATAATACGTACGCTCATAAAATTGTTCAAACTCGTGAGCATAATTAAAATTTGATCTCATTCCTTGTTGTACCAAGCAATCATCAAGAGGAATAAACTTAGATTGCAAAATACACTTCGTACAGTTTCGTGATCTAATTTTGCATTTTCCTCGGTCAAGTCAAAACTCTTGTAACTGTTCACACCAATTTGAAATACTTACTCTAAATTTACGAGCATCAACTAATACTTATTTCTTTTAGGAATTCAGTTGAATTAGCCTTAGGGGCCTTAGTTCAGGATGAATAAAATTACCAATTAATTACTTGATGGTTGTCGACATCATTAAAACTAATAGCAACAATGTTGTAATTGCATTACATTTTTGCCCATTTCTTAGGCGCAAAATACCACTTAAAAACTAGTGTATGTTACAATTATTGCGAAGGTCATAAATTTTTCATGACCAACTAATCACAAGTTTTTTTTTCTTATATTTATATGAAATTTGTTTCTTGTAAAAACACTTAAGATATATGTATGTTTAAAAAATTTTAGCCAATAATGAAAAAACTTGTGACGACCATAATGAACAATTATCATAAGGTAGACAGACCCGTCTAATTATGTGTGGTCTGTGTGGTTTTTATAAATTTAAGTGAATAATTAGATTCTTTATTTTATCACTATGTAATTATATGCCTGTATAAATTAAAGCACAGTAATTGAAGCACACTATTAGGACAACAATGATCGGTAATGAAGTATTAATGATAATTCATAACATTAATCTCTCTAAACTCTAATCGGCCAACACTTCACGGAATCCCTCTCTAATGAACAAATTAAAGGCAAAATGATCTAATAACACACGTCTCAGGTCTCATACATTAACCAATTTGAGTATTGCACGAACAACTAGTTCCCAAAGAGGCAAAAGTTTTTTTATGGGGAAAATGTGGGAGATTGTCACTACCCTCAAGTTTTTTTAATATCCCATTACTATTTGACATTAAAACTTTAGCAAAGACTGAAAAAGGAAGGTTAATTTCATTTTATGGCTGGGACGAAATTTTCTTAAAAAAAATTGAAATTAAGGAGCAATGGAATATTATAAAAAGTGATAAAAAAAAAAGCTACTAAGGAAATATATCATAAATGTATGTGCTCATCGGCGTATGCATGTCCCAAGTAATTTCAAATATAAATAACTTGGATCTTATAGTTTATTGAGAGCCATAACAAACATTGCAAATTCATTTGCTAATTCACAAAGTTAAGGAAATGAGAATCGCCTTTGGCTTCTTTGCTATCTTCCTCATGATAGCTTCAATGGGTGAGCACTAATTAAAAAAAATTATCTTTAAGTCTTAGTTGAATTATAATATGTCATATTTATACTATTTGACAAAAAGCCTGAATGAAGATTTATTTGATACTTCTTCAGCTAAATGTTGGTTGTTCAATTTTGTACAGGTTCAATATTTGTTGAGGCAGAAACTTGCGACCAACCAATTATGTAACTTTCCAAGTGCTCGAAGTTCTTATATGATGACTCATGATTTAGAGAATATGGGAAAGGCTATAATGGCAAATGCATAGGTTATCAAGCTTGTTGCTGCAAGTTATTAAGAAAATGATACCTTTTCATCTGTAGATCCCCAAATGTACCTATGCTCACAATCACATGAACAGATCAAATATTTATATGTCCTAATAAACTTCTCCGACACTAGCAATAACAATAATTATATTTGTGGAAGTGTCTAAAGGAATTTTGAACATGAGATGATAGACTCAAAATTTGATTTGATATGGTGCTAAATTACAACTTCACCTAAATGAAATACAAGTGTGCAACCCAAGAGGGGGTGAATTGGTATTTAAAAAATATCCTATCATATCCACACAACAATTCAATTTAACGCCTTAATAAAATCAAAAGCAATAAGTTCAATGAAAGCACAATAATAAATGAGTAAGAGAGAAGAGAAACAAACACACGAAATTTTACGTGGTTCAGCAATCCCCGCCTACATCCACCCCTCCAAGCGATCCAAGCTTGAGGTTTTCACTATCCAAGCCTTCCAAGGCTTAAAATCCTTACAATTGACTTTAAGGTGTCAATGAACCTTTACAAAAAAGAGATTATCTCTCAATCTCTTCACTGAAGTGTCTCACACACTCAAACACTCACAATTGAGATGAAGAAATGAAAATTACAACAAAAACTCTCTTAAAGAGTAGATGAACAAAATGAAGAACAATAATAATTCAATGAATAATGATTTGCGAATTGAAAGCTCAAGATAAGTTGTATGCCTTTTGTTTATGCTTGCTAGAGAGCTTGAAAATGAATTGGATTTGAGTTTTTATAGTTGGAGCTAAAAAACTAGCCGTTATGAGCTTTTTACTCATAACTGGATTACTGTTTATGGTATCAAGAATTCCACTTGTATGTTACCGTTAAGGCAAAAATTTGAATTTTAAAACATCCGGAATGCCGCTTATGATATCCGGATTGCCGTTTATACTTCAGAAGTTTTTTGCTCCGATTTTTCATTTAGCACAACCGAATTGCCGCTTTCCATCCGGAGAGTTTCTGCCCTGTAACCGAATTTCCGTTTAGCATATTTGGAATGCCGCTTGCTACAATAACGGTACAGTGCACTGTTTGCCAAAATTATAGTTTGATCCCAAAACTTTATAAAACTATAGTGTGGCCCAAAATGTTATAAAAGGTTTCAATTCAGTCCAATTTCAGAATTTCTTAATAATACTTTGTAAATCCCAAAACTTTCTGAAATTATGAACACGCCAAAACTTTGTGAAATTTTAGAATGGCCCATAATATTTAAATATTTTTAAATAGGTTCAAATCCGAAATTTAAAACAATATTTATTAAAAGTAAAGATTGTAAAATTCTTTTACTTTAGTTCACAACTTTGAAAAATAACTTAACTCCATAAAATCATTTTCTTATTTTAAAAGTACAATATATAAAACTTTATTTTAACTACTCTCAATTTTTTTTAATCAACACATGTGGTTTGTTATCATCAAAATCAATATTTATAGCCATATAGGTTAACAATCTCCCTTTTTTTATGATGACAAAACACATTAAAGAAAATTGATTTAGTTATGAAAAGCTCCCCCTTAATCAATGCAAGGTTAAGAAATAATTTCAAAAAGATTTAAAAGCTCCCCCTGCATAAATGCATATCAATTTTCATAACAAATAGACATATTATATCTCCCCCTTCATCATAAAAAAGAACAAAAGCTCCCTCTATCAATCATCAAAAACTCAATACAAGCTCATTAGTTCAAAAGTATCCAAAGCATGAAAAGATATCATAACCAACAAATAAAACAAATCCATAGCATCCAAAATTTAAGTAAAGAACATAATAAATACGCAAAGCAAATGCATATAATCCAAATCAAATACATAATCCAAAGTCATAACAACCATCCATATAATCGAAAATAAAAATACATAAAGTAGTAAATGTCATGTAAGTGTGTCCAATACAAGCATAAGAGACTACTGAGGTGGTAAGGATGGTGGTGATAGAGGTAGATACGGATATGAAATATTGAAGTGCTCAAAGAGGAGGCGCTGGTCGTGAATGAGTTGCTGCTGCTGCTGCTGAAACTCAGTCTACCATACGGAGAGCATCCTCACCTCATCCATAATTTGCTGAAGTGTAACCTCGTCAGAAATAGGATGCTCGGGAGGTGGTAATGTAGGTGCAAAGGCAGTAGGAGCAGAGGTAGACACCGAAGAATCTCGACGACGACACTGACCTGGAAACGGAAGCGAGAAATCAGGGAGTTGATCAGCAGGAATCACATCGTTGAGTTGCCGATCATCACTCGGAGCAAGGAAAGTGTATTTGTTTTCAGTGACTTTGATCCAAGTACAATCACGCCACTCAAAATCTAAGCCAATAACAGCATCATCCCATATACCCTTAGAAGGTTTAAACGATGGTTCATTAATCGGAATCTTAAAGAATTTAAGGATTCGGGTAATAAAGTGACCATATGGAAGGGAGCGAGAAATCAAGGCAGGTATGGTGAACATAGTTTGGATAATGGTATATCCTAAGTTAACCCGACGACGATTAAGAATATAGTCAATCAAAGCAACGTCCATGTGAGAAACCTCATCCAAATGCCCTGATCTAGGAAGAACAATGGACTGAATAAAGCGGAGTAAAATACGAGTTTAAAGACAAAGACAGTGAGTACGAAAATGAATGGTACAATCTTCAACAGAAAGATCATTACACCGAAAAATATTTCGAATGGCGTCAACATGATCATAACTATCAATTTTGGGAGATTTCCTAGGCGAAAAAATTTCTAGACCAAAATCGAATGATCTTAGGATAGAGTTCAACAACGAAACATCAAAATCAATCATAACTCCTCCAACATTGGTGATTACTTGAGTCCTTTTCTCCTCGGAAACATCCATATTCGAATAAAACACTTTCACCAAGTCGGGATAAACATTTTCGTCAATCATAAGAACATCATTCCAACCAGCATCACCCAACAGTTGAAATAAGTTTCTATGACTAATATGAAGACTATGAAGCCAATTGGGTTTAGAAATATAAAACGTATTGAGTACCTCTCGAGTCCAGTTGATGAAACCGGTTGATCAAATGCTTGTTCCGAAGGTGTGACGACTCAAAAGTGGATTGACTGGAGGTGTCGCTAGCTTGCCGTGACCGCTTGGGGGGTTAAACCGGTTCTTTGCCTTTTCTCCGAACCGGTCGTGAGCTTGACATGGTAAGTTTGAGTGATTTGAGGTGAAATGAGGCAAGGAAAATGAAGATAATGAGTATTGGAAACAATTTTGAGAAACAATTCAGCTAAAAAATAACTTGAGAGGAAGAAATTTAGAGAGAGAAAAATTTTTGGAAAACCCTAGGTTGATTTTGGATCTAGAGATTTTGAGGTTGAAAATGATTTTGAAAGTTGATTTTGGACACAAGAACGGATGGGGAACAAATTTTATGGTTTGATTTGCATCAAAAGCACATGAAAAATGATGGATTTTGGAGTGAAAATGAGAGAAGGGTAAACAGTTTTTAGAGAGAGAGAAGAACTGGATTGGCAAAAATAAGAAAGAAGATGAAACAATTTTAAAAGCTGCGAATCCAGCATTCCAGATGTGAATAACCGGATATCTGGTTGCGTTCTAAAAGCTTATTTTCGCGAATTCAGATTTCCGGATAACATAACCGGTTATCCGGTTTTGAGGCAGTAAGTTCCATCGCGAATCCAGTTTACCGAATGTTCGTAACCGACAATCTGGTTACATTCCAGAATCTATTAACACGAATTCGAAATTCCAGATTTCGGTAACCGGTTATCCGAATGATTTCTAGAAGGCTCCCTAATGTATTCGGTTTACTGGTTTACGTATCCGGTTGGCCGGATTTTGCCCAGAAAAATTCAAAGATCATTCGGCTTTCCAGGTTTAATAACCGGATTTCCTGTTGAGAGGCGGAGAATAAGCTTTGCAAATCCGGTTCACCGGATTGCATAGCCGGATGGGTAGATCCGGTTATCCGAAAGAGAACCCGAGAGCAGACAACAATTTTCCGGCTTTCCAGTTGTATAAATCCAGTTATCCGAATATGGACCCGAGAGTAATCAAGAAGAAAACGAGTTTCCGGTTGGTAGGAAGCGGTTTATCGGTTAAGACTTAAAAAAAAATTCTTTTTTATAGAATTTTGGCAAACTCTTATACTTGTATTAAACACACCAATTTATTTTTTGTTTAAAATTTGATCAATTTTAAATCATTTTGAGATTCAAAATTTTTCAATAAGCCATTTAATTCATGAAACATAAATTTCATAAAATAACAAACATATCAAGCTATTTAATTCATGAAGCATAAATCCATATAATAATAAACATATCAATTTAATCAACAATTCATAATTCATGAACCAACATTCATCATTCCAAGCTCATGTATTATCTTTATAAAAAGCTCTTCACTAAGAGATTTTGTAAAGGTATCCACAAGTTGATTTCCAGTCGAAATAAATTTAATCACAACATCTCCTTTTTAAATATGATCTCTAAGGAAGTGATGTCTAATTTCTATATGCTTTGTCCTAGAATGTTGAATTGGGTTCTTAGATAGATTAATAGCACTAGTATTGTCACACAAGTAGGTATTTGATCGAGGTTAATGCCATAGTCTTTAAGAGTTTGTTTCATCTAAAGAATTTGTGCACAACAACTACCTGCGGCTATATATTCGACCTCGGTGGTTGAAAATGCAACTGAGTTTTGTTTCTTACTAAACCAAAAGACAAGTGAATGTCCTAGGAAGTGACATGTTCCACTAGTACTTTTTCTATTAACCTTATAACCAGCAAAATCGGCATCCAAATAACAAGTTAAGTCAATATGTGTTCCCCTAGAATACCAAAGACCAAGATTAGTGGTGCCAATCAAATAACGAAAAATTCGTTTAACAGCAAGCAAGTGTGACTCTTTAGGACAATATTGAAATCTAGCACATAAGCATACACTAAACATAATGTCAGGCCTACTAGCAGTTAAATAGAGTAAGGATCCGATCATACCTCGATATGACTTGATATCAACTTCCTTACCTTTCTCATCTTTGTCCAGCTTGATTGTAGTACTCATTGGAGTGCTTTTTGCCGTTCCATTTTCATAGCTGAATCTTTTGAGTAGATCTTTCACGTACTTGGCTTGATTTATGAAAATTCCTTCCTCGTTTTGTTTGATTTGGAGTCCAAAGAAGTACTTCAACTCTCCCATCATACTCATCTCAAATTCTTTGCTCATGCAAGATGAAAATTCTTTACACAACAACTCATTTGTAGAACCAAAAATAATATCATTAACATAAATTTGAACAATAAGTATATCTTGGTTTTTACACTTAACAAATAAAGTTATGTCCGTTTTTCCCATCGAAAAATCGTTATCTAATAAGAAGTTTTTAAGCATATCGTACCATGTTCTAGGTGCTTGTTTAAGACCATACAAAGCCTTAGATAACTTATACACAGGATCTGGAAATTTTTCATTTTCAAAACCAGGAGGTTGTTTCACATAAACTTCCTCCATAATATAACCATTTAAGAAAGCACTCTTGATATCCATTTGATATAAAATAAAATCTTTATGACATGCAAAAGCTAAGAGCATTCTAATGGATTCTAGTCTAGCTACAGGTGTAAATATTTCATCAAAGTCAATTCCCTCTTCTTGGTTGTAACCTTGAGCCACTAATCTAACTTTATTTCTTACAACCACACGGGATTCATCCATTTTGTTTCTAAATATCCATTTAGTACCTATAATGGATTGATGTTCCGGATTAGAAACTAATTCCCACACATTGTTTCTCTCAAATTGATTCAACTCCTCTTGCATTGCTATAATCTAAGATTCATCATTTTCCGCATCCGCGAAGGATTTTGGTTCAATTTGAGAAATAAATGCAGCATGTTCACATGTGTTCCTAAGAGATGATATAGTTGTAACACCTTGTGAGAGGTCTCCTAAAATTACATCCTTAGGGTGAGAAGAAATATACCTCCACTCCTTGGGGAGTGTTTGAGAATTACCTTCATTTTGCTCTACATTTGTTTCTTCATGATGCTCTTCTTGAATTCCATGAGGTGCATCCTTTTAGTTGTCATTTGATGATTCTTCTTGATGTTCTTCTTCTGCATTATCATCAACAACTCCTTTCTCCGCAGAGAAGAGATTAGACCCATCAAATGTGACATGCATAGATTCTTCCACAACCAAAGTTCTTTTATTATACACTCTATAAGCTTTGCTTGAGTTTGAATAACCAAGAAAAATACTAACATCGGATTTTGAATCAAATTTACCTAGATTATCTTTTGTGTTCAAAACAAAACATTTGCATCCAAAAACTTTAGAATAGCCAATGTTGGGTTTTCTATCTTTCCAAAGCTCATATGGAGTTTTATTAAGATTAGGTCTAATCAACACACGATTCAAAACATAACAAGCGGTGTTGACGGCTTCGGCCCAAAAATATTTTGGCAAAAAATTTTCATTTAGCATGGTCTTACCCATTTCTTGAATAGACCTATTTTTTCTCTCTACAACTCCATTTTGTTGAGGAGTCCTAAGTGATGAAAATTGATGCTCAATGCCAAATTCATTACAAAACTTCTCAAAAGCATGATTTTCAAATTCTCCACCATGGTCACTTCTAATACAAGTAATTGAATATCCTTTTTCATTTTGAATCTTTTTATAGAAAATTCTAAATGCATCAAAAGCATCATCCTTATTAATTAAGAACAATACCCATGTGAATCTAGAGTAATCATCCACAATTACAAAAACATAATATTTGCCACTTAAACTAGCATATTTAGAAGGACCAAATAAATCGATGTGAAGTAATTGAAGAGGTTTTGAAGTTGAAATATTTTTCTTGCTTTTGAAAGAAGATTTGATTTGTTTCCAAGTTGGCAAGCTTCACAAATTCTATCTTTTTGAAAATTGATTTTTGGATGACCTTTAACCAAATCGTTTTTCACAATTTTTGAAATCAAATCCATACTTGCATGACCTAATCTTCTGTGCCACAACCAACCATCATCATGCAATGCAGAGAAACATTTATCATTTGAGGATGTACAACCTATATTGATGGTATAGACATTAACACATCTATTTCCTACAAATAAAACCTTACCATCATATGCATTCTCAATAAAACATTTTGATTTATCAAAGATAACTCTATATCTTTTATCACATAATTGACTAATGCTAAGCAAGTTGTGTTTTAAATTCTCAACCAAACACACATTTTTAATGAGAATAGATGATACATTACCGACATTGCCAATGCGAATGATTTTTCCTTTTAAATTATCTCCAAAAGATACATCTCCACCATTTTCGATCTTGGTAAAACTTGAAAATCAAGAATAATTCCCTGTCATGTGTCTTGAACAATCACTGTCCAAGTACCACTTATTATTCTTCTTCTTCTTCAAGCCCTGTAGAGAAAATTTCAAGTTTTAGGTACCCAAACCTTTTTGGGTCCTTGAGAGTTAGCAATGGTTCCTTTCGAACCCAAACACATGTCACACTATAATATGCATTTCTTTTCACTGGACATCTATCTTTCATATGACCATCTTGATTCCAATAATGACATACAATTCGATTGTTAATAGATGCATTGTTTACAAAGTAGTTTTTGTAATATTTTTGTTTCAAATTTGGTTTATAACCAATCCCTCCTTTGTCAAATACACACTTTTATGAATTAAGCAAGTTATCCAACATCTTTTGCCCATTTGTAAATTTTATCACAATCTCATTTAGATCATTGCTCTTCTTTCTAAGCATTTCATTTTCATTTTTCAAGTCATTCACATGTGATTCTAAATACTCATGTGATGTGCTAGAATTCTCAAATAATGCAACTTTATCATACAATGTTTTATTCTCTAATTCTAAGCAAGTAATCTTTGCACTAAATGATTCATTTTCATTTTTAAGCTCTACCATTTTCTTTTTAAGACAAACATTATTTTTACCTATTTTCATCAATTCATCATGTAATTCTTTAAAGGTATCATGTAATTCATCATATATAGGAAGATCACTTACCTCATCCAGTTCATCACATGATTCTTCCCTAAAGGCCATGAGAGCTAAATTTGTCATTTCTTGTTGCTCTTCCTCATCACTTGTTTCCTCATCGTTATCATCCCATGTTGCCACCATAGTTTTCTTCTTGAGTTTGTTGAGGAGAGGACATTCCGGTCGTATGTGTCTGGGCTTCTTGCATTCATAGCAAGTGATTGGTTCTTTTTTCTCCTTTTTATTCTTGTAACCGCTGAACTTTTTCTGCTCATTATTCTTCTTGTAGAATTTTCTAAATCTTCTAGCTAACATTACCAACTCCTCATCATCCATCTCGCTTTCCTCATCACTCTCATGTTTTGAGGCTTTGAGAGCAATGCTTTTCTTCTTTTCCTCATGCCCTTTTTCTGCTGCCAAATCCTCTTCATATGAAATGAGATAGCCAATTAAATCATCAATAGGTAAAACATTTAAATCTTTAGTTTCCTTAATGGCAGTCCTTTTTGGTCTCCATTCCTTAGGTAACGACCTAATGATTTTCTTAACTTTCTTGTTATTAGAAAAAGTTTTTCCTAAGGCTCCTAGAGTGTTCACTATGTCCGTAAATCTAGTATACATAGAATATACACTCTCATTTTGTTCCATTTGAAATAATTCATATTGTCAAGTGTATCTACTAATTTTCGATTCTTTCACTTAATTAGTGCCTTTATAAACAACTTCAAATTTGTGCCAAATTTCATTAGCACTTTCACAACTAGACACTCTATGAAACTCTTTCTTATCTAGTGCACAAAACAAGGCATTCATAACTTTGGAATTTAGAGAAGCCTTTCTCTTTTCCAATTTATTCCATTCCCGTGAAGGTTTTGGAATATCTTCCCCGACTTCATTTTTAGTCAAAGGCATGAAAGGACCATCATTAACGATTTCCCAAATTTCGTAATCTAAAGCTTGCAAGTAAATTCTCATCCTAGTTTTCCAATACGGGTAATCGTTTCCATCAAAATATGGTGGTCTAGTGGTGGATTGTCCTTCCCTAAATGTAGAATCATTATGAGTTGCCATTGATCTTTAGCTCTAAACGGTTAAGTCTAAACAAGAGCACCTTGCTCTGATACCAAATGAAATACAAGTGTGCAACCCAAGGGGGGGTGAATTGATATTTAAAAAATATCCTAACAAATCCACACAACAATTCAATCTAACGCCTTAATATAATCGAAAGCAATAAGTTCAATGAAAGCACAATAATAAATGAGTAAGAGAGAAGAGAAACAAACACACGAAATTTTATGTGGTTCGGCAATCCCCGCCTACATCCACGCCTCCAAGCGATCTAAGCTTGAGGTTTTCACTATTCAAGCCTTCCAAGGCTTAAAATCCTTACAATTGACTTTAAGGTGTCAATGAACCTTACAACGAAGAGATTATCTCTCAATCTCTTCACTCAAGTGTCTCACACACTCAAACACTTACAATTGAGATGAAGAAATGAAAATTACAACAAAAACTCTCTTAAAGAGTAGATGAACAAAATGAAGAACAATAATGATTTAATGAATAATGATTTGCGAATTGAGAGCTCAAGATAAGTTGTATGCCTTTTGTTTATGCTTGCTAGAGAGCTTGAAAATGAATTGGATTTGAGTTTTTATAGTTGGAGCTAAAAAACTAGCCGTTATGAGCTTTTTACTCATAACTGAATTACCGTTTATGGTATCCAGAATTCCGCTTGCATGTTACCATTAAGGTAAAAATTTGAATTTTAAAACATCCGAAATGCAGCTTGTGATATCCCGATTGCTGTTTATGCTCCAGAAGCTTTCTGTACCTGTGAATCGGATTTAGTTTAGACAACTCTCAGATTGCCGCTTTCCATCCGGAGAGTTTCTGCCTTGTAACCGGATTTCCGTTTAGTATATCCGGAATGCCACTTGCTACAGTAATGGTACAATGCACTGTTTGACAAAATTATTATTTGACCCCAAAACTTTATGAAATTATAGTGTGGCCCAAAACGTTATAAAAGGTTTCAATTCAGTCCAATTTCAGAATTTCTTAATAATACTTTGTGAATCCCAAAATTTTTTGAAATTATGAACACGCCCAAACTTTGTGAAATTTTAGAATGGCCCATAATATTTAAATATTTTCAAATAGATCCAAATCTGAAATTCAAAACAATATTTATTAAAAACAAAGATTGTAAAATTCTTTTACTTTAGTTCACAACTTTGAAAAATAATTTAACTCCATAAAATCATTTTTTTATTTTAAAAGCACAATATATAATACTTCATTTTAACTACTCTCAATTTTCTTTAATCAACACACGTGGTTTGTTATCATCAGAATTAATATTTATAGCCATATAGGCTAACATTAAATGCTTTGAAATATCTTTCGGAAACTTACATAGCTTTATTATATGCAAACCCAAGTAACTGGGATCAAAATATGTCGAATATGGTGGATAATATAGATTTGATAAATAATCTTAAACATATATAAATTTAATCATTATTTAGAACTTTTTTATTTAAAGTTAGAGAAAAAAAAATTTATCAGTTATATATCTTAATTAATGTAATACATAGGAAAAAGACACTCAAGTCTCAAAGATTACCTCTAAAACAAATATACTACATTTAAAAAATAGATTGTTAAAGTTTACTTCTTTGAAAATATATGATTAGACACATTTCATTTGTGAATTACATTTATTTAGATGGAGATAAAAGAATCATAGTAAATTACTATTGATGTAAGAATTTAGGTTAACTCTCAAATATGAGGTGGAGGCCACGCAGGTTGAGATCTAATTCCTCCCCCCCCCCCCCCCAACAATGGATCAAATAGTTTGTATCACTTGTACTCTCCTTATATATGTGTATGTATGTATGTATTTTTTGTGTTTAGGTTCACTCGCTGTTTTAGATTGGTAGGGGTTAATTGTTGATGCTTGTTTAGTGGAGGTTAATTGTTGCTTAATGGACTGATTTGCTTCATCGTTTTCTGATTGTTAATGGAGAAATGGAGATGGTTTTACTTTAATTCAATAATTTTATGGTTGTTCTTTTTTACGTTGATTAAGTTCACGACTTAAAATTGGAAGCTACTTTCTTTATTGTTATTTTCTTTTATTGTTGTATTTTTTAGTGAAATATTTTGTATTTGATGTGGAATTTGGTGTTTTGTTAACCTGAATATTTCATCATTTGTTGAATATTTTTATCATTTGCTTATTTTGCTGTTTAATTTGTTTATTTTTTGTTATTCTTGATTTTGACCTAAATTATTAACTTAAATCGAGTTAGTAACCCGAACCGAATTATTAACCCAAACTGTTTTTCAAACCAAACCATTTTACAATCCGAAATTCACAACTCGAAACTGAACCGAATTATGAATTCAAACCGAATCGAACTGAATTTGAAACCAAGCTGCATTGAACTGAAATAATTTTCCAACCCATTTAGGTTAAATTCCTGAACGCGAATGGATTACAAACAAAACTGAAAACCAAAAAAACTAAACTAAAAACCAAAAGTCCAACCCCTACAAGAAGTCTAGCCATTTATTTTTTAAAAGGGTTTAATTATACATTGTGTCAAACTTTAGAGGTGTATGGTATAATTTTTTATAGTATAAAACAAATCTCTTGGCAAAACCCATATAAAATATCTTACTTTTTCTTTTGGCAGTGCCATTAATGAATTAACTCACATTCAAAGCACTGCCATTTATGATAACTGAATTGAGAGAGAGAGAGAAATATTAGATGTCTAATAATGATAAACCATCATGCTCAAACCTCACATGGAAAATGAAGCTTACCATTTCCATTTCGAATTTGGTCATGAAATTCTGTAGCCACTTCGATGGCACCGTCAATCTCCGTATAACGAATTTCATCGATTGCAAAGTGCCTTCATACGTAAAACCCCAAAAAGAATGTCAAAACCTTTGATACCATCATTCTTTTTCATGGAAGATTTTATTAGAATAAGAAATCCTTTAGTGAAAACCATTACTTATAATATAGGAAGTTAGGAACATTTTTGTTCTATCACAAAGAATAAATAACAAAATATATAAAAGCGTATTTGAATCCATAGTATTTAATTGTTCTTTAAAGTTGTGTGGTTAGCCTTTTAGGTCAACACCTTCTCTCAAGGAATCCTTTAAATTTCTTTATATTCTCTCTCTGATGATGGGATGTCAAAAATAATATAACGATACGTGTAACCTAGGGATCATGATCACTTCTATGTGGGCTGAAATAGAAATTACTCTTAAGTCTCTATACATTAAAAGCACACATCCTATCAGATACACTAAAGCTCAAATTACCGAAAACTTTAATAAATCACTTTTAATTTTGGCTTAATCTTATATAATAGTCCGTAACACATAATTATTCACATATAAACCCAATATTAGATTAAAAATCCAACAATTCTAAGTTAAAAAATCCAATAGATTTGTATTAATGAGTGATGATTCATTACCTTATCATGATACCCTTTAATTTGTAAGAAATTAGTTAAAAGAAGTCAATTGTAATCTCGGTCAATTACCGGCTCTCTCCTAAGTTCAAATATCCATATCAATATGAAGATATCAATACAACAATCTTTTTGTACGATCATAGTGATTGTGGGAGGAATTGACCCTATAAAAGACTGGCAAAAAAGTTTCTACCAGGAATTCAAGAAATATGGTAAAGAAGCTTATTTGATTGAATGAGAATCCGAATACATTTCACACTTTCTACTCTTTTGGGGAACCGCTTTAATGAAGTTAGAGAGTTCATTAAAAAACAATCTACCAAATAGCAGAGATTGCTTTCTGTTAGTATATGCAAGGTGTTTGATCAAAGGTCTCCCCGAAGTCCATGATTCAATCGTCATCATTGTACGAGAGGGAAAAACTTTAAAGTGCAACATTAGGACTAGAGCATTGGGAATACTCTGCAGCTGCACCTTTGTTTCTTTTCGTTGTCTAAAGCATTGGGAATATTTCGCAAAACTGGTTGATACAAAAGGAAGAGATATATGAGAAGGGTCGAAATCTTGGAGTGATAAGAGTCTTAGAAAGATCGGGCATATGGTTTTCAAAATGTTACGAAGTACAAGATAAAAAAATTTTAAACTTGGTGCTAAAATGGTCGCCTAGTCAAATATTTGTATTTGGTTAATAATATCGTAAAGATAAAACTTATTAAACTAAACTAATGTAATTAAAAATTTATTTATTACAGTTTGTGTCAAAAACGAATTTCTATAATTTTATTATAATAATAATCAATAAATAATAAAAAGTTGCAATATTAATATTGTTTTAAAAACTCTATTTAATTAACAATATCAAAATCTTTCCCAATTACAACGTTCAGTGGAAGTATGTTGTGAAAAAAATTTTAATATTTGGCAAGGTTAAAAAAAAAATGTTGTCATGAACTTTTTCAACAACTTGCAAATAGGCACGATGCTAATAGCTTTTAATTCACAATGTTCTGAAAAAGCATGTTGGTAAAAAGTCCTAATAATTAACAACGAGAGCATAAGCGATGTTAAAAATTGTTGCAACAATGTGCGGAATTGCTTCTTGATGTATGTCTAAATTTAGCAACGTGTAGTTATAACAATTTGTTATTTCTTATATTTAAAAACAATCAACTAATGAATGTTGTTAAAGTCATCTTGACTTAACCTTATTTTTATTGACCTGAGACGAAGAAAAGAGTTAATCTATTTTATTTAGTTATTCAGTTAAACCAATAACTCATTATTGGAGCATATAGTAACAATCATTTCATTTGTCATGTGTATTTTTTATTTTTCAATAGATTTACATCTTTATCTTTCATTAATAGAAATTTTTTATGTAGTTACTAATTGCTCTAATGGTTCGCTGTTCAAGAGTTTCTTTTACCTTTTTTCATCATGTGGGAATTAGAATTAATTCCCGTTTATCTACTTCTGGCTGTGTGAGGTGGAAAGAAATGTCTTTATTCACCCATAAAATTTATTTTACACGCGGCAAGAGGCTCTGATATTCTTTTAATAGGAGTATATGATTCCAATTAACCAACATTAAATTTGAAAATATTAGTTAATCAGTTGTATCCTATAGAACAGTGTATCGGAAGTGGTCGGGATAGTTAATCAGTAGAGGACTGAGAATCCTCATGTCACCGGTTCAAATCTAGAAGTGTGTGCTAAATCTCTTAAAATTGAGTGTCTTGAATAGTTTTATTTGTATTAATTTTAATAGTGTGAGTATGGCTTTCGTTTTATGGAAATTTTAAGAGAGTATAAAATAAAGCTAAATTCTTTGAAATTAGTGTATGAGTGTACATGGTAATAAAGTATTCAAAGATACCATAATTAAAATTTTTATCATCACGCAGGTCTTATATGACTCGTCGTTTATCTTTTTTATTCATTAAAGATATGTCATTCATATGATAAACATAGATAAGTCATGTCGTCTGACTGATCAGCATAGATACTACCACATTTATGTTAGATTAAAAGACATCATTTTCATTATGAACATGTGGACGACATGAATTATTTTTTCTTACTTGACAAACGACCCGTTATCTATTAAGTTGAAATTAGTTGTAATGCGCATAATTTACATAAAAAAAAAATCAAAAATCAGTTTACAATAGTTATAAAATTTCGTTTTCCAGTTGTATAAACAAACAGTTTTTTCGAGTGAGCTGTTACGAAAGTTAATCGACCATCAATTAAGAGGAGCAATATCGCCAGCGATTGATAGCTACAAAATCAGAACAAAAAAATGGGCATAATGTTTAGTCGAATGTTCTCTTCTCTCTTCGGCAACAAAGAAGCTCGAATCCTTGTCCTCGGTCTCGACAATGCCGGCAAAACCACAATCCTCTGTAACTTCTCACCCCCCCTATACCCATGTTTTAGGTTTTTCTTTTTTTATTGATAATTTTTGGGATTTTGTGTGATACAGATCGGCTACAAATGGGAGAAGTAGTGTCCACAATACCAAGTAGGTTTTGTTTTAGTTAACAATTTCAAAGCTTCAGTTTTAGTAATTAATTTTGTTCTGATGGGCCACTTGATTTGGCATTTTTGTTTTTGATTTTGATTGGATGTAGCAATTGGGTTTAACGTTGAAACTGTACAGTACAACAACATCAAGTTCCAAGTTTGGGATTTAGGTAAGTCAATTATTTTCTTTCATAGCCTTTTACTACAATTCATCGGTTGAACTGATCGATAGCAACCATGCGAGAAGACCCTTTGATTACGCTACTGAGTAGTTGAGTGAATCTTATTTATTTTATGTTTGTAACGGTTGTGCTTCTACTTACCTTTTGAATATGTACTAACTATCCACACACTTGTTCTTGACAATTAGCAACTTCATTCCACAGCGGCTTTGGATTAATAATCAAACCTCTCAATGCCCTTAGTCCATATCTTAGTTAAACCCATTGGGATTTTGCTTTAATAGCATAAGTAAGATCAATTTGAGTTAACTGAGCTGTCAATAAGTTTCCATAGGGGTTAACACCCTCAACTGTTCTTGTGTTGGGTTTAAGGTTCGTGGAAGAGGTTCATTTGTTACATTTAAGTCATTACATTTTTATGCAGCTGAAGTGTTCGTGTTTGTTTTATAGTTGAATTGACTAGTGTTTTATTGCAACAGGTGGGCAAACGAGCATAAGGTAATCCATTTGTACTCTGCTTCTTTTTGAGAGTATTGTTTCTGTATTTTCTGTTCTGAACCTGCAGGTAAATGCCTGGCAATATTGATTTAAGATGAAATTTTAATTAAATGGTAATCAGGCTTCTTGGCTTTATCTCTAAATACCATGCGATAGATGCCACATAGACGCTGAAAACTGCTTGTCTCTCCAATGATCATATATATTTATATTTTTTGCTTTCTGAATGAGCGATTCAGCATGTAGTAAATGGTGTGCCACTCCAAACAACTGACCTCATAATTTTTTTACTGAGGTAGATTTCTGTACCTTCCTTTTCTTACAGGCCATACTGGAGATGCTATTTCCCAAATACTGAAGCTGTGATATATGTTGTTGATTCAAGTGACACTGATAGAATTCAAACAGCCAAAGAGGAATTTCACGCAATTTTAGAGGTATTCTTGTGCAATTTTAGAAGTATATAGTTATTCCACTAGCAATAAGTAAAGGATGATATATTTATAATTAATTCCTATTTTCTGCCTTTTGATTCATAGATTTAAAGGCTACTTAGCTCGTGATGCATGTTGGTGGTTTACTGTATGCTATACTGCTAAGATTGGATCTCCCTCTCAACTTGAACATTGCATTTGGCCTACTATACTTGGACCTGGAGTCTTGGACCATTAGATTTTGTTAACATTACTTTTCATTATGATTTCCTTATTAGCCAGATTCATTAAAGCTTTGAAATCTTAAAAAATAGAAATAATCTGTCTCATTGGTTTCCTCTTGAGTTAGGGACAATAATTTATCATCTCGTATTTGCCGTAAATTGTGAATAACTTGCATGCTTTTATTTTGAGTGAAACCTCATGATCTTCTCAAAGATTAATGGGCTATCAAAATGCTTATGTATGTCATTTCACCTTTGGACAGGAGGAAGAGCTGAAAGGTGCAGTTGCCCTCATTTTTGCTAACAAGCAGGTCACAATTTTTTCTTCTCTATTCTCAACAATTAATTATTTCGAAAATCTTGACATTTACATACAACCTTAAATTCTGAAATTGGTTTATTACTCTAGCTGCTTTACATTAGAGTTCCCATTATCCAGATATCTCGCTTAGAAGGGGAATGCGCTGAATTAATTTTGATCCTGGCTAAAAAATAGTCATCAACGGGAATCTCTTAATTTCTTTTTTTTAATAATTCTTAATGTTGAAGCGTTTCTCATATGAACAGGACCTCCCTGGTGCACTTGATGATGCTTCTGTGTCTGAGGCCTTGGAGTTGCACAAAATAAAAAACCGCCAGTGGGCCATTTTTAAAACTTGTGCAATAAAGGGTGAAGGCCTCTTTGAAGGCATGGACTGGTAAGCATTGTTGTTCACTATCCGGCTGTCTGAAATGTGGCATTTGCATTAGCAACTGAATTCATTTTACACGCTATAAGTAATCTTGATTGAGCTTTCTACTATTAAAGTTCATTCAAGTTGGTTTCTTACTGCTTTTGGTGCCACTGTCACCTAGATTTTATAGAACCTACTGAGATATAGTTGTATTAATGTTGTTCCTTCTTACACCATGTCTCTTTCTTGTTGGAAAGTGGAGGTGCATGCTCATTCTTGAAGCTCCAATTGAGATTGGTTGTGAACAAAGTCATCTATTTAAAACTTGGGAAATGTACCTGCACCTACTGACATCTTAAATTCAGCATTGCATCTATGTTTCTTGCCTGTTAGTGAAATCTTTTGTGATTATTTTGACGTTTGGTTAATGATAACTTAAAATGCAGGTTGAGTAATACTCTCAAGTCTGGAGGCAGTTAACTTCATTTGTGAAATTTCTGGGGCAAGCATACCGTCAAGATGTCAATCTCCAGTCCAGGACTGACGAGTGGTATCACCGCTGCTGGGTATGATTGGATTTCCATATCTTTCAATTCCAATATGGTCTTCCCTTAATAGTTGGAGTTTGTATCATTTATATTGATCAAAAAGTGGGGTCGAAAGATGATTAATGGGAGAAAGATATTAGATACTTTTTATGGCCAAGAAAGTGAAGCACACACCTTATTTTCTTCCTTTTTCTTCATTTTTGTTGGATGCTGTGGCCTTAGTAGGAAGTATTGGTGCCAAACAAAACTCTTCTTAGACTTCATGAAAGAACATGTCGTCCGTGCATTAGTAGTGTGCTTCAATCAGTTGGGGTATGTTTGGTTCTCTTTTGATTCAATTTAACTTTGAGAGCACATAAAATGTTTTGTAAACACCGGCTTTTACTGGGACTTCCTACCCACATTGGCTCTACACACTCATGCTTAACTGCTAAATGAGTCTGCGCCACCCACGCAGTATCTCAATCGGCAAACAAACCCTTGCTCGACCCTCCCTCACTTGACTTGAGTAGGCAATAAAAGCAATGTTGAAACACAACAATCATGTAATCTGCCCTTGTGTGTAAATGTGTAATGTATTCTTATGTTTCATATGAACGCCCGGAAAAAGCAGATGGTTCAATTCTCAACTCCCAAAGACTTTTTGGCTGTTGCAGTAGAACTAATTGAAAAGGAGAGACACAGAGAGAGAGAGAGAGAGAGAGAGAGAGAGAGAGCCAGAGAGGGGTGGAGTTGTAATTGAAGGTGAACTGAACGAAAGTGGCCTTTTTATAAAGTGGAGCAGTGGAAAACTCCAACCTTGTGACACATGCATGATGTAACTTTTAACAGCTGGGCATCGAACACAGTCTATCCAAAGCTGAATAACTTCCGTCATTCTGATTTATTGATTGTACGTACGGCTGCGTTTAAAGTGGTCCAATTTTTACCAATTTTGTGGGCGTCGCGCTGTAAGGATGAGATTTTCACATGGCTAGGCTCGGGCCGGCCAGATGAAAAAATGTGTTTATTTCTTCATTATTATATTTTTGTCATATGCACGCGTCAGCGCGCGACGCGTTTTTAAGCACTTTAGGTTCTGTGCGCGTGCATGGTGAAATAAAATCCCTATTTATAATAATAAAAAAAACCCTATTTATATAATAAATATTGATGCTGATAATGATAGGTAAGTATAATTCTTAAAAATTGATAGTTTTGATTAAATAATAAGGATATTTCATTAAATAATAAAAAAAAAATTGAGTGCATATTATCAACAATCAAATGGTGGTCGGTGAATTTCATCACAATTTACACATGCTAGTACGGTAAGTTCAACCTACCTAAACTATTTTAGTGGATTAATTAGGAAGTAAATCCCTTGCAATTATTGGGCGAGAGTACACACGCCTTCAGCCTTAAAAACATGAAGTATGAACCTTATCCCAATGTGCAAAACGCTTCGATCAAATTAATCGGTCTTTTATTTGAACGGCCCACTACTATTGATTTTTGACTCTATTATTATCGATACATGTACAAATTTTTATATAAATTTATTATGTATAAATTAATTTATTATTTAAATAAAAATATAAAATAATAAAAATAAATTATATAAATAAAAAATATTTAATTTAATTAATTTTACTATACTATATTAATTTATATAAAATAAATTTATATAAAAATTTATAACTACATTATTCTATTTCTCCTGTCAAAATTACATTAAAATTTAAAAGACACACCTTAGAACAGTGTCCAGCAACACATCGTATAAATTACCTTGCATCCCAAACCACACTGCCAAGCCAGATCCATATCCATAGTGATCGTAGTCATGGATATGAGTTGTGGCAATGCCTGTGGGTCCCACTCCCACATTGTCCAATTTTCATTCAATCGTTTTTGTCCCTTTGCTATGCTACCCCCCCATCTTTTTCTTATTTACTCCTTTTAAATCCACGTCATCACCTCGACGTGGTCCCGACTCTTAATATCGACGCGACAGCAGCTCCTCGCTTCGTTTAACCCCATCGCAAAACTCAATTTTTCACGCACAAGCCTCCATACAATCCATTTATCTGGCTAAGCCTCGACCACGTGGCTTCCTCTCATTGGTTATTCTCCAGATCTCCCTGGTCCCACTAGATAGCTAAGACACGACTGTTTACTCTCGAGTCTGAACAGCTAGCCCATGTACTCTACGCAAGAGTCAGAAAATTCAGCATTTGTGTAATAAACGGAAAGGGCGAACTTCACAGAGGAAGAGAGAGTGTTTTAAAATTTTTGAACTGACTCGTTGCGTTGAAAGAAATGGCATCCAAGCTATGTGACTCGTGCAAATCGGCGACGGCGACTGTGTTCTGCAGAGCCGACTCGGCGTTCTTGTGTGTCAACTGCGATACCAAAATCCATGCGGCCAACAAGCTGGCGTCGCGCCACGCGCGAGTCTGGGTTTGCGAGGTGTGTGAGCAGGCGCCGGCCCACGTCACGTGCAAGGCAGACGCTGCGGCGCTTTGCGTCACGTGCGACCGCGACATCCACACAGCCAACCCACTGGCCCGGCGCCACGAGCGCATCCCCGTGACCCCCTTCTACGACTCAGTCAACTCCTCCGCTGTCAAGCAAGGCAACGGCGGAGTAGTCAACTTCTTAGGCGAAGACCGTTACTTGGACGACGTCGATGGGGGAAGCGGTGACGTCAGCAGGGAAGAAGCAGAGGCGGCTTCGTGGCTGCTGCCGAACCCGAAGGTGGCTGATTTGAACACGGGTCAGGCTCAGGAGCCGTATGTGTTCCCGGATATGGATCCGTATTTGGATTTAGATTACGGGCATCTGGATCCGAAGCTAGAAGCCCAGGAGCAAAACAGTTCGGGCACTGACGGAGTTGTCCCCGTACAAACGAAGAACGTTAACGCTAACGGCCATTTGGTCAACGATGCATGCTTTGACCTCGATATTACAGGCTCCAAATCTTACGGTTATGGCTACAACTCTCACTCGCAGTGTCTCAGTCAGAGTGTAAGTTAACTTTTTTTTTTCACCCCCTCCTTTGTTTTTTTAGACTCGTAACTTTTCTTTTGGTTGTTTATTTATTTATTTTTTAATCTTAAAAAATTGCATTAATAATATACATGGAGTGGTGCGGGATGCAGGTGTCGTCGTCATCGTTGGAGGTGGGAGTGGTGCCAGATGGAAGTAGTGCGATGACGGACATAACGAATCCGTACGGTAAAGGAGTTGGGGTGGAGGCAGGGAATCAGACGGTGGTGCAGATTTCGGCAGCGGATAGGGAGGCGAGGGTGTTGAGGTATAGAGAGAAGAGGAAGAATCGAAAGTTCGAGAAGACGATACGGTACGCTTCGAGGAAAGCGTATGCGGAGATGAGGCCGAGGATCAAGGGGAGGTTCGCGAAGCGTACGGATCTTGAAGTGGAACCAGCCGATCGTAGTAGTAGCATTTACGGATTCGGCATCGTTCCGTCGTTTTAATTTTTAATTTTTCCGTGTTCAAATAAAGTGTTTACTGCTCTGCGTTTTTGTAAATATAAACAGGTGATAATGAGACGTGTTTTGATCGACGCGATCTGGACCGTAGATTTGTAGAAGCTTTCATGTACTAATTCTTTTTTTTTTTTTTTTGGTTTTGTGGCTTTGTAATGAACCTGCGATGATCATGATGATGTTTTTTGGGCTGTGAAGCTCAGGGATCATCTTTTTGACCGTCTTTTTAATTTTAACATTTGAATCGTTTTAGGCGTATCAAATTCTGAATGCTGATAGGTAACGTGATGCAAAGATTAGAGATTGTTGGAAATATTATAATATGGTTGCACTTCTTGCCCATTTGGACTGCCTTTTTCATCTGCGGTTTACCGACTCCGCAAAAGCAATTTTAAATCCCGATAATGCGGCTGCCATGTTTGAATATTCAACTACACTTTGGAAGAAACCCAACCTAATGCGCTTAACTGTCCATAATTTATATATCAAAAACAAAATTTCCATAATTTCACCCGAAAATTATTCGAAGAGAATCATTTTAAATGCGGCGGCCAGTTGAAAGGCCACTGGCTGTCTTGAACTTGGCAAACAAATAACAAATTAGAATAAAAGATTTGCAACAAATAACAAATTAGAAAAAAAGAATTACAGTGAATATTTGTTTGGTAATAATAATAATAATAATTATTATTATTATTATTATAAAATTTATAATTATAAAATAAATATTAATAGTGTATAATAAATATTATTTTTAAATAATAATTTTTAATATAATAACGAAGGTATTATATGATTCTCATTATATAATTATAATCGATGGATTAAATCAATTTAATTTTTAGATCACAATAATTAATAATTATCGAACGTTTAATACTAAACTACAGTTATTCAATTTTAATACTAAATAAAACTTAAATAGAGTTAGTGATCAACGGTCCGAGATATATTTCTTTGCCCAATATATTCTTGCAGTGTTTGTATTCACTCTCACATGATATGCCGAAAGTACCAAAAATTTTCGTTGGTGATTGATTAAACATCATATTTGTATTTGAAGAAACAAACTGGTTGATGGCTCCCTCAATTTTAACAGACGGTGGCAAAATTCATCAGTTATTAAAGTCCACCACAATGTGAACCTTGTGACACTAGTGCTGTCGTGCTTGTCAATTTTGGTTGTTACTTTCTTTTCTTTTTCCACTTTTGTGGGTTGTTTCATTTGTAATTATGTGAACACTCGGACCTTATTTTTTTTTATAAGGGAATTCCAATTCTTGGCAAGCAAGGCAAATGCGTGTTCCACTTTCCACATAAAAAAAAAAAAAAATTGTTTTATGTCACACAATTCCAATCCTTGACAAGCAAGGCAGAGTCGAATCTTTGACGACGCTATGATTTCAATAATTTACAATTAAATAAACTGAAAGGAGACTCCATTAATCAGTATATATAAGCTCTCATCACTGGCCTTTCCCATTGCATTGTGATTGTCTTGATTTCTTCTGTTGTACCAACAAATATGACAATTTAAAATGAAAAAAAAAAAATAGAAGAAGGAGAGAGCGGATGATATCACAAAAGAGGGGATGAGGTCACCATGTGCAGCCAATGTTGGCAATTTAATTTATCTCACAAACTCTCACCGGATTAGAATAGTGTCCGGGAATCAAATCTTTTTTTTTTTTTTTTGTTTGTTGGCTGCACATGGTGGAGCTCACCATGTGCAGCCAATATTTGGCCTTTGGATTTACATCCAAAGGGCATCTCGCATGCTGTTCCAGCGCGGGAATCTCGGACTAGAACAGCACCCTCTCTATGTATATATAGAGAGAGAGAGAGAGGAGCACTGTTCCAATCCGGGATTCCCGGATTAGAATAGTGCCCGGGAATCATTTGGGGGCCGGGATTAGAATATATATATCTTGTAATTTGACAGGTCCAAGCCTGCAGGCTCCAACCTTCTTCTTTATCATGAAAGTTTGTGAAGTGATCCCACCACCGGAAACTCCATAATCACAGCTAGTGACCCTGGGGAAGAATATGAAATCGTACTCACCCAATGTTGCAGGTACTAAAATATTTCACATTAAGAATTTTCAGAAATTAGAGTTTTGAGTTCATGGTCCAACCAATAGAATTAATCTAGGAGCTTTGGTATATCACAAAATATACACATAGTCTTCCGTGCTGTTTATTGTTTCTTGATACTTTTAGGTCACTGTTTTTGATCTGATTACCTATTATTGTCTATTTTCTAGGGGTTGTCTGGAAGTTCCCGTTAGTAGGGCCACTCCACAAACTTTCATGATAGAGAAGGTTGTTGGAGCCTGGAGGCTAGCAAAACCCCACCCACCCACCCCCGGGCCGGGTCCGGGAATTGCAATACCCGAGCCGGAATAAAATTTTTTAGATGTTGGAGTTGGGTTTTTTAAGCCCAGTATCCGGTCGGATTTTAATCTGGGTACTTTGATATTATATTTTCTAATATTATATGTATATTTTTTTATTTTTTGATAATTTTATAAGTTTTAAATTTATTTCAATAAAATTTGATATGAAATATAAACATTTAAGTGTTTAAAATTTTATATATGTATGATAAATGAGTCAAATAAATATAAATATTTAAAATAATATATAATTTATAATTTTTTTTAATAAAATTTAGATTCCAAGCCGAACACTGATTTTATTAAATGATGTCCAAAACTAACCCCGCTTCATACTCGAACCAGATCATACTCAGCCCACAACATCCGGTGCGGTTCAGGTCCGGACCGAACTGATATTTTTGCCACCCCTGCCTGGAGTTGTTGAGCTGAAAAGAAAATTACTCTTCTTTTCATTTCCACCTATAGAAAGGCTTAAACGAGCACGATGAAGAGAGCACATTGGTTCGCTCGTCGTACGTAATGGCATAATTGCCTTGACGAGTTATTGCTTCACACTAATCTGAGTGCTCCCTCTCTCTCTCTCTCTCTCTCTCTCTCTCTCTCTGTCTCTGTGCGTGGATATACAGCACATGTTTATTTGTGTGTTTTGCAACCGATGCCATATCAATTCTGCAAAATGCTCACATCAAAGTCAGATAAGGTAACAACCATGATATAACATTTAGTAGAAAATTATTTCGCTCATGTCAAACTCCACATTCCAAACAGAGGGTGAAGGTTATGGACTTACCAAAAACAAATGAAAACGCATATTAAACTAGAGCAAACAGAAGAGTTTCATCTACATTTACAACATAGGAAATTGAAACTTCAGAGGTCTTTGCCAATTCTTTACACATGCATACATACACATTTCTAGCTACATTCCGAGGACCAAGAACAGATGTTAAACTTCGGATACATCTATTCCAGAGACTGATAATACGTAATAAACATTAACGGCCGGGGTAAGCTTTTTGTTCATGTTCTATCATTACAAAGTACAACGAAACTGTAATTTTTCTATGACTACTAGCTGTAGACCACTGAAAGGATGCCCATGTAGAGAATAAAAGCAGAGCGGTGGCTAGGAAAGGATTGTTCATGCAGAGCCAGGAAAGGATGAACCACCTTGATTGGCCAAGAACCGAACGACGACACAAGTGATGTTGTCTGCACTGCCTCTCTGATATGCCTCCTGCATCAGCCTCTTCGCTGCCTCCTCTGGATCCTGGATTGGTTTGATCATCGCAACAGCTTCCTGAGAAAATAATGAAGCACAGATAGAATTAGAAAAGCATGTTATAAAGTTTGATTAATTATGTGCTGTCCTTCCACAATATGTATATTCAATAGCGATTTCAAAAATAAATTCAGAGACAAAGCTAGATCAATTTGTGTTAGACTGAAAACACTTAAAAAAGGTATCATAAGAAGAGAAAGAAATGCTTAAAACCTCATTTGTGACGACATCCCAAAGTCCATCACTTGCAAGGATAAGAAACTCAAGGGAGCTGTCAATAACTTCCTCCTGCAATAATCAAAGAGATATCATTGGCTAAAATATGCGCAAAAGTTGGACAGAAGGCTAATGATTGTCAGCTTTCCTACACTTTTCACTCATATTTATCTGAATATTCATTGTCTGTATAATCAAAACCTTATCTCCCAATCATTTATCAATTTAGAAAAAGTATGATTTATAACAAAGTACAATAGTCCATATAACAACTAAACTTCAACATGAGGTATCAGACCTGAATTTCGGGATCAGCAACAACATACTGCTTCAAGAGTCTGTCACCAAATGCACGAGAAACGGCAAGAACTCCTCCCACTCTCCAAGTTCCTAACAGTAATATAGTCAGTCATAAATACAAAATGTCTGGTTGAATGGTCGGTGGTTCAAGGAGAACTGTGGCTGGTTATGTAAGATCCTTACCAGCCCACATCACAAACCCGCCTGCATCCTCAATCCGTTGACGCTCATCTGTTTGGTCTGGTTTGTGATCTCGCGATACAGCAATAGCTTCAGGAAATCACAACATATTTTTCGATAAGTTTATCATGTAACAAGTCAAAACCATCGCAATAGAGGGAAAAAAGAAATCCAGAAAAGATTATCAAACAGCATAAAGGTAATAACTTAAATTTAGTAATAATATATCCCACATATATTTATAATATGTGCATGAATGCATGTATGTTTTTATGTAAATGAATAAGTGCATATCCAAACATAGTTCTACAAGAGATGTAGCCCATGAAGACAACACTTAAAACCAATCAAGAAGCTTGAAGTACAAGCTCATGGAAGGTCGCAACAAACTGTAATATTAAACTTCTTTGAAAGGGAAAAAAAAAAGAAGAAGAAATTAATGAATTTTAAGTCTCACCATTACCACCCCTGCATATAACAGCTCTGGAGTCGCCCACATTTGCAACAAGTAAGCGATCACCAACAAGGATGGCAGTGGAAGCAGTAGATCCAGCATCCCTGTTTTGATTATTTTCTGATTTCAAAAATTCCGAGTCTGTGTGGCTGTATGCATCAGCTGGAGATTTGGAGCAATTATAGAAAAGCAAGAAATCAGTATGATGAAAACTAAAGCTTATAGAACATTATTTGTTACAAAGTTTATAACCTATTGCCGATTTGGTATCAGATATGAACTTTGGATGCCTGATCAGATTGCTGAAGAGGTTGTGTTTCACATACTCAGCAGCTCGCGCACCCCCATGACCTGAAAAAACCATTTGAATTATTACCAATAATAAACTTTGTACAACTAAGTACTCGTTGTAATATGGCCGAGATAATGCCAGAACCATATACTATTAGCTAGCATCATATGCCTTTCACATGTTTCATAGCAAGGCCTTATTACTTACTGACACCTAGCAAGAAAAGCTAAACCTGTGGTAGGAACTACCTCACCATAAAGTCCATTATTTTAAATCCCTCACCAAAACCAATAACTGCCCTTGGCAAATGGCTTCAAGCAGTGCAACCACATTGGGGCAGATAACAATTTCAAGAATCTGCATAAAATCCCTTCAGCCACATCCCACAGATAATCACATAAGGAGGCACAATCTATTAACAATTTTTCATTCTCTTAATACATCTTGAGAAGAGGGTCAACATCTGGGTGGAAGAAGATAATAAACCACGTCCCACAGAACAAAAGGAAATATGAAACCAAGAAGTTGAGACTAAAATAGGAATCTAAACATATCTGAATAGCCACACTATCCTCAAACATGCACATTGTTTCATCTCAAGCAAGACTAAAGGGAAAGTACCTCCCTGTGATTAGTGAATGCCATATATAATCTACTTAGTTAATTAGTATTACTTCAAATTATACTTCCTTCATCAATCTCATTATAAGTCTATACTCTGAAAGGTTATCTTTTCATATTCACAAGATCAACACATAACAGAGTTTAAAAAGGGAAGAAAGAGAGTACCATCAAAAACTCCAAAGAGACCTACTATCTCTCCTTCAACACCATCAATTCTGGTCTCATAAAAGTCTTCCATAGAAGACCTCTTGCCAGGAGAACTCGCATATCCGTAGCTGAACTTTCCATTCTGACTGTTGCCATAAAATAGACCGTACTTGGTGTCAGATTCACTCTAATAGTTCAGAATGATATTCAAAAGAAACATATAACTATATTAAGTTCCTTGTTCATATCAAGGTTTCATGGGAAACAGTTGGATATCAGTCACAAAGCATCAGAACCAAACCAAATCCTCGATTAATGGCAAACTAGAAAGTCCAAGTCAAACAATCCTTTCGCCCCTTATTTTTCATAACACGAAGTCCAACTGTCTCTAAGAGTCAACATCAACAAGCCACAGGGGGTGTTTGATAGACTAATTTAGAGGTACAGACAAAAATGACCATTAAAATATTTCTGTTTTAGAGCAGAAAAAAGTTCAAGTAATTTTTATGGCAAAAATTTCATTGTAGAGTAATCATTTCAAAAGATTCATTCCATTTGTTTCTTTGCCTTTTGCTATTTCAGCCACAAAATTTAATGGCACTTCCAATATTTAAAGCCAAATGCTTACTTCAGATCAGCAAAACCACACGTGATCTGTTAATCGAGAACAAACAAGACCATATCCTCTAGAAAATCGAAAAGGTCCAAGAAACAATTTTCAGATGTATGGAGTAAGATCCACCAACGGGTAAACAATGATATTAGTCAACACCGCACGACAATTTAATGTTGGGAGAATGACAGTGTAACGTTTTATCAAAAAATGAACAAGATCCCAGAAAGAGTGGACCAAAAAGTAGTATGGTTCCCTCAAAATAAGAATGGCACACACCGAATACGACAAACCATGGCCGCATTTCAACAAGACCACTAAAAAGAAAGAATCACAGAGATTTAATACACAACAAGAAACAGCAAACTCAACAAAAGAAACAGAACATCATGAGAATACATGCTAGACCTTTCCAAATTCGGAGCTTCAAGTTCCATTAATTGCAATCGACAAAAAATCCCAAAAAAGAAAGTCAACAAATGATATCCCAACACCCAGCCAAAATCATTTTTTCCTTCACACTCTTTCCGCTTATCGTACTGTTGTTTCCATCTTTCTTTTAATTTCTTAACCAATAATACAACCCACAAAACCTATAAAAGCAAGAAGTATCACAGGCTTTGACCAAAATGAACTCAAATCACCAAAGACTTTTACCTCAAGGTAACATAATACATGAAATTAGTTTACTTACAAGCAAATGTTTTCAAAGAGTCTATAACATCAACATTCATAACACATATATATCTCTAGCAATTCATAATAAATGCACAAAATTAGACAGACCATCATCAGTAATCAAATGTATACCCATATTAATTCACAATAAATGCATAAAATTAGACAGAGCATCATCAGTAACTCAACATGTAAAGTAGAAAACAAGACGCATGCAAGCAAGCCATTAAAACATTTCATATAATTGCCAAAAGAAAAAAAAGGTAGAACCAAATAAGTTTTCTGGATCTAACACAAAGATCAATAATAGTAAAAGAATCAACCTAAGGCCCCCGCCGCTAGCCGGCGAGTCATCGGCGTGAACCTGGCTCGAAGATGACAACACCGAGTTCAAATACCCCATGGTTTCGCTTCAAGTTCCAATTCGTTAACCACTCAGAAGAGAAAATAAATTAATAACAACGAAAGCAACAACGACAGCAACGATAGCGTTTTGGTTAGTTACAATAGGTGATTTCACATTCGTTAGATCATTTCAATGTCACGAATTATCAAACTCACCCTGCACAGAAACAAAAACGAAAGCCAAATTAAGAAACAGAAATAAAAGCAAATGCATGGATGATAGATCCTTTGATTAAATTCATACACATTTTATAAATTTATAATTTTAAAAAAAATTAAGGAAAAAAAAGTGAATTAATGAGTTGAAAGAGAGAATTTATTACCTGAAGAAGAGAAGTGAAAAGAAATGCCATAACAGAGAAAAAGAAAGAAAAAAGAAAAAAGATACGGCGCGTTTAAAACGCGTCACAAAGAAGAAAAAGACGAGAGAGGAAGTTTTAGAAAGAGAGACTGATGATGATGATGATGATGATGAATTCAATAGTGATTCATTTCTTTGATTCAGTTTTGGTTTTGGTTTTTGGTTTTGGTTTGTTGTGAATTGAAGACGCAAGCACACAAGAACCACACTTGAAGGAAAGAAAAATTAAAATAATAATAATAATAATAATAAATATCAACAATAACAACAACAACAACAACAACAGAAGCAAAATCGAAATGATTAAAAAAAAAACGAAATTGCGTGTTTAATTTGAGGAATTTACATAGATTTCCTAAAGTTTCATTTAATTTAAAATTATCCCAATTATATTTTACTTATTTTTTTTATTTAAAGAGAACATTCTAGACAACAAAATCTTTGAGTGTTATGATAAATTAATATTTTAATCGTATTTAATGTATTAATCTACTAAAGTCAACCTTATAATTAAATATTTATATATTATAATAGATGATATTATAGTTTTCCAACCATATTTTTTATAATATATTTTTTTTTCACTTTTTTCTTTAGGTATTAAATTTTTTTTCTCAACTACGAATTTGGATTATGAAAGAACAAAAATAAATAAATAAATGAAGAAAAAATATAACAACAGCTAATTTTGTTGCAGAATTATAGTATGGAATTGACCTCCTAATACAAACTATAATTAATGATATGCTGTAATAGGCATTATCTAAGTCATGGGCATTATCATCCAAATTATTTCTATGGCTACAATTGAAATAATAGTTAAAACTAGAGCGTTTTGTAAATTAATCTTAAATTTGGGCAATTTGCACAATTTCTCGGGTTATTTAGCATTTGAAAGAAAAATATGGAGTGGGCTAGTTACTTCATGCTAAAATTGGGGGGTGTGAGATAGTACGCGTCGCCGTAGCAGAAGGCAAGCTTAAGAGAGGACTGAGTCAATGCCAAATTTGCAAATCGTATTTATCTGGTGGGTGGGTGGGACACGTGGCGAACATGCAGATGGTCGTGTAGCGTCATACGGTTTGTTGTGAGCTACATGGTAATTTTTCTTTCAGGTGAATTTTATAAATTGGGCAGCTTTTCTTTAGCTGCACAAAGATTTGATCGACTGATCTAAATGATGTGTTGACTTTCAGAAATCAATATTCAATTTTTGGGAAAAGAAATGTATTTTAAAATTTTAAGAAATTACTTGGTCAAGATTAAAAATTGGAAATTAAAGATTTGATCGTCTGATTGGCATGCATTTGTTTTTTTTTTTAATTTTTATTTTCGTTTTTTGGATTGACTCAAAGCCTTTTGGTTCGATTATGCGCAGCCCGGTGTAAAACATAGGGACATAACGTTACCGTATAGCAATCTAGTGTGATGTTGACTTTGCGTCGTCGAAAATAAGAAATGGATCCAAGTGAGAAAAGGCAAGAAATACGAGATTATCGTTTATCATCAATGAGCCAAATTACGTATTGATTGAATTCGCTTACAATAGCGATCGGATCGTAACTAATGTGATTAAATAGCTACTAAAATAGTGATGTTGCCAAGTCTTGCATTGTGAATTGATCCGTCTGTAACAACTACTGTCTTCCCTTACGTCATGGGAAACGTAGTGCCTGAGTGGGACATGCCGTACGGCAATTGATGAGAAATTTTGGGATCTACATTTTGTTATTATTTTGAACATGCAGTTAAGGTGATTGCCATGTGGCACCTCCGTGGCACACTTGATTTGTGGCTCTCAAATATATATATTCAAATTATTTTTCTTGTTAAAAAAATAATAATAATAGTTTGAATGGAACACTTGAGATTGGATTTGAATGATTGAATCTGAGGATATTCAGCTCGAACACGTCACTGTTTTAGCTTGATTAGAGTTCGTACCCAGTCCACCAATATTCACACCGTCCGCTATTTTTAGAGTCTCAAATTGCTGCACCAATAAGCGGAAACACATGTCGACTAACTATTGAGGTTTGATAAATGGACATGCTTATACTTTTAACATTCTTATGTAACATATATTACAATCGATATACAAAAGAATTTAAGCTCAATCTTATACCGCTAAGTACTAGTACCAAGGTTTATTTATGTTAAACACGTACTAGTACTGTCTAAGAGCCTACTTCAAAAGTTTGAACTCAAGGTTTAGTTCTAATGGTAAAAAATAACCTTCTTACAGTTAAAGTCTCAGGTTCTAGTTTCGCTAGATGTGTGAATTATTCTCAATATATACACACACACACACACACACTATCAAGAGTTTAAATTCATACAACTTTAAAGTAGCATGAGAATCTATCAAGTATAACTCAAAAATCTACATCCAAACAAATATTTACAAGAAATGATAAATCCCAATACTGGCTTGAACATATCTCCTCTATGATAAGAAAGTCTTTACTATTTGACCAATAGGTCGAGTAGCAAGTCCTTGTCTCTTGTCTTACACAGAGGTCAACTAGATTGCTGAGATCTGAAGACAACAGTGGACCAAGAATAAGGAATACATCATACATCCCAACCCTATGGTCAATTTTCTTTTTCCTCAAATCTTAAAAAATATTGGTACTTCGAAACTTCAGCCCCGCTTCTTAGAAACAAACATATCGAAGCACATAATACATGAGGAATCTGCAAGGACTGTGGATTGCCCCTCCTTTACTTCAGTCTTTTAATTTGCATAAAAATTGAGACCTCTAAAGTTTCTCTTTGCTTAGCTATAAAAGTTAAAGCTAGCTTTGTTTCACTCTTTACAATTGATTAAACATATGCACTTTCCAGAACCGCTAACAAATATATGGTCCACCAAAGTAAAGTGTAACCATAAATAGAATTACAAGAATTGGCCAAGTAGGGAAAAAGGGCTATAAGCTTCTATTTGAGCAGTCGTTTTTTGCCAACTTGTGAAGCAGTCTAGACATACAAACCCATGAAGCCTCTGGAACTTTGTGGCTAAAATGCGTTAACAAAGCTGACACAATGTCAAAACTGAATTTATAAACGTCAGGCTTCACTGCCATGCGAACAAACATTGCTATCCACACCTCCCGTGCCAGCTTTACTGATTGATGGAGAGATCGAAATCCATTAACCACACGTATGAGCATTGCCTGCCTCTGCAGATTTAAAAAATAAAGCAGCATCTGTAACATACCTAAACATTATAGGGCCAGAAGCACGACATTATAAAGTTCAGCTACAAAATAAACTAACAAGGAATTACACAAACCTCAGTCTCTGGTGTCAGCCTTGCTTCATTTTTCCTTTCTAAAATGCGGCCAAAAACTTCATCATGAAAAAATGTATCAGCTGCTCTAATTATATCACGGAGTAGGAAAACACGCACCATCTGGCCCTTTTCAGATAGAATAAAGAGTAAAAGATCTTCTGTGGCAGCAACGACGGCACGCATGTCAAACGATTTCCATCCCAAGCGTTGCGAGAAATTTTCTTCAGAGTTAGTGATCTCCTCAGATCCATCTGATGCTTGTTCAGATATTGCAGCTATCTGAAACAACATAAATATGCCTTAATATCATTTAAAGCAGCTAATCATCCAGTGGTCTAGCAAAGTAAGAACTGGTTTGTATGAAGGAAAACCAATAGGAGAGGTAGCTGACCAAACGCTCTAGGCGATTCCACCTGATCGATCCATTGTTACGAATAAGAAGTTGCCTCAAAATTTTTCTCATATCAGGATTTGGGTCTGCCAAAAGCCTCCCGATGACAAAAGGGTATGAACTCTCAATGACTTTAAAATCAGGATCAAGAACTTTTGCCGTGCCCTCTAGCGAACCAAGTGCTCTTATCACCAAAGCATAGTCCGGCGGAAGAGAGAAATTAAATTCATACATAACATCATATAATTGGTCCATTACTCCCTGAGATCCAAAGAAAGTTCATTTAATGATTTGTTCACTTATTCCAAGACTTTACAGAAGCAACTTTTAGTAAGATGAGAAGAAGAGATAAGGAATACAAGATTCTCTAAACAAGTGGCAAACTTTGAAGACAACTGAAGTTGGCTTCTGCATGTTACTAAGCATTCATCCTCAAGGACAGTGCATATAGTTCAATCAATTGAGATGGAACAGACAAGTGATTCTCATACTTCGGAAATCGAAAACTGCATTGAGAGACACGAAGCAACCCCAAGGAAAAAAAAAATGAAGACAGACTTCAAGAATAAACCTGAAAATCTTGAGATTGCCTAGTCCCATCACCAAATGATGCTTGCAGAGCATCTGAAACTGCTTGTATATCAACGCCTTCAGGAATAAATCCCAAGGAAAGAAAATCATTTGCCAAACCCAGAGAGTCACGGTTAACATAGTGCACTAGCTGAAAGAAATGAAAATCAATTAAAATATACACAATCTCAGGCAATGAATAGCACAGCAATTTCTGGCATCATCTCAGGCAAGAGAATAATAAAAACTACAGATAACACAGTAGATAACACATTATAAATACCAAAATAATAATAATAATAATAATAATAATAATAATAATAATAATAATAATAAAAGAGTAAAAACTTGAAAAGAAAGCCAAAAATCACACTATGGTTCAACATTCCAATGCATGTCTATATGTCTAGTGTGAAGATAAGATTTAGCGTGCCATATCCTAGAACAGGAAACATAATAAGAACCTTCTAAGATTTCTTGTTGCTAAAGGTACACACAAGACAAAACTTAATGGGAATAATTATGTTGAGATTTTCCTGTTTGAATGTATCTTACCACTTGAATAAGTCCCACACGGAAATGGCGAGGAATATCACCCATCATTCCAAAGTCAAAATATGCAAGAGAGCCATCAGCCATAGCAACAAGATTTCCTGGATGAGGGTCAGCATGGAAAAATCCCACCTCAAGCAACTGTCTCAGAGAGCAGTATAATCCCTGTGAAGCCAAATCAAAAAAGAAAATAAATTTAGAAACCATCAAATGTAGTTCAGCAAAACCAAACATGATATTTTTACTAATCGAAAATATGAGAACTGTAGGACAAATAGAAAACAGAACATAGCGAATTATTGCCACTACGAATTACCTCGTCAATTAGTTTCCTCCTGTTTAAAGAGGCCCTCTTCAGGCCGATTTCATCTGTAAGCTTAATTCCATCTATCCATTCCATTGTAAGCACACCTTTGCAGGTAAGGTCCCAATATATTTTTGGCACTTTGATACAGTTTTGTTTGTTGGTTTTGACATTACTTGCAACCGAAGCTTTTTTACCATGCTTTTGTTGATCATCTGCCCATCATAAAGAAAAACATTTTAACTCACATCTGATATGCTTAAAGTGTACCAAAATGACCAATGAAACATGCTGCTAACACCCACGAGCAAAGAAGAGAGGTACAGGAAGAAATAATATACCAAATGACCCAGCCCATCAACAAAAAATAACTCCTGATAAAAGCAGGCAGCCTAGCTCCAGAAAAAGACTAAAGACCTAATGGCATGATCCTCCTGTAAAATACTCCCCCAAGTTACATAACCACCTTGCCTCTTTTTCCTTTAAACAATAAAGCATCAAAAGTAATATAAATTTAACCTTAAATACAACACTTGGGAGAAAGTATTTTTGACAATACAGGTAAAAACGTTAAAATACAGACTGACATGCATTGTCAATGAAGCAGTCTCACATACATGGCCAAGAGAGTCTAACATTATATAATGACTCTGAGTAGAAACTTACATGGGCAGATACTATAAAGAGAAGCAAAGCGTTCAGCATTTTTCCCCTCTAAGATGTAATCAATTTCATCAAACATGTGCCTGACCTGTGCATTCAATAGAGACCTGAAGATGTCCATAAGGATGTACATATTATTAAAGAGAATATAAAGGAAATGCTAGGCCACAGAAATAGCATAAAGCTCAAAAATACTTCATTTTCCATCTCATGAGTCACACACATGTAATGTCAACAATGTGAAACTACAATCTAAGGATCTCAAACTAGCGGTGCTTCTTATCTAACAATTATTTAAAATATTTGAAAGACAAATGCCTTGATCTCTTGCCAAGTATCTAATGCATGGTTTTTTTGGTAATAAACTTTTTAATATATCTAGAAATGCAGAAATTATCAAGGTGAAATAAAATAATTGACCAAAAATACGTAGAAAATTATGCTCTTGAGGTACAAAAGCTCACCATCTCATTCACTGCAACTAAAAGATCTTTACGGGCATTGGCAAATCGCTTTAATTGGCCACCAATCATTTGAAATAACGCTGCATCCAGGGTCAATGATAGTGGCATTCCAGGCCTCTGTACTTTAACAGCTACAAGTTCTCCTGAATGAAGATGAGCTACAAATTGAAGCAAAAAAAAGCATTATCCTGGTATGAGTACTAATACAGGAAAAATGATCGAACATAATCTTTAAAAGGAAAAAACTCTTGTACGTACCTTTATAAACCTGGCCCAAGGATGCTGCTGCTATAGGCTTTGGGCTAATGTCAGCAAAAGCTTCTGAAACTTTAACACCCAACTGGGTTTCAATAGATCTCATTGCAACATCTGTTGCAAATGGGGGTATTTGGTCCTAGCATTAATAGAAGGGTCTTGAGTTCAAGAATAATGGAAACAAGAAAAACTGAAAAAGAAACATGTGAAGTGAAAACTACAAACTTTGATGACACAATGCACAGTAAAGAAGCTTAGGGGATAAAGTTGCCGACCTGTAATTTGGAAAGCTCTTGGCAATATACAGGTGGCAATACATCCGGTCTAGTGCTTAGAGCCTGTCCAAGCTGTAAATAAAAAAGAAATCAGTTAAACTTGCGATTTTTTATCCAATCAGTTCGAGACTGGTTCAGTGGCTTAATTTTCTGTTTAGGGGTATTAGTACTCCCCATCTCCATATTGGCTATCGCACAGAAATGTAAACAAACAAAGAAACATGATGTTTCATATTTAGAGTTGAGATTGATGAAGGACCAAAGTTCCTAGTCAACAGTTGTTCAGGAATTCATAAACTAAAATAAAAATTACAGGAATGAATACAGCTAAGGAGGTCAAACCTATACGCATTAACAGTATTTAAGAAAAAGAGTAACTTGCCTTGATGTAGAAAGGCCCCAAGCTGACTAGAGTTTTGCGGAACTGCAAAGGATTGAACAGTAATTATAGTATATTTGCTATTTCTTCACACATCACAGTTTAACAAAATCTTCAAGCATTGACCAACTGGAGTTTATATCCAAAAAATTTAGAAGTATAGTTCGCCTCAATATTAAAAATTACCGTAACAGCACGCTTATTTATGTCATGCACAAATATCTGCCATATGGCCAACTTCCAAACATGGAATGAAATGATTGCTGCTCTATAAAAGGCCAAGAATGGGCCAAAACGAGAAAAAATGGAGGCACTTGTGGAGCTGTAAGCTCCTAGAGTAATCCCAAATTCACTTTCTAGTGATTCCTTCCTCCACCTAGCATACTCTCCAGAAGGCCTTTCACCATGGACACTGGTAGAAAATCTGCAAGGAACCTCATCAGAACATAAGAACCAAAAGCTTGAACCATAACACAAATCAGATATTATGCAATCCCAGTGCCCAAGAACACCATGGAACTTACAAATTTTTTTGAAACAAGCACAGGGGGAACCAAATAACCTCCGTTCTTGCCAGTCCAATATCTTTCAAGTCTCTCAGTGTTATACATTTCCACAAATCGTAGTTAAAGGCACTATCACGATGTAAAGCTGAAATAAAAGTTATTGTAAGTAAAGGCATATAAACCATTGAGTTGAAATGCTAGCAACCATAAAACCTATAAGTCTCTGTCGGCAAACTTCAAATCAATAGAATCTCAATATATACAGACAGGACAAAATTCAAGCAAAGTATCCGTATGAAATTACAATTAAAAGTTACCTATTTCCAAACCTATTTCCTCATCAATGCAATTAGTATTGAGTTAAAGCTCGTTATTTCAAACAAAACACAAAACTGAAAAACGCAGAATTAAATTAATTATTGACCGAGTGAAAAGCAGGAGTGTTACTTCTGGAGGCAAATGTGACGTGGCGGTGGCGATGGCGGTTGAGATTGGCGAAGGCATTCCTCATTGGCTACGACAGGAATGGCTTGGAACGAAGAATAGTAATACAGTAGTGTTGAACCACAGGCACCATCGAAGATGAAGTTTGCGCTTATCCTGTTTGTGAAAATGCGCCAACGCCAGGAGACGGTTGCGAAGCAGTCACAAAGAAACAAACGTGTTGTGCGCGCGTGTATGCCTGAGAGAAAAGAGGATCGTGACACGTGTTGCTAGATGGCATCCGCAGCGGCCGCCAGGTACGCCTGGTTGTGAAGTTTGCGAATTACGATCGAGCTATTAGCTTTGCGCATCATTTCTTGATGATCATTTTGTATGAGGTCATTGTGGTCATATTCGGTAAATGCCTTTGTAATTACGTATGTATAATAATTACGAGGGACGCTGATTATGACACCAATGGCCTTTTTTCTTTTTAATTACAGTGCAATTTATATAACATTATGGCTATGTTGGGGATTGATATATGGTGGAGTAGGAATCTAGTGGTAAATAATAAAAAATTTATTATAATTTTAATTGTATAATTATGAAATGTACTAGCGGTTCTAACATACCCGAACTATATAAATGTTATAAATGGCACGAATAATTGTATTGTTGATGCGACACTAATTCTCGTAAAAGTACTTTACTTGAAAATTGCAACTAAATATTTCATCTTGGCTGTATTGTTATTGTTATTTATCTTCGACATATAATTTTTATCGTGTACGTTAAAATTGTAGTTATTATTTTAACAAAATCTTCTTCATCTTGGAGTTAAAGAAAGAAAAAAGAAAAATGCACGAATAACATAAATAAAATAGGGCCTCAATTCAAGGATGAAAATAGAAATAGATACAGATAGGCCTCCTTTTACAAGCTTACAACATAGATATAACAATAATGAATTACAATTTAAAAGAATGATAGAATATATTTCTGGAATACCAAAAAAAAAAAATGAGAGAGAGAAGTTGGTATAGAATGAAAAATTTTAGGATGATTATAAAAGTAAAGAATTTTAATGCACATCCGCATATATAAATCTTCATATTCTCGTCCAATTATAATAGAAATCAGAAATTGATAATTACTCATTAGCCTTATGTTATCATTCACTATCTTATTATTGAGGTGGAAAATTGAAATGTCATAATTTTTTAAAATTGGGCTATAATTTTTTCTTAGTTTGAGAGTAGATATATACTTTACTTAAAAGTAATTATCGAATTGAAATTCAGAGACCTGCTACATCAAGAAAGGTTACAGACAAAATTAAAAAGTTTCATGAAAATTTTCACTCCACATAGATATTTGCTGATACTGCATCATTCTTATTGTAATAAAAGTAGAATTGTAAGGAAATATTAACGATGGAAAAGGCACACAATCTAACTTTACAAATCAATTTATGAGAAGGAAAGAAAATTACTAATAAATTTTTAGGCCCCTCTATGATGTTGTAATTTTTTTACAGTATCAATAATGTAAGCAATATTAACCATTAAATTTAATCAACAGTACACATTATATTTATTAATAAAGAATTTTAATTATTTTTTAAATAACATAACCGGTTAACAAAGTGGCTAAACTGTTGGGAATTCTTAAAAAAACTGTTGGATCGGGGAGTTGGTTGAAGTATGAGAAATTTCAATGACCACCCCTACAGTTTTAAATAATCTCACATTTTTACTTTAATAACATATTTCATTTAATAACACAAAATTCAATCAAATATATGATTTCAATGAAATATTTGAACATGCATACGAAACCCACATTCATAGGAATGTTTCATTAGACTTTTAAAGTTTATCTTACCTATGTATTCTAAACCATTCATTATCGACTTTTCATAATTTTATTAAATAGAAATTTCAAGCAAAACAAGAAAGAGTGACAATATATAATTAATTTGAAGATTTAATGTAAAACTCACAATTGCTAAAATAGTGCTTAAATTATATCATTAAAAGTGATAATATAACCACAAACTTTTATACAAACTTATCTTGTACAAACTGATTTAGCATTAATTCATTAGTTGAATGAAAATAGAAAATAATAAAAATAGATCATATGGGCAAAAAAAATTTAATTCAACTAATTTTATCATGCCACATTAGTTTGTACAAAATAAATTTATATAAGAGTTTGTGGCTATATTATTACTCTGCCATTAATGTTATAAGATAAATTGATTATCATGTAATCAAACTAATTTCAAAATTTATTTTGAAAGCATGCAAAACTAACTTCAAAATCTATTTTGAGAGCATGCAAACGGATGTAGTCTCTACTTTATGATTTTTTTATTCTAATTTATGGCCATGGAAGAGAATTGGAAGATCCATATTTGTCCAATAGTGAAATATAAATAATAATCCTTCAATTTCTCATGTGGTATATTCATTGGCTTATTAGCTTACAAAACTGTATGCAAGTGTTAAAAATTAGACTACTGCATGAAATGTCATGAGATATATTTCATTTGACCTTAGATTAATTAAATGCCTATATGTGGTTTACTTTGTTAATCTAAAAATTAATTTTCATTGATATTTATATGACATGTCAATTCATAATATATCGGGATAATTACAATTTTAATTTCCCTTCTATTAATAAATAGGGGTAGATAGAAGTACTCAATATGTTTGTGTATGTGTGTGTGGGTATCAATACATATGTCTTAATGACTACAAGAAAAATCACCTCTACTAACTTAACATATGTCTTATATGTCTTTCTATAGTAATGTTTGTAAAATATATTTTATTTGCTATGCTTCGAAGGACGTGTAGTATATTATTTTATAATTCGTTTTGTAATTTACAGAAAACGTGTTTAACATGTTTTAACTTTTATTATTGTCAAATAGATTATGTTTAATACGTTTTAGAATTTGATTTAAGGTTTACGCTCGCCGATATATTACACCTCTACTATTAAAATGAAAATGAAAATAAGGGCTACAAAATGATACTGAACATGCCCTAAGTTACTTGGAGTGTCAGCCTAGAAATAAGTATCACCGTAGGTTTAAATTTACGGAACAACTTTTTAGGACTGTTGGTCTTCCTCCATTAGCTTTTTTTAGCTCTATATTTCCATATATTTTTTTAAATGGATGCAAGATGATGATGATGATGATGATGAAACTATGCTATCCGTAATGATGCACCTTCGTATTCAATAAGAATCATATGCATATTCAACAGTGAAAATATGATAACTCTGTCGTAATTTGATCATATTACAATACAATTGACTACTAAAAAATGTCTTTATATTTTTTTATTACATTTTACATTAAAATTGTAGCACATTATAAATGCAAAGCTCAATGTTTAATAACATAACACTTCAACAAAATCAACATCTTAAGTATGATATATGATATAGAATATTGAAATAGTTATACCTAACACTCACAGCAATTTATAAGAATTTATAATATTTTATTTACAATATCTTTTCTAATTATATCTGTATTAATATCTATCTTAAAGTCAAATTTCGGATTAGTAGATTTTAATAAATCCATCGGGATAGATTAATAGTAACTTAATATTAAAAAAAATCATCATACATGTTATTTTATTAATTATACTTATTGTAATATTTTATTTGTATCATATGATATTTATTATTATTATTATTATTATTATTATACGTATATTTATTTAGGTTGTTTAAATCAAAACCTATAATAGTCATTTATGAAAATTAAGGGGTCTGTATTATCATTTATGAAACTAAATGGATCTGTATGACTATTTGAGCAAACCTTGGGGGTGTGTGACTTTTTCTCAAATTAATATTAATTAAAAATAAAAAAACAAATATTTACCAATAATTTGTAAATTTACCTACTACATTTCCATTAATTATTTAATTATCTATTATATTAAATGAGCAGTTGAGATTAAAATACTTAAAACTAATAGTTCATATTAATTCCACCATCAATACTGTAAAAATATATACAGTACCATAAAAAAATCCTAAAATTTTTTGTATTTTACATATCAATTCAGTTTGCGGGATGGCGGGCTGGCGCCAATGGACCCTATTGGCGAAACTACGCCGCCATACGAACCAAAATCCCGACCCGGCCCATAAAGAAATCAACCGCGTACCTCACATAGCCATCGACTTCGAGCCTTCATTAATTGAGTACTAAATTTGAAAACTCAATTAACGTATTTAGGGCGTATCAGAAATTCAGAATCATCACACACACTCTCTTTCTCTCTTTAATTTTTCAAATCGAGACTTTCTCCATAGAAATGGCAAACGAACAACCGACATTGCGGCCGTGGTTCCTTGACTTGGTTCCGCTTATTGTGGTTCTTTTAATTGCTGCTCACGTCTTCGCTTTGGTACTTTCAATACTGAGCCTATTTTGTTTAGATTTTATTAAAACGTGATCTTTTAACTCCGTTTATTTTTATTTTCTGCTAGGTTTACTGGATTTACAGACTAGCCACGGAGAAACAGCCTCAGCGAAGAAAAGCACAATAAAATTAATACTTACTTTAAGTCTTTAACATGTTCATCACTAGAGTAAGTTTTGAAGATTATTGTTTGCTTCTTATTTATTTATCTATTTTGTAAAATAATTTATATGGATCTGTTTAGGATTTGAATGCTTTTCTAGAAAATTTGGCTGATCATTTGGAAGTTTAGGAGTTTTAGAAGTAGCTAATGATTTGTCCATTAATTTTCAGTCAGATATTGTGAGTTTTTATTGCACTTTTATGATACAAATATTTGATGTGGCATGGTGTGTGGCTTAAGTTATTTGTTTGTGTAACCCTTACTGATTTATGTATGAAGTTTTGAGAACTGTAAAAATGAAACTGAAGTGAGGTTCCTTTTATTTAGTTTTTGAGAACTGGCGAACGCTAAGTTACATTTAACGTAATTTACGCCACACACACAGCAACACATGGATCCCATCGATGTGTTACTGTTGCTGTGTGTGGCGTAAGTTACGTTGAATGTAATTTAGAGGGCTCCTTGAGAACTAATAAATGCTATCTGTTGCTATCCGACTTTATTTCTCACCAGTGCTGCATTTGTTTCTTGCTGCAGTTAGTGTGAGCATGAGTAATTTTCTAATAAATGATCCAAATAAGTTGAAAAAAAAAAAAACACTCACTCCATTGCAGTATATTTTTACCTGTAATGTATTTGAAATTTGTTTTTTTTTTTGTTCCTTTGGCTTGACCCTTACCATATCAAAGCAAGGGAACCCTTACTAGATAATGACGGGTGTAAGCTTTTTACTTCATTTTATTTATTTTTAACCAAGTTCGTTATGCTAATAACTAGAGTGGTTGGCTTAGAGGCCCCGCGATATCCTGTATGTTTTAGGTTGTTATTATTTTAGTTGCTTGTATATGCAAGCTCTGAATCTCAGATGATGGATGATCACAAAAGAAATGAGTGAAGTACTGATGTTGTTAGGCGAACATAATGTCTATAATGATGGTTGCTCCTTGACTCACACTTGTATGATGGCTTGGTGCTTGTGAAGGTCGTTTACATGACCAAACAGGTTGTTATATTTATATTGAAATTATAAGCTAAGCGGTTCACATGGTTACCTTGTGTATATTTTCTTGTTCGTGATTGTGCTGGCAACTTGTTGGCATGAATGGAAAATGGACGTCCTATTCATGTATAGTTTATATCTTGTATCACTGTACTTAGAATGAACTTGTTTTAAGCTTTAAAGAAGGTATTTACTACAATCCACCACCTCTTTAACAAATTAATTTTAGTGGTGATCTATATGTACTGTTTTACTTAAATTTAAATTTTCTCATTCATTTGTTCTCAACACTTGTTGAACTGCTATAATCGTGGACGCGCCTGTATCTTGTTGTGCAAGTTGGCAATATTCTTGAATTGGCACATCTCATAGCTCTTTATGATTAGTTTTCTGGTGTCTTTCATTACCGCATTCATTACTGATATAATTTTAGCTTTTGCTATAGTTAAATCTCTTGACTCCAGTCAAGGAGAAGTCCCTTAAATGTTTGTTTGTTCAACTTGAACTCTAAGTCCGTTGATAATGTAGCTTACAGGTGGATTACTTCTATCTTATAGAGAATGTTGAAAATTAAGACATAGACTGAATTGAGTGATACACTATGATATGTTCATGACCCATATAGTTTGGGTTTGTTTTCCCCATCAAAATTTAGTATCTCATAGATTGGTCACCAACAATGGGATCTTTATCATAGATTCTTAGCAAAGTTCAAGTTTTATCCATTACCACTTTGATATTTCTTCAAGATATTGAAAACAACAATATATTTTGTCTTTTGCAGGAAGTTTTTTTCATTGAAAGCTGAATACGATGCTATATAGACGGGGTTTATGCAAGATTGTAGCTGGATTTATCTTCTCCGGAGCTAAGTTCTCGTTTTATTAGGTTTACTGCATGTTCCTTGTATGTACATTGCTTCTGTTGACAGTCTTCGGTTTGCTTCTTGAATTGTTTGCTTATCTTTGTTGAAATACCCAAAAAAAGAAAAAAAAAGTGTTGGATGTGTGTGAGTGTGTTAGGATTGATTTTCTTCCAATAGATACTTGTGTATGGTATCGTCTTGGATCATCTTGTACCATATGCATATGCATGTATATTTGTATGTGGATAGCAAGTGCATAGTTTAATGCCCCTAGATTAGGTGATTGTCCGGATGACATCTCTTTATATGATTTTCAAGATAGGTAATGAGCAGAGGTTTATTTTGGTAACTAAAGTAAATTTGCTATAGTGTCTATTGTAGGAAGCTAGATGTGTATATAACTAATATTTGGTTGGATCTTGAATAGCTGCCAAGTGCTTTAAAGAAGTACTATTAAGTAAAGGAAATGTTGAAATTCAGTACTGAGGTTCACACCAGTGTGAGTTTCTTTTAATGGTCAGCCACTTTTGGAGTTAAGATGGGATTCGAGTTGCAGTCTAACCCTTGTGAATGAGGTAAACAACTGAAAATGGTTGCACGATGGCGGAACTATAATACTTGACAGGTCTAGTTGCAAAACTGCCGTCTCTGGGATGTTGTTCAAACAAGTATGAGCTGTAAACAAAAGCATGCACGTGTTAGATCGTAATGCCAATTGAATTTGGCATGCTGCATTACGCTAGTCACATATTCTTGTTTACTCAGTTGAAGGATCACTTGGAAGACATAGGTATGGCCTACTTTTTTGTAAGCGCTATTTGAGTTTATTTAGTGAAGGAAAAAAAATATAAAAGACAGGAGAAAAGTTTGTTGATCCATTATGCTTCAATAGAGATCTTAGTTCTTATGCTTAGAAGCAGCCCAAACCCTGGTAGTAAAGATTTACAATAAGATACCCACAAGCAGGCAGGAGCCCGATTGGTATTCCACTGTTATGGTTTTGGCTGTATGTGTATTAGTGGGAGGATGAGGTTTGAAGTTGCGTCCTAAAGTAAAACCCCATTTCTAGGATGGGCATAGACATAGTCCGTTTATATCTAAAGGCAGCTATCTTATCTTTTGAATTTTGCAGGTATTAGTTAACAGACTGCATCTGACAGCTAATTTATTGAAGTCACATCTACCTGATACTTATCTATTTATTTTCTTTCGTGATAGTAGTTGAGAAACTGATAATTTCTTTTAGGAAGATAAATTGCATAATGGAAGCAGAGAAATGGTTATAGTTTGGAATAATTTTGATTGTTAAGGGACGGAAATTAAATCCAAGTTTGTAGTAAGACATATCACCTTGAATCCTTATTTCAGTTGTCTCCTCTGGTTGAATCCTTACAAGGCATTTGTTGTCAATTTTCAGCAGATCATATGTGGTTTAGGCAACATTAGGTAAGAATTACACAGTAATTTACTTGAATGAAAATGACTCTGAGATACTTGTATGGTAGAAACTAGAAAGATTATTTGATAATATCATGATTCTTAGGAATTGAGAAGTGATTCTTAGGAATTGAGAAGGCAATTGAGCTGGATTATTATTATTATTCTTCTGCTGACCCAAGGAATCTGTAGACCGTTTCGGAGTTGTTTTATCTATTGAGGCAAACAAATCCTATTGGTAATTAGGTATTAAGAGGACGGATAAAGATCCTCTGCTGATCTGAGTTTTCATGAGTTTTTAAAAATCTCGTGCTATGTGTTTTTTAGTGATAGTGTATAAATAAGATTTAATTTCATCATTTTTTTTATTTATTAACTACTAATCACTCACATATTCCAGATCATTAAAGAATCTTAATCCAAGAAGACATCATTAAGCTTTTTTTTTTTTTGGTTATAAAGCTGGGGTTTTGGTCGATATTTGTTATCTGCCTCCTCTTTAATTTTCATTTTCTTCTGATTGAAAATAAATCAGAAAATAAATCGACTCGAGGACTGGACATGCATATGCATCCAGTAACAAAAGAAACAAAAAATGAAGTCATCATATATTAAGATCATGAAGGAATAATTTTTTTTTTCTTTTTGAGGAGAGATCGTGAAGGAATTAATTGATCATAAAGGAATTAAATTATAAGTAAAAGATGCTAATGAATGTATGTGTCAATGATCTCCAATTTTGGCAACTTATTCGCATATGGAGGTATTAATAATTCCTTATACCCGTTGTGAGTTGTCATAGGCATAAACAGCTCTGATCTAATGCTGCAAAATGTCGTTGTGTTAAGCCGCTCAACGGTACGCCACGTGTCGAAGTTAAAATCGTTTCTTCTTTTAATTGCTCTGCTAGCGTGTCGCTGGCCTAATTGTCAACATCGATGAAGTCAATAGAACTGTCAAAGTAATCGGCCCATCGGATCCCAATTCCCATTTTGGCTTGCTCTGTGTCTAGTTACACGATTACCATGCTTCCACTTTCTGTGCTCTGAATTAAAAGAAAATTGAAGGAGGATCATCGATCGTTGCTTTTGTGGAAACGGAGATTCTCTCTCTCCAATTCAGGACTGGGTGACGTGGGCTCTTGCAGCTCAGATATACAACATTGTCATGCAATATTGTACTATTCTCCTATAAACAGCAGTGACTTCCATTTTGGACTTTTATGATTATGCCGAAAGAAAAATATTAAATTTAATGCAGTTGTATTGACCTTGCAGGAATTGTAAGGTAAGTATACTATCATTAGTCATTGATAATGTAAATTTTTTCGAATAGGATCCCTTGATTCTCTAATAGAAATATCTTAGGTGTTTATTTTATTTAGATATAATTGTAAATGTGTTGTACAAAGTTTGTATGTCAACTTTGTAGCATACACATGGCTTCTAATCAGTTAATACATGGCAGTTGCAGTTGTGATACATCATATTATCATATTTGTTGAGATGTGAAACTTGTATTCTAATCTGATAAATGTGACGTTATTTTTTAGTTATTAGCATTATTGCTTGATTTCAGAATGAAATGAATGTGTTTGCGATGAAATTTTATCTTGTGGTCCTAAACGAGTATAATAATTGCCTTGTTGGGCCTTCATGCCGAATATAGAATTGTAATGAATTTTATTGCAATAGCCTTTAGAGGACAGGAGAAAAACATTATTACTTGTTAGTGTTGAATAAGATCTACGCCACATTTATTAAAACCATACTATGTGCTTTTAATTCACTCTCATTTTATCTTTAACCATCATAATTGAAAATTCATTTATGATAAGATGCCATGACTACGACGAATAATGTAGCATGTCACTCTTTATTTAGTACTTTCTCCATAGATATTTTTTTTTATTTACATTTAAAAATCCCACAAATAAACTTTCTTTAGAAAAATATAAAAATAGGATAAATATTATGGAAAAAATTAGAGGCCCAAACACTAAACAGAAGAACATGGTGATCAAGTATTACGATCATTACTTAAAGAGGGTGAACGTGTAAATATATTATTGCATTAAGCTAGTAGAAAATTTGTTAAAATTACCGGGGGACGCTTTGAAAGGGCTTTTTCGTAGTTTCTAGGAAGTTCAGGGGCAGTGGGGCACCTGATCTTTCTTCCCATGATATTACACCTCTCATCTCGTATCCCCCTTGGCCCTTAGTCCTTTCTCCACACTTTCACTAACTTCACTCACAAACGGAGAGTCGCAGGACGAAAATCTCGTTCAGAGAGAGAAGGAAAAAGGAAAAGGGAAGAGAGAGAGAGAGAGAGAGAGAGGAAGGAAGAGAAGACAAAAAAGTTTCACAATGTGCCCAACGAAGCATAAACACCGGGCTTCGAGCACCGAACTCCCCGAATGGATCACCGAATCAATCCACGGCGGATCCCTCCGCCACGTGGATCTTCAGACAGGCACCAACGGCTGGGCCTCACCTCCAGGCGATCTCTTCTTTCTACGCTCCAGAAACTACTTCACTAAAAAACAAAAATCCCCCTCCGGTGATTACCTCCTCTTACCAATCGGCATGGACTGGCTCAGGTCCACTACCAAACTCGACAACGTACTCGCCCGCCCTGACAATCGGATCGCCCAAGCGCTCAAAAAGGCGCAGTCTCAGGGTAAGTCGTTGAAGAGCTTCATTTTCGCCGTGAATCTTCAAGTCCCTGGCAAGGACCAGCACAGTGCCGTGTTTTATTTCGCCACAGAGGATCCCATCCCGTTGGAATCTTTGCTTTACCGTTTTGTTAACGGCGACGATGCATTTAGGAATCAGCGGTTTAAGATCGTGAACCGGATCGTGAAAGGTCCGTGGATCGTGAAAAAGGCGGTGGGCAATTACAGCGCGTGCTTGTTAGGGAAGGCGCTGACGTGTAATTACCATAGGGGGCCTAACTATTTGGAGATTGACGTGGACATCGCTAGCTCGACGATTGCGAGCGCCATTTTGCACCTCGCGTTGGGGTACGTGACGAGCGTGACGATTGACATGGGGTTTCTGGTGGAATCGCAGACGGAGGATGAGTTGCCTGAGAGGCTTCTAGGTGCCGTTAGGGTCTGTCAGATGGAGATGTCGTCGGCGTTTGTGGTTGACGCGCCACACGCGATTATGAACTCGCGTGGTTTGGGTCCTGCCAAGGTTAATCACGACGACGATGCCGATATTGCTGAGAAGAAATGTTGACGGAATTTTAAATAATTGTTTTTAATACCCCGATTCCTATTTTACCGTCTTTTTTTTTTTTTAGAGTTTATTATGTGATTCCCGGGCATCATCAATATGATTGTAGATAATAATGCGTTAACAAATGACAATCTTTTTCTCCCTAAAATGAAAATTAAAAAAATTTATATATGTTCTTGCTACATTGGCGTTAAAATTTAGAAACGCATGTTATTCTAATACTTTGTCTTTTTTAAATTTTTTTATTATGGGGTTCATTTTTTGATTTAGATTTTTAGAATGTTGTGGTGGGGGCAATTGGCGGAGCGCTGTGTAGATTTTGGTGGTGGCCTGGGCCCGGGGGATACGGCTTTTGGTGAAACGATTGTGATTTTAAATGTGCCTTCGGGCTCCAGAAAGTTGTACGGAAAAAGAATCAATCCATGGTGTCTAGTGCAGTGATCATGAAATTCATTAGTTGCCGTAAAGAAGTTTTGGCAATTAGCAATTGGTGATGGTGATGGTGTGGTGTGAGTTGGCTTTAGCATAAAATTTGGTACGCAGAATGTAAGTTGAGCTGTAATTGTGCGACAAGCCGAGAAAGGCTGAGGCAAGTGGGCTGTCGGCCAGAGTTGAGTCCCCCAATTGAATCTTGCTTTCGCATCTGGGGGTAAACGATTGGTTAGTGTTCTTTTGGTGCGTGCCATAAAATTATTTTCTATTCAAATATAACAATGTTAAAGAGTTATAACAATTGAGTTTCAATTATTATGTATTATTTATTTATTTATTTATTAGATAGTAAATTATATAATTAATAAAAATTAACGTTTTGATATCTAATAATTAAATGTTTATTGAAATTACTAAATATTATTCACCCAAATAACACGTCCTATTGCTCTGTAGATACGACAACCATGTAAAGTTTCACGCCACGTAACGTAATGGCAGGTGTTAAACCGTATATTGTTTGGTGGGGATGAAATTTGGTACCGCCCCTGGACTTTTTGCGGTCAAAAAAGAGAAACGACATTTTTTTTTTCTTTTGCATCCAAAAAAGCGAATACTATATTAAAATATTCCTCGTTTTGCTAGCTGATGAGAAGTAAATGATTATAAAAATTGGCATTATTGAATGCGTGCTAATTTTGAGAGAGAAGGGGGGGGAGGCACTTTGTGACTTTGTGTGAGTTAGTGTCCTCAGTTCACCTAGTTTTGCGAGTAATGTGTGTGGTTGTTTGTGTGCTGCTTGCATATGCAACCGAAACCGATCAAATTTTTCCTCTTGGTCTTTAACTCGAATGCTTTTTGGACTCTTGCTCTCTTAAAAGACACTTTTTGGTAACTTTTGGTATCGTGACGGACACCTAGAGCTCAAATTCGCTTTGATGGTTTTGGAAGCAGTTGTTTTTCACGCAATAAAGCCTTCCCTTTTGGACTAATTAACACGTCGCTGTCGAGAAAAATACGTCAAAAACACACCAAGGAACCGTTTGATTCACCGACTTAGAAATGGGTTGTTAAAATCTTTTGCCATTTTAAAACTAAAAATTTAGATCCTTTTCGTCAATGGATTTCGTCTTGAAGATAAGGGTACATTACATTAATCTTTGTTTCGATCAACATATGGTGTATTACTACCGTTATATCCGTTTAAATAAATAGAATTCATTAATAAACGAAATTTAGATGTCTACAAATGACAGGGAAATAGTATACATTGTTACAATCTAAAAACCCATGAAAGTGCAATAGTCGAGGATTGATCAACCTTGCAAAATATTTTATTACTAATTTTACCGTTAACTCAAAAAGAATCAATAATTTAGTTTTGATACAAAATTAAATGCCACATGGGATCAATTTATCTTTTCTTTTTTTTTTTTTTAGAGTTCCCCATGCTTTACTAGTGTTTGAACAAATTTTGGTCCGTTCAAAACATGATGGCACAGTTCGATTGGTCGTGCATTGTTCAGACTTTGAATATAAAATTCGACTCAAATCCATTCATTCACTGAACCCCGTGCTCAAGTCAAAAATGCTGATCCAGAGCTTTAGTTTTCCTTGACTTTAGACCATCAATCATAACTTTAATTGGGCAATTTATGGCCACTGATACGTTCCGATTTCCAAAAGTAATTACCGTGCTAATAATTATTAATGGATGCTATAATTTTTAATGTCTTTCATAAAGTGTCGGCAAAATCCATGTCAATTAAGAAAGTGGTGTAATAATGGCCATGCCGTCGCGCCTATGCAGCCAGCTCATGCGGGCAAGTTATGAAGGGCAATAAATTGGGAAAATAAAAGAAGATGAACGCTTTATAAGGCGCTGATTCTTGATAATGTTTTCTTTCCTTTGAATAAACGAGATGCAATTATTAATTCCCGTGGTTGATACTAATAATGAAAACGAGAGTTTGATAATCTGAAAAAAAAAAAAAAGGGGGTCGTGAGAAGGGCACTTTTGGTCTAGTGGCATGATTTTTGCTCGGGGTGAGATGTCGAGTTCAATTTCCCCATCCTGTTTAATAGTGTGATTAGGTGTTTAAATTTGCCTTCCAAAGTGAGCAGTTATTTTTTTTCTCAAAAAAATGCTTATTAAGATTTTCATGTTCATCCGTGGACCGAAAACAAATTTGTAGTTTTATTGGGAACAGCCCATTAATCTGGTAATATAAACTATATACTTAGAAATTTTCGGGGAGAGATTTCATCTCCAACATACATATATTTTTTTTTCCACCGAAAGCTCCTAGTTAATTCTTCATGATTTATTATTTTCTTTGTTGGTCTAAGCTATTGCACGCCTTCGCGTCTGCATTTGCTTGCTACTGTGTCCGAATTTCTCTCTAGCTTTCACAGTCATCTTATCTCAATCGATAGGTCTTATTAATCTTTGCTTATTCGATTCGTGGAGACGAAGCAATTGACCACAAGCATACTCACTTTTCCTTCTACTGCATGCTTTGTGGTAGGGTTGGAAATGGGACGGGATGAGATGAGATTTATCAATTCCAGTCCCGTCCCGCATATGCAAATGGGATGAAAAAAAGTTTTATTCTTGTTCTTTTTTTTTTTGGGATAAAAATATGTCCCGATTCCATCTTAAAAGAGATGAGATCCTGTGGGATCCCATCCCAATTGAAAAAATTTTTATTCTTAATTTGCAATGAGACGAGATGAGACGAAATTTGTTAATTCCACTCTTGTCCCGTATATGTAAATGGATCAAAAAAATATCTCACTTCCGTCCCTAAATTTTTTTATGGGACAAAAAAATATCTCACTTCCGTCCCTAAATTTTTTTATGGGACAAAAAAATATCTCAATCTTGTTCCATCCCATGGAAAAAAATTACCATCCCTACTTTGTGGGTTCGAGTACACCGTTTCTTTCTTGTTAGTTCAAGTTCAACCATGGGAATTGAAGAGGGTGTCATTAGAGGAAAGAAAGCTTTTAAGACAATTAAATCCCAACGGGGGTGTATTTGAAGAAGGGGCCAGGCTGCGAGAATGTTTTTGGAGTGTTCCAACAGAAGAATATTAATCAAAGAGAGTCAAGTGTTATTTAACCCCCATGTTTTTTCTGATCAGACCCCACATAAAATTAAATATTTTAGAACTCATTTAATTCCAAAACTATCCTTCATTCTAATCAAAATGGGTCTCGTAGTCTCAAGATTGTAGTTCCACCAATTCATTTTCTTTCACACAAACACAGCGGCTATAGCTAACTTAAAATTAATGATCTAACTTCATATCATTCTATAACTTTTAGATGATGATGATATTAGTTTGTGGCGGTATCAATGGAAGAAGTAAGAGGCATACATCAAGTGAAAAAGGTTTAGAATAAAAAAACGTGGGAGCCAACAATGCTAATAAATAAATGAGAATCTAAAAATTTGAGAATCGTCAAATATTATTTCTAATATATGAAGAATTCTTTGCACAGGTAAGAATGTAAACCCTTATATTTTTCATTTTAGTTGATTTCTTTAGATGCCACGATTTTCTACAGTAGTATATTTGCTAAGGACGGAACTATAACTTTTGATTAGCTTGGACTAATTTATAAATTTATTGTCAATATTTATGTGAATGTCTGTGCACATAAAATAAGTAAAAAGTAAATATAGTAAGGACTGCAACATAAAATTTTTTAGCAAATACATGTATCCAATAAAACATAGACAACAATGTAACAAATAAGCTTATAATATAAATTACTAAAATTTTCTCAAGAAAATTTTATTTTTCAAATCCTTTTTAATTTGTTAAGATCATGTGAAATCTTTGAATATTTTGATATAATGGAAAGAAAATGAGTAAGTATGGTTGGGAAGAAAATAAACCATGAAATCATGAAAATGTTGTTAATTATTACTACACGTTATTTTTTTAAGTACTTTTAATATTAGTGACGATATTATAATATAGGTGATGATATGTCATTCCCATAATTTTATAAACCCACCGTATTCTTAGAAAATAATTACAAAAAATACACTTTGTTTTTAAAATTTCAAATAATGAAGAACTTTGAGGAATTAATTAATTAAATCTATCTTAATTTATTTTATTGTGACTTAGATTTTTTATTATTATATTTAATTGCAAAGATTGCTTTGGTATAAGTTTAAATTGATTATTCTACCCTTATAAGGTAAAACTATCAAGAATTTATTTTAACTTCAATATTTTTCTAATTTTTACCAAACTTATTGTTTCTAACAATACTTTATTAGTATGATTATTAAATTTTAGTTAAACCAACATAGTGTCTTTTATGACACAATATCATGTAAATTATTGGATTATCAAATTTATGTCATTTACAAGTAAGAATACTGAAAATAATAATTCATTTAAAAAATTAGATTATAAGTCACAAAATTAAATATCTAAATTATTAGATACAATAATTCATGTTTACTAGGGTAAGTTGGTCATTTTGTATCATAATACTAAAATGGTGAGAATTAAATTTATATTAAAGTTTATGATCAAAGATAGTAAAAAAAAACCTAAGAAAAAAATTAATAGAAGGATTTAATTGATTAATCATACAAAACTTTGTTAATTTATATTTTTAAAAAAAATATTGTGAACTCATTGTAATTTTTTTCTCGAAGTGCGGTGGATTAACAAAAATAGTGGGTAGAAAGAACAGCACCCTATCATATATTACATATGTTTTTAATTAGAATATTCTTATAAAACAAGTTAAAGCAGTATTAACATTTTAGTCCCCTAAATAATTTCATTTTATTCAATAAATATTTTTAATTTAATTATTTTATAAAATGAGTCACTAATTACAATTGAACAAAAAATAATTGAATTAGAGCATATTTAAAAACAAAATAAAAACTCTAATATTACATAAAATTGATGAAAAAAGGGGATATAAATGATTTTTTTCTACACTAGACCGGGCATGCTGTAAATCTGCCATTGATCATCACAAGCCATAGAAACCGATGGCAAATTTTATATTGTATTTGTCTATTTTACTAATGTGACAATAAATAAAATTATAATTAAAGTTAAAAATCATATGGGTCGAATTTGATAAATAGTGGGAGCTGAATAATCCCACTCTACCAAAAATTTTCATATGTATTATTATTTTACATATTATTTTGAGTTGAATTATTGGCGCTCATTCAAATACCTCTTAAAATCCCTTTTCTTTATTTACCCGGAAGCAATTTGGTAAAGATTATAAAATTTCTGCTGAAACCCCGTTAGTTACAAAATAATCCTCTCCCAATTGGATTTCTGATACGTTCCCAGATGAATATCTGCCCGTATCAGAGATTTTTCACCTTTCGAGCAGGTGTAAGCTCCAAGAAGAACAGAGAAAAAGTGGAAGAATAAAGATAAGAGAGAGAATAACTTTTTGTGAATTATGTATTACCCTCTTGCTCACGCTTTTTTGGCTTTACATATGTCCTTTTTGTTTTACAATTTTTTGTGTAACTAACCAATTGCAATAGAAATAAAATAACAGAAATTATAGCTGTCCTTTATCGAATAATCCTCTCGAATATTCCCCTATGTGATATAGTCTTTGAGATATTCTGGAGCTTTGCGACTACGAGCTGGGCGTTGCAGTGTTTGCTCGACTTTTTCCATTTCATCTATCGGGCTATCTTCAAGCTCCCTCACTTTAATGGGCCAGGATGTATCACTTCCCTCACCTTGAAAATGTACCTTGTCCTCAAGGTGAAGCTCTGGGTAAAGTCTACAAAAATCAGCAAAGTCTTCCCAAGTCGAATTCTCAGGAGCACAACCAGACCACTGAACCAAAATTTGAGAATGCTCTTTTCCTTGTTTTAATATGGATCGGGCAGCACATATAGCTATAGGGGTAGAGATGGGCTTGTTGTCAATGGTATCAGGAGGCAAAGATGAAACATAAACAGTCGAGTCTCCCACATAAGGCTTGAGTGCTGAGATGTGAAATACCGGATGAATTCTGCATCCTTCAGGCAATTGTAGCTTATAAGCAACAGCTCCGATTCGTTCTAATACTCGGAAAGGCCCATAGTATCGTTTAGCTAGCTTTTGAGAAGAACGCTTAGCCACTGAAATTTGCCTATGAGGTTGAATGCGTACCAAAACATTATCACCAACCTGTAATTGGAGTTCTCGTCGATGGGCATTGGCTTTTTGTTCCATACGATGCTGAGCTTGAAGTAAATTAGTTTTTAAATTTCTCAACAACTCATCTCGTTCTAACAACAGATCTTCTAAGGCTTGAATCGAAGTAGAGCCTTTTGTATAGCCAGGAATTGTGGGGGGTAATCTCCCATAGAGTGCTTGAAAAGGTGCCATCTTCAACCCACTGTGATAGCTGGTGTTGTAACAAAATTCAGCCCAGCCTAACAAGCTTGACCACGATTGCGGTTTGTCCTGAGTAAAGGCCCTTAAGTACTGTTCGAGGCCACGATTCACCACCTCAGTTTGGTCGTCCGTTTGAGGGTGATAAGCAGTACTGTGTCGCAATGTAGTGCCACTTAACTCAAATAGTTTCTGCCAAAAACTACTCATGAATATAGGATCTCGATCTGATATTATTGAGCTTGGAAACCCATGTAACTTGACTACCAAATCGACAAAAAGAGTAGCTGTTTTGCTGGCTGTGAACTGAGATGGCAGTGCACCAAAGTGGGCTGATTTCGTTAAGCGATCTACTACCACCAAGATTACCTCAAAGCCTTTAGAAGTTGGCAAGCCGGTAATAAAATCCATAGTCAAATCATCCCAAACAAGTGAAGGAATAGGTAAAGGTTGAAGTAATCCAGCAGGTGCTTGAGTAGAATTTTTAATTTGCTGACATGTGAGACATGAAGCAACGTATTTCTCAACATCAAAGCGCATTTTCGGCCAGAAAAACGTGGAAGAAAGCCGAACTAGGGTGCGTTTCACGCCTGCGTGTCCTGCCATGGGAGTGTCATGGAACTCTTTAAGAAGCATGCCCTTTAATTTGGAGTGAGAACTGACATAGTATCGATGGTTGTAAAGTAGTAGTCCCTCACGAACAGAGAAAGCTGAAGAAAGTTCTTCCTCAGCAAACTTTTTGTGAAGCAACAATAGATCAGGTAATGAAGAATTTTCCTCCTGTAAAGTGGTCAATATATCAACTGTTGGCTTGGAGATTATAGAGAACAACTCAGCTTGAGAATTTATGGAGTCTGAAAATTGATCCTCATGTACTCGAGATAAGGCATCAACAACCTTATTAGAACTTCCAGTCTTATACTCAATTCGAAAGTGAAAACCCAACAATTTCCTGACGTAAGCTTGTTGTTCGGGAGTTTGAATTACCTGCTGAAACAACTCTTTAATGCTTTTATGATCAGTTCTAATGATGAAAAATCGACCAAGTAAGTATTGGCGCCATTTTTGTACAGCAGCCACAATAGCGTGCAGTTCTTTGATATAAGTCGAGGCGGCACGCAAACGAGGACCCAACTTTTGACTAAAATAAGAAATGGGATGACCCTGTTGCATCAATACTGCTCCAATTCCAATATTAGAAGCATCCGTCTCTAAAACAAATTCAAGCTCAAAATTGGGTAAATGCAATACAGGGGCAGCCACCAATGCATTTTTCAAAGCCATAAAGGCATCAGAAGCTGCAGTAGACCAGCTGAATGCATCTTTACACAACAAATCTGTCAGTGGGGCCGCAATTGAAGCATAACCTCGGATAAATCGGCGATAATAGCCTGTGAGCCCCAAGAAGCCTCGTAATTGTTTAACTGTCTTCGGCAATGGCCATTCCACCATGGCTGAAATTTTTTTAGGGTCTGCCTTTACTCCTCCAGCAGTCACTATATGGCCCAAATAATCAATAGCTTCCTGGCAAAACAGACATTTCGACAACTTGACATAAAACTGATGTTCTTGCAAACAAAACAAAACTTGGTCCAGGTGATGTACATGATCAGTCAATGAAGAGCTATAAACCAAAATGTCATCGAAAAAAACAATAACAAATTTGCGTAAGTAAGATGCAAATAATTGATTCATGGTTGCTTGAAATGTCGAGGGGGCATTAGTTAAACCGAATGTCATGACCAGAAATTCGTAATGCCCCTCATGAGTACGAAATGCTGTTTTATAAGTATCTCGCTTATGAACTCGAATCTGGTGGTATCCAGCCCTCAAACCCAGTTTGCTGAAAATCCGTGCACCGCCTAACTCATCAAATAATTCATCAATTGTGGGAATAGGAAATTTATCTTGTACTGTGACTGCATTCAAAGCTCGGTAATCGACACAAAATCTGTATGTGCCATCCTTTTTCTTGACCAACAAAACCGGAGAGGAGAAAGGGCTGTGGCTTGGCTTTATGATCCCCTGTTCTAACATTTCCCTGACTAGTTTTTCCATTTCCGCTTTTTGAAAATGAGGATATCGATAAGGCCTCACATTCACTGGCTTTGAAGTAGGCAGGAGGTGGATTTTATGATCAATGAGTCTATGAGGGGGTAGACTTGTAGGTGGTGAAAATAAGGTATTATATTGTTGAAGGAGAAGGATGATTTGTTCGGGTAAATTGGTGGGAAAGTGTAGTTCTGAAGATGAGGGATTTGTATCTGAATCAAGATCTTCATTGGTAACGGGATGGAGCGCAAATAATGAATGCACGGCATCTTTAGACCACAAGGCATGAAGTTGATTGAAGGAAATCACGTGAGGGTTTTGTATGGGGTCACCTCTTAAAATGACTGGATTTCCCTCCCAACAAAATTCCATAGTCATTGCACGGTAGTCTGTAGAGACTTTACCAAGATGTTGAAGCCACTGGATTCCTAGGACAGCATCAGGACCTTCAATTGGCAAGATATAAAAATCCAAATTGAAAGTATGACCCTGTATCACTAGTGGCACTTTAGGACATTGAAAACGGCAAAGTAAGAAGTCGCCACTACCAATATAAACCCGAAAAGCAGGGATGGATTGAACTGCCAGGCCAAGCCGTTCTGCCCATTGTGGTTTGATGAAATTATGTGTACTGCCACTATCAATTAAAACATGTAAGGTTTGGCGGCCAATTTCCCCCAATACCCGCAGGGAACGTGGATTAGATTGCCCAGCTAAGGCATTTAAGCTGGATATATCAGCTGTCACATTTTCCTCGGTTTGGTCAAGCAAAGGAGACTCCTCAGATGGTTCCCTGTCATCATCATCTGTGCCTAACAACAATAGAAATTTACTACGGCAATGATGGTTTGCACTATATTTCTGGTCACAATTATAACACAACCCCTTGTCTCTTTTTTCTCTCAATTCCGCAGGGGAGAGTCGACGAATGGGAAGGGCTGGAGTGGGTAAAAGTGCCGGTGGTGGTATAGGTTTTGGGGTAGGTAAAAGTGGCGGTTGGGTTGATGGTTTTGGAGGAGCAAAACTGGCATGGGGATAAGTGGAAGGGGATTTGTTTGGGATATAGTGAGGGAGAGCAGGGGTGGTTTGTTGTGGCTGAGGAGGAACAGAAGTCCATTTTGTCCAAGGACGGCCTGGTATTTTCGACTCCTGGTTTAGCTTCATATGCTCGTGCTAGAGCAAAGGCTTCCATGAGGGAAGTGGGTCTACCAAACAACAACTCTCGCCGAATGTCAGTTTTTAAGCCAGTGATAAAAAATCGATCAAGAATTCGCCGTAAATGCCCGTGACTTTATTCATTAACTCCTCAAAAGCGATTGAAACTCATGATCAGATGTCTGTGTGAGCTTGGACAAATTTCCCTGATGATCTTCATACAGAGAAGCACCAAAACGTTGTTTGAGATTGATTAAAAAATTTTGCCAAGTGCTCAACAGATTGTTGGCTTTCATCCACTGAAACCATGCAGCAGCTTTCCCTTCCATGTGAAAAGAAACAATACGTAACCGTAGATGATCCGGGGTGCCATGAAAATCAAAAAATTCATTGATTCGAAAATCCCATCCATTTGGATCAGTGCCATCAAACTTGGGAACCTCCATTTTCATGGAGCGTAACAGCGGTGAATTATCAGTACCGCTAATAAGAGTAGTGGATGATGTTGGAAAAGCCGTCGAAGATGATGGTGGTGACGCCGGGGTACGTGATGAACCTCCGGAAGTTCCGATAGAACCGCTGATTTGAGATCGCAGCTCCTCAAATCGAGAGTCAACCGTGGACATATATTTTTGGAGGTTTTGATGAACGGCCAGTGTGTGGCTTTCAAGAAGTGTTTGCATCTTCGAAATAATTTCAGAATCCGTTGTGGCCTCTGGGTTGGTCATTGTTGTCGGGAATTATGGAATAACTGAAAGAAAATGACAAATAGAAGAAAAGGCAATGAAAGCACCAGTTGATACGTTCCCAGATGAATATCTGCCCGTATCAGAGATTTTTCACCTTTCGAGCAGGTGTAAGCTCCAAGAAGAACAGAGAAAAAGTGGAAGAATAAAGATAAGAGAGAGAATAACTTTTTGTGAATTATGTATTACCCTCTTGCTCACGCTTTTTTGGCTTTACATATGTCCTTTTTGTTTTACAATTTTTTGTGTAACTAACCAATTGCAATAGAAATAAAATAACAGAAATTATAGCTGTCCTTTATCGAATAATCCTCTCGAATATTCCCCTATGTGATATAGTCTTTGAGATATTCTGGAGCTTTGCGACTACGAGCTGGGCGTTGCAGTGTTTGCTCGACTTTTTCCATTTCATCTATCGGGCTATCTTCAAGCTCCCTCACTTTAATGGGTCAGGATGTATCAATTTCCCTTCCCCCTTTTTCTCCATTGGCCACTCACTAGCCTATGATAATAGAACAGACTGAATTTTTTTAAGTAATCAATGTCTGGATCAACTTTAGATTTGCAGTTAATATAAAATTCTTAATTGTGAGAAAAAGATTTATGGTTTGGTGAGTGATGGAGCTGCATGGCATTTAGATTTATTTTGCTTTTTTCTCAGTGCACTTGCACATGAATGTAAATATCACCACAAATCAGGTTTACGCTTAACCAGATTGCTCATTTTTCACGGTTAATTTTGTCTTGCTTCCTTCAAATCTTTGTTGTTGCAGTCAATTTGAAGATGGTAAAATTTAAGAATAATAATAATAATAATAAGAAAAACAGTAAAGATGAAATCAACAAGCAAGCTCATAATACTAAAAAAAAGAAAAAAAAAGTCCATTGATTCCTTGTTCAATAGTAGCTAGTCCTTCCACTTTCAAACAGATGAAAAGACATCAAAACAATGAACATGAGGATTTTCATCATCACTAATCTCTTTCCATTATGTTTTTATGGTTTCAGTCATATATTATTATTTTTTTAGTTTCTTTTGTCTTTTTATATAATTTTATTGAAGGTCAAAATTGTAAAATAGTAGAGCGAGGGCTGCGGGTGGGGTTTAATAGATTTTCAAAGAGGTGTCAATAGTCAAACTCTTTTGCTTTCGCTTTCAAGCTCAATGTTCCAAATTAGAATGACTGGAGCTTTAAACACCCCACTAAATTCCTCATAACACCCATTTTCAATTGATAAAAATATAAATTCATATATTAAAATTAACCATTTTCCCATAAAATTTTACTGAGAAAATATTTCTTTTAAATTTCACAGAAATCCTAAATTATTTTTCTTAAATTTTTTGGTTTTATTATTATATAATTTCTATCTTCATAACTCTAAATTCTTATAATTTTCTCAAAAATAAGTTTCAAATAATATTGAAAATATAAATATAAATTAAGAAATGGGGCAGCATAAAAAGTTTGTTAAAAAACTAATTTATCTAAGTGTTTAATTGAATTTCCATTCAAAACGAGAAATAAATTAATTTTTGTTAAGTTATTTAAATAATTTTAATTAAAAAATAGTTCTAAGAAAGATTTTAAGAGATGTCAAAAGGCCTACTCAATTAAAATCTGTTATTATGCAAAAGTAAAAACAAAAATGCTTAAGGGAGAGAAGAAACTGAAAGCAAGAAAGAGAGGTGGTCGCGGTGAAAAATTGAAAATAAAAGTAAGGGAAAGTAACACGAGGAAAAAGGTATTTGGGGCTTATGAGTGCTGGGTTTTTTTTTTTTTTAAAAAGAGAAATGGGAAAAAATGTTGAAGAGATAGGTAATATGTGTTTATATTGTTGTGATTTAATTTTCAGTATTAATTTTTTAATGACATTCTAATTAGTCTGACTATCTATATATATATATAAAGTTAGGACTTAGAGAGGTGATGTGGCATCACCATTTCTCATCTTTATATATTCTCTATTATCTAATAAATAGAGAATTTTTCTTTTGAATTTAGTTTTTCATCTTCTCATAATTAATTTGATTGTTATTACACAATAACAATTATGTAAAGGTTTAATTGAGGCATATTCTTTGTAATGAATATCTAAGGGGGAATGTTATACATTTATTAAAATAAATGTAGATGTTCATAACATATATCTCTTAGTCTCCCCACTATCTCTCATTAGCAACATTTAACTTCCCTATAACTCCCACTATCTCACAAGGAATTATGATCCATAATTTTTCATTAATTTCATGGAGTGATTATGTAACTATAAAAAGAGAGCTCATCTTTTTATTTTGTACACACACAATTGTTATTGAGGAATGTAAAAAAGTTGTCATTTAGTTCATTTTAAGAGAATATTTATCAAATTGTGTGAAACGCATCAATATTAAATTATGTGAGTCGTCAATGAGTGTTGTCCAGAACTCTATCAACAGTGCAGATTGCCAACACAACACTTCTCTTCTTCATATGAAAAATTGAGGCAAATATTTAATTATGAATTATTTATATGACTGGTTTTGAGAGAAAGGTGTGTAAATGGCCCCAGCAAATTTTATTTGGTGCCATTACCAAAAGTTTTGCTTTGCAGTCAGCAAAGCAAATGGCCGCTCACGTGACATTTTACCTTCCGTATGGTTGACCATGCTCAATTTTATTTATTATTGTTATTATTTTAAAGTGATATGTGAGAGCAATTCTCTTTTTTTTTTTTTTAACTTACTTCCAACCTTAAATCTCTTATAACATCTTAAGTAAGGACGAAGGTATTTAAAGATAAGATGAGCATATATTCACAATGATCTAAAAAATATTAATTGATTCATGTAGATTTAACAAAGTCTCTATTGCAAAACTTGAGTTCTTTTTCCTTTTCTTATGTAGTGGGTTTCAAGTCACAATTCATGTGAAGTGAAAGCTCTAAATATTTAAAGAAAAAAAAACATAGAAGAAAGTTTGATAAATACCAATAATTGTCAAATAAAATTACTTATCATCACTTTTACAGTTATAAAAAATAATTAGTTGTCCGCCAAAGCCAAACTATAGGTGTTTGCCTTAGCATCTTTGCAACTTTGCCTCTGCCGACTTTCCCCATCCGAAAGTTCAAAAAAAAAATCATAACAATTAAAATGGTGTCTAATAACAGCTTAAGATTTAATTGATTGAATTAACTAGCAACGTAACTATGTATTTTTATTTAAGAGAGCTTAAGGAATTTTAAGACAACGTGCTCACCATCTTATCATATGAAAAAGTTATTAATAATTAAAAAAGCTTAAGGAATCTTAATTCTAATTGTAAATTAACTGACTAGATAAATTTTTTGCTGACTTTAATATTAATTTTGATTGGAATGATCGCCGTTGACAATGTGACCACGATTTATTACCTTAAACAATTTTTGAATACCCAGCCATCCGGATGATTAATACAAATTAAAAGTCACAATCTCATTCCCTAAATAATATTAAAATAATACTATTAGTTTAACTTTTTTAAGTGTAGTTTGTGAATTTTCTAGAAATTCTAATCCGTTTTAAAAAAAATAATTGTTATCGTTTCGTGATTTTAAAGTTAGGACTTGGGGAAGTAATGTGGCATCACCATTTCTCATCTTTATATATTCTCTATTATCTAATAAATAGAGAATTTTTCTTTTGAATTTAGTTTTTCATCTTCTCATAATTAATTTAATTGTTATTACACAATAACAATTATGTAAAGGTTTAATTGAGGCATATTCTTTGTAATAAACATCCAAGGGGGAATGTTATACATTTATTAAAATAAATGTAGATGTTCATAACATATATCTCTTAGTCTCCCCACTATCTCCCATTAGCAACCTTTAACTTCCCTATAACTCCTACTATCTCACAAGGAATTATGATCCATAATTTTTCATTAATTTCATGGAGTGATTATGTAATTATAAAAGGAGAGCTCATCTTTTTGTTTTGTACACACACAATTGGAATGAATAAAATCATTCTATAATATATCTTTATCTTGCGTTACTTCTTTATTTGTATTGTTGGCTAATAGCTTTTTTATTTTTTATTTTTTATAAGGATGTCTCATCTTAAAAAAAATCAATTCATATTTTTTATCAGTTTCATCAAGTGTAAAGTAAGAAAAAAGGATAATACTAAATTCTTTTTTCAAAGCCGCGTGAAACGCGGTTCTATTTTCTAGTTTTATTATAATGAGAGAGAAAGGAAGGAAGAGAGAGATGACAATGAACACATTTTTATTGCTTTTTTATTTTAATGTTACTGTGCAAAGTCGTGGGGGGTTTGTTTTACTATAATTTATTTTTATTTTATAGTATAAAGTCAAAATATCCTTGCAATTAATCATGAACAATAATTTAAAAAAATTTTGGCCCCTCCTAAAATATTGTGCTGGCTTCGCCACTGCTTATCTTGGCCCACGCGGGTTCGTGGGTCGATACAACACGGCCCACCACAGCCCATTTTTTTTTATTAAAGCCCAGCAAGGCTCATGGTACAAGTCCATTCGTGTAGTACCCGTGCCGTGCCGTGCCGTGGGCCGCGCCCAAAAAAGCCCACCAATTTTTTTCTTTTTTCTTTTAGGTCCAACGTACCTAAAAAAAACCTACGTACCTGAAGTGTTTTATTCAAGCTCACGTGCCTGGGATGTTTTTTTAAACTCACCAGCTTAATAATAATAATAATTTCATAGATTATAGTAATGATTAATAAAAAATAAAATTACAATCTTAGAATAACAATTACACCTAATTTTGTTTGACCTACTAATATTATAATTGCACATAAACTCCATTGAATGAAAATGTAATTTTTAATTTATCATAAAAATATTTTGTTCATAATTTTATTTTTTTTGCATAAATATGAAAAATATTTCATTCACAAATGAAGCATATCTCCATTAACTATTAACTAAGATATGATTTCATAAATAAAATATTAATGTTGTAAAATTTTTATTTATCATTTAAAAAATCATAATATTTATTTATTCATTTAATAAATTATAAACATAAAAAAATTAGAATATTTATTTAAACTAGGACTTAAATTAATTTTAAAAAGCCTATGCTAAAAAATGAAGCGTGCTTATTACGTGTCTTTTCGCGTGCCGTACTTTGACCCATATCTAATCGTACTGTGCTTTTAAGGCCCCGTGCCTAAAATCTAAGCCCAGCACGGCCCACGTGCCTAAAATCTAAGCCCGGCACAGCCCACGTGCGTGTTGTGTTGTGCCACATACCTTACCGAAACGTGTTCATGTCGTGCCGTGCCGTGATGTACGGACACGTGTTGTGCCCGTACCGTACCTCGTGCCGCCCGACCCATTGGCCATCTCTACCTGGACTATTGCTCAGGCTAGTTTCTTATAAAACCAAAGGGTCAAATGCTAAAGACTCGTTATTTTCGTAGTTGTTCCTTTTTTTTTTTTTTGACGAGAAGATGTTCTTTTTTAGAACTAGATTTAGGGAGTCATCCACCATATTTGCCGTAATATGATGTGGGGCTGTGAGCTGTCATTCAAGGGGCTTCAATGGAGTGTGGGATGTAGGAGGAAAGTTGGAATCTATAGTGGTAACTGGCTGCCACGTCCTATTACTTTTAGGCCTATCCCCCGCCAACTTTGCCTAGTAATTCTGTAGTCGTAGATTTGATTTTAGATAGGAATTACTAGAATGCACTTATAATATGCCAACATTTTTTAAACATGGATGTTGAACATATTTTAAAGATTAAACTGCCGCATCAATCTTGCGAGAATAGAATTTTATGGCATTATGATAATTAAGAAAAGTATTCTATAAAGTTAGGATATAATTTAGCTGTGAAGTTACATGACTCAAAATGTATTGTGTCTTCAGGCGAAGATTCATGAGGGTGGCAAGTTGTTTTGAATTAATTGTTCTTCCTAAGGTACAAAATTTTACATACAATGTGATAGAATTTGGAATCTGATTCATCTTTTTTTCATTTACAGATCGGTTAATATATACAGCAAAAAGAAACAAACTTTTGTTACAGATCCTAAAAATAGGAGTTGTTGAAACTAAGCTAACTAATCTTCGGAATCAATTTTAAACAATATACAAACAAAAGAATTATTCAAATTAAAATCCCGATTGTTAGGAAGATGAAAATCTTCCCCTCAAGATGGAGAGCGGGAGAGAATTCCAATCTTGAGTTTTAGTTGTAAAAACTACTGACGTGGAAGAGCCTTTGTGAGTGCATCTGTTATCTGGTCTACTGAAGAAATATGAAGGACACGAAGAGCACCAGCTTGCACTTGATCACGAATAAAATGGAAATCAATAGCAACATGTTTCATTCTTAAATGGAAGACTAGATTTGAACATAATTATTTGGCCCTAATGTTATCACAATAAATTATTGGACGGCAAGAGAACACAATACCAATATTTGAAAGTAGATAGCAAATCCACTTGATTTTAGCAACAGAGCGATATTTAGCCTCGGTGGATGATCTAACGAAGGTCCTCTGCTTTTTAAAACTCCAAAAAACGGGATTTCTGCCAAGATAAACTACATAAGCACCTGTAGATGAGAAAGTTTTTTGGGATTATGTGCTCTTTTAAAGTATATTAATTTATTTTCTGATTAATAAAATATTTGAGATATTTTTCAATTGCATAAATATATTGAATAAGATCTGTTTAATCATATTATATGTATTTATATAATCATTATATGGATTCACCGAAGACATAAATACAAGTTATCTTAAGATTAAATAAATTAAGTTCGCAGTTGATAAATACAGTTGGGCGCTCTATTTATGTATAGACTATAGTAAATTCATTGAATGATTTGTCTTAATCATGTATGAATTTACTGATGTAGTTTGACTACATTGAGCTGAATCACATATGAGATTTAATTAACCTTGAAATGACTGTCAGACTTATTAAATCTCATAGACACTGATTTTACTATAATCATAATCTTGAGTTAGTTATAATTTCATGATTGTAATTGTTATTACATTTGATTTACCAATGGGCACGACACACACTTGTAGTCAAGATTACCCGATATCTTGGTAGGAGTAATTATGAGTATTGGAGTTATAGATTAATAATATAGAATTTAAACAATACATCTTTTGATAGATTTTCGGCACTTGATCATAGAATTCTCTGGCTAGAGGGTGTCAACATATTTAGTATGTTGAAAATGATCATTAGAGAAAACCAGTAAGTATCAAGGAATAAGATGTAATCAAATTGGTTGGACAGTTGAGATATCGATTTAATTAACAATGTGATACAAAGGATTATGCAGTAAAGAAATCAATGTGGCTTGGGACGAATTATTATTAGAGCATCTAATTATGGAGGTCAGTTCTAATCTTTTAGTGGAGTAGATTTGGAATTAAATAATTAGGCTAGTTTAATTACAGATCTAATTATTGTAACCACTATTGTATGTTCCTAAATAATCCCCAGGTTAGCTCATTTAATTGACTGCACCACTACTGGATTAATAAGCAAGATAACTAGCTATTTAGGTCAAGAACCTAAGTATATCATTTAGTGGGAGGCTCTATTTAATATACTTATTTGTAAGGGGCCTTATATTATTTTACAAGGTGGGCATCCTATAGAAAAGCAAATTACATGACTTTTGTTTTTTATTTTTAGAATCTAGGATTTCACTAAAGGGAGATATAAAAAAGCTTATTTTCTCTAAAAAAAATAGTGAGAGCCATATTATACAGATCAGAGAAAAAGATTTTTTCTTTCTAATTTTGAGAGAAAATTTTTTTCCTACTAGTTGTTTTAGTAGTGATAAAGGCGCCGACACGTCAAGTGCAGATCAAACCTGAGTTATAACCTGGAAGATCATTGGTGACGGATCATGATCTAACAAGTGTGGTGGTGGCGGATCATGATCTAACAGACGTGGTGGTGACAGATCGTGATCTGGGATCCTAAATCACTTTCTCGGATTGTCAAGGTACGATTTCTAGATTAGAATTCCTATATATTGTCTGAGATCGGTCCTAAAAATTTTATAAAAAATTTAAAAATTTGATTTTTCTCCAACAAAAGTATCTCTATCCCCTACCCAATCCGCATCAGAAAATGTATGTAGACTAAGAGAAGAATCACGATAAATTTGTAAGCCATCATTTATGGTGCCAACCAAATAACAGAGAAGGCGTTTAACATAAAACCAATGCTCAGTGCTTGGGCAATGCATGTATTGAGACAATTTATTAACAGCAAAGGCAATGTTGGGTCTCGTAATAAGTAAATATTGAAGGCCGCCCATTACTGTTCTGTATTGAGAATGGTCTGATAAAGACGAACCTGATTGTAAAGTAAGAGAATGACTGGTTGGCATTTGAGTGAGAATAGGTTTCGCTTCATGCATTTGAACTTGAGTTAAAAGATATTGAATGTAGCGTTTTTGAGAGAGTAGCAAACCATTTTCGTTATGGACCACTTTAACACCGAGAAAGTAAGTTAACAAGCCAAGATCCTTAATGGGGAATCGATGAGCAAGATCATCACAAAACGATCTATCACAATGTCATCAACATAAACAAGGAGATACAAAATATGGTCATCAACATAAACAAAGAGATACAAAATATAGCCATCAACATTAAAGACAAAGAGAGAAGCGTCAGCTTACAAATTCTTAAAACCAGATAACAAAAGAAAATTTTAAGTTCCTGATACCATGTTTGAAGAGCTTGTTTCAGGCCATAGATAGTTTTTTTTGAGTTTTCATACATGGTTGGGTTGTCTAGTTTTTTTGAGTTTGCATACATGGTTGGGTTGTCTTTATCTATAAAACCTGGTGGCTGAGACATGTATATATTTTTCAATAAATTACCTTGAAGAAAGGCATTGTTGACATCTAGTTGTCGTAAGGACCAGTCGTAACTTACAGCGATGGTAAGTACAGTTCGAATGTTGGTTGGTTTAACCACAGGGTTGAGTGTATCTGTCTAATCTATTCCTAGTTGTTGATGAAATCTCTTTGCAACCAAACAAGCCTTGAACTTATCAATAGAACCATCAAACTTCCGTTTAGTTCAAAAAATCCATTTACATCCAACTAAATTTTGACTTGTATTAAGTGGTACCAACTCCTATGTTCTATTCTTGACCAATGCATCATACTCCTCAGACATAGTACGACGCCATTTATGATCTTTGAGGGCTTGAGTTATAGTGGTTGGTTCAAGGTTAACGGATTTGGTTAATTGGGTATGATGGTTCATTTTTTTTAAAGGTTTGTAGATGTTGTTCTTAGCTTAGGTGGTTATTTGGTGGGTTGTTTGTGTGGTGGACTGGTGAGTAGTGTTTGGAAGGATAAGTTCAGACAAATGAGGTGAAGGTGAAGGTTCAGGTGAGAAGGTTGGTGGTGAAACTTCGTTGGGCAATTGTGGAGGAGCATGCACTGTAGATGATGAATTGAATGGTTCCTGCTAGGGTGAGACAGAGACACAAATTGGTGGGGGAACCCAAGTGGTGATAGATGTGGACTGGGGACAAGGTAATTGTTGGGATAGATTGGTGAAAGGAAATAAAGTTTCAAAAAATTTGACATGGCGAGAAACATAGATTTTAGTGGGATGTATATGGTCTAACCCATGGGTAACAGAGACAACCAAATACTTTGAGTTTGGAGTAGTTAGGGGTGGTCCAAAAAATATTTTCATATGGAGCAGAGAGATGAAGGGTAAGGGTTGGCATACGATTAATTAAGTAGACTTCTGTGGCAAATGCATACGACCAACAAGTTAAATGAATAAATGCATGAGATAGTAATGCAAAGCTTGTTTAAACAATGTAAAGGTGTCTTCTTTCGGAAAAGGTATTATGTTCAGGTGTATGGGGTGAGGTAGTGAGATGAGAAATTCCATTGGATGAAGGAAAAATGGTAAGAGCTTTGTAAAAGCCATTTGAGGGTATGTTCCAATCTTTTATTGTTGTGCAATCTGTTGGTGGAAGCTATGAGCAGCCAAATGGTGTTTTATTTGTTGAGAAATAGGAGGTTGGCTTGTGGAATCGTAATTCACAAAAGTGATGGATTTGGTATGGTTAAGGGATTGATTAGGGTGTTTTTCAAATGATGTGGATATTGCAGAGGCTGAACTTCTTCGCTTTGGCATACGATTTGTTAGGGAGATTAGATTGTCTCCATTAGTGATTGAGTTAGATTTATTGTGGGTTACTCAATTTATTTCAGGCATATATCATACATGTAGAAAGTTATTTTTAATTATTTTAGAGGTACAAACACTAATTTCAACATAACATAACTTCAAAGTTTAGCATATCCTAAAATGTTGTAATCATACTTCTGATATATTAGCTAAATTTGTTTTTAAATGCTCTATATATTTAGTTTGGTTGGAGAATTATCTAATTTTTTTTTATATATTGTTATCTTCAATTTAGTCTTTAAAATATAATTCTTGCTTTCATTAAAAAATAAAAAAATCATATTGTGATTCATATAACCTTCCTAAAATTTGTCCTCAAAATTTAGGGTGGATTTTTTTTTTTTTTTGGGATCATGTACATGATGTTTTTCATTTTAGATTCTATGAAGAGAATGAGTGCCTCAATTTGAAGAAAAATATTAGAGTTTTTTTAATTTCTTTAACTTAACTACTTCTTTTACGAAATAGGAAAAAAGAAAATGTGGCAGTATAAACGTCTCCACAAGAAAACATAATCAAAATCACACTTGCTTAATGAGCATGCCGCCATCAATGAACCTAATGATGGACGCGACGAGGAAAAATCCACTCGTTAAATCGGTTTTTCTTTTTCTTTTTCTTTTTTCTTGTAAGCCACCCGGACAATTTAAAATAGTGGAGACTAATGAGATTATCCACTTTGTGATAGGAAATTTTCATCTCCAATTCTTTATTTAATGGCCGCTTGCATTTCCTCAACAGACTATTATCACTCTCTTTTTTATTATAATTACTAGTAAATTTACATGATCTCTCATTTGTTTTATAGATTATTATTTTTTAATATTAAATAACTATTTTTAAGTTGCTATAAATTATATCATACATGTAACTTAAGAGCTGCTTATTTTCATTTTAAATGTTTTTTTTTGTGAAATTGTGCCCAACAACCTAATAAACATTTCTATTGACGTAGGTTCGTTACAGCTTCGGGCATGTCCCCTCGAAAATTGAAATGGTCAAATTTCTAATTAAAAATTCTCAACAAAGTAATATATTAACGGTTGTCAATCACAAAAAATAATATATTAACGGTTGTGCAGGGCCCGGTAAATCAGTTGTCAATCACAAAAAATAATATATTAACGGTTGTGCAGGACCGGTAAATATGATTAACTTTGCGAAAGCTAAGCTGATTGTGATTGTTCATTATCATAAACTTTTTATCCGGGATTTGTAACTAACAGATGATCCAAAAATAATTTTTTTATAATATTTTAATTATTTGACAAATAACAAATTGAATCATAAAAAATAATAGTAGGTTAATGTAAGTTATAAATGATATAATTTAGTAAGGCCCATCAGGTCATTAGTGTAACTGCTCGTTTCGTAATTAAATGTTCATTTAGCTTTTATATTTACAAAAAAATTATCTTAAGTCTCCCATTTTGTTAAATATGTTATATTCTTACTTTTTTAATTTTACAATAATACTCTTACAATAATATTTTTAGAAATATTAATAAAAAGAAAAAATTGATAATTTATTAAATTAGCTTTGAAAGTAACATAAAAATTTACACAAACTTTTGTATTATTATTGTAATTTTAGGATTAATTTGGTAAATTATTTTTTTATAAAATAACTATTAGTGATATTATTGTAAGGATATTAAATATTGCTTTAAGTTACCTAATATTAATTAATTAGTAATATTTTTGCACAAGTACAAAATACTCTAGTTCTTTCACACCAATATTTATTGTTTAATTTGCTAATAAATAACTATTGATTAGTTTGATAATTAACTTTTTGATAGATAAATTTATTGATATCAAGAATATTGTTAGAAGGGTATTATTGTAAAAAGAAAGAAAAAGTAGGGATAGTAATATAATATATTTAACTGTAAAGATATTTTTAGATTTTTTTAAAAATATAAGAACAAAACATGTCATTAACTACTAAACGAATATATACCCTCATCATTATGTTTTAGATGAAGAAAATTGTCCAATTTATCCCACCTGTAATAATAATATAAAGCTATTGCTGCTACCACTATCTTGAGCTGAACTGATTGGTATTTTAAATCAATTGCGGGACCAAACAATGAATTGAAAACCCTTATCAGTGATCTTTGCGCGTGTGAAATTTGAGGTCGATGTATCAATTACAGCTCATCTTGATACAATGATTCTTATATTAATCTGCATTGACTTAGTAAACAATTATACACAGTCGATATTACCCAACATTTCGCCTTCCCTAGTAGCTAACGAACTTCGAAGTTTATCAAACCCAATACAATCAATATCAGCGACTTCTTCTAAGTTCAAATTACAAGATAGCGTCAGCAAGTAGACCGCAGATATTAGGTCCTATTTTCCATGTATCATCCAAATGTGAACTACACGTCCAAGAACCAAGAGCAAGCAAAACATACAAGTTATGTAATAATGAAAACGTTTAGGCGTACAAACCCGCAATTTATAAAGGATGGGTTCTTATTTTTGCATCAAACTATTCATACCTGCTCTTGGGGCGGCCGAATTAATGGATTTTTTTTTTTAAATTAGCTACAGGAGTTAAACTCCTGGAGAGATAGTAGTTAAAATTTGTATCTGAGCTTTGCCTATCCGTATGCAATGTAGCTTGATTTGTAGGCTTATGTCTCTCTTCATATTTGTGCAGACAAATATTTTCTCAATTTTAATTTAAAAGGGACAGTTCGGTAATAAGAATCAGATAATAATAGAATCAAAACAATAAACCAAATGATTGATTGTCTCCCTCTTATTTATTTACTTGATAAAATAGATTTATATTGCCAATCAACAAGAAAAAGATTTATTGACTCAGTGTTTGCTAATCATTATTCCCAAAATTATGTTAATTGCATCATTTTTTTTTTTTATGTTTCAAATGCTTGTATAAATTGAGTCTTTGTACTCATGGATGAATAAGAGTGAAATTTATATTTGTTTTTCAAAACTATGTTTCAAGGGACATGTAAAGGACGAATATAATTTTTTAGCTTCCTATCTTTTCAGAATTTGATCTTGGTTGCTTGAATATTCCTGAAGAATATTGTTCAAGTTTGCACTGAAAAAAGATGTCAATGATTGAAATTCAAGGATTCTTTTTATAAAAAAAAATTTTCCGCTCGGGGGGACTAAAATAGAATTTCAGTGTTTCTTACGCTCATTGCTTTCCCAGCCAAATGTACATTTTCTTAAGGGTAATGAATTTTATTTTATTATAGCAGTCAGTTCAGGTTAGGAGTAAGAAACTTAGAAATTTTCTCTGAAAATTTCCCGCCATGCATACGAGCATGAAGCATCAGAGTAGAAGAAAATGAATTGCAGTCAATGCCCATCAGGTTCCACTCTTAAAATTTTATCATCTACTGGCAATTGTCAACCGTTTGAAAAAGGTCAAAAAAATAAATAAACAAATAAACAATTTCCGAATTCGTATCTCAAGCAATTTCCATCTGAATTCGTATCTCAAGCAATTTCCATCTCCAGGTTCTATATATAGGTGAAGCCAAGATAGCAAGTATATAGTGCAGGTTCTTGAAAGCTTCGAGAGCTTACACTTAGCCACGCATAATGTGGATTCTCCTCAAGGTTTTTCTTCTTTTTATATGGCTTCACTGTTCATCCAACAATGGCGCCTATGCGAACGACAACGACTTCACCCACAGTCACGTTGTTTCAGTCAGTGCTCTATTACCACCAACTATTTGCAACCGCACACGCACAGCTTTGCCCAAAGGTTCTTATATAATACACACACACACGGTTTTGATTTTCTCCTGTAATTGTTTTTATAATCATAAATATTAGCACGAACTAAATGCTATGTTTCCGCATGCATATCAAGGTCCCGGCAAGGCATCTCTAGAAGTAGTAAGCAAGTACGGCCCATGTTCTAGGCTGAATGAAGGGATGAGTACACACACTCCCTCTCTGCGTAAAGGCCGACAACGACTCCATTCAAGGCGTTTGCAGAAAGCCATTCCTGACAATTACTTTAAGTCAACGTCGTTTCAATTCCCTGCCAAGATTAATAATACAGCGTTAGATGAGTACTATATTGTAGTCGCCATTGGGGAGCCGAAACAGTATGTATCTCTCCTTCTGGATACCGGTAGCGACCTCACTTGGACTCAATGCAAGCCCTGCATTCATTGCTTTCAACAAAGGGACCCGTTTTTTGATCCAACCAAGTCCAAAACGTTTTCCAAAATCCCTTGTAACTCCACAACGTGCAGGATAGTCCGTAAATTAATTCCTCCAAATGTTCAAGGTTTACTAATTTGTTCCTTTTTCATCATCAAAATTAAGTTGTGATTTACACGTTTATTATTTTTTCTCATATTTAAGATGCTATCATCAGAAGTTATTGAATAACAATACATAAGCAATTAAATCTAAACATCTATAAAGTGTTATAAGTTTACACCTGGTAGAAGATTATTAAAAAAATAAGAACAAATAAGATTAGCTATAGATCCAAATTCCATACATATAGTAGAAATAATAGGAGTTTTTCTTTTTTCTTGTTAATAAATGCAGACAATTGCAGTTCCGAGGAATGCCCTTACAACATTGCATACGTTGACCACACAAGCGATGGCGGGTTTTGGGCGATTGATAGGATAACCATACAAGAAGCCAACAGAGATGGGTACTTTTCATGGTACCCTCTTCTGTTGGGATGCAGCAATAATAGCACCGACGAGGAAAATGGAGCGTCAGGAATTATGGGTCTCGACAGAAGTCCGATATCCATAATTTCACAAACTAGTACAAGCTACTTCTTTTATTGTCTACCTTCACCATATGGCTCCACAGGATATATAACCTTTGGTAGACCTGATGCTGTGAATAGTAAGCTCATAAAATACACTCCAATAATCACTACTCCTGAACAGTCTGAATTTTACGATATTACCATCACTGGAATAAGTGTTGGTGGGGAAAGACTTCCGTTTAATTCTACGTATATTACTCAGTTTAGAACCATAATCGACTCGGGCAACGAAGTCACGCGTCTTCCTCCACCCATATACACAGCTCTGAGGTCTGCATTTCGTAAAAGGATGAGGAAATATAAGAAGACAACAGCAGATGATGAAGATGGTTTTGATACATGTTATGATTTGAGAGCTTATGAAACTGTTGTTGTACCAAAAATTACTTTCCACTTCTTCGGTGGCGTCGACCTTGAACTGGACGTGAGGGGGACACTGGTTGTCTTTTCTGTGAGCCGAGCGTGTTTAGCCTTCGCTATATCTCCTTCGGATGCTAATTTTATTAGTCTTGGGAATGTTCAGCAGCGAGGGTACGAAGTGCACTACGATGTTGCCGGGAGGAGGCTTGGCTTTGGTCCTGGAAACTGCAGTTAAATAAAAACAATTTATGTGTGTATGTTTTAAAGCGTGATATACTAGATAAAATTGAGTGTGATGAGGTGAATGAGCCAAGTGTGCTTAGGCTCATGATATGTACTTTTTAATAAGAATGCGCGCTTAATTTCAGTTTGAATTTTGGGGTTTGGACTATAGTGTTAATTTGCCTTTTGCGTTTTATTATCTCGATATCGTTCTTGAGTGCAAGTTCTTGGTCTTGGGGATTCCATTTGTAAGTTTCAACAATGTAAACCCAACAACTAATATATATTCTTTTTTAATGAACCTGGACTTAATTAGCCAATTAATGTGTAAACATACAACAAATAATAATAATAATAATAATATGAAAATAAATAAACAGTTTAAACCTTTATTTATAAGAAACAGTAAAATTTTCAATATGAATTCAATTTTCAATTAGTATTTTGTGTTCGTTTAGAAATTAACATTGAAAAATTTGTTAGGAATGTCAAGGGCATTTACTTCACATAGAGAAGGTGAACATAGAGCACTACAGCAGCAAAAGTGGTTTGGCTAATGTCGTTGCTCCTAGAACTAAAGCTGCAACTCATCAAAAACAAGGATTTAGTGTGATGTCAACCCGAGTGCCATTGCCTTGGTAGAAAATCAAGTGTTTGATGAAATGAATCAGGTGCTCGATCAAATGTCTCAACTGAAATCTCGGCAACACTGATTGAAATAGTGACTAAGAATAAAGGATGTGATTTCGGATGATGACATCATGTGGCTAGCCAATAAAACAAGTATCAGCAGTCGCTTGTAAAGGACAGAGAATTATGGACATTTGATCAAATTAGTTTTAGCATTGGTGTTGATGCCGAAATCCGGATGGGTTGGCTAGTGACTCAATCTCAGATCCCTGCATCAGTATTAGATTTGTTTGGTGGGAAGCTGCTGGTTGATCTCCATGAAGGATTTTCTATGAGCAGATACTCTATGAGCAGATTATCCGCGAGCAGAGAACCTGTGAACCTGTGAGCACAAATAACAGTCAGGAGGCGCCGGAAGTTTTTCCGGCGTAAACCCTCCGACGCTCAAGTCAGTGATTTGGGTCTACTTGGGAAAAACCCATACCACAATTCATGTGGCTTAATTATGAATGCTTTAAACAAAAAGCTTTAAGTAAATTTATCAGAAAATAATCCAAGATAATTCATCCTAACGGGAAAGAAATCATGAGAGAAGTTCTCCAAATCAGAGAGAAAGAGATCCTTCTAGAGAGCGAGAGAGAGGAAAAAAGAGAGCCCCCCATGCGTGATGTTCTTGGGGGTTTTATAAACACCCCACACCCATGACCTTAGATCGTGGCCATAACCAATAACTGGTCGACTTTGTGCCCTGATTTTCGGAGGAGGTTTTGTGGTGGTTTATTTGACTGAGTCTTGTTTTCTGGTCATCACCTGGTCAAAGTGGTCTGCTCGAGGTCATCAAGATTACCACCAGTCGATGTAGTCGCTCACCGTAGTCTCATTGTTCATTAAGTGGTCTGCTCACTGGGCGGTCTCACACAGGCGGTATGCTCACCAGGGCAAGATGCCACCCCGTGCCGGTATGCTCACCAGGCCGCTCGCTCACCACCGTCTGCTGCTCACCGGGCGGTATGCTCCTGTCACTCACCCGGGCGAGTCTGCTCACCAGGCGGTATGCTCACCAAAGGTTGCTCACCAGCGGTCACTCACCAAAAGTTCTGCTCACCAGTGGTCACTCACTGAAATGGGCGGTATGCTCACCGTATGCTCACCAGCGGTATGCTCACCAGCGGTCTCCGCTCACCACGCGGTCTCCGCTCACTCACGGCGAGCCTGCTCACCACGCGGCCCGCTCACCACGCGGCTCGCCACCTGCGCAACTGCTCACCGGCGCCTCTTGCTCACCAAAGTGTCTAGGTGTTGCTTATATTTTACTCAGAGGAGAGCACGATAATGTATGAGCAAACACCTTATCTTGGTCACTTCATTCTATTCCCCAAACACCAGTCCCCCAGTTTCTAGTGTTGAGAGTGAAATGAATCAATACTAGAAACTATAAAATCTATAGTTTTACAAACTTAAAACCCTAAGCAACTCATTTGCTTAATTTGCTAACCACACCATAGGTGAGCAGGTATTGTATGTCTAATGACTTATCTAGGGTAAGTTTCAAAACTGTTAACATTTTACTGACTTAAGCAATTTAGCTTAATCTTGGTTGGGCAAGAGCAGAAGACTTTGACTACGTCTCACTACGAGGAGGTTTGGAGACTTTAAGTCTTTTACTTGCCTTAGAAACTTTTTGAAATTTTGTGGTCTGCTCACCTTCACATGGTCGAGCAGGTTCTGGCGAGCTTGGCTTCATGTCTCGCCATAAAACAGGCTTTGAGACTTTGGAGCCTTTGCTTGTGTCTGCTCACCTTCACATGGTCGAGCAGGTTCCGATGAGCAGGTTCTGGCGAGCTTGGCTTCCTGTCTCGCCATAAAACAGGCTTTAAGACTTTGCTTGCGTCTGCTCACCTTCACATGGTCGAGCAGGTTCTGATGAACAGGTTCTGATGAGCAGGTTCTGGCGAGCTTGGCTTCCTGTCTCGCCATAAAACAGGCTTTGAGACTTTGGAGCCTTTGCTTGCGTCTGCTCACCTTCACATGGTCGAGCAGGTTCTGATGAGCAGGTTCTGGCGAGCTTGGCTTCCTGTCTCGCCATAAAACAGGCTTTGAGACTTTGGAGCCTTTGCTTGCGTCTGCTCACCTTCACATGGTCGGCGTGTTCTGATGAGCAGGTTCTGGCGAGCTTGGCTTCCTGTCTCGCCATAAAACAGGCTTTGAGACTTTGGAGCCTTTGCTTGCGTCTGCTCACCTTCACATGGTCGAGCAGGTTCTGGCGAGCTTGGCTTCCTGTCTCGCCATCGAGGAGGCTTTGAGACTTTGGAGCCTTTGCTTGCGTCTGCTCACCTTCACATGGTCGAAAGGTGTTCTGGCGAGCTTGGCTTCCTGTCTCGCCATCGAGGAGGCTTTGAGACTTTGGAGCCTTTGCTTGCCTTAGAAAATATTAATAAACTTTATTTATAAACTTTCTTTAGCCTCTTAGTGCTAGCCTATAGCTCTCCTTTTATAAATTATTCTCATATTGAGCAAGTTTCAAGAAATCAAGCTGATTTAGTTATACCGTTAGCCCTAATATGAGCACAATTAATTTAATGAATATAAGGTATCCTCATATCATATAGCAAGACTTAGAGAAATAATTAAATTTTCATAGAAAAAATTACTTGTAAAAATATAACTTCTGACCTGTTTGATTCCCCGCAAACGTGTGCCTTGAATGTGCTCTCACCTGAGGTTTTTGCTTCCTTTTTAAACATGCTCATCTATTGATGCGCTGTAACATTCTGATTTGCTTCGATTAGATGAAAATTGATAGAGACAAAAAATTGGCTTCTCGTACCGGTCCCCACAGACGGCGCCAAATGTTGATGCCGAAATCCGGATGGGTTGGCTAGTGACTCAATCTCGATCCTGCATCAAAGATTAGATTTGTTTGGTGGGAAGCTGCTGGTTGATCTCCATGAGCAGAATTTCTATGAGCAGATACTCCATGAGCAGACTATCCGCGAGCAGAGAACCCAGTGAACTCCGTGAACTGTGAGCACAAATAATAACTTGATCGAGGCGCTTTAAGTTTTTCCGCGTAAACCCCTCCGACGCCTCAAGTCGATGATTTGGGTCTACTTGGGAAAAACCCATACCACAATTCATGTGGCTTAATTATGAATGCTTTAAACAAAAAGCTTTAAGTAAATTTATCAGAAAATAATCCAAGATAATTCATCCTAACGGGAAAGAAATCATGAGAGAAGTTCTCCAGTCCCTAGAGAGAGAAAGAGATCCTTCTAGAGAGAGAGAGAGGAAAAAAGAGAGCCCCATGCGTGATGTTCTTGGGGTTTTTATAAACACCCCACACCCATGACCTTAGATCGTGGCCATAACCAATAACTGATAGACTTTGTGCCCTGATTTTCGGAGGAGGTTTTGTGGTGGTTTATTTGACTGAGTCTTGTTTCCTGGTCATCACCTGGTCAAGGTGGTCTGCTCGAGGTCATCAAGATTACCACCTGGTCGAGGTAGTCTGCTCACCAGGCGGTCTGCTCACCAGGCGGTCTGCTCACTGGACATCTCTCGCACCACCAGCGGTATGCTCACTGTGCGTCTGCTCACCAGGCGGTATGCTCACCAGGCAGTCTGCTCACCACGTGGTCTGCTCACCACGCAGTCTGCTCACCAGGCAGTTTACTCACCACGCGGTCTGCTCACCACGCGGTCTGCTCACCACGCGGTCTGCTCACCAGCGATCGCTCACCGGCATCTGCTCACCAAAGCGTCTAGGTGTTGCTTATATTTTACTCAGAGGAGAGCACGATAATGTATAAGCAAACACCTTATCTTGGTCACTTCATTCTATTCCCCAAACAAGTATCAGCAGTCGCTTGTAAAGGACAGAGAATTATGGACATTTGATCAAATTAGTTTTAGCATTGGTTTACAGCTGGAATTTTACAATACTTATCGAAGAAGAAACAATACTTGTATAATAAACTTGTGAAGCGAATGAAATTAGATGGGCTGCATTTTTACAACTTATACGTGCGTAATTTTGAGCTCAGCTTTGCGCACACTATAGATCTCTCAGGCATATTCTAAAGTTATGCCCAATAAAGATAATGCTCTCCTTTCCTTTTCAGCTTTCAAGTTTCAGCATATTGGATTGAATGGTGTCAAATTTACTGTTTTTTAAGAATAAGCAGGACTGATATTGGCCCCATAATAGTGGTTACAAATTTGTATACCCCCTAACTATTCAATCATGGAGCAAAAGATTTTTTTCTCGTTAGTGATGTATGCTTTACTTATGAAAGTGTAAAACAGAAGACTAGGTCCAGATTTTTTCAGCCACAATGTCATATTCTAATTAAAAATTGACTAACTAGCACATGTTGTCAGGCCAACTATTTTTATAGTGCAAATTTTTGTTATAGACTAATATTTAATGTAAGTTATATTGTCAAATTTTTTTTAGAAAAAAAATTATTTTAATATAATTAAATTTAATTTAAAAATTAAATATTTCAGTTATTCAAGAATCGAGGACATTTGGGATCTCTTCACTACTACAAAACCGATCATTTCTGATAGAATTATTCTGTCACAAATAATGTTACTGACAGAATTATTTTTTGTCACAAAAGCCACAGTAAGAATGTTGTGACAGAATCTTTATTGATTTGTGACAGAAAATAATTGTTAAGAAACAGTGTTAAAAATATTCTTTCACACGTGGCAACTTATGTGTATAGTATTTTGTTGATGTGGCATCCTATTTGGCAATTGAGTTGGCATATTTGGTCCCACAATTGGCTGACATGTTAATTATAATTTTTTTTTAATGTAACTGATGTGGAATCTGACATATTTGTACATGTGGAATAATTTGCAAACGTGGCATATGATGTGGCTAGTAATGTTATGGTAACGTGGCATTCATTTCTGTCACAAGTGGATGATAGATTTTTGTCATGGTGGGAAATATATTCTGTCACATGTGTATGATAGATATTTTTCAATTTCAATTATCCTCTTTTTACAATTCCTAAATAATAAAATTCTAAAATAAATCCATTACAATTTTCTTTTAAAAATACAAATTGGTTCAGTAAATCACATAATAAATTTTTATAAATTATCATCCAACATACATATATTTATATCTAGTATTCCAAAATATAAAGTAGAAGATAAATTCAATCCAGGTAACAAACACATACATTGATCAGTTAACTAAGAGATAACTACAAAAAATATACAGCTTAAAATATTGCAATTGACTCCAAAAAGAAACATCAATGTATGTTAATCGCCTGATCACCAGTAGCATATATAACTAATGCACAACAGCAACAAGTTCCTGCATACATAGAAATAAAAGAAAATGCATCAACGTAATGAAATTTTGAAATGCTGCTTGGTTACAAATACATCAATGTACATCAATCTTTAAATGAACCAAATTTTATTCATAATATGCTTACAAATTGTCCCCCCCGCTCCCCCTGCGCGAAAACAAAGCATACACAACATCAACCAACAATAAAACGTACATAAGCATTAGCCAACAAAAATATGTAAATAGAAACCTAAAAAAGCCTAAGCACTTAGAATGCTTACAAATATTAAAAAACGTTAGTTAACAACAAAGTCAAACTATTCTATTGCCTATAAACTGTAATATTCTAATTAATACAAATATATTTAAAGAAAAATGGAAATGAGGGAATAATTATTTATAAAAACTAAAGTGAATATTTGATACCTAATACTCTCTTTTGTATATTCGTAGTATGAAAAAGCCAACTTTCAACCGATAATTATATCACATACCTGAAATAATCACAACTTTTCCAAGACAAAAGATGCCCACTCCTTACGGATTTCATCAATCTCTTCTTCATTATAAGTTTTCTTTCCAAAGAACTATAAACAAATTCAAATAAATTAGCTATTATATAAATATAGTACTACATCATAAAAAATGCACACTTACATCTTCTTTTAGCACATTATTATCAGCAATGATATCTTGCATATAGGACATGACATAAAACCCGCATTCGACATTGCCGGGTTGTTTCGGTGCCTAAAAAATTATTCAATTAACTGTATGTTAAGAATATTTATCATTTGAACTCAAATGTGCATGATAATTAATAATTAATTACTTTTACCTTTAATGTAGCCCAATTAACTTTAACTTTATTGCTTGAAGCTGATTCTTTAACATTAAGTCTTGCCATGACACTGCAGAATGTATGATTATCCGTGGTAGAAAATGTCAAAACATACCTTTAATGTCATAAACATATGTAGAAACATATAAAATATCGCTTACTTATTCAAAAGAAGCCTTAGATCCATATGCATTGGTTGTTGCATTGGATCCAAATAGTATATTGTATTAGAATCCATGTCAATAACAATAAGGACCCAATGAAATCTACAACAAATCAAACTTTAATTTTAGTAAAGGATTTTCTTAAAAAAGTAATGTGATTAAATAAAATAATAAAGCTCAAGTACTTACTTAGGATTATAAGGCATGAAGCATAACTGTCCAGATTGAATTCTTTCCAATTGGGATACAATGATTTTCGTTCTATCAATTCGAGATTTATTGGTATTTGCTCGACCAGCAAGCGAGACAGCAGCCGGATTTATGAATTTATACTTCATCGTCATCCCAATCCTCTTTAGTTCCTCATATAACTTCCTGTGCAAATGAAAATTTAATAAGTTATACAATGATTTTCGTTCTAGGAACGATAGGAAAATACCATAGGACCTTTGCAGGAACCTTCAGTTTTTTTTTATCTATGTGCTTACTTTGATTCTTCCACCTTGATTGCCCACAGGAAGGGCATTCAACAAGACTCTCGTAGTTCTTTCGATAGAGAATACAATCATTGGGACATGCATGTATTTTCTCATACTGCACACCCAATACACTCATTGTTTTTTTAGCCTCATAAATTGATAAAGGTAATAGATTATGTTCTGGAAAAATGTCTTGAAGGCAAATGAGCAATTCTGAAAAACTTTTATCTGACCACCCATATTTCCCTTTTACATTGTACAATTTCAACAAACCAGATAACTTTGTATATTTAGTGCAACCAGGATATAAAGGCTTCTCAACATCTTCTAATAAATCCCTCAATGACTCAACATCATTATCAGAATATCTAAATGCATCATGCACCATTTCAACAGTGGCAGCAAAGTCATTATTGGTATTTTGGTCATTATAGTGGTCTTCGCATGAGAATGTTGTCTTCTCTCCATGCCAAGACCAATCTGTATAATTTCCATCAATACCATTCACAAATAGATGATCTACTACCTCTCGAGGTGTTCGATATATCATGTTCACACATTTTTCACATGGTCATCTTATAAAGTTAGGGTTATCAGAATTTTTTATGGCATACTTAATGAAGCTGGCAACCCCTTTTTCATAAGCAATAGACTATCTATTGGATGACATCCATGATTTATCCATTGTATGGAGTAGAAAATATCTCCCTGAAAAGACATGATATATTTAATTATTTTAATTAATTTAATGAATACTAATTATATAACCGGAGTAGAAAGATAAAAAAAATTGAAGTAATAGTAATAATAGTGGGAGCCATTTATTTGGAATGTAAACTTTCTTATATTAAAAACAAGAGATCTAAGGCTTGACTCACATAGGTGGGAAGAGAATAATTGGGTTGCCATTACATTAAATAAAATAAAAAAAATAATAGTATTATTAGGTAGTACGTCCTTACTGTTTCTATATTAGTCATTAATTATTATTTTTCCAAATAAATCATGAAAACAACAATTTTGGATATTTGAATATAAGAAATCATTGTTTAAGAACATAGTTTATATAATAGGTGCTTGTAGTTTTTACCCATAAAACATATTCTTTTATGAATTAGCTCTGTCACTTTAATATTTTGATACTTTGGACCAATTTTTACTATATTCTCTTTTGATTTTGAACATATTTTTTATATGAACAATTTTTATGACACTATTTTCCTTATCTTTTACTACTTTTACTATTAATTTCAGTCCAGAAAACTTTTGCTCTGTACTTGTGTACATTTTATTTTTCCAACTTTTTTTAAGGAATGAAGAACGTGGTTATAATTTGTCATGCAAAGTGTTAAGAATAAAGATGTTAATTAGTTGTACATCTTTAACTGTTACTTGATTTTCTAATAAATTCAAAACATATGAATGGTCAACTACAAAGTAAGAATTATTACTTGAAACCATATGCAAAAGGTCTACTTTGTACTAAAAGCACAAAAATAAATTATTCATCATTGTTGTATTAGTAAAGGGGTCATCTAGCATATGTTATATTTCAAACACAAAGGCAAAACTATAATTAACATACTTTGTACTAAAAGCACATAAATAAATTATTCATCATTGTTGTACTCGTAAAGCGGTCATGTAGCACATGCTATATTCCAAACACAAAGGCAAAACTATAATTAACACATAAACAAACAATATAATTAAAAATCAACATTAAATAATTCAAATAAAACGAAATAACTCAATGTAAGGGAAAATTTTCTCAATCAAATCAACTCAATTCACACAAAATAACTTATAATGAAGAAATTACCTTTTTGAAGACTAGAAGCACTGTAAAAAAAACTCCACAACTCTACAAAGCAGCAATAACCAAGACAAGCCTGAAGCCAAGAACAAAATCTCATATTATGAAACAAAACAAATATTTAACTCCACAGAGCTCAAATTTAATTGTCATTGCAAGGGAATTTTAGAAAATGCAAAAAGCTATATGTGCTAAGATAAAAATAAAATAAAATTCTTTAAAATGTAGCAAACAAACTTTAGAAAATAATTCCTCTCATTTTATTTATTCTAGTACTACTACCGTCAGCTATAATGAATCATCATTCCTTTTAATTTATGCATCTATTGAATTCTTTTTTTTCTTCTAATTGCAATACAAATGAATTAGAATATCAAATAATATTTTTTTTCTAAGTGTACTTTCTTCTAGTTATAAAAGAAAAAGGGACCACAATTTCATTAGCCAACAAAAATTCAAACACAAAGATTAGAACCACATCGATTGTGAAATAAGCCAAAAAAGAAAACCAACACTCGTATTCCGAAATAAAAAACCCAATTTAATATAAGTGGAGCTTCAAGGGACCACTATCATTGTACAAAATTACTGAAATTTTATCACAGTTTATAAATACAAAAACACAAATACGTAGTCTTTTGTCTATTAAAAACCTCAAAATGTGCAAATTTTCAAATACCCAAGAATCAAAAAGGGACCACACTCTCATTTTTAATTCAATGTGTTCCCCACAAATGTTTCCCTTAGCAACGAAGCCAAACAATTTTGCATAAAGAGACAAAAAGCTTTGCAAACCCTAGGTCCCAAAATCATCGGCACCATTAAATTTAGGCATAATCAGCACAAAAGTTAAAAAAAGAAAAAAAAAAGAGAGAGATAGAGAGAGAACTAAAAATTGATTCTGCTTTTACCTAAAATTGTAGGATAAACTTTAAAAGCTTCAGTGGGTCACGCCAATCATCCTTTGAACCATTAATTTTCTTTAACCAAAATAGAAGCTTTCGAAACTGGTCCCGAATTCCGTCTTTAAGTGCAGAGAATGGATTTTGTTTCTACCAAATTGGAGCATGAAGTATATTCTTCTTTCTTTTGTTTTTTTTTTTTGTTTTTACTGAGAATGAAGGTTTTCGAGTATAGAGAATGAGAGGAGAAAAAATTTACTAAGTTAAAATAGTTACAGCCTTTCCCTTGTTATTTAGTAAAACGACGTAGTTTACTATGTATAAAACTACACCGTTTTAATTCAGGAGAATCTTTTAATAATAATTTGTGACAAAAAAATAAAGAAATACGCGCCTAAAATTTAGGCGCCATTATATGTCACAAAAAAAAATATAATAAAATATTAATTTTTTATCTGCATACGTGGTAAAATAAGTTCTATTTAGTTAATTTATTTGACAGAATTTTGTCAAGTCTAACTAAAAGTTAAAAAATTGATGTTCTTATTTAGTGCTGATGTGGAATAAAACATAAAAAAATAAATAAATACATCGTTTATTCATGTTGAGGTAGCATGAAAATTTAATTCTATGACAAAAAATTATGCCACGAAGCACTTCAGTTATCATTCTGAGATAGAGTTCTGTCACTAATTTTTGTTAAAGTAATCAAAATTTTCAAACCTCAAGCTTCTGCCCATTTCTATCTGTCAAAAAATCTAATCTACATATATCTGTCACAAGACTTTGTCAATTCCAAACTTCTAATAACAAAATTCTGTCACAAAAACCTCATTTTGTAGTAGTGCTTATTATTATTAGGAGATCCTCATTCCCTTCTAGCAATTTTAATATAAATAAAAATATATACAAAATATTAGGAATACTTATGGGAATATGGATCCTCTTTCCTCTCTCGTTTGTCATTCCTAACAAGAATGTGTCCAGGAACTAATCAATCATGGAGCAAGATATTTTTTTTTTGTCATTTTTGGTCTATTCTTTTCTTTTGAATGTGGAAGAGTTTTATGGGTCCAAATTACATCAGCCACAACGGGAGACACACATGCGATTGAAACTTTAGAGCATCACATTAATTTCCACATTCTTGTGGTCTAGCAAGAATGTTCAACACATGGTTCCTTGAATGAAAAGGCCAAATTACTATTCATTTTTTATTTAGAGGAGAGCTTTTAACGATTTGAATTTTATTATTTAAATACTCTCAGTTTGATTTATAAAAGGCAAATCCACAATAATATAGTAATATTGTACCTACAAACTCTTATATAACTTGATATAACATTATGTCAATTCATTTGAGTGGAAATATAAAAGATAAAAATAAATCATACGGGTTGTAGTATTTTTTATTTAACTAACATGTAACACTATGTTAGTTTATTTAAAAATAATTTGTATATAAGAATTTATTGGTGTATCATTATCTATCCATAAAATTTCACACTAAAAAAATATTTTTCTTAAGTTTTTATTTAAAATATATACAAATGCCAAAGTCATAAATTATTTTCTTATTATACTGTTATATAAGTGAAGCCAAGATAGCAAATAGTTGGTCCATGTTCTTGGACTTGGAAGCTTTGTGGACATACATTTAGTCACACAAATTAACAGTCCTCCTAGCGCATAATGAGGATTCTCCTCAAGGCTTTTGTTCTTTTTGTAGATGGCTTCTCTGTTCATCCAACAATAGATATGCCAATGACAACGACCTCTCCCACAGTTACACTGTTTCAGTTACTTCTCTATTACCACCAACTGTTTGCAACCGCCCGCACACAGCTTTGGCCCAAGGTTCATGTAATGTATTATATTATATTACATTACATTTTCTCTCATTGTTACTGTTTTTATAAACATTATAATTAGCACTCATTAAATGCTATTCTGCGCATATATGCATGTTCAAGTTCCGGGCAAGGCATCTCTAGAAGTAATGAGCAAGTACGGCTCATGTTCTACGCTAAATCAAGGAAAAAGTAAAAGCACTCGTACTCACTCCCTCGAAGAAACTTTGTGTAAAGTGTTGTGTGCAATGATTAGTGTTAAAAATTGTATAATTATCAAGCGATAATAATGTTATTTTATGTTTAATTTATAATTTATATTTGTGTTTATGTAATATATTAGAAATTATTAATTATGTTTTAAATATATCTAATTTTGTGTATTTTTGTGTATTTATTAGGAAAAATATTAATTTCACGTAAATCGAGGCTCCAAACAGTTAAACCGAGGTGAAATTTGGATTCCGGAGGTCCGAAAACTTTAAGATCAGTCAAGATCGGCTAAAAATCGGGCTTGTGTAAAAAGAGTTGACTTTTCCTGTTGACTGAGCTCTTATTGGATGCTGAAATGAGCTTACAATAGACTTGAGTGCATGGGATAGCTGGCAATTTTGACTGAATCTCAACCGTTCATGATTCAATGGCCATGATTGTGCCACGTGGCAGTAGTTGGTAAATCAAGTTGCAGGATCCGAATCTTTGTATTCGGGTCGACCCGATCCACCCATTAACCCGCCAAATCTCAACCGTTCTTTGGACAAATCGGACGAGTCAAATGATGCCATGTGTGATGTTGACTTTTGAAGTTTGACCAGCCATTGGATATTGATCTAAAGGTTGTGAGGAGCACATGCATGAAGCTTATGATGGACCGCAAAGCACTGGATTATGAATTTATTTTTCTATAAATAGAGCCTCATTTTTATGTTTTTAATCTCTCTCTACAACTCTCTTCTTCTCAAATTCTCTCCATCTCCCTGTAATCTTGATTCTAAGGTGTGTTTTTAATATTTTGTATAATTATTTTTATAAATAAAATTAGTTTTATTTTCAATTTTAGTTGTTTTTATTACTTTCAATTATAAGTAATTTAATTTTAATATTTCTTTTTATTTCAATTATGCTTAACTAAATAATATTAGTTAGGGGAAGGTGAAACTCTTAGGAAATAAATATGATTTAATCAAATTCTATTTTTAATTTTATAAATTAAATTATTTTCTATTTAATCTTATACATATTTTATATTTTGAAATTTTGATTTATTGTAGACAAACAAATGAATTTGGCACAATAAATTCTTAAGATCTTAATATAAGGTATGGTAAAATGGTATTTTGACTTATTGTAGACAAATTAAATTTTGGCACAATAAATACTTAATCCATCATAAAATTAAAGGAAAATAATAATAATTTATATAATTAATCTTTTGGGTAATAAATCTTTAAAAATGGCAAAAAGAATTTATTAAGTCTTATTTATTTCTAAGAATGGATCCATAACCCTAACTAGTTCAACTTCATAGTTTCATTTAAATTAAGTTGTTTATATTTAAGTTTTAATTTCAATTTTTAGATAAAATAAAATAAACAAATTAAATCTTTTCTCTCATGGATCGACTCCTGACTCACCGAGCTATAATACAACAAGGCACTCCTATACTTGGGAGTTTAAAATTACTTTTAAGTTGTGTCGAGTTTTTGAAGCGCGTTCTTGGGAAAAGTTTTTATTTTGGTTTGTTTTTCCGTTTTTATTTTTCTCTTATATGTCAATTTTCGTTTGCCCCCTTTTCCTTTCTTAAATTCTCTGATTATCCCCACATCTTTCATAATTCTAGTTTCACCCCAACAATTTTCGTTTCTAGCTCATTCTTCTCATAATTATGTTTTGACCCCAACATCTTTCAGAAGTTTCACTTTCATCCTAAATGGCTCAATTCTAAACTTCTAAAAATTACGGTTTGGCCATAAAATTATAAATAATTTACAATAAGATCCCTAAACGAAATTCCTCATAAGAATCAAGACTTGGACTTACATCTTGGACATATTTGGACATATTTGGACATATTTGGACTTAATTTGGACCAAACTAACTCTAATTACTAACTGCTAACTGCTAACTTTTATTTTTAATTTCAGTTATTTAATTTTCTGCATTTATTTTATTTCGCATTTATTTTTGCTTTATTGGTGGGTTCAACCACCAAACTAACTACTAACTCTTAATTTTTATTTTCAGTCATTTAATTTTCAGTATTTATTTTATTTTGTATTTATTTATTTTTGCTTTATTTTTTTATTGGTGGGTTTAACCACCATTTTTTTAGTTATTTTATTATTTTGCATTTATTTTTATTTTTATTTTATTGTTAATTGGTGGGTTCAACCACCATATTATTTTCTTTTTTCGCATTTATTTTATTTTGTTAATTTAATTGGTGGGTTCAACCGCCAAAATTGTTGTTTAATTTTAATTTTAATTTTCTTTTGTACATTTATATTATTTACATATATAATTTTTTTTTTGTAATTTTTATTTAGTTTTTTTTATTATTTTGTTATTAATTTGTTTGAATATTATTTTTGTGATATAACTATTGCATGAGACATTGGTCTCGAACGTCAAGTGGCAGGTTAATTCGTAGATCTCAATCTCCACCACCAATCATGGACGAGATCCAAGACGAAAACCTTTTGGGCGAACCTAATCCGCAAATTGATCAAGGAGACAACCATTCTCAACATGGACATGATCAGAATCAACCAAGAACTCTGAGAGACTACATGAATCCAACCAGAACCGGAGCACCATCGTGTATAATATTTCCTCCAGAAGCATCTCGATTCAATTTCAAACCAGGTATTATCCAACTTTTACCAACATTTCATGGTTTAGAATCAAAAAATCCGTACTTGCATTTAAGAGATTTTGAGGAAGTTTGTAATACATACACAGACCAAAATTGTAGCATGAGCATAATTAGATTAAAGCTTTTTCCTTTTTCATTAAAAGATAAAGCTAAAACTTGGCTACAAAACCTGAGATCTGGATCAATAAGAACTTGGAATAACATGCAAGAACAGTTTTTGAAAAAATTCTTTCGACCTCATAGAACCAATTCTTTTAAAAGGCAAATCACTTCTTTCACTCAAAAATGGAGAAACATTATACCAATGTTGGGATAGGTTTAAAGAGTTGCTTAACATATGCCCACACCATGGTTTTGAAACTTGGCGATTGGTCACTTATTTCTACGAGGGCTTAATACCCCAAAGTAGACAGGTTGTTGAAATGATGTGTAACGGTGAATTTAGGGATAAAAATCCTGAGGATGCACTAGATTACCTTGACCAATTAGCTGAAAATGCACAACATTGGGATCTTTGTTGGAACTTTTGAATTGACAAATAAACAACAACCATCTCCATCTAGTGGAGGAATCCATAACCTTAGGGAAGATCATGATTTACAAGCAAAATTTGCATCCCTAGTTAGGAAAGTTGAAGCTTTGGAACATAAAAAGAGTGATCAAGTAAAATCTGTTCAAGAAATTGCATGTAACATATGTAGTTTGAATGATCATTTCACTCAAGATTGTCCCACTCTGCCTGCACTTAAAGAATGTCTAAATGATCAAGCTAATGCCATTAACACTTTCAATAAACCAAACCCATATTCACAGACTTATAATCCCGGTTGGAGAAATCATCCAAATTTCAGTTGGAGGAATAACAATAATGTACAACCTTCACAAGTGCCACCTCCACAAAATTTTCAAAATGCTCAGCCTTATGCACCATATGTTCCACCACCATGGAAAAATTTGGAAGACACAATGCATTCATTCATCAGAAAGCAAGATGTTATTAACAATCAAAATGCACAAACTTTTTCTGATTTGAAAGATACTCTTGCTAAAATTGCTTCTGCACTCACCATTCAAGAAAAAGGAAAATTTCCAGCCCAACCACAACCAAATCCTAAGATTCAACAAAATCCACCCACAGACCAAGTCAAGTCAGTTATAACTCTTCGTAGTGGTAAGGTTGTTGATAGACCTATGCCTGAACCTTGTGAAAATGATCAAAATTCAAAGGGTAAGGAAGGACTAAATGAACTTACACCTAATGAAGAAATAACTAGTGTTCCACTTGAACCACCATTTCCGCATGCATTGAATAAACCAAGGAAATCAAACAATTCTTCTGAAATTTATGAAATCTTTAAGCAAGTGAAAGTTAACATTCCTTTATTAGATGCAATCAAGCAAGTACCTTCATATGCCAAATTTTTAAAGGACTTGTGCCTTTGTTAAGAGGAAATCAAGGTAAAAAGAGTGCTTTCATGGCCGAACAGTAAGTACAATTCTGTCTACTAATAATAAGTTGAAATATAAAGATCCTGGTTGTCCTACCATTTCTTGTATTATTGGTGATCACAGAATTGAGCATGCTTTACTAGATCTTGGTGCTAGTGTTAATTTACTTCCATATTCAGTTTATCTTCAACTTAATCTTGGTGAGATCAAATCAACTTCAACTACACTGTTTTTGCTTGCCGATAGATCAATTAAAGTACCAAAAGGAATAGTGGAAGATGTTTTAGTACAAGTTGATAAATTCATCTATCCTGTGGATTTTATTGTCTTGGAAACTGAACCTGTTGTGAATAATTATAAACCAATTCCTATAATTTTAGGTCGACCATTTTTAGCAACTGCTAATGCTTTGATAAATTGTAGGAATGGTTTAATGAATTTATCCTTTGGAAATATGACTTTGGAATTGAATGTTTTCAACATGTGCAGGCAACTTAATGAAGAAAATGAGAATGAAGATGATACTGATGAACAAAAAGAATTGCTTGAATCTTGTATTGAGGAAAATATTCAGAAAGGGGATTTTTCTGAACTCTCTAATGTTTGTTTAGTTAATTCAATTAATTCAAATAAGCAACTTGAACTTGATATTTCTAATATAAATTCGTTGCTTGATTCTATCTGAGACTTCACAAAACTATGATGATGAGCCAAAATTTGAAGAGCTTGGAAGTATTGAAAAAATAGAACAACCAGAAGCACCTAAATTGGAATTGAAACCTTTACCTGAAGGATTGAAGTATGCTTTTCTTGGAGAAGAACAAACTTATCCTGTTGTGATTTCCTCTACTTTAACAAGCGACCAAGAAGGTAAGTTAGTAACTGTTCTTAAAAAGCATAAAAATGCAATTGGATGGACTTTAAATGATATTAAAGGTATTAATCCCTTAATCTGCACACATAGAATTAATTTGGAAGAAAATGCTAAAACATGTCAACAACCTCAAAGAAGATTAAACCCACACATGAAAGAGGTAGTCAAAACAGAAGTCCTTAAATTGCTTGATGTGGGAATTATCTACCCTATTTCTGATAGTAAGTGGGTAAGCCCTACACAAGTAGTGCCTAAAAAGTCTGGAATCACTTTGTTGTTAAAAATGAAAAAGGTGAATTAATTCCAACACGAATTACATCTAGTTGGCGCATGTGCATTGATTATAGAAAATTAAATGAAGCCACTAGAAAAGATCATTTTCCATTACCATTTCTTGACCAAATCTTAGAAAGAGTAGCTGGACATCCTTACTACTGCTTTTTAGATGGATATTCAGGTTATTATCAAATTCCTATAGCACTTGAAGACCAAGAAAAGACCACATTTACATGTCCTTTTGGAACATTTGCATTTAAAAGAATGCCATTTGGGCTTTGTAATGCCCCCAAACATTTCAAAGATGTATGCTAAGCATTTTTTGTGATATGGTTGAACATTGTTTAGAGGTCTTTATGGATGATTTGACTGTGTTTGGGAATTCTTTTGATGATTGCCTTGATAATTTGGAAAAAGTTTTGAAAAGATGTGTTGAAAAAGAACTCGTGTTGAATTGGGAAAAATGTCACTACATGGTTACTTCTGGAATTGTTTTGGGTCATGTTGTTTCTGTTAAAGGAATTGAAGTTGATAAAGCAAAAATTGAAGTCATATCTAAATTGCCACAACCAAAAACAGTTAGAGATGTGCGATCTTTTTTAGGACATGCAGGATTTTATAGGAGGTTTATAAAAAACTTTAGTGCCATATCTAAACCACTTTGTAACCTCTTATTAAAGGATGCACCTTTTGAATGGAATGATGATTGCCAAAAATCTTTTGAGAAAATAATTTGTCTTTTAACATCTGCACCTATTATGCAATCTCCTGATTGGTCTTTACCTTTTGAATTAATGTGTGATGCAAGTGATTTTGCTGTTGGTGCTGTTTTAGGACAAAGAAGGGATGGTAAGCCTTTTGTGATTTATTATGCGAGTAAGACTTTGGATAGTGCTCAAATGAATTATTCTACAACTGAAAAGGAATTACTTGCTGTGTGATATTTGCATTAAACAAATTCCGTTCATATTTACTTGGCTCTAAATCATTGTGTGTTACCCACGCATTTCTTTGAGATATTTGATGAGTAAACAGGATGCCAAACCGAGATTAATTCGTTGGATTTTGTTACTTCAAGAATTTGACCTTACCATCAAAGATAAAAAGGGTGCTGAAAATGTCGTTCTTTGATCATTTATCAAGACTCACATCCGACTTCTGCCGATATAACACCCATCAATGATTCTTTCCCGATGAATTTTTATTTTCTATTACTTCAATACCATGGTATGCTAACATTGTTAATTTCCTTGTTACAGGTAAAATTCCTTTGCAATGGAATGCTCAAGAGAAGAAGAAATTTTTTGTTGAAGTAAAGAAATTTTATTGGGATGACCCTTACTTGTTTAAATATTGCCCAGATCAAATTTTTCGTGATGCGTTCTGATAATGAGGTAAGTAGTGTCATTAATTTTTGTCATTCTGAAGCATGCGGTGGACACTTTTCTTAAAAAAAACTACTGCTAAAATTTTGCAGTGTGGATTTTATTGGCCTACCATATTCAAAGACACATGAATTTTGCAAAACTTGTGAAAAATGTCAAAAATTGGGATCAATTACTAAAAGAAACATGATGCCCTTAAATCCCATACTTGAAATTGAAGTATTTGATTGTTGGGGAATTGATTTCATGGGTCCGTTTCCATCATCTTTTGGTTTTGTGTATATATTAGTTGCGATTGATTATGTCTCAAAATGGATTGAAGCAATTTCTTGTCGAAATAATGATAGTAAAACGTGGTTAAATTTTTAAGAGAAAACATTTTAATTCGATTTGGACTCCCTCGAGCCATTATCAGTGATGGAGGTAAGCATTTTTGTAATAAGTCATTTGAGTCTTTAATGAAGAAATATGGAATTACACATAAAATTGCTACCCTTATCATCCTCAAACAAATGGTCAAGTTGAATTAGCAAATAGGAGATAAAACAAATTTTAGAAAAAGCAGTTAACCCAAACCGAAAAGATTGGTCTCTTAGACTTAATGATTCACTTTGGGCCTACCGTATGCATTTAAAACATCATTAGGAATGTCACCCTATCGGTTAATTTATGGTAAACCTTGTCATTTACCTGTTGAACTTGAACATAAATCATTTTGGGCTATTAAAGTTTTTAATTCAAATTTGGATGATCTTTGGTAATGTGCGAAAATTACAATTGAATGAACTTGAGGAATTAAGGAATGATGCATATGAAAATTCAAGAATTATTAAGGCAAGAACAAAAGCATTTCATGATAAAAGAATTTTTCGAAAAACATTTGAGATTGGTCAAAAAGTGTTGCTTTATAATTCTCGTCTTCATTTATTTCCAGGGAAGTTAAAGTCAAAATGGAGTGGCCCATTTATTGTAAAAATGTATATCCACATGGGTGTAGAGAAATTGAGAATCCCAAAAATAATGTCACATTTAAAGTTAACTATTGACAAAGAATAAAGCCCTATCGGAATACCAACCACGTGAAGAAGACACCGAAATCAATTTGGGTGACCCACCACTTGATTGAGTCGTTAATGAATGATTGAATTCTGTTTCTTTTGTTTTGTTTACTGTTATTTTGCCGTTTCATTTTTTTTTCTTTCTCTTTTGATTGATGCCCTGTACATATTTCTTAGCATTACTTTTTCTTGTGTAAGCGTGATTGTTTGACAGTTGTACTTTCTCTCACCAACTTTCATTTACATCATGAGTACTTCACTAAGAGATTTCATGTTCAAACAAATGAGAACATTTCTGCGTATAAAATTTCACTTAAAAGCCCGATACTGAAGTCAAAATCACACCCACTTTGGGATCTGCAACCACCGGAATTGGTGTCCTATGTTGAAAACCAAGAAAGCCAACTCAGAGCAGTAGAGAGTGGTATATATAGTATTCAATTGGAGCTTGAGGTTAACTCAATAAGAGGACGCATGTAAATTCATTTTCCTTTTACATTGTAAGTTTCTTTTTGTTCGCTTTCACGTTTGATTTGATTTTGCAGATTTGATTTTGGTGTGTTTTGATTTATTTTCCCGTATAAATGGCGGATAACGGTACTCGTGACTCTTAAGTCGTATCTTGATTTCCCACAATAACGAAACCCCAAAATCAAACATGGAAGAAATACAACATAAAGCTGCATAAGCGTTTTCCTCTCTCCCCTCGAATGCCCTCAGGAAAATTTACAAAGCTCGTTGTGAACGACTTCGTTTGTTAATGATCAATGGCATTCCTTCTGACGTTCGTTGGTTAATTGAAGCAAAGGTCCGATTAGCAGGTGAGTTTTCGATCCATTTGTTTCTTACATGCCTGGTTTTGGTAAAAGTACATTTGCTAAAAAAGGAGAGCTAAAAGACTTGGCTCGAATGTCATAATTGTGTATGACTTAGTTGCAAACGAAAGTTTGTAATTCTTTAGGAATAGTGTCTGATACTCGTGAAGATAAAATTAAATTCGTTAAAGATGGCATGAGTAAAGAATCGTTGGATAATATCTTACGATCTCTTGAAACGCATCGAAGCGGACATGTGCAATATGTGATACACGAGGTTATGGAGACTATTCCAAACTGAAAGTGCACGTTTAGTCTTGGGAATCGACTCAAAAAAGACCTGTTTGCCGGTTTATAAGAAAACTGGATGGGAAGCCTATCCTCGACCCATAGAGGCGTTCAAGCCATCGGACGTAAAACCGAGGAAGATGTGAGCCACAATCACAACTACCAGGTAAATATCCTTTTATTTTGTTGTTATTTTATCATTTGCGTTATTGCATTTAGTGGTGTGATTTTGTATTTAATAATATTTGTTTTCTTTTCTTGTTGTTTTTAATTACTGTTTGCTTTTTAATCACTATTTTTTTCCTTTTTCACTGTTTGCTTTTGAATTATTGAGCCACGAGCTTTACTCAGCATTTGACAAATATGCCAACCCATTTACAGCTGTTTCTTACTATTTCTGTCACCAAGATCTTTAAATATAAGCTCGTTTTTCAAACACTCACAACTTGTTTTTGAAAGATTAGTCCAATGGCAGCATCTTCGAGTAAAGAATTCAAAAACATTTGTGTGCTTTCTGGGTTTCACTATGGAAAGTACAAAGAGTTCGTTCAAGCAAACAGATCTTGGTCGTGTCATAGCAGAGAGGAAACTGCATCTTGTATATGGAGGAGGTAAACGAGGGTTATCAAGGCTTGTCTCAGAAGCTGCTTTTACTAGCGGAAGCCAAGTACTAGGCATAATCCCAAAAGCCATGAAACCGCTAGTATGCATGTCTGGCCCACCATTTGGAGAAGAATTAGTGGTATCAAGTATGCAAGAGAGAATATCTCAAATGTTAAATCATCTTTGATGCTTTCATTTTCTTGCCAGGAGATCTTGCAACTTTTGAGGCACTGATTACATTTGCATCTTGGGCCCATTTGAACATTCATCAAAAACCCATCGGTTTGTTAAATGTTAATAATTTTTATGATGGCTTGCTAACTTTTATTAACCATGCAATAAAGAATCATTTTCTTCCATATTCGTAAAAAAACTCTTTATCTCTCGCCTTCTACCGCAATGAGCTACTTGATCTTTTACAAGCTTATACACCGTGAGCCAGGATCCAAAGACTTTTGCGCTGAATTGGTCGATGATGATGGTAGCGATGCTTGATAATAAGAAGTGCAAATTAGATTTAACTCTCTGTCTGTAAATATTAGTGTCATGTGTTATCTTCTAAACTCTTTCTCTTTCCTTTTAAAACATTGAGGACAATGTCTCTTTCAGGTTGGGGGGAGGGAATAGTTGATATTTGTAGAATGTTTTAGTCCTGGTGATGTTTTTACAAAATTTTTTTCTGTAAAGACTGACTTAGGACTAAATTTGAGTCGAAGATGGCTGGATATGGAGAATGTAGTATCTCTAGAAACGCATCTTCTTAACTTAGGGTTGACTAACTTAGGACTAAATTTGAGTCGAAGATGGCTGGATATGGAGAATGTAGTATCTCTAGAAACGCATCTTCTTAATCTTAGGAGTGTTATTTTCAAAAAAAAAAAAAAAAAATTTGACTTTTTCTTGTTCTTTGTTATCTGCTTTTAAGCTTCTGCATCAAGTTCAGGTGAGATCTCCTCTTCTTCTTCTTTTATTATTAGTTTTTTTCTGTAAAATAAAAAAATGTTAAGATAATGTTTAGATTAGGTTGGAGGGTGGGGATAATTGACGTATGTTTTTAAATATGTGTGTTTTTTTTTTTTTTAAAAAAAAAAAAAAAAAACGTTTTTGTTTTTGTCGAGGATGGCTGTGTAAAGAGTTACGACTTTTGAGACGCATCCTAATAGTCTTGTTGTATTATATTTTGATTTTGAAATTCATAGTAAATTGTTTTTGTTCCCTTTTCTTTGAATTACTCAAATTTGTGAACTCTCCACTTGGTTATTAAGAAATTTAATTGTTTACTCATTTAACAGATATTATTGAATCATTCTTCACACACACACTATAACACATACTAGTGGGTTGTAAGTTAAAATTTTTGCAGCATTTAGTTCTTTTGATTTATTGGGGATAACATCTAAGGTAGTAGAAAGTGTATATTGTAAAAAAAAAAAAAACAAAAAACAAAAAAAAACAAAAAAACAAAAAAAAAATGAAAAAGAAAAAAGAAAAAAATGAATATTTTTAATTTTGCTATATCTAGAACCCGAGTAATTAAGTCCATAGGGGTGCTTCAACACCTAGTGCCCTAAGGCCAACCCCAGTGCAGGAGTCACTGACCTAAAACTCGCTACATGGGTTATAGATATATTGTTTACTTATTTATTAGAAACCCGAGTAATTAAGTCCGTTGGGGTGCTTCAACACCTAGTGCCCTAAGGCCAAGCTGTGCAGGAGTCACGACCTAAAAACTACATTCTACGGGTTAAAAATGTAATATTTTAAAAATATGTGTGAATAATCTACTGCCTAAAGATAGAATTTCTAATGAATTTTGGAACGAAAATGTTGTTTTTCTTTTAATGAAATCCCATAAGTATTGTGTTAATTACTTGAGCACAAAAGAATGTTTGATGATATTCTGGATAATGAGTGAACATCAACGAGGTAAAGAAATTTAGGAGAGTTCATTTATTTGGTAGTTTAGAGGATAGATGAACAACTATTAATTTGCATGTGCATTTTGTAAATCTTAATTTAATATAACGCTTTAATTGCTAGGGGCTAGCAATAAGCTGGTTGAAGTGTGATTAGTGTTAAAAATTGTATAATTATCAAGCGATAATAATGTTATTTTATGTTTAATTTATAATTTATATTTGTGTTTATGTAATATATTAGAAATTATTAATTATGTTTTAAATATATCTAATTTTGTGTATTTTTGTGTATTTATTAGGAAAAATATTAATTTCACGTAAATCGAGGCTCCAAACAGTTAAACCGAGGTGAAATTTGGATTCGGAGGTCCGAAAACTTTAAGATCAGTCAAGATCGGCTAAAAATCGGAACTTGTGTAAAAAAGTTGACTTTTCCTGTTGACTGAGCTCTTATTGGATGCTGAAATGAGCTTACAATAGACTTGAGTGCATGGGATAGCTGGCAATTTTGACTGAATCTCAACCGTTCATGATTCAATGGCCATGATTGTGCCACGTGGCAGTAGTTGGTAAATCAAGTTGCAGGATCCGAATCTTTGTATTCGGGTCGACCCGATCCACCCATTAACCCGCCAAATCTCAACCGTTCTTTGGACAAATCGGACGAGTCAAATGATGCCATGTGTGATGTTGACTTTTGAAGTTTGACCAGCCATTGGATATTGATCTAAAGGTTGTGAGGAGCACATGCATGAAGCTTATGATGGACCGCAAAGCACTGGATTATGAATTTATTTTTCTAAAATAGAGCCTCATTTTTATGTTTTTAATCTCTCTCTACAACTCTCTTCTTCTCAAATTCTCTCCATCTCCCTGTAATCTTGATTCTAAGGTGTGTTTTTAATATTTTGTATAATTATTTTTATAAATAAAATTAGTTTTATTTTCAATTTTAGTTGTTTTTATTACTTTCAATTATAAGTAATTTAATTTTAATATTTCCTTTTTATTTCAATTATGCTTAACTAAATAATATTAGTTAGGGGAAGGTGAAACTCTTAGGAAATAAATATGATTTAATCAAATTCTATTTTTAATTTTATAAATTAAATTATTTTCTATTTAATCTTATACATATTTTATATTTTGAAATTTTGATTTATTGTAGACAAACAAATGAATTTGGCACAATAAATTCTTAAGATCTTAATATAAGGTATGGTAAAATGGTATTTTGACTTATTGTAGACAAATTAAATTTTGGCACAATAAATACTTAATCCATCATAAAATTAAAGGGAAAATAATAATAATTTATATAATTAATCTTTTGGGTAATAAATCTTTAAAAAATGGCAAAAAGAATTTATTAAGTCTTATTTATTTCTAAGAATGGATCCATAACCCTAACTAGTTCAACTTCATAGTTTCATTTAAATTAAGTTGTTTATATTTAAGTTTTAATTTCAATTTTTAGATAAAATAAAATAAACAAATTAAATCTTTCTCATGATCGACTCTGACTGACTCACCGAGCTATAATACAACAAGGCACTCCTATACTTGGGAGTTTAAAATTACTTTTAAGTTGTGTCATGCAAAATGCGGAATTAAGTTCACTAAATAATTATAAAAAAAATAAAAAGACACAAAATTTAATATGGTTCGATAAAATACTTACATTTACAGAAGTAAGAGAAAATAATTGTGTCACTAACAATTATTAGAGTACAATATTTGAGTAAAGAAAAACCTCACTTCTCAAAATCTAAATATACCTAATATTCTTACACACTTGAAAGGAAAAACCTCTCAATTACACACTCTCCAATTGCTCACTCTCTTAACAATTCTACAATTGAATTATTACTCTTTCAAATTTTGAGATGATCACAAATGAAGAATTTCCCTTTTATTTATAAAGAAACCAATAGCACTATTGCACCTACTCCTTTGCAATTTGTCAAGGTGTTAGGTGTTTCTTTGGCCAAAAAGTCTTCATATTTTTTTTACTTCAACAAATCTCCATCTCGGCGAAAATTATGCTAAAATATGAGCCAACTACTAGTGAACTATCATCCCCAAAGTGGTTGCGTCTTTATGACTGCCTATGTACCCATAATCTAGGATCAAGCCAACCATAGTTCATGAATTTCTCAAACTCAACACATTCGAAGGATTCGAATTAGTTCCAAACAATGTTAAAACTTAACTCCAGAAATCACCTTTGTCAACATATCTGATGGATTAGCTTTGGTATCAATCTTTCTCAACAACACAACACCGCTCTCGATAGCCTCTTTCACATAATGATATTTCACATCTATGTGCTTTGTTCAAACATGATATGTTTGGTTCTTCGACAGGAATATCGCACTTTGGTTATCACATAAGAACTCAATGTTCTCCTGGATTACTTCCAAATCTCCTAACAAGCCTTTTAACTAAATAGCTTCTTTTATAGCCTTAGTTGCTGTCATGTGCTCTGCTTCTTTAGTGGAAAGAATAATTGTCGATTGCAGAATCTACCTTCAATTAATTGGACCTCCACCTAATGTGAATACGTAGCCCATTATTGATCTTAGCTTGTCAAGATCTCTGGCGAAATCAGAAGCACAATACTTAACGCATCATTGACCACAATTTTTTTTTAACAATAATCCAATATCAACTATCTTATATAGATATCGAAGAATCAACTTCATTGCAAGCCAATGATTTTAATCCGAATTATTCATGTATCGACTAACCATACTTACAGTTTTAGATATATCGGGTCTTGTGCACACTATAACATACATAAGACTACCCACAACACTAACATATAGAACACAATCCATGTAGTCGTGTTCCTCTTGAGAAGAAGGACATGAGGAAGGGCTTAATTTGAAATGAGGAGCTAAAAGAGTATAAACTGGTTTGGTTTTGTCATCCATACCAAACTTTCTTAACACTTTGTTCAAATAAGACTTTTGAGTCAACCTATGCTCCAATTTCTCTTGTCTCTATGAATCTTTATCCCAAGTATTCTCTGTGCATCACCCAAGTCTTTCATCTCAAACTCAAAAGCCAGCTGCTTCTTTAATTTTTCAATCTTACCTCTATTATTTGAAGCTATAAACATATCGTCAACATATAATAACATATAGATGAAAGCTTCATCTTATAGTAGTCTTTTAAAGTAAACGCAGTGATCGTGTTCACTTTTGATGAATTTCTATCATTGTATGAATTGATCAAATCTCTTATACCACTGCCTTGGTGAGTGTTTCAATCCGTAAAAAGATTTAATCAATCTGCACACATGATTCTCCTTTCCAGCAACTTTAAAATCACAAGGCTGAGTCATATAGATTTCCTCCTCCAAATCTCCATGCAAGAACACCGTCTCAGCATCTAATTGAGCCAAATCTAACTCATATTTATCTACCAAGGCAAGTAGGATACGAATGGAAGTATGCTTTACAACTGAAGAGAACATTTCATTATAGTCACTACATTCCTTTTCAACAAAACCTTTTTCTACGAGCCTTGCTTTGTATTAAAAAGTTGTTTGATTTGGAGAACTCTGCTTCTTGGTGTAAACCCATATATTGCTAATAACCATTTTTCCCTTAGGTAACTCCACAAGTTCCCAAGTCTGATTTTGATGAAAAGACTTCATTTCTTTTTTCAAGGCTAACTTCTATCGATCATTTTTGATACTATATAATGCCTCACTGAAAGAGTTAGGGATGTCATCATCAATAATTGAAAGTGTATAGGCAACTACCATGATTTTAGTAAGCCATTCGAGTTTCTTTATCATTTTTTTTGTCTCCTTATTGTTATACTTTCATTTTCATCTTCTACATCTTCAATTGTTTCTTCCTGTTGTGGGACATCATCATAAACAACTTCTTTTTCAACTTTTGGGGTCTTCTCTAAAGTTGAACTCTTCTTTGATGTAGAACTAAGTGGTACATATAAAGTTGCATCAAACTCCACCCGCTGTAATGTCTCATTGGTCTTGTTCTTCACCTGCTGAGAACTCGAAACCTTCAACATAAAGGTTTTATCAAAAGTGACATATTTACTATACACAAACTTTTTATCTTCAAGATCCCACAACTGATAGCCTTTAACTCTACCTTTAAATCCCACAAAGATAGCTTTCTTGCATACGAGGGTTGAGCCTTTCATTCTTTACATAATAATAAGCTGGACAACCAAATACACGAATGGAGTTATAATCTTGCGCATGCTTTTCCGACCACATTTCCATAAGAGTTTTACCTCCAATTGCAGCAGAAGGCAACCGGTTTATTAAGTGACTTGCGTAGTTCACAGTCTCAGCCTAAAATTTTTTATCTAAAGATTCATTCACTTAGCCACATTGTTCTATTGCGGATTATGTCTCACTATAAAATGTCGTTTAATACCCTCACTCTGGCATACTTACAAGAATGAATTATAAGTATATTTACCCTCATTATCAGAACTCAGTACTTTGATCTTTCTGCCAGTTTGAGTCTCTACCAATTTCTTCCATTTCACGAAAACCTCTAGAACTATATCCTTTGCTCACATGGTATACACCCATACACGTCTAGAGCAATTATCAACAAATAAAACAAAATAATGACTTACACTAATCGAAGCAGTCTTGGTTGGTCCCTATATATCGATGTGAACAAATTCAAGGATCTCACAAGTATCGTGATTAGTCATACCAAACTTTACTCTTGTTTTCTTGCCAACAATACAATGCTCGTAGAATTTCAGTTTACAAGTGTTGGAACCTTTCAAAAGTTCATACTTCATTAGAGTTTGCAGAGACTTTTCTTCAGCATATCTCAGTCGTACATGCCATAGCTTGGTGGTGTCACTGTACGCCTCAGAAACATTAGCTTTAATCGTTGTACCTCATTTTAAATAGTATAAATTGTGACATCGAACCCCTTGTAAAATCGTTATAGTCCCATGTGTGAACTTTATTGTGTCATCTTCAATGGTAACCTTATAGCCTTTAGCCTCTAAAGCACTTATAGAAATTATATTTTTCTTCTAAGCTGGAACATATCTAACTTTTTTTAGTTTCCTGACCATTCTGTCGAACATGTTGGGTTGCATTATTCCTATCCTCATTATGCGACAAGGTTGATCATTCTTCATCACAACTACACCAGATTTCAGATCACAGAAATCTGTAAACCATTCTTTTATAGTTATAAATGATAGGTTGCTCTGGTATCAAGTATTCACTCACTCGAATTGGTCACGTATGCTGCAGGCGTAATACTTAGTAAATAATTAGGGTCTTTATCTTTACATGCCATATGTGCTTCTATTAGTTTTTTCTTATCTCTCTTCTGAGACTTCGGACAATCTTTCTTCTAATAGCCTCTATCATGACAAAGGCACACCCATCTTGAGCTATATTTCTGCTTCTCGATTTGGACTAAGAATTCTTTCCACCTCACTTCTTTTTTTTCTCCATCGTCCTTTCTCTGACTAACAAAGCTTCAGACGATACTTTTTTTAAATGTTTATTATTATTCTAAATTTCTAAATTAGTCAATGCTGTGCAGACATCTTTGAAAATGTTTACACTTTTCCCATATAATAAAATAGTCACAAAATGTCTATATTATTCTGGAAATAAGCGTAATAGAATCATAGCCTTAACTTTATCTTTAATATCTTTATCATGATTCTTCAAATCTGCAAGTGACTTCTTAAATCTTGAGACATGATCGGGCATTGACACCCTGAGCTTCATTTGAAAGCCATATCCTTGGCTCATTGCATGAAGGCTATTTTAAAGACTTTTTAGCTGGTACTTCTCCTCTAATGTATGCCATAAAGTTATCGTACACTCCTTCATCTTTCACTAAATATTTCACCTCCTTAGTCAAGCAAGATCCAATTTAATCACAGGTTTTCTCGTTCATATGACCTAAAGTTTTTTCATTATACAAATATCTTTTATTTTTTAGAACAACATCGAGATCGATTTGAATAAGAGCATGTATAACTTCGTGCCTCCACATGCCGAAGTTAATTTTTTCATCAAACTTTTCAACATCAATCTTTTAACCTCCTATAACATGTGCTGACTAGCGATGTGACAAATGCCGCCTCCCATCAGAAGTGTCTCCTGAAATAGTCTGGGTAGATCTTTTCCCGCTTCTGGAAGTTTTATTTTCTACCATTTTCTCAATAAACTATTCCCATCTTAGAGATCAGTACATATAAAAAAATGCACTAAAAAATTTCTTAGAAAAGACTAGAGGGGTCACGCTGGTCTCACTTAAAAGAACGAAGTGCATTGCATGAGGGAACACTGGTCCCACTTACAAGAATGAAGTGTATTTCAGTTAGTTAATAATTAAGTTGTGCTTAATTTCAAGAATTGTATGGTTTATGTCCTACTACATCTAAATATTAAATAAAGATGTTTGTACTTGGAATTTTTAATAAGTTGTGCTTTTGAAGTATGAAAGCTATGAGTTATATGTAGAAGTAATATAATGGCCATAAGCTATTTCAATTATAACATATGGTAATTTTTTTTTTGGGTCACGGACAATGTAAAATTTTTTATTTCAAAGTTCAAGTTTAAGATTGAACATCAGTCATAACACTAAAAAATTTTAGTGATGAATGAATATGATGGTAAGCACTTGGATATACGATAAAATTCCATGACTCATTATGAATAGTGTTAAAGATGTTGAGTGACTAAACAGTGTCATGTGGAATTATCGTTTATTATAAGATTAGTATCATCACCCACTAAATCATTATTAAAATATTGTATGAATAAAATAGTGTAATGGAAAGTTAATGGAGTTCGAAAGCTCATAGTAACTTTATTTATAAGAAAAAGTTAAAATTTTTAGTATGAATTCAATCTTTAATTGTCAAGTGCATTTATGCCGTAAAGAGAAGCTGAATATAAAGTAGTACTACAGCAGCAGAAGTGGTTTGTCTAACGCCTTTGCTCCCTAAACCAATGCTACAACTCATATCTAAGCCAAGGATTCAATATGATAACAATCCAAGTTCATTGCCTTGGCCGAAAATCGAGTGTTTGATAAAATAAATCAGGTGCGATCAAATGTCTCAATGAAACCTTAGTAACAATGATTGACATAATAATTCAACAAGAATAAAAGATATGATCCTAGGTGATGACATCATGTAACTAGCTAATAAAATAAGCATCAGCAGTCACTTGTAAAAGACAGAAAATTAAAGATAATTGATCAAATTAGTTTTAGCGATAAGATCACAACTGTGAGGGTAGTGGTTTAAGCCCCCATAAAAGTATTATGAGATTTAATTTCCTTCATCAAATTTGTGTGAAGGCAGTCTTCTCCCTTTCAAAATGTGAGTGGAGTTGACATCTCTCAAATATTAGAGAGAGCTAAAATCTGGACAGTGCTATATAAGATTTAATGTAAACTACTAGTCTCATTAGTTGTTTGATTGTAAACATCAGTTATAGTCTCATATAATATGAGTTGTAATCTGAGCAATAATCTCGTGTAATTTAAAAAAAAAAGTTTTAGCCATACGATCCAATTCACAGCTGGAATTTGGCATAGGGCAGAAGTGATACTAGATTTTGTTCTAGCATACATTTTTGAAAACTCAAGAAGAAAACTCTTACAAAGGAGAAAATATCTCAATTGAGAAATACTGAATATTATTAATGAGAAACTTATGTAAAGAAACAAGTATAATAAGTATATTTATACTAGTTAAGATTATCTTAATCTTAATAAAATTATGATTCCTTATAAGTAAAGGAACATAACTTAAATAAGAAAAATATAAAATAAATTCTAATCAAACTAGAAAAAAAAGAAATTAAATTTATACTTCTACGTTTGTCCTATATCAGAATTTTACAATACTTAATGAAGAAGAAACAATAATTATATATGAACTTATAAAATGAATGATATCAATAGGCTGCGTTTTTACAATTTATATGTGGGTGATTCTGAGCTCAACTTTGCACACACGATAAATATATTTTAAAGTTATGCCCAATAAAGATAATGCCCTCCTTTCCTTCTAGCTTATTGGATCGAATGATATCGACTTGAATATGTTTTTCAGAATAAGCAAGACTGGCCTTGGCCAACCACTTGGGCTTAGCCCAAGTGGCTAGAGCCATTCCTCACAAATGTGAGGGAAGTGGTTCAAGCTCCCACAGACGTATTGCGAGGGTTTAATTTAAATTTTCTTTCTCGGAGCCTCAGAGTTTAAGTGAAGGCAGTTTTTCTCCTAAGAAGAGAGTTGACGTCCCTCGAATATTTGAGAATGTTAAAAATCTGAGTGGTGTCTTATCAGAATTGATGTAAACGAATCTCAGTATTTGTATGATTATAAATATCATTAGCAATAGTATTCTAAAAAAAAAAAAAGACTGACCTTGGCCAAATATTACCGGTTACAAAATCGCATATCCACTAACTTTTTAATCATGGGGCAAGAGATTTTTTCTCGTTTCTGATGTATGCTTTACTTTTGAGAGTGGAAGACAAAAGTCTCTTAGTAGGTCCTAATTATTTCAGCCACAATGTGAAAATAAACTCGGGATTGAAACTTGACATGACATTTTCACTTCTTCAAGGTCTAGCAAGAATGCGCAACACATGGTTCATAGCATGAAAAGCCCGATCAGTATTTTGGCATTTAGATTGGGCTACAATTTTCATATGGAATGGAGCTTTTAATACACCTTTAAAATTCATATAACACTCTTTCGGTTTTGGATTTTATTTTCTAAATACCTTTATTTTAATTTATAAAAAACAAACACACATAATAAATAAAAACCGAACATAAATATTAATATTAAGCTACAAACTTTTATATAAATTGATGTGATATTAAATCATTAGTTGAGGAAAAATATAAAATAAGAAAGATATATTACATGGACCATGTAGTGTTTTCATTCATCTAACTTTGTTATGCCATGTTAGTTTGTACAAAAATAATCTTTACAGAGTTTGTAGGTGTATCGTCATCAATCCATAAAATTTAAACCCTAAAAAAAAAATTTCTTAAGTTTTTATTTATAAAAATATATAAATCCTGAAATCTTAAATTGTTTTCTTACTATTAGTTTCTATCTTTGTAACTCTAAAACATTATAATTTTCTCTAAAAAAAAAATTCAATTTAAATTTAAAATTTAAATTTAAATTGTGAAATGGGATGGGTTTAAAGGTTTATTAAAAGAGTAGTGTTGAATTGAATATGCCCAACTTATGCAAATTCAATTTTATTCATAATTCAGGAAGCAATAGGATCATAGTGGCTATGTCAAATTCTCTTGCTGATCAAATTGAGAAGTATCCACAGTATGCATACAAATAATACAAATGATAAGAAGTTAAAAAGGAACCAAATGATACTGGACAATCCAAATAGCCAAGCTTCTATGCTCTGGGTTTCCCGCCTCAACACCTATTGTTTCAATGATGAATCCCCACATATGTCAATTATAAAAGGGTGGCCATCTATTTTTAGTAATCATAGGCCTCTAATGCTTTGCCAAGTATACATTGATAACATCACAAAGGCAACTAAGTTGGGTCGGAGAGCCGAATGATATCTCATAATAAATTCAAGGTTATTTTGGACTCGTCCATACATAAAGCGCACAGAAAAATTAAAAATAATTACGCACGTAGTACTACTTTATTACTCATTTATCAAAAGAATTCATATCTCTGACAATTTCCATCTCCAGTTTCTATATATAAGTGAAGCCAAGATAATTTAGTCCACGCATGTTCTTGTAAGATTCGAGGACATACACTTACCACGCATAATGTGGATTCTCTTCAAGGCTTTTCTTCTTTTTATATGTCTTCTCTGTTCATCCAACAATGGCGCCTATGCCAACGACAACGACCTCTCCCACAGTCACATTGTTTCAGTTAGTTCTCTATTACCACCAACTGTTTGCAACCACACACGCACGGCTTTGCCCCAAGGTTCTAATATAATATATATTTATATACACACACGCATGGTTTTGATTTTCCCCTGTTATTGTTTTTATGATCACAAATATTAGCACTGACTAAAAGACTATGTCTGCGCGTACATATTAAGGTCCCGACAAGGCATCTCTAGAAGTAGTAAGCAAGTACGGCCCATGTTCAAGGTTGAATCAAGGGATAAGTACCCACTCTCCCTCTCTCGAAGAAATTCTGCGTCAAGACCAGCAACGACTCCATTTAAAGAATTCCAGGCGTTTGCGAAAAGCTTTTCCTGAATTTTTAAAGAGAACGGAGGCCTTTACATTCCCTGCCAAGATTAACGATACTGTGGCGGATGAGTATTATATTGTAGTCGCCATTGGGGAGCCGAAACAGTATGTTTCTCTCCTTCTGGATACTGGTAGCGACGTCACTTGGACTCAATGCAAGCCCTGCATTCATTGCTTTCAACAAAGGGACCCATTTTTTGATGCATCCAAGTCCAAAACCTTCTTCAAAATCCCCTGCAACTCCACATCGTGCAGGATACTCCGTGAATCATTTCCTTTCGGTCAAGATTTACTAATTCTTTACTTTTTCGTCCCCAAAATTAAGATATTGGATAAGAATACATAGACAATTAAATCGAAGCTACAGTACTATATAGATATGCTTGATGGAAATTATTAAAAAATAAACACAAATAAGATCAGCTGTAAATCCAAATTTTATATCTCTAGTGGAAATAATTCGAAGTTTTTTTTTTTTTTGGCTTCAAATAAATGCAGGTAATTGCGATTCAAAGGAATGCCCTTTCAACATTGCATACGCTGACGGCTCAGGCAGCGGCGGCTTTTGGGCGACTGATAGGATAACTATACAAGTAGCCAACAACGATGGGTACTTTACGCAGTATCCTTTTCTGTTGGGATGCATAAACAACAGTAGTGGCGACAAAAGCGGAGCGTCCGGAATTATGGGTCTCGACCGAAGTCCGGTATCCGTAATTACAAGAACTAACACAAGCTACTTCTCTTACTGTCTACCTTCACCATACGGCTCCACAGGATACATAACCTTTGGTTAATCTGATACTGTTAGCAATAAATTCATAAAATACACTCCAATAGTGACTACCGCTGAACGGTCTGAATATTACGATATTACCCTCACTGGAATAAGTGTTGGTGGGGAAAAACTTCCTTTTAAAATTTCATATTTTACTAAGTTCGGTGCAATAATCGACTCGGGCAACATCATCACGCGGCTTCCTCCACCCATATACGCAGCTTTGAGATCAGCATTTCATAAAAGGATGAAGAAATATAAGAAGGCAAAAGGACTTGAAGATCTTCTTGATACATGTTATGATTTGAGTGCTTATGAAACAGTTGTTGTACCAAAGATTGCAATCCACTTCTTAGGTGGTGTCGACCTTGAACTCGACGTGAGGGGGACATTAGTCGTCCAGTCTGTGAGCCAAGTGTGTCTGGGCTTCGCTATATATCCTCCGGATCCCAATTCTATTACTCTTGGGAATGTTCAGCAGCGAGGGCACGAAGTGCACTACGATGTTGCTGGAAGGAGGCTTGGTTTTGGTCCTGGAAATTGCAGTTAGTTAATAATAAAGTTGTGCTTAATTTCAAGTATTGTATGGTCCATGTTCTACTCAATCTAAATATTCAATAAAGCTGTTTGTACGTACTTGCAGTTATTAGTAAATATTAAATAAAGCTATTTGTACTTGCAGTTTTTAATCAGCTGTGCTTTGAAGTATGAAAGCTATGAGTTATATGTAGGAGCAATAGAATGGCCAGAAGCTATTTTAATTAGAGGAACACACGGCATTTGTTTTTCGTTTTTTTTCACGGACAATATAAAATTTTTTATTTCAAAGCTCAGGTTGAGGATTGAGCATCGATTGTAACACTAAAAAATTTCAGTGATGAATGATTGTAAAGGAAAGCAGTTGGATATGTTATAAAATACCGTGTCTCATTCTGAATGGTATTTAAGTTGTGCATTAATTAAACGGTGTCACGTAACGTAACGCTGTATCTTATTATAAGGTGATCACTATCGCCCATTAAATAATTTTTAGTATGATATGTAATGGAAAATTTATGGAATTGGAAAGCTCACAATAACTTTATAAGAAAGAGTTAAAACTTTCAACATGAATTCAGTCTTTAATTATCAAGTGCATTTACTCCACGTAGCTAGAGAAGCTGAGTACAGAGCAGTACTACAGCAGCAGAAGTGGTTTAGCTTATGTCTTTGCTCCCTGAACTGACGCTGCAACTTATGTCTAAACCAAGGATCCAATGTGATGACAACCCAAGTGTATTGCCTTGGCCGAAAATCAAGTCTTTGATAAAATGAATCAGGTGCGATGAAATGTCTCAAACTCTCAATGAAACCTCAGCAACACTGATTGAAATAGTGATATCAGGAAGAATGAAGGATATGATCTCGGGGGATGACATTATGTGACTAGCTAGTAAAAAAAGCATAAGCAGTCACTTGTAAAGGACACAGAATTATAGACATTTAATCAAATTTGTTTTAGCCATAGGATCAAGTTCACAGCTGGTATTTTACAATACTTGGCGAAGAAGAAACAATACTTTTATATAAACTTATGAAAGAATGAAATCAATAGGCTGCACTTTTGCAATTTGTACATGCGTAATTCTGACCTCAGCTTTGCACACGCGATAGATCCCTTGGGCTTATTCTAAAGTTATGCCCAGTAAAGATAATGCTCCCCTTTCCTTTTCAGCTTTCAAGTTTCAGCTTATTGGGTTGAATGGTGTCAACTTGACGTTATGTTTATCAGAATAAGCTGAATGACCTTAGCCAAATATTAGTGGTTACAATTGTATACCCGATAACTATTCAATCACGAAGCAAGTGATTTTTTCTCGTTTTCAGCGTATGCTTTACTCTTGAAAGTGGAAGACAAAAGTCTCTTAGTTTAGCAGGTCCAAATTATTTCAGCCACTATGCGAAAAACACTACTTGACGTGACATTTCCACTTCTTCGGGGTCCAGCAAGAATGTGCAACACATGGTTCGTAGTATGAAAAGTCCGATCACTATTTTGGCAAGTGGATTGTGCTACAATTTTCATACAGATTGGGGCTCTTAATACGCCTCTAAAATCCTTGTACCACTATTTTAGATTTTATTTCCTAAATACCTCCACTTTAATTTATAAAAAATAAATGCACATATTAATATTAAGTGTAATACTATAGGTATAAACTCTTGTACAATCTACTTTTTATATAAACTGATGTGATGTTAAATCATTGGTGAGTGAAATATAAAATAATAAATTTAAATTATATGGATCATGTAGTGTTTTCATTCAACCAATTATATTATGCGTTGTTAGTTTGTACAAAAATAATTTTTATAAGAGTTTGTAGATGTATCATCATCTACCCATAAAAGTTCACCCAAAGAAAAAAAAGATTTCTTAAGTTTTTATTCATAAAAATATACAAATCTTAAAATCTTAAATTATTTTCTTGCTATTAGTTTCTATCTTCATAACTCTAAACACCTATAATTTTCCTTTTAAAAAATTCAATAACAATATAACTATAAATTATGAAATGGGATGGGTTTAAAAGGTTTATTAGAAGGATAGTGTTTAATTGAATATTCAATACTTATGCAAGTTCAACTTTATTCACAATTCAGTGAAAAAAAAAAAAAAGAAATTGCTACCTAACAGTTACTAACTAACGACAGGAACCAATGTGGTATTTTCAAAACTAATAGGATCATAGTGTCGCAATGTCAAATTCTGTTGTGGATCAAATTGAGAAGCATCCAAAATATGCATGCAAGTAATATAAATGATAAGAAGCTAAAGGAAGGCAAAATGATATTGGACAATTCAAAATATCCAGGGTACCATGCGCTGGCTTTGCCGCCTCAGCGTGCGTTTGGGATTGAGGTGCTGTAAATTTTAAGTTACAGCTGTTGTGAAAAAAAAAATTATGATTGTGAAATAAAAATTAATAATATGTAGTAAATATAAATTTTAAATAATAATTTTGATAAAATTATTAAAGATATAATATATTTTTTATTATACAAATAAAAAATCATATTAATATAACTTAAGCGTATGCAAAGAAGTTAGTGTTTTACTAAATACTTTATCTTGTAGTTTAAAAAGTATAAACTAATCCCAACCTCAATCCCAAACGCAAAGCTTCAACCCGTTCGAACCAAGTTAAAACCTGAACGGATTCAAAGCTTCAACCCGTTCGAGTTAAAATTCGGTTCGGATTGAATTCTTTTTTTTTAAGTTTCAGCTTTTAAAAATTAATATATATATATATATATATATTAAAAAAAAAACTCACACACACTCGTTTCGTGCTTTCTCACTTCTCACACACTCTCGGTCTCATTACCATTTACCAGCTGCAACCACAAAAATCCCTAGACTCTCGTCTCTCACAGTCTCACTTCTCAAACTCTCACTATCCTCGTGGCCCACTACGACAGCAGCAGCCCCGTCCAGCTCCAACAGCCACCCTATTGCAGCCGTTCACAGCAGCCCACTCGCCGTCAGCCAGCACGCCTCGCTCGCAGCCGCGCCGTGCGTTCACCTCGCGTCCCACTCAGCCCAACACAGTCATGATTTGCCGACGCCTAGCTTCCCATCGATCAAGGTTTGTCACTTAATACTGATATATGGATCTTGGAGTCGGTTTGTCACTTTGTTCCTGACTTGCTCGTAGCTGTTGGCAACCCGAATTGAATTTTAACAGCCTGTTGCTATTAATTAAATTGGATACTTTTAATTAATTGATTGGTAATTATTCAATTATTTGGAGCAGGTTTGTTGTTGTTGATTGATAATTGAACAAACGGAGATTGTTGTTAATTAAATTGGAGTGGATTTGCAATTTTTACGTTTAGATTTGTAATTTGTAATTTTTAGATTTGTAATTTTTGTAGCTTTATTGTACTGACTACATGTTTTATGTTTTGTTAACTTTAAAAAGATTTGTTGAAATGTTATGAAGGATGATTTGTGGTTGATATTTGTTGATAAGGATGTTTGGAATTGTGATTTTTGGATTTTAAGTGGTTGTTGTTAAAATTTTTGGATTAAATTATTCTAATTTGTTCTCATCCGAATTTTTAGATTAAATTATTCTAACCCAAACTAACTCGAATTAACTTGAACCGAAATTTTAACCCGAATTACCAACTCAATCCGATCTAAAATTCTAACGCAAACCGAACTTAATTCGGCTCGGTTCTATTTGGTTCGGGTTGGCGTTTTCAACCTGATTGGGTTCAATTCTCCAACCCGAACGGGTTGAAACCCAAACCAAAACTTGAACAACTCGAACCGAAACTCAATTTGCGCACCCTTACCCACTAGGGCTGGCAATTTAAGGGCTTCGACTGTGTTTTTTCAAGCTCAGACCCAAGTCCATTAGAGTAAAAGTGTAAAGGTCAGGCTCACTACAGACATGGGTTGGGCTTGAATTTTTATTTAATTTTTCAAATTTTTTTAAAATTGTTGTAAACTTGAAATGAGTTAATAATAATCAAATTGTTATAATCAACAATGAATTAAAGAAAATAAATATTTCAAAAATAAAATAATTAATAAAGAAAATAAAGCAAATAAAAGTTTAAAGATTTAATTTTTTTTATTAAATTCTCTAATTAACGGACTCTCTTAATTAATTAATACTTAAAAGAGAGTTTAGTATTATAATTTTAAGTATTTTGATTCATTATTGATATATAAATTAAAGATTCAAGTTTTTTTTCCATTATTTTTTGAATTTGAATTTATTATTCTAATTTATAAATTTATTTATTTTGTAAATAAAAAATTTAGGCCTGGCCCGGACTTTTTTTTTCTAAACCCTTGTCCAGACTCTCATGTAAGAGGTTCGGGCCAAAATCTATAGGAATAGACAGGACCGGCTTGGGCTTGGACCGCCCCGAACTTTTTTACCATCCCTAATCCCCACATATGTCATTAACAAAAGGGAGGCCATCTATTTTTTCAGTAACCATAGGTAGGGTCGGTAATAAAATCCGAATCCGGCCCAGATCCACAAAGATCCGGAAGATCAGGATCCGGAAAAATCCAGATTCGGATCTTAAAAATCACAATCCGTGCGAATCCGAATCCGGATCCGGATCCGGATGCAAGTGCATCCGGAAAACCGGATATCCGGATCCACTTTTTTTTATAATTAAATTATTTATTTAATTGCAATTCAATTGAAAAATATATAAATTAATTTATTTATTTAAATGTATAAGCATAATTAACTCTATAATCTTCATTAACTTTAAAAAATATGTTAAAAAACTAATAATAATAATAATAATAAGTAGAGAATATTGTAATGAATCGGTTTAACTTAGATTTTTATTTTTTAATGAAATTATTTGTTTAAATGTATAAGCATAATTAAATCTATAATCTTCATTAACTTTAAAAAATATGTTAAAAAACTAATAATAATAATAATAATAATTCTTTAAAACAATTTGTTTTAAACAATCTTAAGCAACACAAGGCTTATAGATAATACTAAATCTGGATCCCAGAGATAGTATTCTGATTAAATGGGGGGAGAAGAGAAATACAACTAAGGGCAGAGATCCGGTCTCTATGCCTTAGAGGAATGTAAACATACACCCTTAGATCTAAAACTTTAAAAATTAAATGTTACAAACTTTAAATGCTTTTAAATAATTTGAATTAAATGCCTACATTTTGATTTTGCTTGAATCTAGAAAAGAAAAGAAAATTACAAAGAAAAGGAAAATCAGAAAACAGGATTAAATCTAAGTCTTTCTCCAGATTTCCTTATAGAGAGAGAGAAGAGAGAAATTTTAGAAGTTGAGAGGTCGGAAAAAAGTGATGAAAAGAAAAACTGATGAGTCTTAGTCTTCATCCACCCCTTTTATACAAAATTGCTTTACAAAAGAAATAATTGATACAGCTGGTCTTCACGAGATTGTTGGTGGAAAATGGGGCCATCAACAATAGAGTATGTTTTTGGCTCGTGGGAGACAACATCTTTGGCTTTGGAGACTTTCTTGCAAGTGGGTCCTTCATCTTTTGAAAAGAAAAAGAATCCAAAGAGGTAAGAATCATGACTTTTGAAAACATGGCACATGTGCGACCACACTTGTGTCTCGAAAGACATTTTCAAAAGGCAGGTTACTTCTTGGCTTCTTCTGCTTTAAGGAATCTCGAGGCAATAGTAATATCTTTTGAAATCATGGCACATGTGCGGCCACACTTGTGTCTCGAAAGACTATTTCAAAAAGATAAGATGCTTAATGCTTTTGTCTTCTTTGCAGTAAAGGAGAGAATATAAAATTACAGAAATGAAAATATACTCTTTACTCTTTTTTTTTTTACAATAGTAAATAAGCCCATCTTCCATAGTTAAAACATTTTGATGAAAGGTTTTATTTTCCCAATCCGAAGATTTTTGTGAAAGCTTTGATTGAGAAATAACGATTTGTGAAGATGAGCTTTCACAAGAAATAATTTCTTTAGAAGAAGAAGGTTTTGGAATTACTTTATAAATAGATTTTTCTTCCTCAGAAAATTGAGAAAGAGCTTTTTGGGAAATATCTTTTAAAGCTAATAAAAGTTTAGGGGACTTTGTAATGGAGTTCATCCATTCTTTTACCTGCTCCTGGGAGGCTAATGCTTTAGACTTTGCTTCCTCATCTTTTATCATGTCAATCCATGATTTAATGGGCATGGCAGAAGAAAGTAGTTTGTCTTTAGGGGGAGTTGTTTGAGGTTATTTGGAGATTGATTTTGAATCAGAGTCTTTAAGGATGGCTTTGCCTTTGTCTTTTTTTTTTTTTGGCAGCATTATCTGTTTTGGAGAAATTCCCTGGTTAGAAAATCAGGGATAGAATTTGTATCTCCTTTAATAAACTCAATACCAAAATAAAAAATACTCAAAATAGCTTGTCATCGTACAAAAATCTGTTTTGATGCAATGTTTTGAACATCTTTTTCTAAAACATGTTTTGCAGCTTTGCAATCTATCCTAAGTAAAAATTTTTGATTTAGCAGATCACTTTGAAATTTGGGTATGCATAAGACAATTGATAAAATTTCTTTTTTAATAGTAGAATAATTTCTTTGACATTCATTCCAATGTGCAGAAAAATATTGTACTATCTATTCTTTATTACTCTCAACTTGCTTTAATATTCCTCCATAACCTAAATCTGATGCATCAGTTTCAACAATTTTAGGTAATACAAGATTTGCAAGAAATAAACATGGAATATTTTTAACGGAATTCTTTATTAATCTAACAACTTTAGTATATTCATCAGTCCATGCAACAAGATTTTTCTTTAATCTATCATGCAATGGTTTTGAGATCCTATTGATGTTTGGACAGAAATCAAGAACGTAATTTAGACTTCTTAAGAATCTCTGCAGCTGGGTTTTGTCAAGGATTTTGTCAGGAAATTTATCAGCAAATGCTAAAGATCTTTCTATGGGCGTTATGGTTCCTTTAGAGATGTAGTGACCAAGGAACCTGACCTTTGTTTGAAACAAAAATACTTTAGAACTAGAAATGGCTAATCCAGCTTTCCTATTAGCAAGATAAAAAGTCTTTAATGCTTGAAATGTTGATCAATTATTTGTAAAAAGATCAACACATCGTCTATATACACAATGCAGAATTCTACGAAAGGATTATAAATATCGTTCATGATCCTTTGAAATTTTGAGGGTGCATTCTTTAATCCGAATGGCATAACTGTCCATTCATACTGTCCAAAAGGAATAGTAAAGGCAGTTTTATAACGGTCTTTAGGATGAATTTGAATTTGCCCAAATCCAGATTTCATATCAAATTTTGACAAAATGAATGCATTATTTAGTTTCTAGAGCAAATCTTTTTTATTAGGTATAGGATACCTAATCCATTTTAATGCTTTATTAAGGGGTTTGTAATTTATGACTAATCTGGGTGTTCCACTTTCTATCTCAGAATTTTTATTGACATAGAAAGCAGCACAAGACCAAGGAGACCTAAATTTGACTATAAGACCTTTGGACTCTAAATCTTTTATTTCGTTTTTGCAATGTTGTTCCAATTCCATATTCATCTGGATTGGACGGGCTTTAGTGGGTATCTGTTTTTCATCAAAAGAATTTTCATAAGGCAAATCAACCAAATGTTGTTTTATACTCCAAAAAGCAGATGGTAGATCCGCACATATCTCTTTTTCAATGAGGTCTTTAAAATCAGAGATTTTTCTCTTTATGAAATCATTTTGTAATTGGCTTTCAATTCTTTGTAAACTCAAATCCTTTTTTAGATGAGCCAAGTCATTTTGTTTTGATTTGAGAAGTGCATTTATTTGGTTCTGATAAACAGAACAGACTTTTACAATATTTAAGTTTCTTGTTTTAGGCTTTTCAATAAAAGGGAAAATCAATTTTTTGTTTTTTACTTTAAAAGATATACTGTCATAATTGACAGTATAAGGGGTAATAAGGTTGATGAATGGAGTTCTTAAAATAACAGTATGATGTATGTCATTTGCTAAAAGGAAGGAAGTCTGAAATTCAAAACCATTATTGTGAATGGAGGCATCAACTTTTGATTTAACTTTTAACTTTGAATTATTAGCGGCAGAAAGTCTTTCATTTGTTTTCTCATGAAATCTCCTGGGCACTATGTCTTCTTTAATGCAATTTAGATCAGAACCAGTGTCAAAAAGGGCAATGGTGTCGATTTCAAAATCTTTAGAGAAAATCAAGGTAATTTTAATCAAATATTTTCTTGTGGTGATTTGCTTTAAAACAAAAAGAAAATCATTGGGTATGGATTCAATGTTTTTAAGATTTTGTTTATCATTGTTATCACCATCAGAATCTGTTTCTTTATCTGAATTATCTTTCAATTGTTTTTGTAACAAGAGTTGGATAGTATCAGAATCAGTCTTTTGTTTTTCTTTTAAAATTTTTATCTCAAGTTTAATATCTTTTATCTCTTTCTGAAGATCTTGGATATTCGGATTTGTTTTCTTTGTTTTCTTTTTATCCAGAATTTCAGTAAGGTCATATGTATTCTTTTTAATAATTGGGGTTTTAGAAGTTTCTGCTTTATTACCTATTTCTAAGGTTTTTAAAAGTTTATCAAGGTATTCTTTTTGAAGGGTAGGGTCAGAAATGTGTTTAACTAATTCAAGAAAAGTTTCTTGATCCTTAGTTAACACATTAATTTTCTTTAAGTAGGATTCTGTTTCAGAATCACTACTATCAGATACAGAGTCTGAGTCAATCAACTCATCAATCTGTAAAGGCTCACTGTCTCCTGTCATGCAAGATTCAGAGTCAGAAGACTCTATTAGTAAAGAGGACACTTTAGAAAGTATTTCGTCATCAAGGTGAAGCTCATGAAACTTTCTGGTCATTCTACAAAATTTTGCAGTATGACCTTTTCTTCCACATTTAAAATATGTGGCATCTTTGTAGTTAAAAGAGGCTTTTGGTTTGGTTTTAGAATCTTTTCTTTTAGAGAAATGGGGTTTCTTATAAGACTTCGAATGTTTCTTATAAGAAAATTCTCTAAAATCAAGTAAGGGTTTTTTATAACCTTTTGACTTATAATGTTTTTTATAAGGTTTTAAAGAATACTTACCATTACAATCTTTGGAGGTTGATGTTTTAAAAGAGTCATAATTAAACTGTTTACAGAAACTACCTAATTCCTGTTTGGATTTTCTAAGTTCTCATTTTAGGCGTTTTTGAAACTTTAAGTCTTGACAGAGCTGACAAGTTCACCATAGGTGAGCTCATCATAAGGAATGCGATTGTCATAAAGGGCTTTAATAATGTTCCTAACCTTTTTTCCTAATAGGGTTGGTAAACCTGCAAAGAATTTCTCCTTCCAAGTTATATGATTTGCATCATCCCTTATGAAGAGTTTGGTAAAGAACGTGGTTTTATAGCTTTGGAATTCACTAAGCTTTCTACACCTTAGGTTGTGTAGTAACTCAGCATTTTTATCTCTAAGGTGTGAAGGGTCACCTATGAAATGTAAGGATATAGTAAGGATCAGAGTGGCAACTGCATCCTGGATAGGGTTATTGAATTCATCAAGGATAAGTGTTCTATCCTCATCAGTTTGTATCGAATTTAGGATATTTAATTGTTGCTGTTTAGTGAGAAGATGATCCCACCAACCTTTTAGTTGACCAGTAAAACCGGCAATTAGAATCTCTGCAATGGCTTCGTCAGAGGTTTCCGATTGGGTTTTATAAGCGTTAGCAGCCATGGTCATCTGTTACAACAATCCTAAGATGTTATACTCAGACATACCATCAATATTCCACTCGTAAACAGAGGAGGCATTAAATCGTGATTGGTTTAATGCACTTGGCCTATTGTCTATGGTCAAGTCAGGTGGAGATTTGACAGTAGGAAGGGCTAATTCCCAATGGATTTTATTGGCTTTGGGAGTGGGTTCGTCTGTAAAGGCTTCTATGTCAGAAGAGGCTACAGACATTTGGTCTTGTTCTAGTACACCAATCTTGCTAGATTGGGCACTATCAGGAGTTATTTGAACTTTACTAGGAGAGGAAGAAGAGGCTTCTATCTTATCTAGTTGTTCTCTAATGGCTTTAGCAAAATCTGTTTTTAATTCATGAATAAGTTTTTGACTAGTTTTCGAAACCTGGAAGGGTTTGAAAATAGGTTCTTTAAGTTTTTTCTCAGAATCAGATTTTGATGTGGTACTGGGAGAAATAGTTATGGTTGACTTTTGGAATTGGTTTTCTATCCTAGTCAACTATTTTCCTATTTTATTTAGATTAGCATTACAGAAATTATTCTGTTGAATAATGCTATCTAAATCCGTCTCTGGGTCTTTTGCTTTATGGATTTTATAAGGTGATGTTTTAATTTGAACAGGAGGTTCACCATGGTTGATGGTTAAACTCCTAAGAGGTGGATGTTCAGATTCAATGGTTCTATCACTTTCAGAAAGATTCCATTCAGTGATTTTCTTTCTAACTGTGATCGGATTTGATTCTTTAAAAGGATAAAAAATGTTGTTATTGGAAGCATATATTTCAAACCAATCAAAAAACAATATATGGACTTTATGCAGATTTACAAAGGATAAGAAATGTTGTTATTGGAAGCATACATTTCTTTCTACTGGTATCAGAGCCATGGGAAGGATAGTGTAATATAGATTAAAGACTCTAGGTTTAAAAAATTTGTGTGACGGTTGAACATTACAGGTGTGGTGAGTGTTACTTTTGGTGCCTTGGTAGTTTTTGGTCGTAAGTCCCGATAAGGGTAGTAAAACCAATTCTTAACCTTGGATTGTAGCCATTTCTGTAAGACTAAAACTAGATCATAGGTTTAAAACATAGATTCTTTACTATGTAGAGCATCATCTTTCTCTAGCCCTTCTTCTGGGAAGACTAGTGATTCAAAGAATATTGTGAATTCAGAAGAATTCGTAATTGAAGACTTTAATAAAGCAATTGATAATTGGGAATTACCAAAGATTTCTAAAGAAATGATATACAAAACAAAAAAGCTTGATTTCTTAAAAAATGATTATGTCATAAAAACTGAAGAACGTGACATAACACTTTCAAAGCCATTTAAAACAATTCAATTGTTTACAGAATAATCTTTAAAGAAATTAAAAGACAAGAATTTTAATTATATTCACATTGGTTTAATTCAAGTTGGAATAAAACCATTGACTAAAGAAGGATTGGATACTTCAATCCTAGCTGTCCTCAGAGATAGCCGATTAATCTCTTTTGATGATTCTTTACTAAGCAGTATAGAATCAAGTCTTTGTAAAGGCCCCATCTCATTCAGTTGTTACCCGAACATAACAATCTCTTTAAAAGACAAAAATATCCTAAAAAGCATAATTTTACAAATCAAGACCTATAATTATCACATGATTGAGGGATCTGTCCCAGTTGCCTTAATTTATAAAATCTCATACAAAGTAATGATTTCTGCATTTAGCACACAACATAAATTTCAGTTAAAAAGAGATGAAACTCTTCTCTTACATACTGACCTTTCTAAAGCAAATACCGTTATTTCAAAACCTATTCAAGGACAAGATGTCAATCTTCCAGACGAATGGATTCTTGAAGGAGCCACTGCTCCAGTAATTCCAAAACAACTTGAACCTACTACAGAGTTACAAAATGTGACTCAGTATTTAGATGGTAAAGTCAAATTATCTTTCAGGAGATCTATATCTTCCAGATTCTCCGATAAAGATTCATGCTCAAGCATTCCTTCACTTGAAAGGAAATTTTCAAAAATCCCTTCAGTTATAAATCTCCCTTTCTAAAATATAAAAGATCAACCTAGGTTTTCCACTTCGGATATACCTAGTTCCTTTATACGTTCTGTTGATTATACTACTAGTGTCCCTCATCGAATTTACACTAGTAGTCAACAGGAACTAAGTCAGAAAGAGAAGGAACCTTCTCCTCCTACATTTTCTACAGTCACAGAAAATGTAATCACTGTCATTGAAAAATATTTTGAATTAGATAAAACTCTTCTTCATAATGATTTCTATTCAGGCACTAATAAAGAAAAAAGACTTTGGTTTTTCAAACATTTCTTAAACCAAAGAAAAGAAATACAACAAACCTATTATGAGTTTGTAAATCTGCATAAAGTCCATATATTGTTTTTTGATTGGTTTGAAATGTATGCTTCCAATAACAACATTTCTTATCCTTTTAAAGAATCAAATCCGATCACAGTTAGAAAGAAAATCACTGAATGGAATCTTTCTGAAAGTGATAGAACCATTGAATCTGAACATCCACCTCTTAGGAGTTTAACCATCAACCATGGTGAATCTCCCGTTCAGATTAAAGCATCACCTTATAAAATCCATAAAGCAAAAGACCCAGAGACGGATTTAGATAGCATTATTCAACAGAATAATTTTTGTAATGCTAATCTAAATACAATAGGAAAACAGTTGACTAGGATAGAAAATCAATTTCAAAAGTCAACCATAACTATTTCTCCCAGTACCACATCAAAGTCTGATTCTGAGAAAAAGCTTAAAGAACCTATTTTCAAACCCTTCCAGGTTTCGAAAACTAGTCAAAAGCTTATTCATGAATCAAAAACAGATTTTGCTAAAGCCATTAGAGAACAACTAGATATGATAGAAACCTCTTCTTCCTCTTCTAGTAAAGTTCAAATAGCTCCTGATAGTGCCCAATCTAGCAAGATTGGTATACTAGAACAAGACCAAATGTCTGTAGCCTCTTCTGACATAGAAGCCTTTACAGACGAACCCACTCCCAAAGCCAATAAAATCCATTGGGAATTAGCACTTCCTACTGTCAAATCTCCACCTAACTTGACCATAGACAATAGGCCAAATGCATTAAACCAATTACGATTTAACGCCTCCTCTGTCTACGAGTGGAATATCGATGATATGTCTGAGTATAACATCTTAGGATTGTTGCAACAGATGACCATTGCTGCTAACGCTTATAAAACTCAATCGGAAACCTCTAACAAAGCCATTGCAGAGATTTTCATTGCCGGTTTTACTGGTCAACTAAAACAGCAACAATTAGATATCCTAAATTCGATACAAACTGATGAGGATACAACAACAAATTTAAAATCAACAATTTAACATCAATTCAACATAAATAACATACAACAACACCATAAATTCACAAACAATAATTTCACAATATAAATCAAACATAAAAAATTTAAAAAAATCTAAGGTAAACCGATTTATTATAAATTCTCTAATAATAATAATAATAATAATTGGTATGGGCAGTAGGAAAAGGAATTTTATTTAATATTATTATGTAAATTATTAAATTTAAAATTATATTTAAATTTATTATTATGCGGATCCGGATATCCGGAATATCCGCCCGCAATCCGTACAGATATTATCCGCCCGCAATCTGTACGGATATTATCCGCATCCGGATCCGCATATTTTTTCCCGTATCCGGATATGGATCCCGATGCCAAAAGTTTAATCCGGATCCGGATTTTGCCACCCCTAACCATAGGCCTCTAATGCTTTGCCAAGCGTACATTGATGATATCACAAAGGCGACTAAATTGTGTCGGAGAGCCAAATAATATTTCATAATAAATTCAAGGTTATTTTGGACTCATTTTCATATTTCCATTACACGGCAAGATATATAATGCGCACAGAAAAATTTAAAATCAATTACATACGTAGTATCTCTTTATTACTCCATTTATCAAAAGAATTCGTATCTCAAATAATTTCAACCTCCAGTTCTATATATAAGTGAAGCCAAGGTGGCAAATATTTTGTCCATGCATCTTCTTGTAATCTTCGAGAACATACATTTGGCCACGCATAATGTGGATTCTATTCAAGGCTTTGCTTCCTTTTATATGGCTTCTTTGTTCATCCAACAATGGCTGTGCCAGCGACGACGACCTTACCCACGGTCACATTGTTTCAGTCAGTTCTCTAATACCACCAACTGTTTGCAACCGCACACGCACAGCTTTGCCCCAAGGTTCTTATATTATACTATATATTTATATACGCACATGGTCGTGATTTTATCCTGTTAATTTTTTTTTAATTTATAATCATTCATATATATATATATATATGCATATATGCATGTTTAAGGTCCCGGCAAAGCATCTCTCGAAGTAGGAGGAAGGTGGGCCATGTTCTAAGCTGAATCAAGGGAAAAGTAGAAACACTCCCTCTCTCAAAGAAATTCTGCGTAGAGACCAACAACGACTCCATTTAAAGAATTCCAGGCGTTTGTAAAAAGCCATTCCTGACAATTTCCAGAAAACTAAGGAGTTCACATTCCCTTCCAAGATCGAAAAAGTAGAAGTCGACGAGTATTATACTGTAGTCGCCATTGGGGAGCCGAAACAGTATGTTTCTCTCCTTTTGGATACTGGTAGTGGCCTCACTTGGACTCAGTGCAAGCCGCACATTCATTGCACTCAACAAAGGGACCCCATTTTTGATTCATCCAAGTCCAAAACCTTCTCCAAAATCCCTTGCAGCTCCACAACGTGCAAGATACTCCGTGAATTAATACTTCCTCCAGATGGTCAAGGTTTACTAATTCATTACTTATTTCATCACCAAAGTTATTGGATAAGTATAAATAGACAATTAATTAAAAAATAATCACAAATAGGATCAGCCGTAAATTCAAATTCTACATATATGATGAAAATAATTGAAAATTATTTATTTATTTAATAAATGCAGACAATTGCAGTTCCAAGTAATGCCCATTCAACATTGCACACGCTGACGGCTTAGGTGACGGCGGGTTTGGGCCACTGATAGGATAACCATACAAGAAGTCAACAGAGACGAGTACTTTACTCAGTACCCTTTTCTGTTGGGATGCACCAACAGCCACACTGGCGACCAAAACGGAGACGATATTGTCGCTCATCATAAGGTAAATATTATTACTCTTTATGTGAATAAAATAATTTAATGAAAAGTTTATGAAGTTGGAAAACTCGCAGCAACTTTATTTATAAGAAACGGTTAAAATTTCAATATGAACTCGATTTTTAATTAATGAAATTAACTTTGAAAAATAGAATGCGACGTCAAGGCATTTACTGCACATGGAGAAGGTGAATATGGAGCACCACAGCATAGCAGTATAAGTGGTTTGGCTAATGTCCTTGCTCCCTGAATTAAAGTTGCAACTCATATCTAAACCAATGACGATGACAACCCCAAGTGGCATTGCCTTGGCAGAAAATTAAGTGTTTGATGAAATGAATCAGGCACTCGATCAAATGTCTCACTGGAACCTTAGCAACACTGACTGAAATAGTGACTCAGCAAGCATTAAGGATATGATCTGGGCCAATGACAGCTGGTGACTATCTAATAAACCAGACATCAACAGTCCTTTCTAAAGAAAGAGAATTGTAGACATTAGATCAAATTAGTTTTAACCATAGGATTAAGTTTGCAGCAGAAATTTTACAATACTTGACGTAGAAGAAAAATTACTTTTATATAAATTATGAAATCAGTAGGCTACATTTTGACAATTTATACGTGAGTAATTCTTAGATCAGCTTTGCCCTCACGATAGATCTCTCGGGCGTATTATAGAGTTACAGCCATGAACATTTTGTGTGGCCCCATTGTCTCTTATATCCGAGAATCCACAAATTCAACCTTCACAAAATTGCGGGTCTTCTTTTTCATCTCCGATTATTTGATAATTTTCACAAGCACAATTATGCCCAACAAAGAGATACAATAATGCTCATTCTTTTGCCTTATGCCCACTAAATCAATCATGGACAAAGATATATATTTTTTTTCCTTTTTTGGTCATTGTGGCTGAAATAATTTTAGAGCATGAGATAAATTTCCACTTTCTCGCGGCCTAGCAAGGATGTACAACACATGGTTCGTAGAATGAAAAGGCTCGAATACTATCCAATGTTTGTACTGAGTAGAGATTCTAACACCCTTCTAAAATCCTCGTAACACACATTTTAAATTTTATTTCTTTGATGCCTCAGTTTAATTTATAAAAAAATTAAACACACATTGGTATTAAGAATAATATTATACCTATAAACTCTTGTTTAATTATTGTAGCATTATATGATTAGTGTAGTAGAAATATAAAATATAAAAATAAATCATGTCGGTTATGTAGTATTTTCATTCAATTGACTATGTTATGTCATGTTAATTTGCATAAAAATACTTTGTATACGAGAGTTTGTAGGTGTGTCATTATCTATCCATAAAATTTCAACTTGAAAAAGTATTTTTTCTAATTTTTTATTTATAAAATATATACAAGTCATAAAATCTTAAAATATTTTCTTACTACAGTGTCTCTATCTCTATAACTCTTATAATTTTCTCAAAAAAAAAAATATTTAAAATTTAAAATATAAATATAAATTATAAAATGGAATGTGTAAAATATTTAGTAAAAGAATAGTGTTTAATTGAATTATCATTCGGAATTAGAAGTGAATAAATTTGTCTTTTGTATAAGGGTGATTTCAATTAAAAAGGGATTCTATAAGAAATTCTGAGGGTGTCAAAATTGAGACATATGCATAAATTTAGAACTTACGCTATTTCAGTTTAATTCATAATTCAGCAAAAAAAAAAAAAAAAAGCCAGCTGTTACTAACTAACGACAGAAACTAATATGGTATTTTCAAAATAAAAAGGATCAAAGTATCGATATGTCAAATTCAAGGATATTTTGGACTCAGTGTCATGTTTTCCTTGCACCGATGCAAAATACGAAAAGCGCACAGGAAAATTAAAATCAGTTACGTACGTAACAGTACATTATTACTCCATTTATCAAAAGAGTTTGTATCTCTTACAATTTCAACTGGCAGTTGCTATAAAAAAGCGAAGCCAAAATACCAAATGTTTAAGTGATATAATTAAAATTTTAAATGTGGATTTAGTTTTTAATTAATATTTTTTTATTTCCTTAGAAATTAATTTCGAAAAATATTAAGGGATGTCAAGGGCCCGTACCCACAGAGAAGCTGACTATAGAAGCACTACAGCAGCAAGAAACGGCTAGTGATCCTTGAACTAAAGTTGCAACTCATCTAATCCATGGATTATCTAGTGTCATGACAACTCAATTGTCGTTGCCTCGGTAGAAAATCAAGTGCTTGATGAAATGAACCATGTGCTCGATCAAATGCCTCAATGAAACATCGGCAGCACTGATTGAAATACTGACTCAGCAAGAATTAAGGGTATGACCTCACGTGATGACATTAGGTGACTAGGTAATAAAACAAACACCAACAGTCCCTTGTAAAGGACGGAGAATTATAGACATTAGATCAAATTAGTTTTAGCCAAAGCGTCAAGTTCATTGCTGGAATCTTACAATATTTTACAAAGAAGAAAAAATACTTGTATATAAACGTATGAAATGAATGAAATCATTAGGCTGCCTTTTTATAATTTATACATGCATAATTCCAGTATCAATTTGCGCACTCTATAGATCTATTTGGACAAAAATTTCTATAATACAATATATATATGGTTGACATAGCTTAGAAGTATTTTAAAATTTCCCATCGCAGGTATATTGTAAAGTTATAATTATGAACATTGTCTGTGGCGCCAAAGATCTTATGCCCACTACGGGTATTTCTTTTCAGCTTTAAAGTTTCAGCTTGTCCGTCGGATTGAGCGGTGTCGTGTCAACTTAACGTTATGTTTTTTAAGAATAAGCTGGGCAGGGGACCCAACGTGTTATGCCCAATAAAGATATTTCTTTTCAGCTTTCAAGTTTCAGCCTATTGGATTGAGTGGCGTCATCTCAACCTAACATTATGTTTAGTCAGCTCCTTTTTTCAGAATAAGCAGGACTGACACCGTGGCCAAATATTAAGGGTTGCAAAAGTTTTTGACGCACTAACTAATCAATCATGGAGCTAGATAATTTTTGTCATTTTTTAAAGTGGAGACACTTGTTCGGTACAAATTATTTCAGGAACAACGTGAAGCACACTTGATTTACCGCAGTTGGTTGGATATCAATTCATATTCAATCTTTTATTTTATAGATAATAAAATTTTAATTTAATTTAATTCATATATTTATAGATTAGATGTGAATTTAATTAAATTTATATTTAATTTATTATTTTACGGATTAATTTATAAGCTAAAAACTTTTATTTATATTTTATTTATGAACAAATTAAATAAAAAATAATATAAAACTAATTTTATTACTGGTTAAATTTAAAATTAAATCAAATTTAAATAAATTAATTATTTAAATAAAATTAAAAAATATATTCAATATTTTAAAATATAACACACTAAAAAAAATTTATTTATTTAGATTAATATATAAAAATTAATTGTTAAGAAGTTATATTTTTTATTTAATTATTTTTATTTTACATTCTAAAGTTATAACTATGAACATTGTCTGTGGCCCCAAAGACCTTATGCCCAGTGCCCACTAAGGGTATTTCTTTTCAAATTTAAAGTTTCAGCTTATTGGATTGAGCGGTATCGTGTCAACTTAACGTTATGTTTTTTAAGAATAAGTTGGACAGTGGACCCAAAGTATTGTGCCCAATAAAGATATTTCTTTTCAGCTTCAAGTTTCAGCTTATTGGATTGGGCAGTGTCATCTCAACTCGACGTTATGTTTTTTCAGAATACGCAGGAGTGACACCGTGGCTAAATATTAATGGTTGCGAAAGTGTTTGCCGCACTAACTAATCGATCATGGAGCTAGATAATTTTTGTCATTTTTTATAGTGGCAGACGCTTGCTAGGTACAAATTATTTCAGGAACAACGTGAAACACACTTCTTTTAGGAGTGTTTGTGGATTGGATATCAATCCACATTCGATTTATAATTTTATAAATTATAAATTTTTAATTAAATTTAATTTAATCTATATGTTTACAGATCAGATGGAGATTTGACCAAGTTTATATCTAATTTATCATTTTACGAATTGATTTGTACGATAAAAATTTTTAATTATATCTTATCTACGAACAAACTAAATAAAAAATTAATATAAAATTAATTTTACTACCTATCAAATTCAAACTTAAATAAGATTTAAGTAAATTAATTATTTAAATAAAGTTAGAAAATACATTCAAAGTTTAAAAATATAACACACCAAAAAAAAAACTCATTTATTTAGATCAATACATGAAAATTACTGCTTAGAAAATTATTTTTTATTTAATTATTTTTTATTTTATATTATTATTGGATAGGATATATTATAATGTTAATTTAATTATATTTAACTGATTTATTTATTAGTAAGTATAATGCCATATTTACAAGTTTAATTTTTTTATTAAATAAATATTTTTTTACGAATTTGCCGATTTTTGCTCCAATTCACCAACTGCGTATTTTTAAATTTTCAATCTAATCCAATCTTTTAATCCACATATCAGATTTTTGCGGATTAAACAGATTAAGCTAATCGGATTGGATTCTAAACACTTCTTTGCGATTGAAACCTTAAAACATGACATCTCCACTTCCTCGGAGCCTAGCAAGTATCTGCTACACTACACATGCTGATCACTATTTTGGCAATCGGATTGGGCTCAAATTTTCATATGAAGAGAAGCTTTTAACACTTTTTTAAAATTTTTTATGACACTCCTTTTAAATTTTATTTCTTAAATATTTAGATTAATTTATAAAAAAAACACACGTTAATATTAAGAGTAATACAACTATATCTATAAATTCTGATATAAATTATTTTGGTACAAACCAATGTGGTAATTAAAATAATAAAGATAAATCATGTATGTAGTATTTTCATTCAACCAAAAATCATGTTATGTAATGTTAGTTTGGACAAACATTATTTTGTGCAAGAGTTTGTAGGTGTATCATCATCTATCTATAAATTTCATTTTTTAAAAAGCATTTTTCTTAAATTTTTTATTTATAGAATATAAAAATTTTAAATTATTTTCTTATTATATAGTTTCTATTCCATAGCTGTAAGCTCTTATAATTTTCTATAAAAATAAATTAAATTAAAATGTAAAATATAAATATAAATTATGAAATGGGATGAGTGTAGAAAGTTTATTAAAAGAATATGGTTTAATTGAATTGACATTCAAAATGAGAAATGAATTAATTTGCTTTTATTATAAGGGTAATTTCAATTAAAAATGGGTTCTATGAGAAATTTTAAGGATTTTCAAATTTGAGAGAAATGCATTCACATAAACTAAGAACTTATGTAAATTCAATTTATTCATAAAAGTGAAATAAAAAAATGTCACCTTAGTAATTATTATTGTTTTTTAATTGTTATTTTCATAGAACAAAAACTAAAATGAAAATGATTTTTTTCAAACCTGTATTCTAAATATGATTATATGCTCGGCATAAGCTTTTGAAACCTTATTCTAAATATAAAATCTTGAATACTTGTTTGATAGCATTTGGTTGAATTATTTTTCTCACTGAACATGTTGTTTATACGTATGTTCAAAGAGTTATACAAAATTTATTTAGTCTACAATACCCCATACTAAACACTTATAAAAATAAATAAATTATTCATTGTCTCTAATAATCAAATAATTTAGTCAATAAAGTATATTATAGAGCGTCTCATAAAATTATTTTCCAAAAAAATGAATAAATGAAATCATCAATTTATATATGAAAAACGATCGTTAAATGAAAAGTATGGTAAATGCAGTAGAATTGAAAATATTATCTTATTTCTTTTCATAATTGTTTAATTTGTGTTAACAAAATATGATAACAATTTTTTATAAGATCGTCCACCCTCAAGCGTTCTATTTTATTCGGCTAAAAATCAAAGAAAAATATCCTTCAACTCAGCCTCTGGAAATCAACGGAAAAAACATTCTACTGCAATCCTAATCCCTTGAACTTATTGAAAACTCAATTTTATCGAATTTAATTTTAAATCTAAAATAATCACAAAACTCATTGCATCATTAGATTTGAATTTGCATCTTATCAATTGATAATGTCCAGAAGAAGAAGAATAGGAATAGGTCAGTAAGCAATAATTGCATTGATAAATTTTAATTTGATACAATTCATTGTGATTTCTCACAATAATCGGAGTAATCGGCCTAGAAACTTTACTGGAATCAAGCAAATTATCCCCAACTGAAACAACGTCAGGTCCCAAAATTAAGCACCCCAAACATTAAGCAAAGACAACTTGGGAAGATATCCTTAGGCATAACTCTCATTCCCAACTTATTCCCTATATAGAAAAGAGACGGTACAATCCCTTCCCTTGTAACAGCATTGTCCTCAAGGCTGAAACCATGGAAACTGTTGTTGCAGCTTGAATAAATCATCCCCAAGTGGCATCTCCACGAAAAGAATGGGACCATTCGACCAACACTTGAGTAACTGGTCTGTTGATTCGCTTCACCATCCTACAATCTAGTACAGCTATCCGCTCTAGTTTTATCCTCCTTTCATCATCTATTGGTGGCAAATCAGATTGAGTAACAACTGCATCTCCCACCATTTTCTTCAAACAAGCAAAATGAAAGATAGGGTGAATTCTGTTATCAATAGGTAGCTCCAGCTTAGATACGACCTTGCTAATTCGCTGTAGAACTTTATAAGGCTCAAAAAACTTGGAGATAACTTCCGGTTCCTTTATACTAACACAGATGTTTGCCTAAAAGGTTGTAGTTGCCAATAAACCATGTCACCCACCTTAAACTCTCGTTCAGACTTGTGCCTATCGGCTTATTATCGTAAAATTTGTGAAAATGTCGATTGACCCACAGGAGAGGACGGATTATAGTAATTTGTTCCAACTCGAGACCTTATTTTGTCTTGGGGTAAAGATAAATTTTCCTTTACTTGCTTGATCACAGCATCCTTATCCAGCAACTGTTCTTCCGCAGCATCCCCTTTTGATTCTTCTGGAGTTGTGCATTAAAGAAGGGAGGTGGCTTGCCATTGACAATATCAAATGGAGTTGAGTGAGTATGAAAGTGATATGACTTGTTATACCATCATTCGGCTAGAGGTAGCCATTTAAACCACTCATTTGGCTGGTCAGGTCACCTGTTATGCATCTAAGATACTATCCTAAACATTTGTTGACTATTTCAGTTTGGCCATCTGATTAACGGTGATAGGCCGAACTCATTTGCAACTTCAATCTGTGTAAAGTAAACAATTACTGCCAAAAGTTACTTGTAAAAACAGTATCTCGATCAGTGACTATAGTACTCGGCCCGCCGTGAAGCGTGAAGCTTGAATACATTGTCTATAAATGAGCTTTGGGTTTCCTCCAGAAAATAGAAATTAATTGAGAAGAAGAAGAAAAAGGAGTGATATCAACTGGCATTTGGAGCAGAGAGAAGTAAATGATGGCTTGCATTATCTAAATTCAACAAAACGATAAAAGATTGTTCTCCAACTTAATGAATAAAATGTGAAATCTTCATTTTGTGTTTTATTATTCATTTTATCAAAACATCTCACTGAACAGTTAACTTAATTTCAGGAAATGGAAAAGAAAGTGGCACATAACACCGAACAGGAACTAATATTGTAAGTAGGATAAATCAAATTTAACGTTGTTTTGGACCGAAAATATAAAAAGCGCACAGAAAAATTAAAATTAGTTACGTACGTAGTATTTATTAATCCATTTATCAAAAGAATTCGTATCTCAAACGATTTCCCTCTTCAGTTGCTATATATATAAGGGGAACCAAGATAGCAAATATATAGTTCATGTTCTTGAAAGCTTAGGGAACATATTTGGCCACAAAAAAATAACAGCCCTCTGAGTGCGTAATGAGGATTCTCTTCAACGCTTTTCTTCTTTTTATATGGCTTCTGCGTTCATCCAACAATGGCGCCTGCGCTGACGACAACGACCTCCCCCACAGCCACATTGTTTCAGTCAGTTCTCTAACACCACCAACTGTTTGCAACCGCACACGCACAGCTTTGCCCCAAGGTTCTTATATTATACTATATATTTATATATGCACATGGTTGTGATTTTAGCCTGTTAACTTTTTTTTTTTAATAATCATTCATATATATTATGCATGTTTAAGGTCCCGGCAAAGTATCTCTCGAAGTATTAGGGAGGTACGGGCCATGTTCTAAGCTGAATCAAGGGAAAGGCAGAAAGACTCCCTCTGTCGAAGAAATTCTCCGTAGAGACCAACGACGACTCCATTTAAAGAATTCCAGGCGTTTGCAAAAAGCCATTCCTGACAATTTCAAGAAAACTAAGGCGTTCACATTCCCTGCCAAGACCGGAAGTGTGGCAGCCGACGAGTATTATATTGTAGTCGCAATTGGGGAGCCGAAACAGTATGTTTCTGTCCTTTTGGACACTGGTAGCGGCATCACTTGGACTCAGTGCAAGCCTGCATTCATTGCAGTCAACAAAGGGACCCATTTTTTGATCCATCCAAGTCCAAAACCTTTTCCAAAATCCCTTGCAACTCCACGACGTGCAAAATTTTCCTTGAATGGTTTCCTCCAAATGGCCAAGGTTTACTAATTCACTACGTTTTCGTTACCAAAATTAAGTTATTGGATAAGAATAGATAGACTATACAGCCTGATATTATGATTGATAGAAGATTATTAAAAAAAAAGCACAAATACGATCAGTTTTAAATCCAAAATCCACATATATAATGAAAATAATCAGTGTTTCTTTTTTTTTTTTAATTATTAAATGCAGACAAATGCAGTTCTAAGGAATGCCCGTACGACATTGCATATGCTGACGGCTCAGGCGAAACCGGCTTTTGGGCAACTGATAGGATGAGTATACAAGAAGTCAACGGCGATGCGTACTTTGCTCGGTACCCTTTTCTATTGGGTTGCACCAACAACAACACTGGCGACCAAAACGGAGCATCCGGAATTATGGGTCTCGACCGAGGTCCGGTATCCATAATTTCAAAAACCAATATAAGCTACTTCTTTTATTGTCTACATTCGCCATACGGCTCCACAGGCTACATAACTTTTGGCAAACCTGATACTGTGAACAAGAAGTTCGTGAAATATATTCCAATAGTCACTACCCCGGAACAGTCTGAATTTTACCATATTACCCTTACTGGAATAAGTGTCGGTGGGGAAAGACTTCCTTTTAAAGCTTCATATTTTACTAAGTTGAGTACAGAAATCGACTCGGGCACCGTCATCACGCGGTTTCCTGCACCTGTGTACTCAGCTCTGAGATCAGCATTTCGTAAAAGGATGAAGAAATATAAGATGGGAAAAGGAATTGAAGATCTTTTTGATACTTGTTATGATTTGAGTGCTTATAAAGCAGTTGTTGTACCAAAGATTACAATCGACTTCTTAGGTGGTGTCGAACTTGAACTGGACGTGAGGGGAACTCTGGTTGTCGAATCTGTGAGCCAAGTGTGTTTAGGCTTCTCTGTACTTCCTTCGGATCCCAATTCTATTCTTCTTGGGAATGTTCAGCAGCGAGGGTACGAAGTGCACTACGATCTTGCTGGGAGGAGGCTTGGTTTTGGTCCTGGAAATTGCAGTTAGTTAACTAATTTGTGCTTAATTTGAAGTATTGTATGGTCCGTGCCTACTCGATCTAAATATTAAATAACGCTGTTTGGAATTACAGTATTGATAAATTGTGCTTTGAAATATAAACGCTATGATTGTTGGAAAAATGTGCTCTTTAAAAGCATATGTGTTTATTTAATTGTAATAAATATTTTTTCTGATCAATAAAATAAATGAGATATTTTATTCAAGTATCTTAATTGCATTAATATTTTGAGTAAAGTCCATTTGATCATATTATATGTATTTATGTGATCACCATGTGGATTCATGCTGAAGCATAAATACAAGTTATCTTATGATTAAATAAATTATGTTCATGATTGATAAATAAAGTTGGTGCACTTTATTTAGGTATAGATCGTAATAAATTCATTGAATGATTTGTCTTGTCATGTATGAATTTATTGATGTAATCTGACTACGTTGAACGAGGATCATATATGAGATTTAATTAACCTCAAATGATCATTTGTCAACTTATTAAATCTCATAGGCATTGATTTTCTTTGTAATCTTAATCTTGAGTTAGTTATGATTTCATGATTGTAATTGTTATTCCATTTGAGTTACCAATGGGCACGACACACACTTGTGATCAAGATTACCCGGTATCTTGGTGGAGGCAATTATGAGTATTGGAGTTATAGATTAACAATATAGAATTTATGCGACACATCTCTTGATGGGTTTTACTTGATCATAGAATTCTTTGGCGAGTGTGTCAACATATTTAGTATGTTGAAAATGATCATTAGAGAAAACCAGGTAAGTATCGAAGGAACAGATGTAATTAAATCGATTGGACAAATTGAGATATCGATTTAATTAATGATGTGGTATAAAGGATTATGCGGTAAAGAAATCAATGTGGCTTGGTGAATTATTATTCGAAAGCATACAATTATGGAGGTCGATTCAATCTTATAGTGGAGTAGAATTGGAATTAAATAATTATATTTGTTTAATTACAAATTTAATTATTGTAGCCATTATCATTGTATGTTCCCAAATGATCCCCTTAGCTCATTTAATTGACAACACCATCATTGGACCCAAAAGCAAGAAAACTGGCGTATTAGGTGAAAATCATAATTATAATATTTGTTAAACCTTAGTATGTTATATTCAAGTGTAAAAGGGGGGGTTGTGATATTTTACAAGGTGGTCCAGTTGAGTTCTGGCATTCTCTCTACTTTTACGTAAGTGGAGAGAAAGTATTTAATTTAAATATTTAAATATTTAAATTAAAAGGGGAATTCTATTTTAAAATAGGAATCCTAATCCTAACATACTATGGTTTTTCATAAGATATTATAAAAGGGGTATTTTTCTCCCTTTTGCGAGAGAATAGAATCCCAGGATTTTTGAGAAAGATATAGAAGACATCTAAGAGACGCCAGTTGCAATTGGGAGTGGTGAAACAGACGCCCACACGTCCAGTGTTGATCGATCTTGAGTCATAGCCTGGAAGATCGTTTGGAGACGGATCTACAACTGAGTGGAAACAGACGCCCACACGTCCAGTGTTGATCGATCTTGAGTCATAGCCTGGAAGATCGTTTGGAGACGGATCTACAACTCTCAATCGTTCGCTTTCTCAGATTATCAAAGGTACGAATTTCTAGATTACTAAATTCTTATATGTTGTATGAGATCGGTCCAAAAAGGTTTTAATTGAAAAATTGAAAAACCTGATTTTATCCCTATAATGAGTTCATATGTACCAGCAATAAAATGACCAGCGGCTATTTTGATTCTAAGAAACATATGGCAATTTTTTTTTTTTTTGGGTCCGGCTATATAAACTTTTTTTTATTTCAAAGTTTAAGATTGAACATCAATTTTAACGCCACAAAATTTGAATGATGGATGAATGTGTTGGCGCAAAGGAGATACAGAGAGTAAGAGAGAGATGAAGATTGTGATTCACTAGTTAGTTTAAACAAGTGTAAAATTAACATAGATAGTTTTTTTTTTAATTCTAAGTAAAATGGAACTTTTTAAAGGAATTGAAATGGATGTTTGATCTTGTAGGAAGATGATTTAGTGAGCATAAGTGCTAATAATATGGTGAGCACCTGAATATATAACAAAACTTCATAACATTTTATGAATAATATTTAAGTTGTGAATTAGCCAAACAACATTACGTGATGCTATCACTCACTATAAGGTGAGATCTTTCAACATGTGAATAAAATAGTTTAATGAAAAATTTATGGAGTTGGAAAGCTTATAGCAACTTTATTTATAAGATACAGTTAAAATTTTAAAAATGAACTCAGTTCTTCATTAATGAAATTAACTTCGAAAAATGGAATGGGACGTCAAGGGCATTTACTCCACATAGAGGAGCTGAATATAGAGCACTTCAGCATAGCAGCAGAATTGTTTTGGCCATTGTCTTTGCTTCCTGAATTAGAGCTACAACTCATATCTAAACCAAGTATTTAGTGTGATTGCCTTGGCAGAAAACCAAGTGTTTGATGAAATATAATGAATCAGTGCTCGATCAAATGTCTGAATGAAACCTCAGCTAAACTTATTGAAAAAGCGACTCAGCAAGAATTAAGGATATGATCTGGGGCGATGACATCAGGTGACTAGCTAATAAAAAGAGAATCAGCAGTTCCCAGGTGACTAGCTAATAAAAAGAGAATCAGCAGTTCCCCATAAAGGACAGAAAATTATAGACGTTAGATCAAATTAGTTTTAGTCATAGGATAGTTCACAGCTGGATTCTTGCAATACTTGACGAAGAAGAAACAATACTTGGTTATAAACTTATGAAATGAAAGAGATCAGTAGGCCGCATTTTTACAATTTATACGTGCGTTATTCTGAGATCAGCTCTGCGAACACGATACATCTCTTAGGCATCTTCTAAAGTTACGCCCAAAAAAGATATACGCCCTCCTTTTCTTTCAGTCTTAGGATGCCCGCTAACTACTCAATCATGGAGCAAGAGATATTTTTTCTTGTTTTTGGCGTATGCTTTACTTTTGAAAGTGGAAGACACTTAGTAGGTCCAAATTATTTCAGCCACAGTGTGAAAGACACTCTTGATTGAAACTTTAGGACATGACATTTCAACTCCCTCGAGGTCAAGCAAGAATGTACAACACATGGTTCGTAGAATGAAAACGCCTGAACACTGTTTTGACAATTGGATTGGGCTTCAATTTTCATGTAGAGCGGAGCTATTAACAACCCTCTAAGACTTTTATAACACCCCTTTTGAATTTTTGTTTTTCAAAATATTATTAATTTAATTTATAAAATGCAAACTCACGTATTACGGTTAATTATTTTTTCATAAAAGTTCACGCTAAAAACATTTTTTTAAGTTTTTTATTTATAAAATACATATAAATCATAAAGTCTTAAATTATTTAACTTTTATTATGTAGTTTCCATCACCATAACTCTAAACTATTATAATTTCCTTCAAAAATTCAATTAAAATGGGGTGGGTATAAAGCTTTTTGGCAAACAAAGCAAATTCGGTTAAAAGAAGGGAAAAAAAAAAGGACACAAACAAAGCAAAAGCCACCTTAAAAGGATCAAAGTGTCTTTATGTCAAATGCAAGGTTATTCTCGAGTCAATTTCATTGCATCGCCGCAAAACATGAAAAGCTGAAAGAGTACTATTAACATATCTTAATGGACCGACAATTTTCTTTTCGTTTTGGCCAACACACACGCTGAAGCATTACTCTCCCATTTATTTTATTTTAAAAACAAAATTTATTTTCAGGAAGATTCTATTGGTCTCTTTTTAGTTAAAGATTATTAACTGGTCAGGCAACATCGTACACAACCTTCAGCGTCCTTCTGCTGCACATTCCCAAATATAGCAATGTCGCTGTCATCACTGTTGCCGGCGAATGCTAGACATATCTGCTTCAGACAACCACCAATCAAAATCGCAGACCCTTCAATGCTCACCTCAACTCCACGCTTAAAGAAGAAGCTAATCGCAGGCACTGTAATAGAAGTATAATTACTAAATTCGTAGCACGTGTCAAGAATCGACAAAGCTGGCGCCGTTGGATATTTTGACATAAATTTCTTAAATGTTGATCGTAGGGCTGAGAATGCAGCCGGTGGCAGGAGTGTGATGACAGTTCCGGAATCAATAATAGCGCCTGCTGATGAAAACACTGAGATGGGGATAGGTAATTTTTTGCCACCAACACTAAGGCCAATAATGTCAAGGTTATTTTGGACTCAATTTCATACTTTCATTACACCGATGCAAAATATAAACAAGTTAAATTAACATAGATGATTTTTTTTTAATTCTAATTAAAATGGAATTTTTTTGAAAGAATTAAAATGGATGTTTGATCAAATAAGTGCCAATAATATGGTGAGCACTTGATACATGATAGAATTTCATGACTCCTCATGAATAATGTTGAAATTGTGAATTAATTAAATAACGTCACGTGATATTGTCACTCACCATGAGATGAGTATTGTCACAAATTAAATCATTATTTTAATATTATGTAAATAAAATAATATAATGAAAAGTTCATGGAGTTGGACAGCTCACAACAATCTTTTGTAATAAGAAAACAATTAAAATTATCAATATGAACTCAGTTTTTAATTAATGAAATTAACTTTGAAAAGTTGAAATTGTGAATTAACTAAATAACGTCACGTGATATTGTCACTCACCATAAGATGAGTATTGTCACCAATTAAATCATTATTCTAATACTATGTAAATAAAATAATATAATGAAAAGTTAATGGAGTTGGACAGCTCACAACAATTTTTTTTAACAAGAAAACAGTTAAAATTATCAATATGAACTCAGTTTTTAAGTAATGAAATTAACTTTGAAAAATAGAATGGGCAATCAGGGCATTTACTCCGCATAGAGAATTTGAATATAAGGCATGTTTGGTTAAGGTATTAAAACTCTTCATTGTATTAAATTTATACAGGTCAATGTTTGGCAGATAAGAAGCTACAACAGCATTGCATTAATGGGCCCAAGCTAATGCGCCTGCTGCTTGCTTTTTTTTTTGCCCTTTCGCTTTTGCATTTGCTTTTGTTTTTGACTTTTGCTTTATAATAATAATAATAATAATAATTTTTAATTTAATATAACATTATATAATTTTTTTTATTTTTACATTATAATTTATTAATAAATCTATAATTTATTATAACTAACAATAAATATTTAAATTTGAATAAATTTGAATAATATTAATTTAAAATTAATAATAATATAAAATATAAATACAATTTAAATATATTATATATAATATTTAATATATTATTTAATTAAAATTAATCACAAAAAAATTAATACAGTATAGTGTAATACCAAACATTGTATAGTATTATTATAATACAATACTAATGTAATACAACATAATACAATACACTAGTATTAAAATAATGTAATACAACATAATACAATACAGTGTGCCAAACACACTAATATAACATTATAGCATAATAGTAGAAATGGTTTTTCTTCGCTCCCTGAATTAAAGCTGCAACTCATATCTAAACCAAGGATTCAATGTGATGACAACCAAAGTGTCATTGCCTTTGTGTTTGATGAAATGAATCAGGTGCTCCATCAAATGTCTCAATGGAACCTCAACAACACTGATTGAAATAGTGACTCAGCAAGAATTAAGGATATGATCTCGGGGGATGATAGTAGGTGGCTATCTAATAAAACAGGCATCAGCAGTCCCTTGTAAAGACACAGCATTATAGACATTAGATCAAATTAGTTTTATACATAGGATCAAGTTCACAGCTGAAATTTTACAGTGCTTGACGACGAAGAAACAATACTTATGAAATTATGAAATCAGCAGGCTAATTTTACAATTTATACGTGCGTAATTCTTAAATCAGCTCTGCCCGCACGATAGATCTTTCGGGCTTATTATAAAGCTATAATCATGAACATTCTGTGTAGCCCTAAAGTCTTGTGCACAATAAAGAGATACAACAATTTTCTTTCGTTTTTGTCTTACGCCCACTAACTAATCAATCATGGAGCAAGATATTTTTTTTGTTATTTTGGTGTATACTTTACTTTACTCGGTCCAAATTACTTCAGCCATAATGTGAAACACACTTGTGATTGAAACTTTAGAGCATGACATAAATTTCCACTTTCTCGAGGAGAATGAAAAGGCCCGATAACCATACAATTTTCATACAGAGTAGAGCTTTCAACACCCTTCTAAAATCTTCATAACATACATTTTGAATTTTATTTCTTAAATTCCCTCATTTTAATTTATAAAAAATAAATATGCAGTAATATTAAGAGTAATATTATATCTATAAACTCTTGTATAAATTGTAGCATTATATTATTGGTTGAGTAGAAATATAAAATATAAAAGTTAATCATGTCAATCATGTAGTATTTTCATTCAACTAACTATTTTATGCCGTGTTAGTTCGTATAAAAATATTTTATATACAAGAGTTTGTAGGTGTGTCATCATCTACCCATAAAATTTTGTCCTAAAAATATTTTTCTTAACTTTTTAATTATAAAATATATACAAATCATAGAATCTTAAATTATTTCTTAGTATAGTGTTTCTATCACCATAACATTAAGATCTTATAATTTTGATTAGAAAAAATTCAATTAAAATTTAAAATATAGCTATAAATTATTAAATAGAATGTGTGTAAAGTATCTAGTAAAAGAATAGTGTTTAATTGAATTCTCATTTAAAATAAGAAATGAATTAATTTTCTTTTATTATAAAGGTAACTTCAATTAAAAAGGGGATTCTATAAGAAATTTTGAGGATGTCGAAATTGAGACATATGCATTCATATAAATTCAAAACTTATGCAAATTCAGTGTCCATAATTCAGTAAAGAAATGCTCCCTTACCTGTTACTAAATAACGACAGAAAGTAATATGGTATTTCCAAAATAAAAAGGATCAAGTGTTGATATGTCAAATTCAAGGTTATTTTGGACTCAATATCATATTTTCGTTTGCACCGATGCAAAATACAAAGCGCACAGGAAAACTAAAATCAATTACGAACGTAGCCGTCCATTATTACTCGAGTGGGACTATTGGCACCCTTCTAAATATCTCTTAACACCACTTAAATTATTTTATAATTTTAATCTTGATTAAAATTACATAATAAGACAATTTCTAATTAACTTCCCGCTCAAAATCAAATAATTTTTTCCCTTTAAAAATTCCTTGTTGCTATTGGATTTGTTAATGGAATCATTGCTATTATCATTGACATAAAATCATTCATTCCTCTTAGATCTGTTCCATTATCACGCTCTTCACATAAAATCATTGCTATTGGATTTGTTAATAGAAGTCATTTCATAGAGGTATGTAAAACTTTAGAAATTTAAATTATGCTACAATATCTTTATTATTGGCCTAATTTTTCTATGACTTTTTTCTGCAAGTGTTCATGCTTCCAGCTTCACATATTCCTTGTATTACGAATAGTTGGATCAAGTATCATGAACTACGTGCAGAAGGCTAGACAATACCATACGAAACTAATATAAATGCTTTCAAGGATTTGGTGTTTGAAGTTACCACACAAGAAACAATTGATCTAACTAGTCAATGACAATATTAGACAATTTTGAACCATTTTAATGGTCATTTTATTCGTCTCATATTTTTAAAGAAAGACTTTGTAAACGTTGAAATTCTTTATTTTATTATTACTCAAGATGATAATCTGTCTCCTTTCTTTTTGTTTTTATTTCTTTTTTAACATTTCCGAGTTTATTCCAACTGCAAACTATTTATGAATTATAATTTAGATACTACAAATTTAACTAATGCTACAAATGACTATAAATATTAAAATATCAGCAGAAAAATAAAAAAATAACTTGATTAAGAGAGAAAGTGAATAGTACCTGAAATTGAAATTCAGCATTTTCAAAATTAAGAAAATTACCTTTTCATCTTATTTTCTGGTGAGGAATTATTCATCAACAAACTTCACAGAAGAAACCAAGACCCGTGAGATTAAGATTCAGAGGCTTGTGCTCAACATCTTCGTCAGTAAACCAAATTAACACTTGGCCTTAGAATTACATGCATGGTAGCCAAGTGTTTGCGAGGTGCCATTATCAATTACAATGAATACTTATGCATTGGAGCATAGTGCTTGCCATGTAGTGCTTCAATCATTTGCCACATTAAAGTAAAAGTTCCGTGAAGCAAGTTCCCTTTTTTTCTTTCTTTCTTTCTTTTTTTTTTTCTCTTTCTCTTTCTTTTTTAATAGATGATTAATTGTCCCAAAATTCAGAGATAAAAAATTAAATAATAGATTTTATACTAATAAATTTAAATTAAGGGTCTTTTTATCATTAAAGGGGTGTTAAAAAAATTTTATAATATTTTTAAATATTTTAATGAGATTAATAAAAAAAAGAGATATTGAGAGATATTTAAAGGAGTGCCGACTGCCAAAGATCAAGTGTTGACATGTCAAATTTAAGGTTATTTTGGTATTTCCAAAATAAAAAGGATCAAGTGTTGATATGTCAAATTCAAGGATCAAGTGTTGATACTTGATATGTCAAATTCAAGGTAATTTTGGACTCAATATCATATTTTCGTTTGCACCGATGCAAAGTACAAGGCGCAAAGGAAAACTAAAATCAATTACGAACGTAGCCGTCCATTATTACTCCATTTATCAAAAGAATTTGCATCTCAAACAATTTGCCACTCCAGTTGCTATATATAAGTGAAGCCAAGATAGCAAATGCTTAGTTGGAAGCTTTGTGGACATAATGAGGATTCTCTTCAACGCTTTTCTTCTTTTTATATGGCTTCTCTGCTCATCCAACAATGGCGCCGCTGCCAACGACAACGACCTCTCCCACAGTTACACTGTTTCAGTCACTTCTCTATTACCACCGACCGTTTGCAACCGCACACGGACAGCTTTGCCCCGAGGTTCTCATATTACATTATATATATTTTTATATATACAAATGGTTTTGATTTCTCTCATTGTTATTGCTTTTATAATCATAATAATTAGCACTCATTAAATGCTATGTCTGCGTACCTAAGGTCTCGGCAAAGCATCTCTAGAAGTAGTAAGCAAGCACGGCCCATGTTCTACGCTGAATCAAGGGAAAAGTCCCTCCCTCGAAGAAACTCTGCGTAGAGACCAACAACGACTCTATTTAAAGTATTCCGGGCGTTTGCAAAAAGCCGTTTCTGACAATTTAAAGAAAACAAAGGCCTTTACATTCCCTGCCAAGATTAACGATACTGTGGCGGACGAGTACTATATTGTAGTCGCCATTGGGGAGCCGAAACAGTATGTTTCTCTCCTTCTGGATACTGGTAGCGACGTCACTTGGACTCAATGCAAGCCCTGCATTCATTGCTTTCAACAAAGGGACCCATTTTTTGATCCGTCCAAGTCCAAAACCTTCTTCAAAATCCCCTGCAACTCCACATCGTGCAGGATACTCCGTGAATCATTTCCTTCAGATGGTCAAGATTTACTACTTCTTTACTTTTCATCACCAAAATTAACACATTTGATAAGAATATATATATATAGACAATTAAATCAAAACTATACTGTGTTATAAATTATGCCTAAAAAAATAAGCACAAACAAGATAAGCTGTAGATCCAAATTCCATGTGAAAATAATTGGAGGTTTTTTTTTTTTTTTTTTTTTTTTTTTGCTTGCTTCAAATAAATGCAGACAATTGCAAATCCAGGGAGTGCCATTTCAACATTGCATATGTTGACGGCTCAGGCAGCAGCGGGTTTTGGGCGACTGATAGGATGATTATACGAGAAGCCAACAGCCATGGATACTTTACGCGGTACCCTTTTCTGTTGGGATGTATCAGCAGCAGCAGTGGCGACAAAAACGGGGCATCCGGAATTATGGGTCTTGACCGAAGTCCGGTATCCATAATTACAAAAACTAATATAAGCTACTTCTTATATTGTCTCCCCTCACCATACGGCTCCACAGGATACATAACCTTTGGCAAACCCAATACTGTGAAAACCAAGTTCATAAAATATACTCCAATAATCACTACTCCCGAACAGTCTGAATATTACGATATTACCCTCACTGGAATAAGTGTTGGTGGGGAAAAACTTCCTTTTAGCACTTCATATTTTACTAAGTTGAGTACAGAAATCGACTCGGGAGCCGTCATCACCCGGCTTCCTCCACCCATGTACGCAGCTCTGAGATCAGCATTTCGTAAAAGGATGAAGAAGTATAAAAGGGCAAAAGGAGTTGACGATCTTCTTGATACATGTTACGATTTGAGGGCTTACGGAACAGTTGTTGTACCAAAGATTACAATCCACTTCTTAGGTGGCGTTGATCTTGAACTGGACGTGAGGGGGACATTGGTAGTCGGTTCTGTGAGCCAAGTGTGTCTAGGCTTCGCTGTATATCCTTCGGATGCCAATTCTTTTCTTCTTGGGAATGTTCAGCAGCGAGGGCACGAAGTGCACTACGATGTTGCTGGAAGGAGACTTGGTTTTGGTCCTGGAAATTGCAGTTAATTAATAATAATTTCAAGTATTGTATGGTCCTTGCTGTACTCGATCTAAATATTGAATAAACCTGTTTGTACGTACTTGCAGTTATTAATAAGTTGTGCGTTGATGTGCGAAAAGTATGAGTTACATGTGGGAGCAATAGAACGGCCAGAAGCTATTTTCATAAGAAAAACATTCGGCCTTTTTTTTTTTTTTTTTGTGTCGGACAATAGAAAATTGTTTATGTCAAAATTCAAGTTCAAACATCATTTGTAACACTAGAAATCTTCAGTGATGAGCGAATGTGATGGTGAGCATTTAGATATGTGACACAATTCAGTGATTGATTATTAATAGTATTTAAGTTGTGAATTAGCCAAACAACATCAAGTGACACAATGAAAATTTTCAATATAAATTTTGTTTTTAATTAATATTTTTGATTTCCTAAAAAATCAACATTGAAAAATATTAATGGATGTCAAGGGTACTTACCCACACAGAGGAGCAGAATATAGAGGCACTACAGCAGTAGAAAACGGCTAACGATCCTTGAACTAAAGTTGCAACTCATATCTAAACCATGGATTCTTTAGTGTGATGATAACTGAAATGTCATTGCCTTGGCAAAAAATCAAGTGTTTGATGAAATATATATAACGAGCTCGATCAAATGTTTCAACGAAACCTCAGGAACACTGATTGAAATAGTGACTTAGCAAGAATTAAGGATATGATTGCAGGTGATGACATTAGATGACTAGCTAATAAAACAAACATCAGTAGTCTATTGTGAAGGACGGCGGATTGTTGACATTTGATCAAATTAGTTTTGGCCATATAACCAAGTTCGCGGCTGGAATTTTACACTGGTTGACGAAGAAGAAAAAAAAAAAAATACTTGTATGTAAACATATAAAACTATGAAATCAGCGGGCTAAATTTTTACAATCTATATGTACGTAATTCCGATATCAGCTTTGCACACAATAGATGTATTTAGGTGAGAATATTTAAAATACATAAAAAGTAATATAATTAACTAATTTATGTATGACATATATATTTAAATTTTATATAACTATTATTTATATATTTATTTTTTAAGATAAATTTATATATATTATAATATAATTTATTTATTGTATAATTAATATTACACCTTATAGATATTCCAAAATTTCTGTTGTTGGGGATATTCTAAAGTTATAATCATGAACACAATCTGTTGCCCCAAAGTCTTGTGCCCAATGAAGATATTTCTTTTCGGCTTTCAGTTTATTGGATTGAGTGGTGTCATGTCAACTACTCAACTTGACGATATGTTTTTCAGAATAAGCAGGACGGACATCGTGGCCAAATTTTAATGGTTACAAATTTTCCGACCCGCCAACTAATCAATCATGGAGCTAAGATACTTTTTGTCATTTTAGGTGTTCTATGCTTCACTTTTGAAAGTGGCAGACCCTTGGTAGGTCCAGATTATTTCGGCCACAATGTGAAACAGACTCGTGATTGAGACTTTAGAACATGACATTTCCACTTCCTGGAGGTCCAGCAAGAGCGTGCAATGCATGGTCCGTAGATTGAAAAGGGCTAACCACTATTTTTGACAATTGGATTGGGCTCCAATTTTCATGTGGGGTGGAGCTTGCAACACCAACACCCCTATAAAACTTTTATAACACCCCTTTTAATTTTTATTTTCCAAAATACTCTTATTTTAATTTATAAAATACAAACTCACGTATTAATATTAACTATGTTTCCATAAAAGCTACCTTAAAAAACATTTTTTTCTTAAGTTTTATTTATAAAATACAAACAAATACTAAAATATTAAATTATTTAACTTTTATTACGTAGTTTTTATCTCCATAACTCTAAACTATTATAATTTTCTTAAAAAATTCAATTAAAATTTAAAATATAAAAGTATATTAAAAAATGGGGTGGTGTAAAGCTTTTTATTAAAAGAATAGTTTTTAATTGAATTCTCATTCAAGATTAAAAAAAATTAATTAATTTGTAATTTGGTTATGAGGGTAATTTCAATTTAAAAAAAATCTATTAAGAATTTTGAGGGGTGTCAAAAGTCAAATATATGCATTGAGATGAATCCGGAGCTTATGCAGCTTAAAAGAAAGAAAACAAAAGTCACCTTAGCAGCTAATAACTAACGACAGGGACTAATATGGTGAATTTCAATATAAAAAGGATCAAAGTGTCGTTATGTCAAATTCAAGGTTATTTTGGAGTCAATTTCATTACGTCGCCGCAAAGGCGCAAAATTTAAAAAGCTGAAAGAGAAGCTAAAGTCAATTACGTATGTAGGCACCAAAATAGTACTATTAAATATCTTAATGGACCAAAAATTTTCTTTTAGTTTTGGCCCACGCCGAAGCCGAAGCATTACTCTTCCATTTATTTTACTTTTAAAAACAACTCTTATTTTCAGGAAGATTCTATTGATCTCTTTTTAGTTAAGATTATTAACTGGTTGGCTGGCTACATGGCTAGCTACAACCCTTAGGAGCAAAGCCGACTCTCCTTCGGGCAACATCGTACACAACCTCCAGCGTCTTTTGCTGCACATTCCCAAATATAGCTACGTCGCTGTCATCACTATTGCCGGCGAATGCTAGACATATCTGCTTCAGACTACTGCCAATCAAAATCGCAGACCCTTCAACGCTCACCTCAGCTCCACCCTTGAAGAAGAAGCTAATTGCAGGCACTGTAATAGAAGTATAATCACTAAAGTCGTAGCACGTGTCAAGAATCGACAAAGCTGGCGCCGTTGGATATTTTGACATAAATTTCTTAAATGTTGATCGTAGGGCTGAGAATGCAGCCGGTGGCAGGCGTGTGATGACAGTTCCGGAATCAATAATAGCACCTGCTGATGAAAACACTGAGATGGGGATAGGTAATTTTTTGCCACCAACACTAAGGCCAATAATGTCAAGGCCGTAAAAGGATGAGACTTCGGTGGCAGTTGACAGTGGGGTGAATTTTATGGTTTTCGAGAGGCCATCGCCGGCAGCTTTGCCAAAAGTGAGGTGACCTGTTGAGCTGGATGATGATGGAAGGCAATAAGAGAAGTATTTTTTGTATTTTCGGGAAGTTTGGGAGACTAACGAGATAGAGTCTTGGCCTAGACCGAGCAAGCCGGCCGCTTTACCATATAGGCCACGGTTGTTTTGGCCACAGCCGAAGAGGAAATTGGGGAAAACATCTGAAGATGTTAGGGTTAGGGTTTCTTTGGCAAAGAATCCAGCAGAGAATGAGTTGTCTCCATACTGGATGCCGTACACACATGTTGAGCCTGCACATTGTGGCGGCATACCTGCATACATATATACGTAGGGAGAGAAATCTTTGTCGAATGAGTCTTAATGGATTTTCACAGCCAATTACACACACACACACACACACACACACGTATATATATCTTCTAATTATTACCTGTGCCGGACTCGAGTGAATCGCATACTGCTGATGAGCAAGAAACATTGGCATATGTTCTGGACGCAGATGGGTCGTATATCGGTTCCTTTTGTTGGTAGCAAAACTTCACGCAAGGCTCACACTGCGTCCATGTAAGGTCACTTCCAGTGTCAAACACAAGCGATAAATCTTTTTTCGGAGTGCCGATGCCGACGGTAACAACGTAATCCCCGGTAGCCACCACGCTACCGTCCTTGGCCGGAATCGTGGTGGCGTCTGTTTCCTTTACATCGCCGCGGACTGAGTTCTTTGAAAGTCTAGATTTGGAGTGAATTGAGTTAACTCGAGATTGGTCTTGCTGGAGGATCTCGGCCTGAGATGGAAGCTTCGCATTGCCTCCATTAAGTTTATTACATGGACCATGCTTGTGCACTACTTTTAAAGTTGCCTTCCTCTCATTAGCTGACATATAATATTATTAACCGTGATGGAGGGGATACACATTTAAAGAATATTTAATAAATCAATACACATGCATCAATTTATTATGAAATAGTATCTTCTCCTTATTTTTCTCTCTTCTTATCATCTCTTTGTCTTCGTAATCTAAATAAAGAAACTGATTTGATTGTTTATAAAGATAAAAAATAAAAGTAAAACTCAATCTTAATGGCCTATTAAAAAAAAAAAGACAAGGAGTGAAAAAAAAAAAAAAAGATAAGAAGAGGATTCTTGTACATTTATTTTATATATACATAGTATTATTTACTAATTTATATGTACTGACCTTTGGTGGAGGTGTCACAAATAGATGATGGAAGAAGAGAGCTGGGTTGAATGGTATGTGTATCATGTTGGCTTTCAGCAGTTTCTGTTTCTTCAAAAGCGAAGCCCTCCTCTAAGGAGCAGAGAAGGAGCAGCGAAAGAACGCATGCAAAGAGAAGAATTCTAAGTAAGGCCATTGAATTTTGCTCTTGATAACTTATAAGGCTCCCTCTGTCTGGATTGGCTTTAAATAAGCAGTTAGAGAAGCTAGCCCACCACTCATACAATGTTTCATGTCCCTTGTTTAATTTAAAATATTAATTAACTATTCTATTTTCTTGAGCTAAATTTCAACGTGGGTGGGAAACATGGAGATTAGCAGTTGAACTTAAGGATAGAACAATCATGGACTGTTCTTTCGCTTGTAGAGATATGAGCTTTTCTCAAAATTTAATGGTGGCTGTGGAAACATCTTAACAACTTACATATCTTTGATTTATATAAGTTTTTCTTCCACTAGTTCTATGGCCTTTGGCCTAACTTCTTGACTGCTTTTTCTCATCTGATTTTTGGTGCTCATCTCTTTTTTCTAATAATTCCATTACTCAGTACGCTTTATCAGTGCTCTCTTGACTTGACCCGTCGTTGATCGTTATTCTTCCTATATATTGTATAACATTTTCTCTTAGACTAGCATTTCGATTTTTTAAATTAAAAGTGGCAAGGATTTTGACAGGAATTATCATCGACCATAAGCAATTTAATGTATATATTACTGATAACTCTTAGATGGAGTATTAAAATGGGAAAAACCATTAAATAATGAACTGTTTGTTCCAAGTCATATCTGATGATGAATCAACAATTTAAAGTGCTTTTCTTGTGTATCTTTGATAAACCAGAATTTATATATATATATATATATATGAGGATCTAGTTGGGAAGTAAGAAGCCTCTTTGACATGATTTCAACTGCAAAGAAATCTCGCTGTGAAAATATAGAATAATTGAATTGAATATATTAAGAATCTTAGGTTAGCAACAAAAAAAGAATTTAAAATGTCTTGAATTAAAAAAAAATCTTATTTTGTTATCTAACTAAGAGTATGATATTTATTGTTGATCAATATATAATTGATAAACAAGTCCAAATTCGCTAATATATATATCATTACTATATTCTCGTAATTGTTAGATTAGTCGTTAAGTTCTATACTAAGTAAAGAAAACTTTAAATTAAAATAGCTTAAAAAAAAAAAAAGAAAGAGATTACAAGAAGTAAATGTCAAAAAAAAAGGAAAAAAAAATGTATATATATATATAGAGATATAGAGATATAAAGCACCCCAAAAATCACAACTTCAGCCCAATCACGCGTTTGTGCCTTTGCCATGTTTGATGATGGGGGCCTCTTCATTTCTAGAAATTAATTGTCGTGACTTAATTACAACTAATGCGGATTGGAGAGATTCTAAAACACATCACATGTAATACATTCAATTAATGTATATATGATGCGTGTAGTTGAATTACATATAATTACTACTTGTATATACATGTCATAACATCATTTGCTTATTGTATAACTAATATAGTAACTTTGATAGATTTTAGAATTTCCTGACAAATATGATCATTAAATTAATTAGTATTTGTTAATATTATACATGTGTTTGGACAATGCTAATTTTTAAATTAATTGATATAGTATGAAATTAATACATTTATTTCTTCATTATCATAAAAATAATAAAATTTTTAATAATAAATTTAATATTAGTTCATCGGGTAAAAGCTGGTTTGTCTCTATATTTTGAGATTAATGCATGTTTAGTTTCTGTATTTAAAGTACCTCAAAAATATACTCATAATTAAACTATTGACACTCTGGTCATTATTTTTTTTTTTTTACTTGCTTTTACAAGATTACTCTTTACAATAATATTTCCTTTTTTTGGACATTAATAAAAATAAAAAATTAGATTACCAATACTACCCCAAAAAATAAAATAGAAACAAAAAAAATTTAATTTTTGTGGAATACTCTGCTGAGAAGCTAATATATTAAGTCTTTTATTAATGTACAAAAAATTAGTAATTTAATTTTTTAAATATTAACTTTTTGGATGTACGTGAGCTTCCACAAAAACTAATACATATTCTTTTATTTTTTATTTTATTTTTTAGGGTTAAATTGGTAATTTAATTTTTTATTAATGTCTACAAAAAGAAATATTTTATTGTAAGAGGATAATACTGTAAAAGCAAGTCAAAAATAGCAGGGGTGTGAAAATTTTAACGACAATAATGTTTTAAGATACTTTTAAAAATATAGAGACTAAACGAGTATTAACCTCATAATATAGGGATTAAACAAGCTTTTATCCTTAATTCACATTCAGTGAGTTTTCATGCCTTTAGAAATAGTTCAACTAATAGAAAATTCTGAATATTTTGTATTGCAAAAGCTTTATTAAGATAAAATGAAATTACAAAGTAAAGAGACTCTAAGACCAATAAAGAAAATCAATACTTAGATAAATCCTAAGAGTCTTCATGTAAACTCTTACAAATAATAGCTAGGGAGTGATCCCACCAAGTGAAACTATAGTACGCCAATCTAATATCTGGTGGAGAAACCACAACAAAATTCTTTTCTTTAAAAGTATGAGTTCATTTGAAATTGGTAGAGCAAAGTCCACTTAAACAATTTTACTAATTCTTGATTTTTCTAAATCAATCATGCAATTTCTATTATCAACTCAAGTCAGATCTTGTTGGTTGATGCGGAAATGAATATTCACGAATCTGCAGAAATAAAGAATAGACTTCCTTCCTACATATATGTTATGTTGACAATAAAGGGTAAAAGTGTCTTTACATTTAAAACCACAAGATAAAATTGTATGTAATTTAAAATTACAATGGCAGTATATATACCAAAATTTGGACCGACAAGTTGAGAAAAAGTTGCATTACTTAAGGAACAAATTAAAAGAGAGCTTGATGTCCTCGGAATTGCCATTGTTGAGAGTGAAGAGTTCAATGGTTAGAATCTTACAAAACATGTTGAACATAGACCCTTCTTAACTCAAAGATCGAGAGTGGCATGATAACAAATAATAAAGGAGAGAAGAGAAGAAACGGCTGGGAGGATATTATACCCCCTCCAATATACCTATTTGTCATCTCCCATAACTATAAGTGGTGGCCCCTTTGTGCAGAGAAATCATCAGAACTACAATTAAGTTGGAAAAACTTAACTCCTATCTTGTAGAATTCAAGTTTGATAAAAATTAGGACTTATATTATTTTATCTTGTTTAGATTAGAACATGTTATTGCACGTGGAACCTTGAGTTCATTCGTTTATATCATCGGGTCAAATTTAGTAAAAATGTAGGTATAATATATATATATATGTGTGTGTGTGTATTCTAATCAAGCATCCCTGGTCTTAATATGGTTAAAGATAAATTATTAAAAATATTCTAATTAGGTATCCATGGCCTTAACATGGTTAAAGATAAACTAATAAACAAAAAAAAAAGATTTCAACGCAATATATTTGTCCTATAGTATATTTACATATGTATTTTTTTTTATCTTCTACCTTATTCCTAACTTTAATATGGTCAGGAATCCTTAATTGGAAACTCACTTAACCATCAATAACATACTTGTAGGGAAAACAATTAAAATCCTCCACTTATTTTGTGAAATTAATTATTTTTCATGTTCTAGAACTCAACTACATATCCTCCATAAGTTAATAACATTTTGTTAATTAAAATTCTTGTTTTAATATTAGTATTAAAATCCAATCATTTTTAAACTCAAAATTTTCTATTACTAATTAAAGACATGAATTACTCTCCAAAAAATTCTTCAGAGTTATTTATCATTTAACATCAAGACAGTAATGAATTTCTCAAACATTAAGAAGCAAATGGTTTATTTCACCATAAAGAGATTGACTTTGGCCATTTTCTCCATATTTGATTTTGCTAAAAAATAAAAGAAAAATTAGATGATGAGAAAATTCTTACATGAAAAAGAAAAAAATTAGCGGGCATATTTGAGGAAATCACTTTATTCATAGCTATCATTTTGATAGGAATCTTGTACAATCACAGGCCCGTGGCCAAACATAAAATCATTTACTGAATTCAATAATCAAATACTGTTCCTAGACTTGAAATTGTTCAATACAAATTGTTTCAATCAGTCATATAGGAGGTTTAAATCTTCTGTTTCTAGTTTTAAGGTAAATTATAAACCGCACGCATTCTCTTCTTCATTAACTAGCTGCAGCCACCAGCAGCAAACCCAACCTGGCCATGAGCAACATCATAAACAACCTCCAACGTATGTTGCTGTACGTTTCCAAAAATGCCCACATCGCTCGGGTCACTATTCCCCGCAAACGCCAAACAAACCTGAGACGCACTAATCGGAAACATAATCCCCGTCACGTCAACGTCTACCTCGACACCTCCATTGAAGAAAAAGCTTATCTTAGGGATAGTAATAGTCTCATGTTCACTAAAATCGTAACACGTGTCAAGAATCGACACCGCCGGTGCCGTCGGATACTTTGACATCAGCTGATGGAAAGCTGTTTTCAGGACAGTGTATGCGTCCGGGGGCAAGCGTGTAATGACAGTTCCGGAGTCGATAATTGTACCGGGTGTTGAAAAAGCTGCCGTGGCAATGGGTAGTTTTTCCCCGCCAACGCTAATGCCAGTCATGTCAAGGCCGTAGAATGATGATCCTTGAAAAGCAGAGGAGAGTGGGGTGAATTTTACAGACTTTTTGATGCCGGGGCCGAAAGTGAGGTGACCGGTTGAGCTGGAGGATGAAGGGAGGCAATATGAGAAGCGTTTCTTGTACTTTGAGGCTGTTTGGTAGACTAATGAGATTTTGTTGCGGCCGAGGCCTAGTAAACCTGCGGCGCCACGGAAGAGGCCTCGGTTGTTTTGGCCGCAGCCGAAGAGGAATTTGGGGAAAACGTCTTTGGATGTTAGGGTTAGGGTTTCTTTGGCGAAGAACCCAACTGAGAATGATGAGTCTCCGTACTGGATGCCATACACACACGTTTTATTTGATGCACATCCCGGAATATTACCTGCTCATGGCAAGAATGACAATATTATAAAAAATTAAATTATGAATTCTCAAATTAATTTCATTAACGTGCATGATGATTGCGTGATACTGCAGCTAATTGGTTGTTTTCCTTAATTGTTAGATCTTCTGCTATGACTTTTTTTTTGACGAAGCGTGGCAAAAGGGACCCTCATCACAAAAATAACAATCTAAGTATCTAATTGTCGTTTCCTCAAATTTTAGGGATTCAGATGTTATTATCTCTTGTGCCTACGCTGGTTGAAAATTTTGGTAAAAATTATCAAGCTGACTTCGTCAAATAACCAATAATTGATGACAAGATATCATATATCAAGGGTGAGGGTTATTTTGTAATATAATTAAGACGCCCAAATTCAAATTGAACTGCGATTGTATTTACCTGTGGCTGATTCGAGCGAACTGCACACTGTTGATGAGCAAGAAACATTTCTGTATGATTTGGAAAGTTTGGGGTCAAAATTTTTTTCCTTTTGTTGATAGCAAAATCCCACACAAGGCTTGCATTGCGTCCATGTGAGGTCACTTCCTGTATCAAATATGAGAGATAATTTTCTCTTGGGAGTGCCAATGCCGACGGTAACAATGTAATTGCTGGAACCCACCACGCTCCCGTGTCTGGCAGGGAGCGTGGCGGCACCCTTCTCCTTCATCTTGTCAAGGCGGGCTGACGTCTTGGCTGAGAGTTTAGAGTGAATTGAATTTACTCGAGATTGGTCTTGCAAGAGGATCTCCGTATGTGATGGCCACTTTCCTTTTTCTCCATTTGCCTTGAAACATGGACCGTGCCTGTGAACTACTTTCAGAGATGAATCGCTTTCATTGGCTGAAGCATATATAGCAAAACCATCGATCATTAGGATGCAAATATCGAAAATCATATTGCAGATCTCATTTTCTTTCTTTCTTTCTTTCTTTTTTTTTGGGGGGCGGGGAGGAGGAAGGTCTTAACTTTGTGCGTATACTATATGATCGCACTGCAAATTAAACAACAGTGCATAAATGAAATTCGTTTTTCTTTTTTAAATTAATGCACTTATTAAAACTCAATCTAAAAAATTATGAGTTTATAAATAAAATCCGTATTTAATAACATATATGCTACACATTGGACGGATATACTTATCTTAAGATTTAATTGTAATATGACGTAAAGCACCAACTACAGTTGGTTATTATATAAGCGGTCACGTGTGAATTATTTTTCCTCTTTATTGTTTAGCTTGTGAAGAAATAATTTTTTTGGACAAATGTAGAAACTTTGTTAAGAAAGAAAAAGAATTAATTTGAAGGAAAAAACTGTCAAACCGATTAAGGTATTAGGGATGGGCACGGGTCAAGTTGATACATATAGAACGGGTTGAAAAAATTCAAGCTAACCCAACCCAACCCGCAAAACTACAAGTTGGGTCGGGTTGGGTTGATTCAGTTAGGCTTTTAAAAAAATTCATTTTTTTTAGTCTAAACAAGAATAAATTAATTAATTGAAAAAATTAAAAAAAACTCAAATATTAACATCCTTACAACAAATCTAAGATTTCAAAGTTCAACAATCAAATTATTAGTACATAATTAATAGATACACAAATTATTAGTACATAATTAATGGATACACAAATTATTAGTACATAAATTTAAAATCTTGTTTAATACAAAATACTATATATCAAAATTTAAATAATAACACACACACATATATATACACACATATATACATATATACATACATATACACACACGCACATATATACATATGCATACACTCGTCGACCGGTTGGGTTGGGTTAAAATTTTCAACCCAACCCAATCCGCAAAAAATCATACGGATTGTGTTGGTTTCACGGATTGGGTGGATTGGTGCCCACCCCTATAAGAAATAATTTAGGTCGTCCTAATTGCATTGAAAATATCATACCATGCAACTCTTTTTTTTTTTTTTTTTAAAGAAAAAAGACCTGCAATACCGACAGGAAAAATGCATGTGATCTTAATTTTATACTTTTAACATAAATTTATGAAGACGCGTACGCGTCAATTTCTATTCTGATTTTCAAAGCTAGTTACTCGTCTTTTCTGCTTGGCAATCAAACAATTAAAAATCAATTAAAACAAACGAAACGTAGCTGTCAAAAGGAGACTATTAGATGAACTTGCTTCCAAACATGTGATTTCGGATAGCACACGACAGCGTTACGTTTAATTTCAATATAATAAAAGAAAAATGATAAATAATTGGTGCTCCAATTTCTGTGAATTAATGAGATGGTGGATTGGATTTTTTGTCTTTTTGGTTAAATCTTGCTCTGCCAATGACCATAATACAATACTACTAGTTAAGTTCCGGTTTCAAAATCATCATGAGCGTAAAAACTAATATGCATGCCATATCAACATATCTCTGTAAAAATTTTCAAGCGTCGCTAAATATGTCCTTTTTTTTTTTTGGACAAAAATGAAATTCCTGGCAAAGTGAGAGAAATGAGTTGAACGTAAAAAATTGATACAACCGAGGGAAGGATAGAGGATATGAGAGCCTTGCCTAAATGCCTAGAAAATTAAAAGAGAAGAGAAATATCATTATATGTATTACGAGGAAATTAGGTCTCACACTAGTGAAACCTATAGTGAGTATACTCCAGTATATCTTGGAGCAATCGAAGTCATGCTTGATAAAATTTATGATAATAGAAACAATAGTAGCAAAGTTAAAGCATATAAGATCTCTTTTCTCCTGCAGGCTTTAATGCATATTCTAAGCAATATAATCTTTAAAAAAAAAAAAACCTAAACCAACAACCTATTAATTAAATTTTGACATTTGTAAAATGAGAACGTTAATTTGCGACTTGAATTTTTCATACAGATAAATCTAAAAATATTTATTCCTCGTGCAAAGAGAAAGAGGGTTTTAAGTTAATTGACCTTTTGTTGAAGGATTGCAAACAGATGATGGAAGAAGAGAGCTGAGTTGAATTGTATGCAAATGCTGAAGCTCGTGCTGGCTTTCTGTAGTTACTCTTGTTTCCAGAGCATTGCAAAAGCATTTAGAAAAAAGATACGCAAAGAGAAAAATTTTAAGCAAGGCCATGGAAATTTCTTGCAGCCAACCTTTGCTCAATTTGGCTATTTGAAAAACTCACAAGCTCAATCTTGGTTACCGTTTTATAAGCTTCTTTGATGATTCCAAATCAATTAAAAACATTTTCAAATAATTCTTTCCATGCTACTTGCTTATTTATTTTAACAACTTGTCTATTTTAATACTGAGCTTCATTTTCTTATGCTTGAGCGCTGTGTTACCATGCGTACGTGGAATTTTACAAACTAACACATAAACCGATCAAGGGGAAAATGATCATGGCCTCCCCCGTTGTTTAAATAAAATAATCATCCCCGTGTTTTGTTTTAAAACTCATCAAAACCCTACGTCGTTAAAAAATCTATTAATTTTCAGCTATTTTGGTGTGTATTTTATTATTTTACAGCTTATTTGGTAAAATATTTGGCATAAGACAGTAAAAGAAACATCAATAAAAATTGAAAGTTAATAGTTTTTTAAACTATTGGGGTGTTTTAAAGGGTTTTGAAATTTGTGGGGGAGGGATATAATATTTTGACAAATAATAGGGGGTTTTAGTTATTTCTCCTGATCAAGGCTATCGTGTCTCTTAAAGAAAACATTTTCATTACTATTTCAATATTCAATAATATTGAACACGAGATGTGGATTAATATATGTAGAATGTAAGTGACATGAAGTTGAAGAAAACTGCTACTCATTGATTTTGATGATTAAATTTAAGATGAAGAAAATAATTATATGTTGTTTTAGATCGTTAAACTGAGAAAAAATATTTTTCAATGAAAATGGAATGAAATGACTCAAATAGTCAACTTCTTAAACCAATCCAGCTTCTTGGAAACAGCTGGTATGATATAGAAAGAAGGCTTGAAAATGTTGGCTATAATATAACAGAAGGCGTCTTAAGCTGCATACATATATTACCACATGTTCTTTGTTAATTATCGTATACGTACAGACGTTGACCAGAAGAATAAACATATAACCAATCATATATTGGAAGGTGCATTGGGAGCTAATTGCGCCCAATATTCCTCAAAAAACATGTTACTTGAGTAGATATTCTTTGAATTCCTTCATGTTAATTACATACTTGCAGGTTGCAATCAAAATAACTGTTGGGGAGCCAACGTAGGAGCTCAGAAGTCAAAGTTCATAAGGCAAAGTTAGAGGAAGTCAACGTAGGAGCTCACAATCATGCCCCCACATTTTAATTTTTTCTTTTTTCCTCCAAGCTATCTTGTTTTCCGCAGTGACCGTCGAACAAAGAATAAAATGTAAGCAAGGAAAATTATTCTGACAACAGAAATGGTCAGGTTATAGTGGTGGATAAGTAGTTTCTTAAAATGACTCTTAATTTTATATCTTTTAATATTTATCGGATAAAAAACGATCAGTGGATGAGATTTATCGAAACTACATATTCAACAATTTTAATAATCAAGTTTGTTTGTGCAAAATTTAATAAATTCCCTACAGGTTTCAAAATGGACAAAGCTGTCACATTTTAATCTTGTTTTGTTTCTAATAATTGACAGCAGAAAGTAATGACTCTATATATATAATTATTATATATAAACTTCCAACTTTGTTAGCTTTAAAAGATTGGACCTTGTTTCCTTGATTCAAAGAATTGAGTCTAGATGGCTTAATTTATACACGTATAATGCTTTGCAAAGTGGGAATTGAAGCACTAATTTACAGTTTAATGACATGATGCTATGTTATGATTGTGATACTGTCTGCAATCCGTTGACGAGGATTGCGTTGAATTATGGCATGTCATACTGCCTTGTCTGAGCCTGTTATTCATGTGACTACTCTCCTCGTCAAAGCTGAACAAATTGCTAAGTTTATTTCAAACACGCGCGTGATTAATTAATTCTTTCAATAATATATAAATTAATGAGAAAGATGGCAATCACAGAATCACTTTAATCTACAGCGTCCAATTAACCATTATCAGAAGCAATTTCAATCGGGAGGATATATATATATAAACACTTGATTCAAAGTCATCATTGCTTGCGACAAACGTGCATGATCTTATACAATCACAGGCCTATGGCCATACGTACAGTTATTTGATTGGATTGAATGCTATTCATCTACATCTTGCAGCAGTAAATTTAACTCCCATCTTTGATGCAGACACTAATTATCATTTTACTTTTTGTCTCCCATAGAAGTTCTTAATCTTCCCAATATTATTCTTAAATGCTTGCATTAAGCTCGCCCACCTAATTAAATAGACTAGCTAGCTGCAGCCGCCAGCAGCAAACCCAACTTTCCCCCCAGCAACATCATAAACAACCTCCAAGGCATGTTGCTGCGTATTTCCGAAAATGCCCACATCAGTCGGATCACTATTCCCCGCAAACGCCAAACAAACCTGAGATATACTAAACGCGTACATAATCCCTGTCTTATCAACACTCACCTCCACACCTCCACTGAAGAACAAGCTTATCTTAGGGATAGTGACAGTACTATACTTACTAAAATCATAACACGTGTCAAGAAGCGACCGCGCGGGCGCAGTCGGATACTTGGACATAAGCTGACGGAATGCTGTCCGCAGAGGAGTGTATGCATCCGGAGGCAGACGTGTGATGACAGTTCCGGAGTCTATAATTGTACCGGCTGTAGTGAAAACTGACGGGGCAATGGATAGTTTTTGGCCGCCAACGCTGATTCCAATCATGTCAAGGCCGTAGAATGATGATCCTCCAGAAGTTGAGGTGAGTGGGGTGAACTGAACGGACTTTGAGGCGCCGGGGCCGAACGTGAGGTGACCGGTTGAGCTGGGGGACGAAGGGAGGCAATATGAGAAGAGTTTCTTGTATTTTGTGGCTGTTTGGGAAACTAGTGAGATTGGGTCACGGCCCAGACCCATTAAACCGGCAGCGCCGCCGAAGAGCCCGCGGTTGTTTTGGCCGCAGCCGAAGAGGAAGTTGGGGAAAACGTCCGTGGGTGTCAGGGTTAGGGTTTCTTTCCCGAAGAAGCCAATGGAGAATGATGAGTCTCCGTATTGAATCGCATAGACGCATGTGGATGATGCACAAGTTGGTGAGTTACCTGCATGTGCAAATTTTAATTATTATTTTAAAAAAGATATTAAAAAATTGATAGATCTTTTTAATGAAATTTGACTGTAGGGACATGCACGAAAAGATAACAAACTACTTTTTTAACCTTCATTTTATCATATATTAGGGGTGCAAATGATATTTCTTCTTTTCGCTTAATGTTCATTTTAAAAAGAAAAAAATAAAGAAAGTTTTAATATATGCATATTTTAATCCTTACCACTTCAGAATCTGAATACAAGGTGTTTTAAAAATTACTAATAAACTAAGCCCCTGGGGAAAAAATTAAAAAAAACTTTCAAGCTCATATATATTGGACCGATCGATGGCGTGCATATTCTCTCCAATCCAACTCTTGCCAAGAACCACAAATTGATAAAATCCAGCTCATTTATATAATAATAACAAGGGACAAGGACATCGACTCTTGATTATTTTATATACCTTAGGTAGTTCATTAATTAGTCATTGTATTGAATTACCTGTGGCTGATTCAAGCGAAGTGCAGAGTGTCGACGAGCAAGACACGTTGCTGTATGATTGGGACACAGTGGGGTCAAATTTTGTTTCCTTTTGTGGATAGCAGTATTTGACACAAGGCTCACATTGAGTCCATGTGAGGTCACTTCCGGTGTCAAAAATGAGGGATAAATCTTTCTTGGGAGTACCAATACCCACCGTGACAATGTAATTGCCGGCACCCACGACGCTACCGTCCTTGGCGGGGAGCGTGGCGTCGTCCTTCTGCCCTATCTTGTCAAGGCTGCCTGAGTTCTTAGAGAGTCTTGAGTGAATTGATTTAACTCTAGACTGGTCTTGCCGAAGGATCTCTGCGTGTGATACTGATGGTGATGGAGACGCTGCTTTTTCTCCATGACCATTAGGCTTGAAACATGGACCGTGCTTGTGCACGACTTGCAACGATGATTTCTTCGCAGTGCCTGCAGAAACATACAAAATCATATAATTAATGCATACAAATACATGCAATTGAAAATTATTAAGCACGAACATATCATAAATATTCGTTAAAAACAAAAAAAACGAGTCTAAGTGGTAAATTTTGTTTTCATAAACAATGCGAATTTTTAATATATAGGTTAAAATTTATTTTTAAATATGCGAAAGTATGATTATAAATAAAAATAATATTATACTTAATTATGATAAATGTAGCGCACCAGATCCGAAGTAGGGTTCTATATATGGGATTTATTTTTATTTTTTTGATAAGTATATGGGATTTATTTAGCTTGTGAAGAAAGATAATATTTATTGTATTTGATAATGACAAAAAATAAATAATAAATAATGACGGCACGAAATGCTTGTCTCAGGAGCAGTCAGCACTGTAATTAGCTAAAAACCATACGTGATAGACGGTGTTAGTTAAAATAAGGTTGTCGTGTGTTCATTAATTGTGTTTTCGGTTGATTTTAATGAGTAATTAATAAGCTTTACTTCATGTTTGCTTTTTTTCTGGCGACATTATTATTATTTTTCTCAGAAATATATTATTAAACAAAACAAAGATAAGATAGAATGGGATCTCAAGCAACCCATATCACAAAAAGAAAAAGAAATTGACAAACCTGGAAAAAAAATTCTAAAAGCGAGATGATCGAGCAATTAATATTTATACTTCCAATATTAGTTTTCGGAAACTCGTAATAAATTCTTGTTAGAATCTTTTGGGCTTATTACAATAAAGTCTTAAGTGCTTTCCGTTTATAATATGTACGTACACTCATTTGTTAGACTTTTGTCCTCATATAATACACATAAGGAGTATATATATATATATATATTTTTTCACCGTCTCTTAGCAATCAAAAATTTACTAGTTAGTTTATTAAGAGAAAATTTTAGAAATAAAATAATTGGGATCTAGTGCTTGTGAATCGTTTTACTCGCATTTTCACATCTTAATTTGCAAGTTGCAAACCTTCCTCGGCTCTTAATTAGCCGTATTGAAAGAGTCATTGACACAACAAAAAAAAAGGTCCATTCAAAAAGAGCTGTCAAGGAGACTTTTTGTAGAACTTACTTACCCAAACATGTGATTTCAATAGGTCACGACAACATAGTTTTCATAACTTTCAGTATAAAAAACAAAATCAAAGATATAATTGAAACACCCAATTGTTCCTGTGAATGAGCTGGTTAATGTCAAATTATTTATAAGTGTATAAACGAAAATGGCAATATCAGGATAGCTGCTACCACCTATCTCTATAGTTAATTTTTTCTAACTTCTGCAAGTTGAAGGGTGAAAAACAAATTAATAATGAAACCCCTGCAAAGGGAGGAAAATAAATTGAAACAGCCAAAGGGAGGATACAAGAGACTTGTCCCAAAAAAGAGATAAAACCATTAGATATCCAAAAAAAAAGAGATAAAATCTTTTTTGGGAGCACCAACAAAAACTAGTGAACCCTGTTGTGAAGATAATATATTTTTGGTTTGGAATCTTAAAGTGTAAGAAAAGTCTGAAAAAATTTTAAAACTGTGGAGTTTAAGAGGCTTAAAACACATTTTTTCATATTTTCCTTGGATTGGAACATTTCTATATACATATATGTGTGTATTTTCCCAGAAAAAATGGAGTTATCTTAAATATGACAATAATTATTTCAAAAGGAGAACAATAATAACAAAGGATATAAAAGATCTTCTCTTTAATTTGCACATGAATTTGGAATAATATAACGTTGTTTCGTGGTTAAAAAAAAAATATAATGAAACAGCATGTAGTATAATTGCTCAAATTCGCATTTTTAAAAATAAAGCATCTGCAATTGAGAACTTTCATATGGATAATAAAGAAAATATATAAAATTACTCATAGAACAAAAAGAAAGAGAGTTTAAAGCAATTGACCTTTTGTGGAAGGATTGCAAACAGATGATGGAAGAAGAGAGCTGAGTTGAATTGTATGCATATGTCGAAGCTCATGTTGGCTTTCTGCAGTGACTCTTTCTTCGAAAGCATTGCAAAGGCTTAGTGAGAGAAGATAAGCAGAGAGAATAAATTTAAGAGAAGCCATGACTCTTTACAACTCACAGGCTCAATCTTGGTTAGCTTTTTATAAGCTAATATTCTTAATACCAGTTAGATTATTAATTCTTTCACGTTATGACCTATTAATTGATTTTAACAAATTTGTCTATTTCAAAATAGCTTTAGTTTCTGTATGCTGGACCCTCTATTATTGAGTGGAGAATTTGCTAATCGACAATTGACACATAAACCGATCGAGGGTCTTCTGGTCATATACTGAAATATTAATTTCTTCTCATTATTTTTTGCCCCTTATGACCTAACTTTTATAAATTGGCCCTAACTCTTGACTAATTATTCCACTAATCATTGCACTTTTTGTTGCTATCCTTTTCCTACTTTCAATCAATGGATAATTTATTTTCTACACTCTTTGCTTAGATATAACAATATGCAGGAACCAAAACATTAATAAAGCCAACAGTACAGTCTCTTGCTACAACAAATTAACTAAAGAAAGCCTTTTGTTTAGGAAATCTATTCTTTGCTTAATCCGAATTGACATCTTGTGGGTATTTTGAGCTTTGCCTAGAAAATAACCATTTCACACAAAAACGAAATTTGCCGCAATTTCAATTTAGCATATCTTATGATCTTTTCTGAACGTTGCCCACAATCAAAAGCAAGCCAGAATTATGTTACCAAATAAGGCAACACAATATATGGGAGAATATCATTTTAGCCATTCTTAGAAATTGCATGTTTTTACTATTCGAGTCTCCAATAAATCTTTAATACCTCATTAAAATAGTAATAAAAAATATACCATATAATCAATCAATTTGTATGTGAATATGTTTCATTTACCTTTCAACAATATATTATTTTATTACTATTTTTATATCACGGATGAAATTAATGGGGAACTGAAAATTTATTAAGGATCCAAGTGACAAAAAAATTATGAAAAGAATAAAAGAGTCATTTAAAAGTTTACCGTTAAATGTTATTTGCAATTAATCTTTCACATGCAGCATTTGAGATATTATATTTTCTCAATTCTCATAGATTGCGACACAGCCACACGGTCATCTTGCATAGAAGAGATCTCAGTGGATTCAGAACCAATAAAAATTTTCTACTCTAATGCTGGTTCTTTTGTTTAAAAAAAAAAAAAAAAATCTGTTTCATTACTAATTTCATTAATAAGGAACAAAGTTGACTGTATTACTAATTAAATTGATCGGTATGAGCTAGAGATGAAATCGAATCTCAATATGTTAAATTAGTAATGGAATTGCGTTATGTAATTGAGGAGAAACTTTATAAAATAGCTTCTCCAGATCCATTTGTTACCTACAAAAATAATTAGGGTTTTGATCATAAGTTTCATTTTCTGTTTTTGCTTTTTGTCAAATTTAAACTCAGATGCATTATCCGCCCATTAAAATAATCTCATATTTATATATATATATATAGAGAGAGAGAGAGATAAATATAGCGACCAGACGAAGTCGGTTATAACAAAAACTCATTGGTTAAGCGCCCAATAACATAATTATAGACATATAATTAGATTCAACTAATAATTGAGTCCACGTAAGAGCTCACACAAAGCTTAAATTATTGGAAATGAAGGTGCTATTTAACCTAATCTTAAAATAATATAGAAAAGAATATGATTTCCCCAACACCCAATCCCGCGAGACCTTCATAAAATCCAACTATCAAGTCCTCCATCTTCGACGTGGAAGACGATGAACTTGGTTGCATGAAAATCCTATGAATCCTTAGGGTTCGTACATCATTGTCACCAGCTGGACTAACAAAAAAAAGCAAACAGAAAAAAAAAAAAAAAGAAAAAAAAGAAAAAAAAATGATGGGTGTCAAATGAGCACTTGCTCAGAGGAGTTCGCAGGATTCAGCTGTGGTACCATAGTTATACAGTATCATAGTTGGATCCAGCCGTTGGATTCAGTCAATAGTTGTTATTAGAACTGGATCCAACGGCTGAATAAAACTGTGTACTCCAATTTTATCCGAGTTCGCATCATGAGTGGAATCTTGTTAAAATGTGTGGGGCATTTAATAATATTTTAAGTGTAGAGGATAGCTGGAATCTCACTCAGAAAGTGAAATGGATTGTGAAGAATCTTGCGATGATGAGGGTGTGTTTGTTTTGTGTAGGCCAGCCAGAGGCAGTGCCTTCAAGCGAGTGGTGGAAGAAAGACGCAATCTTTCGACTTTTCAAAATGGAGCCAAATATTTCCGGATACAAATGCTGTAACGCATGCTAATGTAGACAAGATAAAAGAAACAAATAGGAAAGTGGCACGAAAGAGGTGTGAAAAACTTAGGTGTGAAATCAAATCACCTTTGCTAAGTTGTTCCAGAAACCAATCAAATCATTGTATTTGGGGCCAATCAAATGACAAAAAAACAAACAATGCATGTGTCGTGGAGCAATTTGTTTACTACTGACTCAAATCAACAAAAAAGAGTTGGTGCAAGATAGTGTGTACTTGATGACCCGCGTTGGGTACAAGAGCGAAAAAACAAAGACCAAGAGTCAATGATTAGATGATGAAATTACAATGGGAATGGAAGAAATTTAAGTCCTCTTCTCAAAGTGGGTGAGTCAGACATTTGCTGATTTAAATTTTAAATATAATATTGTGATTGCTGATTGGCCATTGTTAATTCTTTCAATGCTCTCAAGTCCACAAACTTTCTGAGATATTTTTCTTTTGCATTCACATACTTTCGGGTTCGGGCCGTTTTGCGTGTTCCATTAAAAAAACTCGTGGATTCATCGGTAGATACACACTCAAATAATGGCGCTTGAGATTGTTGTTCCCATTTGTTGTATTATTTAACAAATTTGTATCCTTCCAAGAAAAGAGACGTGACTGCTCAAAAGAGTATATTGTAGAATTTTTTTATACAAGTTGGATTAACGTTCCTTCCCCCGCTGTTCGATGCACACGTCACGTATACACATTTGCCCATAAATAAATACCACCACGCACCACTGCATATGATATAAGATGCATTTTGCAGGAGCGTTGCCTTTATTCTTGTTCATCTAACGGACGTCGAATCCTCAGTATTTTTAACAAATTTACAAAAATGACCAACATATTTAGTCTATTTATAAAAGTATCCCAGCTTAATGGACATGCTAACAGAAAAGGGCCATTCCGATCTCCTTCGACATCTCAATTCAGTCCAGTAGATAAAGAAATGGATAATAATCAGGATGTAAAAATTGAAAAATAATAATAATAATAATAATTGACATCTAAAAGTACTACAAATTTTACTGATGCGCTTGTCATAACTATCACAAAATTCATCAAGAAATTAATGAAAAGGAGAAATATGGGAACAAACACAAAATTCACTCTTAACAAATGAACAGGTTGGTTTTTAGTAGACAAAAGAGGAAAATTCGTCCAGAAGATCCTTGGTTGTCTAGAGAGAGATCTGTACTGCAGGTTGTTTGATCTGAAGAGAGGGCTTAACTTAAAAAGCTACAAAAATGCATCAAGCACCTCCTCTACAAAAATGCATCAGTCCTCAATCTCCTCTGTGACATCAAGCACCTCCTCTACTTCTACCTCTTTCGCCTCATACTCTTCTTCTTCATCACTGGCTTCTCCGTCCCTCAACATCTGCCTCTCCATTTTTTCTCCCTCGTGCAATCTCTTCCACTCACTGATCTTCTTCTCCCATTCATTCTTCAATGACCTCCGCTTCTCACGCTCTTGTTCACTCAATTGCATTGACACATCCTGGTCTTCTGCCTCATACTTCTTGCTATATTTCTTCAAGTTCTTTGCAATTTCTTCCTCTTTTTCAGGAGTCAAAAAAGATGGTGGCCTTGGACGCCACAGAAACTGTAGACAAGGATTAAAAAAGTTCAAATCATAGAAAGATCAACATTCCTAGGGTTAAAATTTGCATACCACACGGAAAATAGTATCAGACAACTGATAATTCCACTCAAAATTCATTAAGGAAAACAATACTCAAGATCTATGCCACCTATCACACAATTTTGCAGTCTTATACAAGGAAATTGAAATACATGAAATAAAATTTGATAGAAATCATTACTTTCCCACATTGCAAATTGTGAATTGGTACCTGGAAAAAGTGATCCTTCAGAGTTCGGTAGAGCAGCTTGCCATTGAAGGACCATATGTTGAAACCATTTTCCATCTCATGAACTGAAGTCACAGCAGTCGCAACATACCTATAAATACAAAACATACAATTATAACAGATTACAAATAACTAGTAAAAAGAATGATGTAAAGCATTCAAACTAAGCTAGAAGAAAACATGGTCTCCAAACATTACAGACAAAGAAATAATTATATACATCATTATCCAAAATTACCTTCCAGTAGGATCCCATTCTACATCTGTGGCCATAAAGTGCTCTGCTGTCGCCATGGTTTCAAGCTCGTCAACATTGTAAAATTCCAACTGACCATTGAAACCTTTGAGCCCCGCAAGTACTATGAAACGGCCGGATGGTGACCAGAAAAGAGCATTTGCCTGCTTTCCCTTGAGAGTAGTGAGCTTTGATACCCGGCCGGCGTGTTGAGCAGTTCGCATTGAGTAAAAACTAATATCAGGCCTTGGACTGTCGCCATGGATAACAGCAAACCTATGGCCCTTCGGCTCCCAAGCAAAGGCAATGATCTTGTCATTTTTGTTGTCAAGCTCCAAAACCTCAATTGGAATGTCCCTTTCTTTAATTCGGAACAGCTCAAAGCCGGTGTACGTGCTTTTTTTTGTTTTTGTATAGCGATCAACTTTAACAGCTAGATAGTCTCCACTGCTTTGCCAGTACATCTTACAATCACTAACACTGAAAAGATTTTTCTGCCTCAACTCCTCTTTACTAGGAATTTGAACAAGACTCACCTAAGAAAGAGATGAATCAAGAACATCAGAAAAACACACACAAAACAAAAGCCGACTGCATATCAGAACAAGCACTCACCCTGGCAGGCTGGTTCCCACCACCAAGCTCAGGAACAAAAAGTGCAATGATAGGATCAGTTGGTGACCAACTGAAGTCCATAACATTCTCAACCTTCAAGGATTTCTTGTCAATTAGGGTAAAGGACTCAGTTTCATAGACCGAGATCATATTTTTCCCAAGTTTGGCAAAGTACTTATCTTTTCCGCCTCCCCATCTGGAAAATATACCAATTAGTACAACAATTACATTTGGGACACACACAGAAAACTCAGCCCCAAGTAGAGTGATGGAAAGAAAAATCACCTGAAAACAGGCCAAGATACTCCTGCAACACCCCCAGTTCCTCCAACTGCAAACTCATCAGCACTTCCTTTAAAATCTCTCATCACTTTTCCGGTTCTCACATCAAAGATATTTATCACAACCCTCTAAATATTAAATTAAATCTATATCAGCAATGGCTCAGAAGCAACAGTAAAATATTCAGAGAACTCAAAAAAGCCCCCCCCCCCCCCAAAAAAAAAAAACTCACATTTGCATCACGTGGATTGCTTGGTTCATGGCTGCTATATGTCACCAAATATTTCTCACCAGGGGAAAAATCAATGAGTTTAACCTGTATTCACACCAGCAAAGGTCAAAAGATCAAGAAACAAAAGAAAAGGCTGTTTAAAATATCAAACATAGACCAAAATTAACCTGGGGATGAGCATAACGCATTAGGCGATTGAAAGTATTAGCACCGCCCCAAACAGCAGCACCTTGTCTGTGGACTGTTGCCAGGTAAGTCCCCAATGGAGACCACTGCACAAAACTTTCAGTCCAGTACTGTAAAGGAAATGAAAAATATTCATTCATTGTTCACAAATAAAAATTAAAATTCGGAGACAAGTGGTCAAGAGCTCGCATGTACATATATCCCACTAATATGTACAAGTAAAAATAAGGACAATTATCAATTAAGATTTGCTTTCTACTCACACTGCGCTTGTAAACAGGCTCAGGCTTCAACTGCCTTGCATCATTCCACAAAACCTCAGTATCTGTGCCAGACCGAATCACAAACTGATCTCGGGCTTTTTCATCGGTAAGCCACTTTTGGAGATTTTCCTAGAATTATATACAAGTAGAAAATATCAGGAACTCAAGAAAGCCAACCAGGAAAGGTTTTCACTAAGTATGCAAAGGAAAAATAACATAAAACAACAAGAAGGGTGCCACATAAGTACTAATGAATTATAAAAAATCTCCAGAACTTAAAGCTCAAAAGTTCACAAGTCACACTAATAATGTAGCAATACATACGGGTGCCAGTAAAGGAACACACATAAATCACATGTCAGACTAAAAAAACAAGTATCAGGAATGACTGCAAAATTATTCCTGTGAAGACAAGAGGAAGGCAAGGTGGTTGACTAGAGAACAAAAGGTAAATGCTAAAATCCCCATAAATCCAGCTAGAAAATCCTCTCACATTCGTGAGATAAATAAATAACTGCATATCGCAAGCACCACATACTACTATGTCCCTATTTGTAAAAGAAAATAGCAAACAAAAATACAATACCATTATAGAAAAGGAAAAAAAAAAGTTCAAATAGTTACCCCAGGTGTATACGGCTTATGTTCTGGAGGTGCCCATTCATCTGGAACTTTCATAAACTTATCAAAGTCATCAAACATGTTCACAGCAAATATATGTGCTCTGTCCAACTTGTAGCCATTTGTTTTCTCCTTAGCAAGCTCAGCTTCCTATATCAGAAACCAACCATTAGGTTTTCACGCATTAACATCCACAGCTTATGTGTTAAATTCTTGTAAAGTACTGAAAATAACAGCTAGCATACAGATCATTCCAGGTTAACATCCAATTACCAAGGAAAAAAAATCAATTCAAATAAAAGCAGCATTGGTGGTTTATGGACCATTCTATTCCTCCATTAGAAAATAGACATGCAAGGATTAGAAAAGTAGGCAAAGAAAGAATAAAGCAACTATAATAATCCTCCAGAGTATTACCAACGTACAAATTAACCAAACCTACCACCCAAAAAATAATAAAATCCAGCATATGCAGTATATTTGAATCCTGTTAACATGACAGATTCTCCAAAAATAGATAGAGGCTTCTCCGTCAATGTTAACAATACACCTTCAATAATGTAAAAATAAGATTCCCTAACATTGCAAAACCAGCTTCAACCCAAAAGAGAGAGAGAGAGAGAGTCTAAAATACACGATAAATTGTACAAAAAACCATATAAGCCAGCAGTTGTACACAAACTATACTTCACAGCAATGAAACAAGGAGAATGTTAGCATGTAAATGATACAATTATAAGTACCTGGGGAGTATTATATTCAATGAAGCAGTAACCCAAAGTCTTCTGGGTCTCAGGATCAACAGGCATCCAAAGGCCATCCTCTTTAATAACACCTATCTGACTATAAATTTTTCGAATAACACCTTCAAGCTTCTCGAACTTTTCTTTAGGAACAACGGGGAGATTATCAACAACGATAATGTTCCCAAACCCGGACTCAACCTCCTGGTCATCATCTTCATACACATCCTCATCATCACTGCTCACAACAACGACGAACAAAAAAAAAAAAAAAGATTCGCTCAAATTAGACCCCATCCCCGCCAAAGCGACGCCGTATTGACATTGTCCTACAAGTAAAACAAAGTTGCAATTAATTAAATGGTACCTAATGATGCCGAAATCTTCACCAGGCGGGAGTTGGATCGAGTCGAAATCGACTTGCAAGAGATCGATGCCGAGGCGATTCGCCGTTGCATCAATTTCGTTCATTATCAAGACGTCACCCATGATTGCTGCTGCTTTGTCTTTTTGTTTTCAGCCAGTGGTTCTCTCAAATTGGGGCTCTGGATTGCGACTCTAGCCAGAGCGACAAACTGAGAGAGAGCGTGCGTTCCGTCTACCTTCTACTTTCTAGGGTTTTTGCTCTCAAGACTCGAAGCAGTTGAATTCGATGAGGCTCTATTTAAGTGACTTGGGCTGGGCCTTTTACATATCCTGTCTGGTTGCCCGTATTGCTTCCTAAGTAGCTCGGTACTTATTTAACAGGATGATTTTTAGGGAGCTTCCTGAGGTTCAGTGTGTTAACACTTAAATAGATATATTTACGTAGTTATGAATATCTCTCTCTTATTGATATGAAAATACGTATGTTGTCAGTATATAAAGATAAATATGTAAAAATATATTTAAAATTTATAATAATTCAAAATTCAAGTTGATACTTTATTAATAAACGAGAACTATTAATTTTTTCATCTTCTTGTTAACCAATACTTTGCATTAATCATTAGACAAAAGAAAACATCCAATTTCATCTTTCTCTTTCTCTACCACATAACCACATATGCAGCACCAATTTCATCTTTCTAAGCTATGAAGAAGCAACTCCTTTTGCCGGAAGCTTTATCAAAATTAAAAAAGATTTTATCACAAAACAATTTCTTAAAATCTTTGCTTTGCCATCTTCTGTTTCTTAGTTGTTTGCGGCAACACTTCGCTGAGGTACTTGCCTTTGTCGATTAACCCAGCCATTAGAGCTACGACCCCTTTCTTCGAAGCAATTTCCACTTTTCTACTTACTTACAAGAAAGAATCTGCCAAGGTTTATTGTGCATTGATGCCAGTTGTGTTTGTTATTGTGTTGGCTAGCAACAACGAGCCCCAATTTTGTTTACTTGGGTTCTTGATTTGTATTGGATCCACAGCTAGGCGTGCTTAGAAATCTACTGTTCAACGAATCCTGTTAACATCAAAAATTGAGAAATTAAATTATATGAATTTGTTGGTTTATATGGCATCCATGGCTGCATCGATCTTTCTTCCATTTACCCTTTACATTGAAGGCATGTGGCCGCAATTACAATTGAGAAAGCTTGAGCAGACAAATTCATTGTGTTCTTGTTACTTGGGAATGCCACCATTGCTCATTTGGTTAATTTGACCAATTTTTTGGTCAAAAAGCATACATGTACATTGACTTTGCAGGTGCTTGGCAATGCAAAGGCAGCTCGTCGCAGTTGTTTTGGCTTTCATTTTCAGAAATCCGGTAACCGTAATGGGAATGACTGAATTTGCAGTCACCACAATGATCGCAGTGCTTTACAGTGAAGCAAAGAAAAGATTTAAAATCTCAACTCATTGATGATGATAAAGTGAGTAAATGATTTATTTTGGTTGTGGTAACTCGTAAACATAGGTATAGCTCCTTTTTTTTTTAATTTTTTCATTTCATTTTACTTTTGTTCCTTTGTTTTAAAGTTTTATTAATGATTTCAATTACTTAGATTTTGATGAGAAGAAGAAGAGAATTAGACCAAAGAAACGGGCAGGATTGTATAATGTGATGAGAAAGGAAGGGGTAATTTGTTATCCCATCTTTTTTTCCTCTTGGACGTATTTTAAGAGAATAAAGTTCTTCTCTTTCACTTACCTTATGTGTGATTTAGTTTTGGGTAAGTTTTAGTTATTCACAATTAACGTCAATGTGTAGTCTTTTTACTGTTGATGCTTTCACCAACTATGACGTATAATGGGTAATTTAGTCTTTTTATTATTTTATTTTATTATTTATTTTTTGAGTAAGGGTATTTTAATAGTTTTGATAATTCACTAACAATTAAATTAACTAGTAACTAACGACAGGGGAGGCGTCTGTAATTATATCAATACATTCTATCTAAGTGTTAAATACCCAAACCTCGAGGGAGGTCCCTGAAAATTACCCTTATTTAACATCCAAAACTCCCCTGATTTGTCATGTTTTGTGAACCAAGAAACAAGCTTATCATACTTTATCACAGAGGTCCCCCACTTGAATACTAATTATTTTACAATTTTATAGTGTTTGTTATTACTACTTTACGATATAGTATTCAAATTACTATAAGAAATCCCAGATTGTTTTGTTAGAATTCAATTTTTGAATCATTAGTGGTCTAAAATATCTTGCTGGAACGAATGAAGATTTATCACATTTCTAAAATTCACATGCCCTTTACTAACAAACATTATCATTATCTCAATTATTTATTTACTAATGGTAAAATTTAAATCGTCGATATATCAACTCAAAAACATACGAATTTAAGTATAAATTAGAGGACTTGAACCCCTTCCTGGGGAAAGTAATATAACACCGGTCTAATCCTGTTAATATTATTATTTGGTTAAAGAAGAGCCTACTCATACACTGCCACTTTATAACAGTTGCAGGCAATCCAATTTTGAGCTCTCATTCTATCAAAACTTCTGCTAACAATCTTTCTGCGTAAAAATAATAATAAAAAAAAAGACCTAATGAATAAAAAGGAAACCACAGCAAAAACTTCAAACATTACCAACAAATATCAAACAAATTATAAGGTCTCTACATATGTACGTGAAAGTTGGTCCGAAGTTTTAGGCAATTATTAGACTAGCAATTTGGTGTAAGCTTTGGATCTTGATAATTCTTCACCCATTAGTCACTGAACAAGTTTGTCGAATTTCCCCTTCATCTTCAGTTTTCACTCCAATGCTAGTAAGCTTCAAAAATGACAGACCCCAGTTACTGAAGAAACTTTCTTGATCATTTGCAAAATTCTCCACTTGCTTCCTTGTTCTTTGATCATCTAAAAGAACAGAGTCTGATTGAAACAGCCCTTTGTGCGCTAAGAGGTTGCGGTAGTACTGATTATCGAACACAAGTGATGTTTCAGGATCATTGTTAGCGGTTACAGATGAGCTTGCATTTGCTGGGCACTTTCTCATTAGCTCATTTGCATAAGAACTGTCCAGAGACGTGTCTATCAACGTCAGATTCCCCTTTGGGTCCTCTCGAAACCGATCATTGAATGCATTACAATGAGCTGATCCAATTGTGTGAGCTCCTGCTCAAGCGGGAATTTATCAAACAGTTTCAGATGTTGTGTTTTTCTACAATCAAGCAGAAGCAAAATAGTTACAAACGTGTCCTGAGTTGTACCTGATAGAGTAACGAGGTCATCCAGGGACAAGCCTTTAGAGGAAAAGACCTTAATCATCTCATTCATTGTGAATGTTGTATCTACAATGTTGGCTCTAACATTTTCAGCTGCTGATACTCTCCCATCTCTCCTGCCTGTAGGAATTTGAATTGTCGGGCCACCAGCCTGTTTTCAAGTCTTCGTGAATGGAAAGAAACCCAACCAACATGAAACAAAATGAGCAGTAGCAGCACAAAGCAGTAACTAATGGGAGGGGAAAATCTTACTATTTCAACAGAATCTCTAGCGGCCAAAGCAATAATATCAGCACAAGAAACAGTCCCAGGGCAGAAGATTTCAAGAACTCTTTTCGCCGAATCAATAACTTCAAAGCCCCCAAGAGATGTATTTGCTGGATCACTTCGCTCTGTCCCATTTCCTTGTAGCAGTACAGAAGCATCACAACCCTGGTGGTTTTGGTCAAAGTTTTCAGGTTTTTGTTTGCAATGACTACTTCATATCCACATTAGTCTTTGATTTTAAAACTTAGTGGGAAGAGAACTCCAACATTGCAATTGTTCGATAAAAACCACTTACCTCAACGAAGCAGTCATGGAAGAGCAGGCGGAGGAGCTTCCCGGGGATGGTGCGATCAAAAGAGGAAGCTGATCTCACCGTGTTTGTAACCATGAACTCAGCAGTTGGGCATGAAGCTGCATAGAAGTTGAAAGAGAGGCTGGCACAGCAAGGAGAAGCAGCAAGACAGAACAGAACAAAAACAAAAAGTACGCAGCCATTAGCTTTACAAAATGAACCAGTTCCTGGATTTGAACTCATGAGAAGTCTTTCAGTTTTACTGGGTCTGGATGCTGCTTCAGTTTTTACCATCACATATTCGAACACTTCAACGGCGTAGAGATTAGAGAGGGCATTAAAGCAGTTTTTTGCTAATTTAAAGCTCCATTAAAGCAGTTTGGTGATGTCAGAGGTTAGATATGAAGAAGTCCAGAGTATCGCACATGTAATTTAACCATGCGCGAGAAAGGACGTCCAAATTTAAGTAAGCATTTAAGGTGATTTCCACACTCTCGTGTCCAACGAACACCGCCCTGGCAACTGGCACGGGCTGGGTGAAATTAATTGCTCCAAAGCATTTACAGCTACCCCGACTGTAGGGGCCCAGATAGCTTAGGAATTTTTTTAATCAAGTAAACTCTGTAATGTTGAAATGAATCACAATGAACATTGTTCCTAGTTGGCTCAAGGGCTTGGTTGTCACATTCACATAAACACCAAATATGGTTTACCATTTCAACAAATTGATCAGTTTACAGATTACAATGTGATGCATTGCCAACAAGCACACAAAAAGGTTAATGAGAAGCCAAAAGCCTGACATTCTCAGTGAAATGGTAACAGCGGCACATTTCACCTGGGGTAAGAAAAATGTTTTACAGAGAAGACGAGATAGTGATAGTGACTTATTATGTACAAAGAGTCTTCATAACTTTTCATTCTCAGCAGCTGCATCATCCTATTCATCAAGTTCTTCTAATTCATCCTCGTCAACGATAGGAATTTCTTCAGGATCAAGATCAGGAACTATACAGGATAACAGGAATTAGTTCTATAAGGTAACTTGTACACAGCAATGGACAAATGGGAAGTAGCCTTTATCCCCTTACTGATAACCAAACAATAACTGCCTTTATGATTACCTTTATGATCCAAAGTGGCAGGACTCTGGGTTGGCTCTCTTGATTCTAATGCATTTTCAAAAAGATTCGGAAGTTCTAGAAACTGCAAGAAAGACTCTGTTTGTGGATTCTGAGGATTTTCTGCAACAACCAAAGAATAACAAAAAGATAATAAAATTTACGGCAATGTCAAACATTGATATATCACTTCAAACTTTGGTTTCTTGAACTAAATGATGTGCTCAGCTATCATCATAATTTAAAATGAATTTCAGAATTCAGAAAACAAGCGAAGCTGCATAACCAGAGGTAGCCATTTTTTCTTATCTTAAGTATGAATTTTGAATCACCAACCTAGTTAAGGAAGTAGATGATTTCACTTGAATTTAAATACCAGAGATAACTGCCACATAACAAAGTACTATATCTTTTGCTTCCACTTAACATATGGAGACGATGGAATGTGTATGAAAAATTATCTTAATTCTAGCAATGAAATCTAAGCTTTTATCATGGACCTTATCAAAGGACAATAAATGTCAACATTTCTGAACTATTACCAGCAAAGGCAACAATAGACAGAGATTGGGAGGCATCATAACAGGGAACTGTCTGTACAAACTCGAAAGGTTTGGCTCCTCTTTCCTGTAGCCTGCTTCTGACCCATTGGCGACAATCTTTCATGTCATGCTGAACACCCCTATGACATTGGAACACTGAATTACTGTTGCTTCTCATAACAAATCAAAATTTGATATTCATGTATGAACATTATACCCGAAATTTGCACTTTGCAAGGTCAAAGGGAAGACAGATTTGAAGGTCCGTGTTATAGCCAGCCATTCCTCGTCATACTGAATCTCATAAGGTCCTTGTCCCGATTCAATTTCAAAAACCTATAATATTGGCGCAAGTGCCATAACTGATGAAATTAGCTTCCATTTCTAACTATGTTAATGAGAAAGGTAACTGCTAGAATTCTAGTAGACTACTAGAATTCAAGGCACATACCTGTAAAAATTTGCGCCTTGGAAGACACTTATCAAGCGCAAGAAATTTCGTAACTGGACCATCTTCTCCATGTTGCACAACAGCAGCAAATTTACAGTGAAGGTGAGCCGAAAACCAATAAGAAGGTTTTAATTTTTCCAACAGTTGAGCTGCAGGTTCACTTCCTAGAGTCCCATCCTGAATCTGAATATGGAAAATCCTTGTTCCGTGAGAAGAATCTTATTGTTTGGCAAGATGCTAGTATAAAAAATGCCAAATGATCCAGAACAAGGACAAGAAAAAATAAATAAATAGAATAAACAAATGCAGTTTACAATGACAAAGTACAGTGTCAACACCACCAAAGTTAGTTTCTTCACGAACACAACCATTTTTTTAAATAATGAACAGAACCTTAATATACTACAATTACCTCTTTTTCAAAATATTGTTTGTGCCGAACAAGTTCTTTACAATTCCCGTAATCAGTGATGCCACGAGGCCAATCGTGTGAAAGAAATATATCAATTGGTTCCTCAATCTGCATGAGTTTGTGTACATCATATTCACGGACATGATATACAGACCTGATAGTACTCTCGTTATATGGAGGCCTCTCGTAGTGTCCTGGCCATAAAGAAATATATTTTACTTTCAAACAAAAATAGAGTTTCAGGATTACAAATTAAAAAATCTCGGCAAACTCCTAAAAAGACACCACAACCTAAACGGTGATAAACAATGTAGAATTAACTGCAACAAACAACAAAGAGCCAACCTAAACGATAATGGCGTGCATTATAAATCCCAGAAAGTCCGCCAATACGAATATTGCCAAACTTCACCACTCCAGCAAAACCTAGAAAGTATATATTCGGTGCTGCCCAACCTCCATAATACCTTCAAAACAATCAATAAATAAACAACTACTCAAGAAACAACCACTACATATACTAAGCATATCTTTAGGATTGAAGCAGCATTATTGAATTTCTAAAAACCATACTCTAATATATCCACCTTGTGTCAGTTCAAGAACAAATCTACAGAGAAATATTTTAAATTGAAAAAAATTAAATAAAAACTCACAATTCCCACAAATAATTAGAAGCTTCGTGATTTCCGCCGATGAAAATAGTCGGAATCGGAGCAACTTCTTGGCCGGAATAGTACTTCCAAAACGACTTCATTTCGCGGTATTTCCGTGGCACATTTAAGCTCTCCATGTCATTCTCGTTTCTCACCGCCTAATTAATTACCAAACCAAAACCAAACACTCATTCGATTATCAGTTTATAAATTTAAAAATTAAAAGAAAAAATGTGTGGCACCTGAAAGTCGCCACAGCAGAGAAGGAGATCGATTTTGTAATTGTTGATATTCTCCATGTGTTGGAGCGTTTTGTACACGTTGTCTAGTTCTCCATGCATGCATCCTTCCACTGCTATCCTCATCTTTTTATTTATTTATTTGGGCTGATTTGAGGGTTTAAGCAAAACCTCTTCCTGCGTCTGATTTTCTCTCTTCTTTCTTCGTCTTCTTCTTCGAGTTTTGTTGTTTCGAGTTAAACGATTCGTTTCATTGTTTTGGAGAGGGCCAAAAACATTTGTCAAAGAAGCAGGCCTTTAAAATTCTTTTTAAAATCTCCTTTTAGTTTAAATTATTTAAACAACTTAAAGCAAATTAATTAATTTTTATTTTTTATTTTTAATAAAATTCAATTTAACACTTACATAAATTATTTTTAAAAAATTTTTACACCCATCCAATTTTATAAATTATATTTTATCTTAAATTTTAATTAAAAGTATTTTTTAAAAAAATTATACGAGTTTGGAATTATGAAAATGAAAATAAAAATTATGTAAGAAGAAGAAGAAGAAGAAAAAATTTTAGGATAAATTTAATATTTTAAGATTTATATGTAATTAATAAAGAAATATTGTTTTTGGATAAAATTCTATGAGAAGATGGTTAACTTCAACGTATAAATTTATGGGGTGATATTTCCACCCCACAAAATTTGTAAATTCACCCCATTTTTAAAAAATAATTACAAAAAGTTCTCATTATTTTAAAAAAATTAAATAAAAAAGAATTCAAAAGAATTAATCAATTAAATCTATCTTAATTTATTTTGTTGTGACTTAGATTTTTTTATTATATTTAACTAATAAGATTGATTTAACCTAAATTTAAATTGATAATTTTATCCTTAAAGGGTAAAAATACATAAAACTTAATTTCACTTCAACAATTTTTTTTATTTTATACAAAATTCATTGTTTCCAAATAGTTAATTCTACTTTATTACTATGATTATTAATTTTTAATTAAATTAACATAATGTCTTTATGAGAAAATACTCATTATATTATTAGACTGTCAAATTTATGTTATTTACAAATAAAATATTAAAAATTATTAGATTTCATTTAAGAAGTTAAATTATAAGCAACAAAGTTAAATACCTAAAGTATTAGATACAAGAACACATTTTTTTGGGGCCAAGTGGGTAATTTTATGTCATAAAGTAAAATAATTTAATAGAACTTATATTAAAGCTACTTTAATAGTAAAAAAACTAAATAAGAAAAAATATAAGAATAATTTAATTGATTAATTACATAAATTTTTTTTTGTTGATTTGTATTTATTAAAAAAATGTGTATTTATTGTAAATATTTTTTAGAAGTAGGGTGAGTATACACAAATAATGGGGGTGGAAATATTCCCACCTTAATTTTATATTTTATCAATTTAAGTGAGGATATTTTAAGAAATAAATCTAAAAAGGGGGTGTTAAAAGAATTTTATATAGGCATTAAAAGCTCCACTGTTGTCGAGGACAGAGGCAGAGGCATAGTCGGTTAGTCTCACTTTATTTGGTTTCAATGATTATAGGCATGGTGAATTTGCAGAGGATTAGAGCCGACCTTAATCAAATAAGAAACTCAACCCCCACAAGTAGGGATGGCAAATTAGTCCATTCAAATCGGATATCCATACATCCAATCCAATTGAATTGGATAATATCCATCCAAAATCTTCTTGGATATGGATATGGATATTTTTAAAAATATCCAATTAGATATTGGATGGATATGGATATTTGATGGATATCCAAAATCTAATTAATTTATCCATTTAAAATTTAAAAAATATATTATTAAACTAAAATAAAAATTAAACTAAACTTTAATTTTTCTTATATTAAAAATTAAAATTTCTAAAATTATCCTTTAATTTTTTAATTTATTTAATGTTATTATTAATTATTATTTTATTTTATTAATTAATATTATAAATGAACCACCGCCGGAAGGTCACCGGACCACCACCGGACCTCGTCGAACCACCGTCTTCGACCACCACCGCCGGACCACCGCCGATCTCGCCGGAATGTCCGCCGGACCACCGCCGGACCACCGCCGGACTTCGCCGGACCACCGCCGGACCTCCGCCGGACCACCGCCGGACCTCCGCCGGACCACCGCCGGACCTCGCCGGAAAGTCGCCGGAAAGTCACCGGACTTTGTCGGAAATTCACCACCGACCACCGGACCGCCATTTTATTATATATATATATATATATATATATTACTAATATAAATAGGTTAATAGTTAAATTTGATATTATAATTTTAACTATTTTCTATTATTATTTTTATATAATAAAAATAAAATATCCATGGATATCCATGGATATCCATATCTATATGGATAAAATCCATATCCATGTCCAATATTAAATATTGGATATGGATATGGATATATCCATTATGGATAATTATGGATTTATATTTGGATGGACAATATCCATCCATAATTAGATATTTGCCATCCCTACCCACAAGTAAAAATTTGGAAGAGTTTGCCTCTTTAACTAAAATTGGAGTTAAACTCTACAAATTATATACATTGCGTAGGTATTAATTAATGTTGCGTAGCGAAATGAATCTTCAAAATTGTGTGGCCAGAATTAGTGAACCCACCACATAGCAAGCAAACAACCCGCGACTGTTTCAGAGTGTCACTTTCTCTTCTCCTCTTCAGTCTAGTTTCTTCCATAAGGCTCCCGCCTTCTTCTTCCTTCACTTCATCTTCTTCAGCCACATAGAACAACCCACATCATGACGGCTTTATCATCATTACACTCGCTATTCTTTAGCTCAATTCTCAAAATCCCTTCACCAAAACTTAAACCGTCACCATTTTTTACACCACCAACAACAGGAAATGTTATAAGCTCGATCAAAGCGCATAAGTTGAGAAAAAGAACAGAACCTAAGTTGACAAAATGCCATGCAGTGACAGATATGAGGAGCTGTGCTGTGCCTACACCTGATGATCGTAAGGTTCTCGTGGGGCCCGCAAGTGAGGAGGAAAGCAGAGGAGAGAGACGGGTGGCAGATTATGATTGGACAGAAGAGTGGTATCCATTGTATCTCACTAAGGATGTTCCTGATGATGCACCTTTGGGACTCACTGTGTTTGATCAGCAGATCGTATTGTATAAAGATGGCAAGGGGGAGCTTCGGTGTCATCAAGATCGGTGCCCCCATAGGTAACCCAATACAGAAATTATGTCCCTTTTTATCTGTGTTATCTGGGAATCTGGCCGAGGAAGGACAGAATTTAGTGCCTTTAGCGAAAAATTTATAGTCTTTACATATTTGCTTAAATTATTGGTCCAAAGTACAATATATGTTTCTATTACAATAGTCATTTCTCAGTTTAATCAGCCTTATACTTTTATAAACTCTAAACAAGGTCATAAGGGGCATTAACTCTAGATGGGCCTATTTTTAAAATTTTAGCACTATAACTTGTTTCAAAGGGAGTTCCTTTAGTCGTTTTGGGTTCAAACTCCCCATACTGCTACTGCTTCATGGTTAACATAATTATAGCAGATCAGTTGTAAAAGTGTTTTCAAATATCAGATCAAGAGTTCTTGAAGGTAGCTAAAGATTTTGTTAAATGAACCTTTGGTGAAAGTTGCCAAATGTCTTTTTATACCCTTATATTTGCTTGAATCAACTAGTTATCGAAAAGTCTCTGTTCTTAGTTGAAACTGTCACTGGTCAGTAAAGCAACATCATGCATGCTGGAATAGGTTGTGATGCATTCGTTTGCCTGTGTTGACTTAGTCCGTATATGTAATATGAATTCCTTAAATGATGTTGATAATGTACCTTTTAACTTGAGAGCTTTGGCATTGGAAATCTTTAATTGATGAGCTACACTTTAACTCCACTTGATATAGGTTAGCAAAACTTTCTGAAGGCCAATTGATTGACGGTAGGCTTGAATGTTTGTACCACGGCTGGCAGTTTGAAGGCGAGGGTAAATGCGTTAAGATACCTCAGGTTTGGCTTCGTTTACCTTCTTTCTAGTTTCTGTCTGAAGAATTGTCCTGAACTTCCATATTATGAATGACAATTTTGATGAATTTCTTTACCTCAGCTTCCGGCTGATGCTAAAATTCCTCGATTGGCTTGTGTTAGAACATATGAGGTGAAGGAATCCCAAGGTGTTGTATGGGTTTGGATATCACAAAAGACACCGCCTAACCCTGATAAGCTTCCGTGGTTTGAGAACTTTGCCAGGCCAGGGTTTCAAGATGTCTCAACAATCCATGAACTTCCATATGATCATTCCATACTCCTTGAGAACCTCATGGATCCCGCCCATATCCCAATCTCACATGATAGGACCGACTATTCTGCTAAAAGAGAAGATGCCCAACCCCTCGGCTTTGAGGTGACTGAACGTACAGATCGAGGATTTGCAGGCCAATGGGGTAGGGAGAAAGATGGGTCAATGCCAAACTTTTTACGCTTCGAAGCACCATGCGTTCTCCAAAACAACAGAGAATCAGTTGACAATAAGACGGGAGAAAAACACTACTCCTCGGGTCTATTCCTCTGCAGACCAACCGGACAAGGGAAATCAATGCTCATTGTACGGTTTGGAACAACTGGAACATCTCCCTGGACCAAGTTGTTCCCTGATTGGTACTTCCATCAGAGTGCAAGCAAGGTTTTTGAGCAAGATATGGGGTTCCTCTCCTCCCAGAATGAGGTCTTATTGAAAGAGAAAGTTCCCACAAAAGAATTGTACTTTAACTTAAGGTCCATAGATACATGGGTGGCCGAATACAGAAAGTGGATGGATAAGGTTGGGCATGGAATGCCTTATTATTTTGGGCACAGCACAATTTCTCTGCCTAAAGTACCCGCCGTGGTCGAACATGCACCAGCTGGTCTTGTTGCCGGAGTTTCAGCATCTTTACCAGCAAAGGGCGGGATAGGAACAATGCATGCTCCAAACTTGGCAAACCGGTATTTCCGGCATGTGATACATTGCAAGGGGTGCAGGAGTGCAGTGAAAGCTTTCACCACTTGGAAAAATTCATTCTCGACAGCGGCTGCTCTACTTACTGCCTTGGCTATTCTAGCGGCTGGAAGGCAGTGGAGGGCCTTTTGCCTGGTGTCTGCTTCCTTGTGCTTAGCTGGTGTTTATGCTTGTTCAGCTGCTATCTCAATGAACACAACAAACTTCATTAGAACTCACAGGAGATTGTGAGTTGTGAGTCTACCCAGTACCTACACTCTTTTATTTTGTGCTACACATGATCCCGTATGCTATCCAGAAAAGCAAAAAAAAAAAAAAAAGAAGTCTTTATTTTGTTACGCAACCTTCAATTAATGAATTATGTATCAGTTTCTCTGGAGAATCGGGCCAATCAGAGCTGTTAAAGATTTGGGCATGGGCTTTGCACATTGAAATGACTGGCCCACTATATTTGCTTTATCACTTCTCGTAGCGAGTAGCGACTTGTCGTTTATTTTTTTATTTATTTTTTCCAGCTAAAAGCCATTTCATAAATATTTGTATCCTTGGTCAAATGAAAATCTTAATTCCCCGGAGAGCGGTTTTGTTTTGTTTTCTTTTTTCTTTTTTAATTAAATTAGAGTAAATCTCGTTGTTAGTAGTGCAAAATATCGGACTGTGCTGAATAAAAAGCCTTGAGTTAATTCATCTTTAGCCCCATAAAAAATTTAAAAAAAAATTATTTCCTTGAATTATGTTTTTTTGAAGCCCAAATTAATAATTTTTTAGTGCCTTTTTTTAAAAATAAAATTAAAACTCGATTGATCAATAAAAACAAATTATTTATCTAAGGCGTCGGACAAAAAATTAATCATTTATTTTCTTGGTATTTAAAAACAAAGGAAAAAGTCCTTTTAGTGAAAAAATTAATAACAAGAGAACCTAAAGTAAGAAGGTCAATTTAAGAACTAAAAAATGAGAGCACTTTGTATTATAAAGTGACCTGACGCCTATTTTGTCAAAGAATTTTGTGGCTAGAATTAGTACACCCACCAGCAAGCAACGACCAACAACTGTTTCACTTTCTTTTCTCTTCTCTCTCCCACATGGCTACCTTCTTCTTTGAGTTCTTTCCATTCATCTTCTTCTTCAACAAAACAACCACACCATTATGGCTTTATCACTACGCTCGTTATTCTTTAACCCACTTCTCAAGATCCCGTCTCCAAAACTAACACCACCAACTACGAATGCTACACTAAGCTTAAACAAAACACCTAAGTCGAGAAAATGCCATGCAGTGACAGATAGGAGCAGTACTAGTACTGTTGATGATCATAAGGTTCTTGTGGGGCCTGCTAGTGATGAGGAAAGGAAAGGAGAGAGACGGGTGGCAGATTATGATTGGACAGAAGAGTGGTATCCATTGTATCTCGCTAAGGATGTTCCTGATGATGCGCCTTTGGGACTCACTGTGTTTGATCAGCAGATTGTATTGTATAAAGATGGCAACGGGGAGCTTCGGTGTCATCAAGATCGGTGCCCCCATAGGTAACCCGAAACAAAAATGTCATTTGTTTGGCTTGTGCTATCTGTGAATTTGACTGAGGAAGAGTTCAAGTCCGTGCCTTTAATTCCATTAAAATGGTTATATCAAAAAATTCAACAGCAAAAATAGTCCTGTCTTTTTTAACTAAAGTCTAAATTCAGACTTCCTTCAATTTTTTGGTCTGAAAGAATGTTGAATTTTGCCCTACGTTCCTACTGCTTCTTAGGTTTAACATTATTATAACAACCCTATAGTCTAGGAGAAAATCTCCGATAATATAGGGTGGGGAAAGCACACTTAGTCGGAAACGGATTAGTTTAAATATCAGATAAAGAACTTCTAAAGGTAGCAAAAGGATTTGTTGGATGAATCTTTCAAAGAAGTTGGCGAATGTCTCATTCGGTACCATTTTATTTGTCTGAATCAAGTAAACACCGATAGGTCTCTGTTCCAAGTTGAAACTTTCACTGTGTCGACTAAACATCACACACATGCTGGGATATGTTGTCGTGCATTCATGTGTCTGTGGACTTAGTACATATGTAGTATGAATTCCTAAAATGATATTGATTATGTTCCTTTTAACTTGAGAACCTTGGCAATGCAAGTCTTCCTAAAATGATGTTGATAATGTACCTTTTAACTTGAGAACCTTGGCAATGCAATTCTTCGTTTGATAACTTACACTTTCAACTCCTCCACTTGATATAGGTTAGCAAAACTTTCTGAAGGCCAACTGATCGACGGTAGGCTTGAATGTTTGTACCATGGCTGGCAGTTTGAAGGAGAGGGTAAATGCGTTAAGATACCTCAGGTTTGGCCTCGTTTACCTTCTTTCTAGTTTCTGTCTTAAGAATTGTCCTGAACTTCCATATTATGAATGAAAATTTTGGTGAATTTCTTCACCTCAGCTTCCAGCTGATGCCAAAATTCCTCGGTCAGCTTGTGTTAGAACATATGAGGTGAAGGAATCTCAAGGTGTTGTATGGGTTTGGATGTCACAAAAGACACCGCCTAACCCTGATAAGCTTCCATGGTTTGAGAACTTTGCCAGGCCAGGGTTTCAAGATGTTTCAACAATCCATGAACTTCCATATGATCACTCCATACTCCTTGAGAACCTCATGGATCCTGCCCATATCCCAATCTCACATGATAGGACCGACTGGACTGCTAAAAGAGAAGATGCACAACCTCTTGGCTTCGAGGTTACTGAACGTACAGATCGAGGATTTGCGGGCAGGTGGGGTAAGGAAAAAGATGAGCCGCTGCCAAATTTTTTACGATTTGAAGCACCATGTGTTCTTCAAAACAACCGAGAACTTGTCGACAGTAAGACTGGAGAAAAACACTACTTCACAGGTCTATTCCTCTGTAGACCAACCGGACAAGGAAAATCAATGCTTATTGTACGGTTTGGAGCAACTAAGAGATCTCCCTTGGCCAAGTTGTTCCCTAAGTGGTACTTCCATCAGAATGCCAGCAAGGTTTTTGAGCAAGACATGGGATTCCTCTCTTCCCAGAATGAGGTCTTAATGAAAGAAAAAGTTCCCACAAAGGAATTATACCTAAACTTAAGGTCCTCAGATTCATGGGTGGCCGAATACAGAAAATGGATGGATAAAGTTGGACATGGAATGCCGTATCATTTTGGGCACAGCACAATTTCTCTGCCTAAAGTGCCTGCTGTAGTTGAACATGCACCAGCCGGTCTTGTGGCTGGAGTTTCAGCTTCTTCACCGGCCAAGGGTGCAATCGGAACCATGCATGCTCCAAATTTGGCAAACCGGTATTTCCGGCATGTAATACACTGCAAGGGTTGCAGCGGCGTCATCAAAGCTTTCAGCACTTGGAAAAATTCACTCTCTGTAGTGGCTGCCGCACTAACTGTTCTGGCAATTCTAGCATCCGGTAGGCAGTGGAAAGCATTTTGCTTAGCCTCGGCTTCCTTGTGCTTAGCTGGAGTTTATGCTTGCTCAACTGCTATCGCAATGAACACAACAAACTTCATTAGAACACACAGGAGATTGTGACTTGTGAGTCTATCCCAGTACTTTTAACACTATTTTGTTATACACCATACCGATGTTTAGAGACAATTTAGCTTCTGTTGAATGTAAACCATGTTGCTATTTACTTGACCGTCCAAGATTACAAGAAATTACATGATATTCTGTTTTTCCATTTTCTAAATCCAAAATGGACACGTCTTAGCAATATGGAGGGCAAAATCGAAACCTTTGAATCAAAACATAAATACACCCAGTGAATCTCCTTGGAACAGACAAATAGCAAATTTGCTCCGACAAAACTAAATGATTAGCTGAATTTGGTCACAGAAATCAACTGCACAATCTGGAATAGAGATCCCATGTAGATCAAAATTTGGAGTGTAAACTTCCAGCCACACAATCCGATGGTACATTTTGTCATTTAACTAGAACGGCAATGGCTATTCATCCGAATAAATTAACCTACGTACATTTGGGTTTGCGAATGATGATTCATGAATTAATCTGCTGTCACCATTTGCATTCGCTCGGGGGCACATGGAGTACTTTCCGATATTTGTCAATCCATTGGCAGCATCAACGCCAGTGGTTGAATTTAAGTTTCCGGAAGACACTCAGATTCAACTTCATCAAGTGTCTAGAAAAACAAGTAAAAATAGATCAAATTTCACTTGAAACACAAAAAAAGGACATAAATTAATAAATTGATGTCTGAAATAAGGAGGTCCTCTATATGGTCTTGAGTTTGCACAATGGACCAAATGATTTGATTGTCAAAACTTTCCATAATTCCATCTGAAGCAGGTTATATAGCCAATAGAATCCACTTCAGATAGGTTTATTTAATGATGCAGATGTGGAGGAAACCAAATGTCACTGGCCAGTAACCATCATAAGATCTTTCCTGTTAAGAGATTAATGGCTTGAAGTAATAATAACATACCTCTCTGCCATCTAAATCTTTTTAACTAACCTGGACAGCTTGTTGCAAAACAAGGGAAACTTCTTTAACTTGTCTTCTGTTAGTGGCAACTTCGTCATGCTCCTGTAACAGTTCCTCAACGTGTTTCTCCCTGCATATTTAGCGGGAACAAGCTCAAATTCGGATTGAAATGTTCACATACCATCCACAATGTTCATGCAAGTTAACAAGACATCTTCTTGAAAAGGGAATGGGGAATTAGAAAGCAATCACAATGAATCAACTATTAAATAAAATAACTAAAACACCCATTAGAGAAAACCCCAACATACCTAATTAATTCAACGACCTCGACCCAACAATCAAAAGATAATTCATGTACATACCTGTAGAGCTTCTGTATAAAGGTGTTATGAAGATTCCTTTTTGCATGATTGACCTAGCACATTAAAAGAGGGAATATGAATCTCCGTATTAATGCTAATGAGGAATTCATCCCAGCATAAAGCATGGATTTGAAAAAGTGGGTTTTGAAAATGAAAATCATGTTAAAATTTACCAAGAAGTGCATTATGGATTTTGGAACCAAGTCTTGGACGTTCTTTCTCACAACGTCATAGTAAGACTGCAAGAGTAATTTGGTTACAAGTATTTCTACAGCTTCCTGCTCTGTCATTTCAAGTGGCCCTAGTATGCATGGGGGCTGTGATTACCAGAAGACAAAAGGGAGAGTCAGAGAGAGTAATTTAAGACCAAAAATGAATTTAAAAGGAAAGAACAGCAAAAAATCACAAGAGTAGGTGCAAGCTGGCTTTAGTGCTGGACACTCTTGAGTTGAAACAAGAGGTCTGACGTTTGAACCCTGCCCCACATGGGTAGGGAGGGAATTCAATTACTGTTAAGCTGAGCCATTATTATTTTTTAAAAAAAATCACAAGATATATAAGAAGATGTCTCCATGGCCACTTTTATACCTCTGTCAGTTGGATCGTTGATGGTAATTGCTCGACATTGTGAAGAGTTTCATGTGACGCTCTGCTGGCAGGACTCTCTCCAGCTTGTACCTTGCCCCCAAATATTATTGGAAAACCCCAAGTTCTTGAAGATGAATTACCACCTACATTACAAGTTCCAAGCTATTGCCAATGTTAACAACTATGCCAAAATGTTGAACAGCCATTGCACAGGTACACATCATAAACATGCTTATAAGTTCCAGCAATTGTTATAACCCTTACACTGCAAACTACCCTCTTCACACAAACTACATGTTTTAAGTTTTAGTAAATCTGGATTTCCTCGAGCAATTATGATGCTAATTAGTGGAAATAACATAAAAGACATCAAAATCTACTTCAATATATTTTTGAAAAATGTTGCTCTGAGGAAATATTAAATTTTATTCGGACATCATATGTGGTTGCAACTAAGAACAATGCAAAAGCATTGCCCAACACATCCATCACACTTCCACAAAATAAACCAATTGTCACTTTTATCCTATGTTGCCTACAAGCAACAACCGCCACAATGTGAAGAATGAAACTGAAGGAAAAGGGAAAAAGAATAAAAGAAACACGGGGTAAATTTAAAAGGAAAATGAAGCATAGACTTGTTATGAGGGCTAACATAAAGAATCCCCGATCTTCCAAATCCTAAAATGGCCTTTAATTGGTTCCTAAAAATATAATGATCACTGCTCAGGATAAAAATCAAGAAATTTGGACAGAAATTATCAAAGATAGTAGTCTACCAACTGATGCAGCTCTCTGATTATTCGACTGAGAATGCCTTCCCTGCCAAGGCCAAGCATAGAGTAATTGACAGGATGCATTTGAAAGCGATAAACTGTAAGCTGTATATTTAAACACTTAATTCAAGAATTCCCAAAAAGTTCAAAGAAAAAGATAAAAATACCTGGCTAGTTAATCGAAATCTCTGGCCTATTTCAGATAAGGTTCCTTTTTCACCATCCGTCCCATCCTAATCATATAAGGAAAAGAGAATGACACTTTGTAGAACAAATGGCATAATTTTTAGGTAAAACTGTTGATTTCACAATAAATAAAAAATTATAAAAAGAAATAACAAAGTCAAATATGATTTTATTTTGTGTAATTGTCATATTTAGACCCAATTTGAAAATAAGAAAAGTTAAACTGGAACTCTGGATCCAATTAGCTTGAGTCAAACACACCCATTGTAGATCCAGGTAGTTCACTTTTAAAGTTAAATATCAGACAAGTCATGACTGCAGTTTAATTCAAATTCATTTAATGCCAGATTCACCGAGCCTGACTCATTAATAGGCCTACTGTCGGTGTTCAAATGAGAGAACTAATTTTCTACATGCCAAAATTTTCAAAATTATCTTCCCATCAAAGTTGTGACTGTTACCTGTGATGACTTCAACTGCTGCATAGCAACTTCAACAGCTTTTTTCCCTCCAACAAAATTTGGATGCGAGGAGTTTATATAATCCATCTGGAATTTTGAAAGAGGTCCATTATTCAATCACTAGAAAGCCAAATAAAGTAACACCATACAGTCATGGCGGCTTAATCGTTATAAGCTACACTAGTAAAAGAGACTGAAAAGTATTATATGGCATACACAGCAAACTATTAGATATAGATGGACTGACTAAGGCACAATTTCATTTAAAAGCCCAAAAAAGGGGGGAATGAATGATAATAACAATAAGGAATTCAATTTCAACAGGATTAACTGATCAAAGCTACTTTTCATGATGTTTCATGCCTATTGCAATTCTCATTTTTTCCTAACTAAGAAGTTAGTTTTAACAAAATAAATTATATTGATAAGAAATCAGAGACTTCAAGTTACCTCAATCTCAATAAGATTGTCAATCATTCTCTCAGCAGGCCTTACACTATCACGAATAAACTTTCCCATGACATCGTCTAGATGCCTTCTCAAAACGGGAAACCTTTGCAACTCGGTTACCGCACAAGCACGACTCATCTGCATGAACAAATTTGTCTTTTGGCTCAGAATAACAAAGTGTTGAAGTTTAAAAGCAGCTTAGGCACATCCAACAATTTCTTCACCTTAATCAGCTCATCATAAACAAATCTTAGACATTGAAGGCAAGGGTCTAACAGTCGAGCAATTTGTCTCCTAACGAGAACTTCAAATGGGACCTGAAACACCAATACCATGAATTGTTCTTGAATAACAGCTGTCCAGTATCATGACATTAGGGTTTACTAATAAAATTTTTTTAAAAAACACCATAAACTATGATGATGATCCTCACCTCAGGCACAAACAATGCATTTCTTGGACCTGTGGCATTTTGAATGGCTGTACGAATATCTTCATCGGTTAGGTCTTGACATGGGTCCACTTCCTACCAAATTTCTTAAGGAGTTAGTAGCCATTGCCCATGGGACAGTTAACATCTTGTTGAAATTTTAATCACTTTCAGCAGATAGGAAGGTACGTGAACTCAGACAAATAGGAATGAGCAGAAGAAAACAGTAGGGGCTATAAACAGAAATTAAAAAAAAATATGTGCATAAAATAATGTGCACGTAAAGATTGATTCTGCACCTCCAATGTCTTTACAAATATTGACTGAAAAATATAGCGGATCCTTGCTCCACCAGACAATTCTTTTGTTGATATCTCCTGACTTCTTCCATCCACCATGGCCGAAAAAGCTATTAATCAAGGAAAAAAGAGGAATGAGCAATAGTAAACTCACGAACACAGCATCAACTTCACGGATGAACAGAAGAATTTAAATTTACAAAGTCAATTAAAGTAAAAAAGAACACAGTCACACAATGTAAGCACGCAGACTCTGACAAGCTTAAAGTTGGGGTGGGAGACCAATGAAACACAAAATTTCATAAGAATCCTCCTATGGCTCACCCATATGGCTCACCCATAACAAAAGAAAGGCATAGGCAGTGACAAATGTCAGTTATTTGAAGGAATGAAAATTCATCAAAAGAAATGAAAACTCACCTTCACAGTATTTAGTCAGAATGTTCAACAGCATTGTTTCTTTTTCAGCCTAGACAATGAGATGTGATAAAACAAAAGGATTAGACAGATTGATGTCAACAGAGTTCAAAATCAAGAAAATTTTCGGTCTGTCTTAACACATTACAGTATCAGCAAAAGTAAATCGTTGTGTTTGTATCTGAAAAAACAGCAACAATTTCCCAAATCTTTTGGGGGAAAAAAAGCAGCGGCAACATCTATCATCTCTGAAAACATTCATCTGCTAGCCACTTGTTTTGGGATTAATCTAGGGAGTGGACAAAGAACATCAACTAGCAAGCTACCAGTCTATCAATATCCATTTTAGTTATTCATCTGCTGCACTAATATACACATTACAAGAGCAGAAGAACTCAATGTCCATAATTCCTATCCAATGGCTTCAAATTTGCTAATAACTATTACTTAAATGCAAAAGACAACAGCCAAACTACATGCCAAATATGAGTCCACTTGATGCTACCTAAATATAATCAACAATGAACTTACTTTTGATTCCATGACATCTCCATATTTCTGTAACTCTTTTGCAACAGCATTCAAACGAGAATGGAGCTCAGTCTTCAATCCTGGAACGACCATTCTGATATGCTGCTCCAGGATCTAAAACAGCAAATAAACAAAGGAAAAGATAGGACACAAGGGAAAGAGTGAAAAGTAGCAAAAGTTACAAATAGACCAAGTACCAGTGTTCTAAAAACTTGTTCCTAAATGACTTCTTTTAATTGCAACAATACACAAAGTGAAATGGACTACAAGCATGATCAGAGAGGAAATCAACCTGATTTAGCTTCTTTGCTAATTGGGGAATACCGCAACGATCAGATAGACCATTGTACACCTGCAATATTTATGGCATTCAAAAAATGAAAAGATGCAAGGGTCAACTCAAAAATATAACACTACTGAAGTTAAAATTACATCTGAGAAGAGAAAATACAGGATGATCACAGAAGAAATTCTTCTCGTATGCAAGTGCATCCTGCATGCTCCGGTTTTTATTAATGTCCTGTAACAAACAAATAAAATCAGGCCAACACTAACTAATTCAACCCAAACCAACCCAAAAGAATGAAAAAAATTTGCTCAACCTATATAGTAGATGCAACTTATTAAACTTGCATATGAGTAACAACTTGTACCTCCTGACTGCGATTCACAACTCCAACATAACCAAGGCGAAGTGGAACAACTTTACCAAGTAAAAAGTTACAGGCATTAGTGCCCCTGTCCATTATATCAAGCTACAGAGAACAGAAGTACCACATTTCATCGTCACGTTTGCAAATAGTAAATATGGTAACAGAAGTAGAGGAAAAACGATCTGATCATCCTAAGATGGATTAAACGAACCTTGGTGATCACACCAATTGTCCGAGAACCTGTTACAAGGAGCATATAAATTCACCAAACAGTAGCTACCAAGTAGAAGCACTCAACATACAGCAATGCATACAGTGAAAAGACCAACAGCAAGTCTTGTACCGACCTGTTGGATCAGCTTCTCTAGCCATCTGAAGTGCATCAGAAGTAGCCAAATCAGAATTTGCCGGACTGACTGCCAATATGATACAGTTTTCTTGCCTTATATAGGCCATAATCATTCTTCTAATTCTCGCTTCAATATCAGTTGGCTGGTCTCCAACTGGAACCTTGGTGATGCCAGGTAAATCAACAAGGGTCATATTAAGAACATTTGGTGACGATATCTTTAAGCCAATCTGCTTATCCGAAACACCCCTGTTGCTTCCTGCTTCTTTGTTAGTCTCAGCCTGCATTTCACCAAAACAACATCAGCAATAATAAAAAAAGCTCAGCTAAAACAACTAACATTCTGTTTAGTTTAGTTTCTAGGCACCTTAACTCCCCGAATTAAGCTACAATTAGTAAATACTTATAGCTTAGCTTTCACAGCACAGATTATTTCCCCCAAGCTGTTTACTGAAAAATAATTTCTAAAAAATGATAACAAATAATTTAACAACAAGTCCAAAAAATTATGACAAATAACTTCTACTTAACAAAATACTCATATATACCGCACACCCATAAACTCTCTCTTTGACAACTAGAGCTTCCATTCCACAGCATTACAATTCCAAACATAGTCCAAGGGTATGTACAACTATGGTACTTCTCTGATCACCAGTCTCAAACATACTCTAATTACAAAACTACCACTCATTAATTAAATAAGCATGTGCGTGTATGTGTGTGTGTGTATAAACAATACACTATTGCTTCACTATCAAGCTACAATCTTTGTTAAACCAATAAAAAACAAGACTTAGAATGTAGAAGATCGTAACACGAGTGATTCCACATATTTGAATTCCTATATGTCCACTCACATGGTACTTCATTATATGATATTGTGGTATTTTTAAACAAATAAAAAGCAAAAGAAATTTCCAAATACAATTACCATAATCTCTTGGCGAAATTTGGTGAAATCAAAGAACCGCTTTCCAGGCAAGTGACGAAACTCGGCCCATTCTCTACCATCGTCGTCGGGATTCCTTGGCCGGTTCACGAGCATCAAAGCCAACGGCCTTCGCGTGCAAATATCACAGCCACGTGGCAGAAAGTCACGGCCTACAAGCGCCTCCAGCACGCTCGACTTGCCACTGCTTTGACTTCCAACCACCGCCACCTGTGGCAGCGATATCTTCGACAACTCGCCACTAACCGGCGAGAGAATGTCTTGCAATCTGTTGATGATCGGAATCACGGACGAACCGATCGTCGGCGACCCGGCGACATTCTTATTTGAAAAGCTAGCTTCTTCTCCCATTGCGACTTTAGTCGTAGACAGTGAAGTGATTCTGCTGACGGGGTTTTACAGGAGAGTTAAGGAACTAATTACTTCTCCAAGAAGTTCTTGGAGAACAAGTAGAAAGGAAAAGAAGAGCGAACGTAAAGAAAAAGGGCCAAAGCTCAAAGAGTACACGCGGCTAGCTGTGGGACCCACAAAAAATACCATAGTACGGCCGCTCAATGTCCAAGAAGTTTCCTTTACCATGGTCGCTAATTACCTTATTACCTTGAGTCGGCTGTGTTAGAGCTGCACAACGGTGGAGCATGGATCGCAATAGATAATAAATTTACACGTGATGCGATTATTATCAGTGCTCTATTATAACCACTGCTCATTATTATTATTCCTTTAGAATAAACTATTAAAATCTTTTGGGATGATGATAAAAGAGGCTTTATGCTCGTTCAACACTTCCGACTGCACCTATTATGCGCAAATTCGCAATTGCCCTGTTGTATTTTAAACGTTATGGCCCATCTTACTCTTTTCATTATATTTAAGTAATAACTACCGCCCCTAAAAAAAAAAAAAAAAAAAAAAAAGAATAGCCGAGGTTTCTTTCGGTTGATTGAGCCTAATTTTGAGCCAAACGAGTTAGTTTCCATTTTGATTTTAAGGAACTGATTTCATCAAGTGAATGATCCACACAAGACTAATTTCAACAAAGCTATTCAAGTTCTCAACAGATTGCCATTTCAAGACTGTAAATAAAATTTTTAACGATAGATTATAATTCAATCCGTCTGTAACTATAATTTATGCTACAAACGATGACATCATGACAATATGAATAGTCTCAAAATTTAAGCCATCTCTTCTCTTTCTCTCTACTGGAAACTTCATGTGACGCAGATGCTTGAGCTGCCTCAGCTTCTGCCAAAGCCTTTCGGGTCTCATTTAGCTTCCTCATAGCAGCCTCAAAAACAGCTTTCTCATTTTTGTTCCTATTAACCATCTCTTCCAGCTTCACAGCCCGGACACGCAAATCCTTAATTTCATCATCATAAGCAACCAGATCCCTCCTACTTATCTTCTTCTCCTTCACTGAACCTTTATGCTGCTGCATTTTTGGTGAACTACCGTTAATAGTTTCATGGTGTACCCCAAGCTGATTATTGATGAGCGAAAAAACATCTGGTCTTGATTCCTCTTCATCTCTTGCTGCCCGAACTGCTTCTGCAAACTTCTTTTCCCGCTTTCTCTTGCCACCTCTGCTTCGTTTCTTTCGTTGCTTTTCGTCTTTGCCCTCTTTATTTTGATGCGACTCCACAGCATGATCAAGAGATTGTTTTGGTGGAAGGACTTTAACGGCTATAGGGTCCAAAATTCCCTGCCCAGATGCACCCAAACCCATCCCTTCGCGATAACCCATATTGGCCATCATCTTGGAAGCTATGCCTCGGGTGTGATTCTCCCACTTAGCAAAAACAACAGTGTCATTCTGCACACCCCTTTTTAAGTTATTGCTCTCATCAAATCCTAAACCAAGCGGGCTATCTTCTTCACAGTCACTTGAATCAGACTGTTCCGAGCTAAAATCACCATCTTCTTCATCACTCATTTGTGCATACTCAGACAATGTCATAGCTTCTATCCCAAGCATTGCAGAACTTCCGTCATCTCTAAAGACAACCTCCCCCACTCTATGTTCATCATCCCATGATCCAAGTTCCGCTTTTCTCCAAATGCCCACTTTATCATCTGAGAGTGCCCAAATAGTGGATCCCACCAGTGACTGCTCCCAACTTGTTGGAACATATTTCTTCAGGGAAGACAGTGGGACATCAATTCCTGAGCATAAAAACTCACATCAACTCTCAAGTACTGGTAGAAACGTGAGCAAATGATAAATATGAGGAACAAGATTGCTGTTCACATAGAAAGAATGGGAAAATTTTATAGAAAAATAGATTAGAAAACATACAACATTTTGTTCATGCCAAAGCAAGCATAAGAAAGATTTGGGATTAGAAACTTTTCAGTATACATAACATCGTCAACATTTAAAGAAATGGGTGAAAAAAAGCATATGCCAGTGCTGGTATAATGTGGTAAATGCATGAGAACAGATGTCTAGAGTTTATTTCTGAGCATAAACAAAAAGGAAGTTCCACACAGTCAGCCTACCGCTATCATTAAAGAACAGAAATAACTATAAGAAATTTTCTCTCACTCAAAACAAAAGAATATGCAAATTTCTCACTTCTCCATATTCATTATACCAAATAGAATTTCTCCACTTTCAAGATTAAAGTAAAATAACCTCCACTAATGATATTTCCCCACAAGTTGCTTAACAATGAAACTTTAAAACAATCAAGAATTCAGAACATATTCCAGGATCTATGGTCCACAAAAGACAATAGTTGCAGCATACCATGTGATAAGCGGCAATTAGTACCAAATCGACATCGTTGCTGCAGAAAGAACTTGCATATCTGCACTAGGTGACCTTGCATCAGTACAATATTTGACAAAAACTTCTTTCCCAAAAATACTATACCATAATGCTAAACTAGCTCTCCACAAACTTCTCCTCACATTTCTAGAACAAATAAAAGTAATAGACTGACCAACAAGTTATATGAAAGTCTAAACCAAAAGGGAGAAGAAAAAAATGCACATTGATCCAGCTAAAACGAACTAGTAATTTAATGTTTTCACTTTTAAATCTAGATGCAATTAATCCATTCTTGTCATCATTATGAGGAACAGAACATCCATCTGACAAGCAAATCTTGCTTTCTCCAAATCTTTTAGGAGAGTGCTAACATTGACAATAGCAAGAGCAATCTACAAAGTAAATAAACTGAATCAATTTGGAAGAGAATCAGAAAATTGTACCCACCAACATATTTTCAGATGTAGGCCTGAGGAAAGAAACCTTTGCAGAGTTGGTTTCCTCCAATCCAATAATCCGACCATCATACCAACGTCCATCATTATATCGGAATCTACATTTCGACCCGACGGAGTACCTTTGGTCCTCCAACGGCTCAGGTTCAACATCAGCCGGATCAAGTGGCTCTGCTTGGACATCCTCAGTCCTAGAACTACAACCATGTAGCACTGAATCAGCTTCTCGTAACAACCGAGCACGTTTTAGATGAAAAAGGCCTTCCTCAGCATCTTTAATTGCCTGAACAAGCTCCTTAAGTACCTATTACAAAGAAATTTATTCAACAACACAATGGCAATTATGTAAACCGAAAGTAGTTCGAGCAAAATTTAACGATATCATCAAAAAAGAAACTTTGATATGAGACTGACAAAAATTTTGATTTTTTTTCTTCTAATTTTTGACCTAGCGTTACAAATCAGACCATATTCGAAGAAAAAAAACAAAAACAAAAAAAAATATATAACAAGACAACATATTACCTCCTGGAGTTCGGGATTGGTGGGGTCAGAAGCTACGGCGTCGTTTAAGGCGGTGAGCGAGTCCCTCTGTTCATTCAACTGTTGTTCAAGCTGGTTCTCGAGAACTCTCTCTTCTTCGCTCGCCATTGCCGCGAGTCCGCGACTTACTCGAAATACGGACCGCACGCTGGCTTAAGTTAGAGAAAGTAAATACAAATTTGTTTCAGGCCCAGGCCCATTTGTTTTCTTTTACGCGCGAGAAAGGCGCGTGGATAAGGTTAAACTATTTTCGTCTCAAAAAAATCAAAAAGCGAATAAACAGGCGGCAAATTTCTATTCTAGAGTGACAGAATTCCGAGCGAACCCTAAGTAGAGAGGAATGGGGGATCATAATTTTCAGCATAATCATCAAGCGATTGACGGTTTGGTGAATTTATTGACGAAATCGAATCACGAGCTTACGATGGTTCAGTACAAGCTTGAGAAAGAGTTTCAGCAAATCTATCCGGACAATGTAAGCAAGCCAAATCCAAATTTCGCAATGCAGCAAATTCTTCTTCGTTTCTTCGTTTTTATTTTTATTTTATTTTTTATTTTTAGGCAAATCCAACGAAGCTGGTGTCTAGAATAAAGAAGGTGCAAGAAGATTTGCCTATCTTGAAAGAGCAGTGCCGCGAGCTTTTAGCTGCCAAACAGGTATATAATTATAAAACCATCTGTTGTTAATTCATTTGTAAAGTGGCGTTTTTTTAAAGTAATGCAGTGTGAAATTGCTGGATGGAATTATAAGGAATTCTGAAAATGCAATTTTTATATCAAGTATTAGCTGTTAAGATTATGACGTGGCGTGGCTAACTTGCAAATTGAAGTTGATCTTTGCTTTTTGGATTGATTATCAGGATTTGATTGATAAGGCTAGTGCTATTCTTGTTGGGAACAGAAATTTAGTGCAGCGGATGCAAGTGTCGTTGGACATTCCTATTGCTAATGAGTCTGAAGATGCTTCATTTGCTAACTTCAAGCAGGTATTATGTTAATATTCCTATTGCTAGTGAGTCTGAAGATGCTCATTTGCTAACTTCAAGCAGTTATTATGTTAATATTGTGAATGTTCTCTTAGGGAACTCCTGGTTGTTGCTTATGTATTATCTGGATCTATTGCTTTCTACTTTTACTGTATGTCTTAGTATTTGAGACTATAAGTTAAACATAAGAGGAACTGTACTGTTTAAGAGTTGTGAATGTATCACTGGGACAAACACCCATGGATAAAGTCAGCATTTCATGATTACCGTCGCAAACTTAATATGTATGATTATGTGAGAAGATAATGGGATGATTTGGCTTGCTCTATTCTTTCTTAATTGAAGAGACGACAACATATCCTCAGTTATTTTGGTAAACTTTAACATCTTTGCTTCACATGGAGTCCAAGAAGATAAAATGTTATCTATTTGTTTCATATGTATGAAAACCGAACAATGCATCATCGTGTTTAAATTTTCAAAACGAACATTTTCCAGGTGGTGTCTATGGTGCTAATTTACAAGGTTGCCTATTTTCCAAGTGGTGTCTAAAGTGTTTGCACCATTTGCCAGCAAGCAACCGAGATTAAACTATCCAGGGCCTTTGCTTGCAAGAAAATAGCCATGCAGAGATTTCTTTTTTTTCCCCCTTTTTCTTTATGGGTAGCTCTTGTTTGGCTAACAACTAGCAAAGCCTACAGATATTTATCGTTTACTTTTGTGCTCACTTCTTAACTCTTACATTTTCTTGCATGCATAGAGGGTTTAGAAGACAACCTTGTCACCCTTTTCATTTTTAATGCAGGTAATTGATGAGTGGACAGTTCAAGTCAGATCCAGAACCAGTAAGGATTTGACTGATTTTTGTGTTTTCTAGTTTTCCTTGGTGGGTTAACGGATAATAACAGAGCATTCTTCATGATGCAAGATAGTTTTATAATCTGTCCAATAATTTTACAATGTTGTTTTGGTAATGCAGGAGATGAGGACCATGACTCAAATTCTGAGGATATCAACAAACTTCTTTTCTCAGCTATTGTTCAAGGCAACTGAGAAGCTTCTAAGAGCAAAGATCTTCCGGTGCCAAATTATGCCATTCCATGCTACTTAGAATATTGATTATTTCATTGTAATGCAAAGACCCATGTTGGCTAAGGTTAGTTTCAATGAGTGTAAATGTAAACAAATTGTGTCTTTATTTTTCATCACTTGAAACTGATATGTGATGATTAAGCCTTCGTCTTTCTAATTTAACTTAAGAGCAAAGTCAGCAAACAATATAGTGGATCAGGGGCACAAAATCACTCTGGCCTTGGTCTGTGGGTTTTGCCCTAGTTTACATGCATGAAAAGAACAGACAAAGCATTTTATTATGTAGGGAACGATTTCCAGAATCATGCCCAAAAGTCAGATTCAAGGACTTTACACGCAATCAAAAAGAAAAAGTTACATACAAGCCGGACAATAGTAAGCATTAACCACCACGGCATTTATAAAAGAAGATCCTTAGTTATGTCAATAACCAGTGTACGAATTCATAGATCAATGAGGCAATGATCTAAATGTTGGTCTTCGCAAACTCAGATCAGACGCAAAAGAATGACAATATAAGACCCTGAACTTGTACAGTACTGGCTAATTCTTTTACTCTTGGCAACATTGTATGATTCTTCAATTGCAAAAACAAAATAAAAAATGAAAAAAGTATGCACTATGGAATCAAGGAGACCACAATTATCGCCCAGCATAGGAAAACAAATGAGAATAAAAATCTGTAATATCTCTTTCAACCAAGATGGTTGTCATGGCAACAACTTCACACTGTCTCTACTTGGAAATAGGCGGCTCTCCTAACCACTTGGCACGAAAACCCGTTCCCTTACAATCCGAGCAGCACACAGAACCCTAGAAATATCATCACAAGGAAGATTGATTTTAAAAGTTTAAATTGTCGAAAAAGAGAAGATTGCATGAAGTCATCGGTTCAGGTAAACCATATTACCTTTCCTGCACATATTACACAAGTAGTGTTTCTGGAAGGAACTTGACAGAGCATGTTATCACCAAGTATAAAGAAGCCTGTACCCGCACACCATTTGCAGTCAATATGGCCATTTGAATTGCAAGAAGAACAAGACACCGGCCTAGGTTGCTATAATCATCACAAACATTGGTGATATTAATAAGAAAAGTGAAAAAAAAAAAAGCATGTTATTGCGTTGAAATAGATTCCATTATCATAGAGTGTGTTATCAACAAAACAGCAATCTATTAGACAGCAAATTTCAAACCTCAATCAGTTTTTCAGCATGTTTGTCACTGTTGCGCTTCTACTTAATTTTGAAAATGAAACAGCATCTTTTCTTAATTAATATATGACAGTAAACAGACATTACACTTAGGGAAATATCAGGAGTTTCCACACAATTAAGGCATAAAAAACTCAGGATATACCAAGGCTAACTTGGAAATCTATGCCTTATTCAGGCAGATCTACCTCATACTTAAAAATTTTTACAAAGGAAGATAAGTTTCCAAAGCGAACTCAAGCTCGTTTGCCCATAACAAGGAAGAGCTTTTAGTACCCAAACAACGCATGGCATGGCCGCATGGGTGGTCATGCACTGCTCATACTTGACAACAAATGATTTCACAGCAGCTACGGATTAAAAGTCACCAACAACCTAATCCCAAAAACATACTATTGAATTAACTTTATCAACATCAGTCACAATCTCAGAATTTCATCACTAATTTTACACAATGGTTTAATAAATTGTATACTTATGCAATTAATCGTTAGTTTTATTTTTTTCTCCTTCTATTAACTTTTGCAAGGATATAATAAACTTGTATAAACAATAACAAAAACGATAAATTATATTGAAAAATAAATAAATAAATCTATATTCCCAGCAGAAATAAATGAAAATTCATAAATAGTACCTGAGAAATTAACCAGGCTTGCTCCATGCGCTTAACGAAATTAGACGAGCTCTCGTACGAGTCGACCACAGAGGCTCTTACTCCCACACCACAAACCGACCTCCTCGTGCTAGTAATACTTGTACCACGAGGTACAACACGCATCGGTAACTTTATTGATAGCAAAGCAAAATCCATCTTCTTATCTGTTGATTTTGTAACAACATCAACTGGTCTACAACTACAATGGCTACTACTACCAGTACTCATCATCGTGTCTTCTCTTTTTTGTAATAAAAAAAATATTTCTTTTTTTAAGTTTTCGTTGAATTGTCCTCTTGAGAAGGGGAGAATAACGGGAAGATGAAGATGATAACTGTTGGCTTCGGCCACCTGTTTTTGTTTGTATTGAGACTCAACCTGATTTTCTTTCCCCAGAGGTTTGGTCGGTGCACGGCTATTCTGATTATGGCCCACGATTGGCCCAGCACATATGTTGGGTCTCCAACTCGAATGGGCCTGCTTCGGTATTATATTCCCTAGTTGTACTTCCGACGCCCGTCAAAATTATTTTCTAAACCTCACTTTTGTAATCATAGTTCTATAGCTAGCGAAATTACATAAAAGGACAAATATTAATTAAACTAAATTAAAATATTCTTACACCCAATTAAAAAGATAAAAAAAAAATTTCACATCCACAAATCATCAAACCTCGCACCTTTAAACAATGTAAGTATTTTTTTTTATAAAATAAAAATAATTTTGGGACAATGAATAAATAAATAGCATAATGACAAGATTTTTATTATTAAACAAAAAAAGTATGTTTACAATTTAACCAACTCTATTATGATATTTGCCCTTTATTATTAGTTTTCATCAAGATATAATTCTTCTCTAGTAAAGGCATTCTCACTTTGTTAAAGTGAAGATGCAAATCAATAGATTAGGGGACGATATTTTTTTACCTATTAGTGGTATCCTCACTTTATTAAAATAAAGATATTCTCACTATAAAATTATTATTAATAATTATTATTACTGTTGTTGATATTATATAAAGTAAGGTTTTACAAGAGTCTTAAAAAAGTGTCAGCTCCACTCAAGATTCAAGAGTTTAACTTTTGATTGACATAATTGTATACTCAATAATAGAAAAACATAGTTAAAGGAACCTCGGTTTTCAGTGTCATAATTCAAGAACAACAGTACAACAAAATTACAATTAATTACTTCAATTTTCTTTATGTTACTTAATTTGGAAGCCTAGACTTTAGTTAAATGAAAGACGAATAAGCATAACGTGAACATATGTATACTCATATGATGCTTATAGATTTAACTTGGAGAGTGACATGGTTGGTTTCTGCGTCGCCTCTGCTTTCATGGCCAAGCAAGATCAAATAGTAATGCAAATACCAACAATATGAATACAATGTCAGATCAGATACTTACACATATCATGATATAGCTAAGAATCTAGCTGATAAAGTTAGTACTTATTTTATATGACAAGTTGGGCAAATAGTGAATTTTGACACAAAATAAGAATGAAATAAAGCAATTTAGGCAGTAGCTAGCCAATAACTTGTAAAAAAAATTGATGCATTCTAATTTTGAAGCTGGCGTATATTGTGCAGCGCGGTGGCAAAAGCTAATCACTTTTTTTTGGGAAGGAATTAGTATGGAGGAAGTCAATCTGCGTCATTAAGAATGTCTTCAACCAGATTAGAACCTTTCTATCTTTAACTGATTCGAGTTTTCACCTATAAATATAAACCAAGAATCCGAGACTGTAATTATAGTATGAAGGAGTTCATAAACAAAAGTAACAGTATAAATGATCAGTTAGTGCGCGTCTGCATGCCATGGCATAATACATTTCGTCAGGGCACTTAACCTTTAGTAGATTCGTGCAGTGTGTACCTCAATGTCGTACTCCAAAGAAGTTGATCTGCCAGCATCTTCAACTTGCCACAAATCTGTATCTCCATGTCTTTTGAGTTGGCGCATGATTGTCACATCTTTTATTCCACAATCCCACTCTTTCAATTTAGGAGAATTAACAAGTGTAAATTTATTTTTATTTTTTTCAAAATTTAGGAAGGCAATAACTAATGACGATGAAGATTTGCCGTAATTTATTCCCAAAAATTCATCACCAAGTATTTCTGCACTCCTTACAAATGCTAGATAGAGAATTTTAAGGGATAGCAATGTTCAAAGGATCCATAATCTCATAGATATGGTAGTGAACGAGCTGTAATCTTTTCAACTTGTTTAATGTTATTATCCAAATGGCTGGCATAGTGTCATGGGATGATTATTTTGCTTAGCAACTCGTACGACACTTAGACAACTTCTAGCACAAAAGTTGCTGAGTAAGCATAGCGAAATTCTCGAACTAAGTAAAGATGATTGCAAAAAGATATAGAGAAGAGAGAACAATGTAGACAAAGAGAGTTTTGTTATTCAAACGAGAGAATACACGAGAGTTTTACAAGTATACTTGAGTTGCTTGTGCTTAGTATGCGGTGTGTGCAAAATAATAAGTGTCATTCCTTATTTTTAGAGAAGGCTTGCCCATTCTAGTGCCTTTTAAGCAACTTGCCTAAATATCTAGATATTTTATAAGTGCTAACAAGCGTAGAAGATTTTAAATATGTACAAGTGTTACAGTGTGTTGGAAAATTATGAAATCGAGCCAAGCTCACACTCGTTGGCTCGAATTTGGGCTGTTGGACTCGGAGACTTGGGCGGGCCATTACTTAGCGCATCTTGGGTCGCCAATCTAGCCTTCTTTGCTAAGAAATTTGAGCGGCCCCTGACAATAGTCATACTTTTATGTAAAAAAATTTATAATGACTCTAGATTTGGAGTTGGTGGTCAGGCTCTACCTTCTCAAGAATTCTATCATCTTAAATTGAAATACATAAATTACAGAAATCAATTTTTGAAAATGGATGTATATTAGCGGCGGTCAATACTTTTTTGACAAAGAACGACACTCGTAGAAAAATACGTAAGAGCATATGGGTGTATTTTATTATATGAGTATTAAGTAATGCTCTAAAACATTCGAAAAAACTTGGTTTGCATAAAAAATACATGAATGGATTTTTCTTCGTGATTAAAAGTCATTTTTTATTCACAAGGCAGTTTTTAGTTTTTATTATTTATTTGTTAAAGAGTAACAAAAGGTTTTTCATCATGTACATGCAAGCTGACATAAATTGAAGATTAATTTGCTTTAACATTGATTAACTTGCTTTGTTGTAGCTCTCAACTTGCATGCTCTCTTTTTGTGATTTGATTTGCACGACTTTGAAGGAGAAAGAAAAAGAAAACGTCAACTCGTTTCCTTCTATTCTATTGATTGAAGTTTCCACTCAATAATGATCAACTAGTTTTGCAACTTTTTCAATTTTTTTTCTTTTAATTTCTTCAATTTGCTGAAACAGCTCATATTTCAACCGATTTGAATAGAAAATCTACCTAAAAATAATCTGCCAAGAAAATGAATCAATGTATAAAAAAAAATGATGATCATGTGTAAAAATATTAATGGATTACATATTTGTGCATGAAGATAAATTATAATAATAAGCAATTAATACTTAATCATTGAGTAGCAGCAAGATAAGGACTATGTCGGCGCACCAAAGGGCTTTGTCAAGCTCACCAAATTAATTAGGGTTTCACTTGTAACTTTCTAGCAGTCTTTTCAAATTCAAATGCAATTATCCCATCAGAAGAATTGATTAAGCTCATCAACTGATCTCTTAACTCCTACTTGCTACCTTATAAGGTAAAATGCTGTTGTTACAAGTCTAATTATCTTTACTTCTTCAAATGGCAAGCATTATGAACAACACAATTCAATTTTTTTTAACTGTTGGCTGGCTTGGGTGCTTGATAAGATTAGAGATAAGTTTGTTCATTATATTGATATTTCGATTACATCTCAAGATTCGTTCCCCACTTATAAAGCAGCTTTTATCCTAAAATCCGACATTGGATTTTCTTGTACCGTGATAGAGTTAAGTTTAATACAATGAACTCAGAAACTGGAGGACTGTTCACATCAATTATGCAAAAGCACTATGAGCAAAATTAAAAGCCATTTTGACATTGACCCATCACCCGTCCGTACCAAATTTAAGAAGAAATTAAAGCAAAATTTATAGAATATTAATCTCTTAAAAAAGTTTGACATTATGAGCATATTCATATTGCCCAATGGCAAATGTGCGTGCATGAATGCACTAGTTAATTTATTATAAGATGGTAACTATATACACATGGTACCTAAGTATATATAAAAGGGATGGCTGAGTTGCTTCGTGCGGTAAACGCTTAATTATTCAATTAAAATAATAATTGTCTCCGTGATTCTATTACCAACAATTAGTTCAAAAGTAATCAATTCAAGATTTAGTATAAAGCTTATTATCAATAAAATAATGGAATCAGTTGAAGGATATATTAATTTATTATGATTTTTTTTAACCGAAATTTGTTATGATTTATGAGAGTGCCTCTCCATAGAAATGATACCCACACATGCACATCGTTAAAACTATTTAATTATAAATTAGGAAAAAACTCTCCCTCAAGCTTCTCGATTTCTTGATTGAAATTCCTTAATGCTCCATTAAGAGAAGATGCAAAGAAATTCATCGGTTGATCATTAACAGAAGATGCAAAGAAATTTTCTTCTCTTATTGGTAATTAGCTTAATTTCTGTCTATATTTCATCGGTTGACAAAACAAAACATATGGGTTATAAAATTTTTACAAAAGATATTAAAACACTAAAATATCCGTTAAGAGAAGATGCAAAGAAATTTCATCGGTTGATTATTAACAGAAGATGCAAAGAAATTTTCTTCTCCTATTGGTAATTAGCTTAATTTCTGTTTATATTTCATCTGGTTGACAAAACAAAACAAATGGGTTATAATATTTTGACAAAAGATAATAAAACACTAAAATATCCATTAACAGAAGATGCAAAGAAATTTCATCGATTGATCATTAACAGAAGATGCAAAGAAAATTTCTTCTCCTATTGGTAATTAGCTTAATTTCTGTTTATATTTCATCTGGTTGACAAAACAAAACAAATGGGTTATAATATTTTGACAAAAGATATTAAAACACTAAAATATCCAAGTACTTACACAAAAAATTGCAATAAAATAAAAGACGTTCTAGACTACTTCATGTCTTTTTTTCAAATTTTGTAACTCTTTTTTTTTGGGGGGGGGGGGGTCAAAGTAGTACGGTTGTAAAAATTTTATAAGTTTTCTAGGTACCTTTCACAAATAATTTTTTTCATGGAAAAAGAAAAAAAAAAAAGGAAAGAACTTCTACACCTAAAATTTCATCCCAAATTTATTGGATGATGATAAAATATAATAAGATTAGGTTTATAAAGTAGAGCCGACACAACACCAATCAGTTGTAATTATGAGTTAAGTAACTGTTAATTTCTTATATCTAGCTGCTTGGCGCTAATCAACGTGTGGCCCGTCAAATATTATATCAAATCGCAATATATATATCTGCATTGTAACTTTACAAGTCTAATAATGTGTTATATATATCTTTGTATTGTAACTTTGTGAGTCTAATAATACATAATACGCATATATATCATCAGAGTTGAAGAGTCTCCAATTAAATTCACCGGCTCAGCCAGCTAGTAACATCCAAATCCAATCATTGTTTTCAAACCGTGGCCCCAAAGCTCACGATCCTTCTTTAAATAAAATTATATACTCGGTCGTAGCTACTCAACAGTCATAAACAAACACATAAATACAATCACAAAAAATACCAATATAATCTTCTTTAATACACACACAGAGACGTTTTCATACATCTACCAAATCATCACACGGACAAACACACACAATCTCTCTCTCTCTCTCTCCCCCGATGACTTTAAATCTGCCTTTCTGCCATCCTACAATCCTGTAATTTTTGTTTTCTCTTATGCCTCTCTCACAAAAAACTCCAAAGCCCATATTCTCTTTAATTTTTTTTTTTTTTCTCTCTTCTTGTAGAAAATGGAAAGACACAAACACAATACCAATATTATGTCATCTCCCATACAAGCTCCCACTACCTTTGTCCAGGCCGATACAACCTCTTTCAGAGAGTTAGTCCAGAAGCTCACCGGCTTAACCCATAACTCCGACAAACTCCCGGTCACTCACCCTACGAGACTCCCGTCAAAACCCTCCATCCCCGTTGACCCAACCGCCCCTCGCCGGTCACCCTTCAAGCTTCAAGAACGCAGACATACATCGAGAAAGCTCGAAATCAAGCTCGGTCTCACTCCTCCTCCTCCTCCTCCCAAAACCTCATCGCCCTCACATTCACACACTCATTTTCTGAGCCCGGTGACTCCCCTCGGATCGGAGTACATGTTCTTCCCCAGCTCAGGCACTGCTTCGCCGTCATCTCCGGCTCTTTCCGAGGAAGAGAAAGCGATTGCTGAAAAGGGTTTTTACTTGCACCCCTCGCCGTTGAGTACACCGAGAGGAAGCGACCCGCCGGAGCTGCTAACTCTGTTTCCGACTTCGCCAAGTGATCAGCAAACTCGAGATTAGAGTTTTATATAATTTGCCTATATATATATATATAAATAAGTATAATATTACATATATGTATTCTTGATTTCTTGATTATTATGTTTTAGGGCTTGTTTCGATGTGTAAAAAAGTTGGTATTTGGTAATTAATATTGATATTCTGCATTTTTAAGGGTTTTTTTATTGAGAAAAATGAGATTTGATTCATTCATGATCATGATGAGAAATATTGGAAATACACGTCACTTCTGCTGTTTTTTTTTTTAAATATTTTCTTGGTTTTGTTTTTCTGCGTCCGAATTTGCATGATGATGCTGGTTCGAGTTTCAACGGGAAGAACAGTAATGGGTCCAACCGCAATTTGGACGAAATTAGACTGACAATGATTGGCAATTATTATACTTTTTCAACCATTTTTTAATTTTCTTTAGACAGAAGGCTTCAAACCGATATATAGTAGCTAATAATAGCTAGCATGAAAAGTTTTAATTACCAACCCACTTCATGGATGTATATAATTGTCATTGATGTTACATTACAAACTAACATTAATGGTCAGAAATCTTGCTAACCAAATATTAAAAAAAAAATCCATCAATATTAGATGAAATTTTTAACCAGCCAAAAATTATCTTCGATTGATATAGTGACATTCTCGATCATGATGGCTTACATATTTAACTGAATCAACTCATTTCAAAGTCGGAAATCTGTTGAAGCCTTGTCGGGATAGTTTTATAATAACTCTGCAATGGTGAAGCCCTAATGTGTGAACTCATTTACGGTTGGAATTTACCTCCAAATATATAATTAAAAGAAAAAAAAAAAACCCCCCCTCAAATTAATCACACAAGACAAGACTTAAGCTCCATCTATGTGTGTGAAAAGAAAAATGATTATCTGTTGCCACCCAAGTTATGAGCAGTTTCAATATCTAGATTTTCTAACTATAATGTCTCGGTCACAATCTAACGGGTCCTTCAAATTGTAAATTAAATAATAAAACTCGATTTTTTTCACCTGATCAACAACGCAAGGTATCAGACGAGAGTTGTGATTGGTGGCTCATGGCCGTGGCTGCTGAGGATGTGGGCCATATCTAGTAGAATATACAATCTTTATGGTCTTTGAGTTGACGCTGGGGTCGATCTGTTCAATTTATTCCAAGATCTTGAGCATAAATAAGCCGTCAGATGCTCAACAAGGACGGCCGTGATCTGCATCATCGTGATTCTTGGCTGATCAAGACAACGACATAAGACCGGTCGTGTTTATTTACTTCAAGAGCTCATGTACGTGTCTTGATAATCTCTTCGTCATACAACACGTGGCACTGTGTGATAAAATTTCTACCAATTCCGCGTAACATGATAACCATCCTAGTCCTTTTAACTACTACAAAACGTCTTGACTAATTAGTAGAATTTAGTCGTGCACCGTGTTAATTAAGGGCTAGTATTTCTTGATTTAGCCAAATCTATGGATTTCTTTTTCTTAGGAAAAAAAGATAAATTGACTTTCGGGTTTGCTCTTCTAGTAGACTCCAAGAGACTCTTCTTCCTTTAATTATAATATCTTGTCACATCATAACCATAGGTAATTTAAATATGTAGTCTTTTCCAATATGGATGTCTGATATCTTTTCAAATGTAGATTCGTTATATTCACCTTTTGATGTATTAGAATATTTATAATTCTCTATTTAATTAACTAATATATCATATAATATATAAGCAAATTTGCATTTTAAAAAATATAGGTACAAGAGATTTGTACCTGAAAATGATAATCCAAAATATGAACAATGATTATTAAACGTAGACAACATATATAATTTTTCAAACCAAACGGTGGAGATATTTGGCTTCAATCTCAATCTCTGTTCCCACGTAGCTTTCGAAGACGATGCGGTCTTCAGCTTCACTTGGCATTATCAAATATTGAATTCTATACGACAACATTTTCTATTATAATCCTCGCAAAGATTGTTAATTACTTTTCCAGAGTATATATTATATCAATACGAATCAAGCTGTGGACCTTTATTAAGCATTGTAATTTCAACTTTCACACAAGAAATTAGGTCCTCTTCCACTTAATTAATTCGTCAAGACTATTTATTTATAATCTCCGAGGAAGCACTCAAAAAATCTGGTGATAAAATATTTATCTTTTTTTTTTTTTTTGTAGACAGAGAGTTGAATTTTTTTTTTCCACCCAAAATCTGAAAGTAATTTTGGCATGTTTTTAGTTAAAAACTTAGACTATGCCAACGTATAGTTCATCTAGAAGGTTTCACATAGAGTTGATCAAGATATTTTATTTCCTTTCAAATATTTCGAAATAGATGGAGCCTATTCAAAGTCTATTTTAACTAAAATAAGTTTCTAATTGTAAGTATTGTTAATGCATATGCATTGGTACGTAATTAATTTAAAAAGAAAAAAAAACCTGTTCAATTATCCACTTTTGTAATTCAAAAATATTTTAGGTCTATTCTTTGCTTCAATGGATCAATGAGAACATCGTAAATATATTAAAATATTGCATGCAGGGTCTTATATTCTTCACATTCGGTAATGGTAAGCGTATCGTAAAGACTGAAGAGATATAAATGGTAATATAAATTGAAATAATTAGTCAATGCATTGAGGCGTACAAGTATTTTTTTTTTTTTAATTAATTTCGAATAGACTTTGAATGAAGATATAATTCGGTTTATCAATATCAGTGACTATATATAGAATATAGTATTTAAGGCCCTGTGGGTCCATTAATTGCTACATATGTACACATTGCTTTTGAATTTGTTTGCTTTCCACTGCATTTTCAATATGAACTTTAGTGAGAGTTTGTTGAAATTTTCTGAATGTGAAGGTCCTGTATAAATTGCTTAAAATCTGTTCTTTAAAAGTGTCTTAGTCCTCATAAGAGAATAACTAACAGATAAATCTATGTTAATTTTTCTTTTTTTTTTCTTATAAAATTATTAAATTTATGTTTGTTACTATAATTTGACGGTCACCATCAATTTTCTACAGTAGAACAATTATACTATAACTGTTACCATTAAAAATATATAAATTTTTTCTCTTTTGTTAGATAGGCATGTCACAAAAGACAATGAATCTTGCCTCAATAATCACCAAATTAATATTTTTAAGTAAATTATTCTTCCTCAAGATTGACAAATTCAAAGCGCTACTTAATAATTTGCCAGATAAGATGAAACGACTATGATTATGAACTCAACAACATCATGGTTCATGGGATTAGGATTGGATATGCATGTTGTGTGAAATCGTCGCCAAGAAGGACATTCATTCTTGTTATTATAAGCCTTTTGAATTTTGTTAAAGATAGTGGATTTGAGCAAATGGGGTGGGGAACGTACTTATGAGCGCTTTTTTTCTTTTTTTCTTTTTCCTTTTTCCAAAAGCTAGAAGAACTTCTGCTTTAACTTTATTGAAAGCGAAAATACTAAATGTGTCCACATAAAAATGTGCCTATAAATCATTAATGCCGCTGAGGAGGGGAAGTAATTTGACTCCTTAAAAGGTTCGTTTATGCCCGTTCTATTAATGTTTTGACTAAAACTTAAATTGAGAGAATTTGATTTTTTCTCGTTTGTAATGTGTAAACGTGATTTTATGTTGAGGTTCGAGAAAGTAATGGCATGCAAAAATCAAAAGTCTTGCAAAGTTTCAAAAAGTTGAAATAGAAAATACTAAAAATACACATAGAAATTTACAAATATAATTAGATTGAATAAAATTAATAATAAGTGACTGAGTTCAGAAAAATAATTAATAAAGTCTCTAGTATAATTAAAGCAACAATTTCTAAATATTAAACCAATAGGTTATAGCTACAAAGATTTTAGTCTTTACAGCAAGGACAAGCCAATACTATAATTAAATTATTAATTTTGATAAATGCTTCAAGATGTTTGTATTGGGGCAATATTTTCTTTTAAATTGAAAAGCCAAAATTATTGCATATATCCATATTCCTATCAATGTTAAGGCTTCATTTGGTATAACTTTTTAAATATGACTTATTTAAGTAAACCTTTCATTATTAGAGCTTTTACAAGTATACCAAAAAATTTTATTTGTTTGGTTGTTGATGAGAACTTTTATTAAAAATTATAAAACTACTTTAATAGACAAGTTTTTTAAGGTTATGTCTTGAAAATAATAAAATAAGATTGTCATATAATAGAAGATATTTTAGACATTTTAATATTTTGAAAAAAAATCAAATCCCAAAAGCTCAAAATTTGAGGTTTTTCTAATAGATGTAAAATAACTTATTTTATCTTTAAAAACTCTACTAAAAAAAATAATAACAAAAATTTTTAATAAGAGCTTGTAAAATTAAATAAATATTTATGATCATTAAATAAGGCATACCAAATATGCACTAAAAAATTTAAAGCATCTCCAAAAGGCTCTTCAAATAAAATTTTATTACTTAGGTTGCGTTTGTTTTTTTTATCTGAAATCTGAATAGATTTGAATTTAACTGATGTTTAAATAGGTCTGAACGAAAATCTCCGAATGATAGGTTTATTTTTTCTTTTTCAACATCTAAAGAGAAAAACTTAAAAACTAGTAGTTTGACATGAATATCATTTTAAGTAGTGCATATATTTGTTCTTTACAATCTATAATTTTCAAAGATTAATTAGTTTGGTAGCATTAAAAAAAGTACTATCATTGTTGATCTTAATTTAATTTTTTAATAAAAGATGTAATTATAACATCAAAATTTATTATAAAGTCAACATTATTATTTTGTTTTTGATTCATCACAATGGACATAATTTGATTTTTTTTAATATTTCAGTTTAGTTAATGTTATCATGTGAATAAAAATCTAAAGCAATTAAAAAAATAACTTCAAGAATAATACAAAATATTAGGTTTATACATAATATTAGAAATACATAAATTGTTAAGGGTATTTTTGAGATTTGAAATTAAAATTTTCCATTTAGACTTCAGCCTTCAGATAAAGGTGGAAATAAGTGATAAGTTAAAAAAATAAACAACCTAAAATAAACAAATGTCTGAAAAAAAGTTAAATTCAGACTTCACATAAAAAAACAAACATCACCTTATTTGAAGAGCCACGTCAGTATCTAAGACTCGAAAAGACACTCTAATTAAGATTATTTAAATAAGAAATTATTCTCTCTCTTCAATTTTATAGAGTTATTTTTTTTCTCTTCAATTTATATTTTATTACTTTTTATTGGTGAAAGTGAGAAAAGTGCTTTAATTACCATTTATTTTTCCTTTGAAAAAATATTTATTTAATTAAAGTAATATTGATTTATTTTTATTTGAAGAGTTTTTTGAAGAATAACATATATTTTCACTCTCCTTTTTACTATATAGACAAGCAAATAAATATTTATAAACTAAAATTAATAAATTTTTTTGGAGTTGCACTTACAAACTTAATAAATAAAAACAAAATCATTATAATTTTAATAGACATCCGTGGTGGAGTTACTAAGTGCACCGCGAACTGTTAGAAAGCTTTAATAGAAAGCTAAAGCTGGCAGTGAATGTTGTGTGGGCTTCCTGCGTTCTGTGTAGCTCAGTGACTAAAGATTCGGCTAGATTTTAGGCCATGCTTATGCTGATACCTAATTTGAAATACCCATTGTGTCCATAATGTGTGGGTCCTCAACTTCAAATTTGCCGACCAACAAGAAAAATATGATTTAAAGACAAACGCTGAATTGGGTCAATGGTTTTTCTCTTCTCTTTTTTCATTGAGTTGGTCAAAGATTTTCATTCTCTCTTGAATATGCATGGAACATGAGGATCCGCATGCAGCTAACGGATTTCACATGGCCAAAGAAGAAATTGGCTTGGTATTGTACTTAGCACTGCGCAACTATCTCACATGGCCGGTGCCGGTGAATGGAGTTGGACGGCACTGCTTCCCAGTCAGTCACTCATCACCAATTCGGCATTTCTAAATATATAGAGAATTGAGGCTTATGAATCACGTGGGCTGCCTGCGAATCTTCTTGATTTCATTCTCACAAGTTTACGATGCTCAAACGTCAAACCAAATTTTCCAGGATTCCGATTCTGTACTCATTCGGACTTTTACCTGTTTTTCCAGACTCAATAATTTCTAGTTGATAGAAACAAACACAATAAATAAATATATACATTTAAATCATATGGACATTTAGATTTGGTTATAAATATGATTTAAAATAAATCTGAAAAATCCTTTAGCACTAGTCCTGATTGGACTCGTATCTTAGAGAGATCTTAAAAATATGAATAAGTAAACAAACATAAAATAAGTCACACGTCGCACACATTCACAAGAGAAGCTTGGATGAGTCGGCACTCACCCCCGTAGTGACTCAGTGAGTCTACCGAAACCAGTATGTGAGAAATATGGACATTCAAACTCAACGTCAGCGCAACCAGGGATCGATAGTATACACTTGTCAAATATTGATAGGAGGATGCCACCGCATCAATTCCTATGATGATCTAGAAAATCACTACAGTCTGGTTGGCCCCACACTTAATCAAAGACCACAAAATTTAGCTGAAACCGAACAACAAGGGCACACTAAACTCGTGGTGGACCAAAGCCCGACCCTGCTCCCACAAGGCCAAAACTGCGTGACTCCGTCTTCTTTCTCTCCACTTAAAAATCTTTTCAATATTCTAACATCATGACATCGTTCTTTACAAAATTAACAGAGCGCATTTTGTTCAGAAATTCCCTGAATCTACTGTTATATTTACCTCTCTAAATCCCCTCTCTAGCCTTTTTGTGGCCACAAAACCCCCCACTCAAGAGATTTGTCACTAGCTTTGTTCCTTTCCTCTTCATTTGCTCTAATTTGATAAAGACCCACAATGTATTAATTTTTTTTTTTACCCCCTGTTTTTTTGGCTGAAAAATCGTAAATTTTTGCTAAATAAACTCAATGATGCAAAACCCTTCAACAGTTTCTCAAGAATCAGCTCCTCTGTTCGATTTGGTCGCTCAAGTTGGTCGCTTTGCTTTCAGTTCTCGCTTTTTCAACTCAAGTTCGGATGAGTACTCCTCGTTTAAGTCGAATTACTTGTATTTTGATTCGTTTAAGTCCTCGATTGGTCAACGAAAGAGAAACTGTAAAGTTAGTGCTGCTTCTTCGTTCAGTTTGAGAAGTGGCAAAGGGAGTAGTGTTGGTTCTTTTAATGTTAGAAGAATTGTGAACGAGTTTAATAAGGCTATTAAGTTCCACTGTGAGAGATTACCAATTGGGTTCGCTTCTGTTGGGATTAATTCGAGTGAGAGAAATGGGATAAGGGATGAAAACGGTGGCGTTTTGGAGGATGAGGGGTTGCCTTTGAATGGTATTGAGAATGATCAGCCGAAAAAAGTTTTGATTTTGATGAGTGATACCGGTGGCGGTCACCGTGCTTCTGCTGAAGCTATTAAGGCCGCGTTTCATGAGAAATTTGGCAATGAGTATCAGGTCGGTATTTATTTTTATTTTATTTTGAGTAATAAGAGTATAACTTTGTTTGCTCTGTTTGGTTGCCAAGAAAAATGTAGACAAAGATAGAATTTTGTATTATTTTTGTTTAAATGAATTGGAACTTACCCAAATTGAATTATATAGAATGCAATTGTTAGGTCTTAGATGGCTAGGTTGAGTATGTTGTGGCTTAGATTTTCATTTATGGGTATTTTGGGATTGAAGTCCTGTGGCTTGTTGTTACAGCCGCCGCGGATTGAAATCATAAGCTGTCAACCATCAGGGGGTAGCTATTTTGCTTTTAAAGTTGATTGAAGGCATAGCAGTTACAAACATAACCTGCATTTATTGCAATTTCTTGGTAACCAATTGGAGCTCTAGGGGCAGAAGGGGTAGTGGGTGTGTGATTGTCTATGTGTTGATCACATTCTGTGTGTTAAGAGTGCTTGTCGCAGGTGTTTGTTACTGATTTATGGTCGGATCATACGCCTTGGCCGTTTAACCAATTACCCCGAAGCTACAACTTCTTGGTAAAGCATGGGCCATTGTGGAAAATGACATATTATGGAACTGCTCCCCGTGTGATTCATCAATCTAATTTTGCCGCTACTTCAACATTCATTGCCCGGTAAGGCTTTTTCCTGTTAAGATGAATGCTTTTGGTTTATGTTTCTATAATATGAAGGATGTGCTTCTGTTTCTGCACATATTTGATCAGCCAATCTTGGAGAGCATCTTTCACTAATTCCTCATTCTAATCATTTGATGTTCCAACAGCTGTAGATCCTGGAAAAGAATTGTCTACAAATTGCATGGTTAATGTGCACACTTTTTAAATATCACTCATGTCAGACATCTAATATGCTAATTTTTTATGGCCCCTGTAACAATGCAAGGGACTCAGAAATTTTAGTTTGTATTTTTGCCATATTTTACAGAATTAAATTTAGCGAATTGCTTGGCAGAGCTTTTTGGCTACATATATTTTTGTCTCATCTAATCATAGTATTTGCCTTTTTGAAAGGGAGGTTGCCAAAGGATTGATGAAATACCAGCCGGACATTATTATTAGTGTACATCCACTGATGCAACATGTTCCACTGCGTATCCTCAGGGCAAAAGGCCTTCTAAAGAAGATAGTTTTTACCACAGTAATTACAGATTTAAGCACTTGCCACCCTACATGGTCAGTTCTGCACTTATGGTTTATGTTTTGATCCATTGTTCATTGTATAGTTCTGATAATCAATGTCTTCTTTTGTAGGTTTCATAAACTTGTAACAAGATGCTACTGCCCAACGGCAGATGTAGCAAAGAGGGCAATGAAAGCTGGTTTGCAGGCTTCCCAAATTAAAGTTTACGGCCTTCCTGTTCGACCTTCGTTTGTGAAACCAGTTCGACCTAAGGTTGGTTACGTCTATAGTTGATTGGCCTTTTAAGTTTGGCTTGCTTGTGGCTCAGAAGGGATGTCGTTGTGTTATGATGGCTGGAAATCTTTCTTGATTTGTTTTTGGGCATTTATTCATGTTGTGGTTTATAGTAACTGTGGATTTCTGTCTATTGTTGTATCATGTTAGCTGACAATATGAACTTCCTTTATCTTACTTCATATCTAATCACTGTAGGTTGAATTAAGGAGAGAACTAGGAATGGATGAGGATCTTCCTGCTGTATTGCTGATGGGAGGAGGGGAAGGGATGGGTCCTATTGAGGCTACTGCTCGGGCACTTGGTAATGCATTATATGATGAGAATCTTGGGGAGCCAATGGGTCAGGTCCTTGTGATATGTGGCCGTAACCAAAAGCTTGCCAACAAATTGCTTTCAACTGATTGGAAAATTCCTGTCCAGGTACTAACCACTATCTGCAAGTTCAACTAGTCTTTGTCCAGCTTAGGTATAAACATTTTAAGTATCACATTTAAGTTTATGGCATTATGAGTATGCACAGTCACAGATACATATTGAAGAAGTTGACATAGATGCTCTGTCATCTAGGTAAAAGGTTTTGTCACTAAAATGGAGGAAGCTATGGGTGCATGTGACTGCATTATCACAAAGGTTAGATTCTTTTAACAGTGATGATATCTTCTCATAATTTCTTACTGGTCATCTAATATTTTCTTTTATATATATATATATATATTTTCCCTGTAGGCTGGCCCGGGAACTATTGCTGAAGCAATGATACGGGGCCTCCCTATAATTCTGAATGATTTCATTGCTGGTCAAGTGAGTTCAATTTTAACCATTCTTTGAACTTTTTTCATTAGCCTTTATTACATTATTATTTTACTATTTTATTATTAAATCTTCGCATGATCGGATTTTTTGTATGATGAATTTGGGTTAGGGGTTGTTTATTATGTTTTTAATTTCTGTATTCTCTTTTTGTTCTTTTCTGAAGTTAGGTCAGCCAGACATGGCCTCTGAAACAATCAGAAAATTATTTTTCTTCTTTCTCTATGAATTCATAATATTTTGGCTTGAAATTTGATTAATATTGATGCAAGACCAAATGATCATGCCATTAGTAAATTATTTGGTTAAGAATATTGTAATATCTTATGGATTTTATGGAGTTAGTGAACCATTCTCAAGTAAGGCGGCTGTAGGGAATTCCTGTCTTGGAGGCTACCTAAATAGTGCTTAAGTGGTGGTAACCGGTAAACAGTGGCTGAAAGTCCAAATTGCAAGCCCAGTGGTGAAACATTCAGGTGATACAAACAGTGAATCACTGATTGGTGACCGTATGGACGCAGTGGTGAAGCACTTAGCCTCATCCTTCTTGAGGATTTCATTCATGTTTTTACAATAACTTAGAGGTAGAGCGGGATGAGTATCCAGCACTCGAAAAATGGCCAGTGCTTGTATCTCTTTTGTTTTGCCCTTCTTTTTACTTCCAGCTACCCTGTAAATCACAGTTTCTATCAAGATTGTAGGAGTCCATACATGTACCAGAGCTTTTTTTTTTTTCTGTTTTTTTTTGGGTGCATCTTACTAAATACTAAAGAGATGCTTGTCTATGTTGCTTGAGATACTATACTGCAATAATGTTTCCAGCCTGATGTGCTCACAAGTCACAAGGTTGCCTTGATATTGCAGGAAGCTGGCAACGTGCCGTATGTTGTGGAAAATGGGTGTGGGAAATTTTCGAAGTCACCAAAGGAGATAGCAAGTATAGTTTCCCAATGGTTCGGCCCAAAAATGGACGAGCTTAAGGCCATGTCACAAAATGCATTAAAACTTGCAAGACCAGATGCTGTTTTCAGGATTGTTCAGGATCTCCATGAGCTGGTTAGACAAAGAAACTTTGTACCCCAGTATTCATGTGTAACTTAAATTCTTGCCCCGCCCTGAAGTTTGGCTGAGTCCTCTGTTACAATGACTATTTGCCTTTTCATTCCATTGCTTGATAATGATTAGATTTCTTATACATAACTGAGAATTTTATTTGATCCAATATCCTGTTCCAAAGGTACTTATGATTATTAATCATATCATTACCATCAAACTGAGTTATCGAAATAATATTCTCTATATTTTTGTTAAAAATTAGGACACACTCGAGTTGATCGCTCAATATTTTCCTAAATTGCAAGTAACAGCCGGCAAATGCAAAAGCAACAAAATTTCCATTATTGCAGTGGATGTCATGCCAAGGGTCTATTTGACAAATCCAACCTAATCCATTATTAAAATGGGTTAAAATAAAATTAATCCGACCCAATTAAATAAATTTGTTCAATTTAATCTAACACAACCCTTAGATAATCAGGTTGGGTTGTGTTGATTGGGTTGAAAACTTAAAGGTCAAATCAAAATAAAAAAATTAAATAAAGAAAAATATATGAAATTGAAAATAAAATTTATTGAAATCAAATATAAATATGTTATAACATGAAGTATTCGACAAAGAAAATTGAAAAACAAACTATATGAAAATTGAAAAAAATTCAACAACGAGCTTCTGGACTTTGTTCCGGGCTTCCCGAATCTTTTTTTCGAATTCCAAATTCAGATTTTTTAGATAATTAGCTAGTATCATGTCTTGTAATAAAATGAAATTGATTTATAATTATATACTGTTAACTTGTTAAGTATTTACTAAAAAATAAAGAGAAATTGAAAAGAATAAAAAGAGAATAAAAAATAGATTAGTCATTTAGGTCTTTAGGATTTTGTAATTAAATTTTTTTTATTCTTATTATTATTTATATGGGTTAGGTTGGATTTGGTGGGTTCATCATAATTAACCCAACCCAATTATTAATTGGGTTAAAAAAACTGATCCAATTAACCCATAAAAAATCACTCAATCCGTTAAAATTTAATTGAGTTGGATTAGGTTGGGTTGGGTTGAATTTGCCCACCCCTAAAAATAAATTATCAAATTACATGCTTAGTTGAGAATACGTAAAAATAATTAGGGGTGCAACTGTTAGTAAAAAATGGAATGTTATTACACAAAATGACCGTTAAATATTCTATTTGAACAATGCTTTTTTAACAAATTTTTTTCTGGCAAATTGGAAAGAAAGCATAGCCCTCCTTGACTCCATGTCAGTCAATTCAAAACAAAAGGGTTATACGTCAATAAGATTATGACAAGTGTACTCAACTACTAACCTGTTGCATACATGGCAGAAGGGTATGGAATTGTCACGTGGCTGATGTGCTATTTTGAATGTAGAGAAGATTTTCTCATTTTATTAGCAATTATGGCAAAATATTACGTGCAAGAAGGGAAAAAAAAATTCATTTCTCTGGCTAACACTACCCGACCCTAATTAAATCATCAATGTGCATGCCCTTTTTGTGCACGTTCCCTTATATAAACCCACTAGAGTTTTTGTGTATTTTGATATTTTCACTCACAGTCCACACAACACGCAGTCTCTCCTACAAATTTGTTGCTTCAGTATTGGAGGTCACCATGATCAAAATCAAGTTAACAGCAGAAGATGTGGGCAGCAAAAGATACTACCTCGATTTAAAAAAAGCTGCTGTCGAGGAACACATCGTAAAACTCTGGAGTCCAACAGCAGTCAAAAGGGCAACCATTGATGACATTGAAGTCCTCTTGCGGGATCTTGATACCAGCTCCAAACACAAAGTCAACTTCCGTTACTACAAGCATCGTGATTCCTATTTTCTTCAGGGGCTTTGGCGTAAAAATTTTATCAAACGCAGGTCGCTTAAGGCTGGAGATGAGATTGGGATTGGTTGTGATCTTGTTAGTGTTTTGATTCACCCAATAATATTATGCCATTTGGTCAGTTTATACAAAGTTATTTGCACAGAGAGTTTGTATTTATATCATTATTCTTCTTTTACTAAATTGTGTTTTTGTGTTTTCTGGTTGTATCATTATTCTCCTTCTAAATATTTGTGTTTTTGTGTGTTGAAAAGAGCGGAAAATTAGAATATGTATCTATTTATTTGTTCATTAAATATAGTGTAACTATTTGAAGGATCGATTTTGTAAGAGTAAAATTATAAATAAATAATTTTTTTCCTCTTTCACGCGGGTCTTTGTTACTATGTTATCTTCATTTAACTAGATCATCCGTTTTATAAATATTCTTGTAACGGTTACATAAAATAAATCAAGGTACAAAATAAGGCAATGGCTTATGTGAAAAAGTGAGTAAATAAAAGAACCAATATGAAAAAATATTAACAAAACACCATTCTTAATGAATTTGAACTTAGTGCTGATCTTTCATTGCAATCTTGTAAAAAAGATTCGGTATGCGCTCAAATCAGCATTGAATCATTAATTACTTCTTAATAATATTGTAAAAGTAATGATTTTTAAATGTGAATTTGATTACAATGGTGATCTTATTTGTGCTAAATGTTAATCTTTTAATAATTTCTTATCATGTGTACATTTATAATAGTGTGTGCAATATAAAATTTAATGATTTATATTTTCTTATTCAACAACTATCGATCACAGCAAAAATCAAATCTTTACTGAATATTTGAATTATTATATAGATTTTATTGATGTAGATTTCTTGAGTATGCTTATCAGATCCTCCGGCTATAATATCATTGCATGGATTTTAATCTCTTACAGAGCTTTGTCTGTAACTATCAATAACAACAGTAAAAGGACTCGTCTGAAACAAACTACAAATTATGCCTTTACTTGTGCTTTTCATTTTTTAAAAAACCCAAAAAATGACGTGGCAAGACCACGTAGGACCCGCGGGTCCAGAACCGCACGAACAGATCCATTGCCACCTCATCACCACTTGTCAACTTCGAACTTTCTTGTTTCACAAATGTATCATAGAAAGACAGAAACATCAATGCAAAAACTTGACCAAAATCTTGGCATATATGAATTGAAAATGTCAAAAATGTTGTTTTTCATATTCTCAAATTTAGCTCCATTGTATTTGTATAACATAGAACAAAACAAAGGCATAGATTTTATCTTGGGATTCCGTTGTTATGCATATAATTTTTTCAAAGATGATGATTACCCAGTTTGTAACCTGAGTTAAACTTTCTGTCCTGGGAAATTTGACTGTGTTTTTGGTGATGGGCTGGAAGTATCAAGCTGGGTTAGGTTTGATTGGCGCTTTTGTGTTGATTTGGATTACCTCTGCTGAGATCACTCAAGTAATGAGTTATTTATAGTTTTTTTTTATCCCTTTTCATTTGATTCTTTGGTTTTGTTTGTTGGTTTCCACAGAACCTTTTTATTTCCTCAATTTTAACATGTTTCTTTGCATGCGCTGCATATGATGATTTGGGTAGAATTGTATTAACATTTTTGAATGGGAACTTTTTATTGTTTATAAGTGATGTGTATGTTGCAATGGGAACTAGGAATAGTGCGTTTAAAGCGCAGAACTGTTTTTGCCATTTTAATATTGATGTAAAGTAATTTTCACTGTTTTAAGGGAATGGATTTAGGTTAATATTGATTGTAACTAGATAAGTTCTATTATGTAATAAGTATGAAGGTGTGGTGTTGTAAATTCAATGTACTGATGGCTCAAAAAAAGCTATTAAATCGACTTAGGTTGCTACGAGCTATAACTATATCAGTAACATACTACATTTTACTTCTGCAAAATTAGTTCATTTTACTTCTACAAAATTAGTTCATTTTACTTCTACAAAATTAGTTCATTCCTGGTATGGAGGAGCAAAAATTGTCACAATTGTAAATTAGAATCAACGTGATTTTCAAGAATAAACTTATTACTCTGTGAACTACTCATTTATTAATTCTTGGTATGGAGGATTAATCGGTGACTAAAATTTTAGAATTTCAACTCACACTGATTATTTTCTGCAGAAAATTTTCACGGAGTATAGGCAACCATTTGCGCTCACTTATCTTGGGGTGTCACTTATGGTGATTTTTTTGCCTATAGCACTTTTGAGAGATTGGTTTTGCAGCTTACTGGACAAAAATATGGTTAAGAATCTGTTTGGTAACCGTTCTTTGACAAGCACTTCGACTGGACTTGATATTCCTCTTAGAATCAATGAGTTGAACAACAGTCTGGAAACTGATCTCAGAAGCAGTCTAATTACGGACAGAGATCTTAGTGAAAGGGAAGAAGGATGGCCTTTGATTGCAAAGAGCGATAAGGATGAGCCTCACGTGCTTGAACAAAGAAGCGAGCTTAGTTCATGGGCAACTGCCAAGTGCAGTTTATATCTTACTCCAATATGGTTTATAACAGAGGTAACACAATCTAGCTTCTCATTTCTTGTTCCTTTTGAGGTTGTTGGTCCATGTAGAGAAGTTTTCCTGGGGGAAATTTTGGTACCTATGCATATAGAAGCATGTAAAGTGACTAATCAATCACATTTATATGTCAGATTTTTCTCCCTCATGAAAGATAATTTAGTACTTACAGGAAGGCCATCTCTAAACAGCTTAAATGACATATGCCTCCGGATCTAGTTTTGATTAAGTTTCTTTAGTTGCATTATGTTGTGCAAAAATAGCATATTTGACAGCAATGTTGATGCTAGGTTAAGAATATATGATCATTGGAACTTATATTTTATCTTTTATTTTGGAGAAATATTGCATATTGGCTTTTCTTAGTATATGACTAATTTAATTCTTTAATTCATTGCAGTATTTTTCAAACTCTGCTCTGGCAAATACTAGTGTCGCAAGTACAACTGTCCTAACTTCTACTTCAGGGCTGTTTACGCTTTTCTTTGGAGCTCTCCTTGGACAGGACTCGATAACTATTGCAAAACTGGTTGCTGTTTTCATAAGCATGGCTGGTGTTGCCATGACAATGGTTGGAAAAACTTGGGCAGCAGATGAATTTCTTAGAGCCTCTGAGTAAGTTAAATATGTTGTTAATAAGCTGTGCTCAGCTCTTACTTTAAAACTACTTACCTTTCTTCCTCTTTTTATTTGCTGCAAATTTATGCTGATTTATCAATCCACTTTTAACCTCCTATTTTATGTGATGTGCTTAATCTCTCTTTTCCTCAATGCTCCCTGCCACTACATGTATTGTACAATTGGCTCTATGATAAATAGCCTATCATATTTATTGATGTGAGAATAATACTTATTTTGTAATTTTTTTTAATAACTTTTGGAAACTCTCTTCTTTTCATATTTCAAGGTCTAGAAGGCACAACATTATAGGGGATATTTTTGGTCTCCTATCTGCAATTACATATGGATTATTTACTGGTACGTTTCTTAATGGAAATTTCAATGATATATGATTTCACCAATAGCACAGGTATGGATTATTTGGCACTCTCCTGCCTAATTGTCACCCGGTGGTTCTATGTATTGCAGTGCTGCTGAAAAAATCTGCTGGATCTGAAGGAGACAAGGTCGATGTGCAGAAGTTCTTTGGATATATTGGCCTCTTTACTCTTCTTGGTCTTTGGTGGCTCAGTAAGTAGTTTGGCTATATTTACGTTTTACTTCCTGCTGTAAATAGTTTAGTCCCTTAGTAGTCAAATAGTTGAACAGGAATTGTACTGTAGCGCTAATTTTCAATCTCAATCTCTTATACTAGTCAGCTGATGGACTGAAAGATTCTGATGCTGAAGAAGTGAACTAGATTCGATTATGATTTTGTTAACAGGCATGATGACCTTTACATATGAGGTCTTTTGCTTTGAAATGTGGATCTATTGCCATATTATGGTGCTTAAGCAGCAGAGAATTGTGGTATCTTTGTGCATAAGTAATTTCTATGCAGCTCTTTGAATATGTCCCTCTAATTTATCATCAATTTTACAAGGAGACAGTAGACTATTTTTTCGTCAATGTTATAAGGGGGCTGTAGAGGCCCCCACCTCGAACATTAGTTAAGCATAATGGATGGTGAAGCATATGTGCATTGTTCCAGTATACGCTTTTCTTCTGCAATGAATTATTTCTCACAGCAATGTCATTTTCTATCCAGTGTGGCCTCTGAATGCTGCAGGAATTGAACCTCCATTCAGATTTCCACATTCACAATCAGTTGGAGAACTGCTGCTGCTAAATGGCTTTGTGGGGAGTGTTCTCTCAGACTACTTTTGGTATGTCTATGGGTATCAGTCGTTTTAGTTTTCAGAGTGATTTCCATGGCAGAAAATAGAAATCCAAATGACATCTCTCCAACATTGATTATTTGATTGATTAAATATCTCAAAACGGAGATATATGTGTATTAAAAAAAGAAGAAAAGCCATAGATTACTCGCCAAGTAAATAAAATTGATGCTTTTTTTTTTTTTATAGGAAATAAAATCAATGCTTAGATGGTTGTAAACTTGACTATTTTCCATTGTATGCATTACAAATTTGATTTCATCTCCTGTATGGTGTACAAATGCCGTCTCATTGCTCTGGAACTGCAGTCTAGAGTGAGTTTTGCCATTTGATTCTCTAAATATTCCACTCCAAATGATTCAGGGCTCTCTCTGTGGTTTGGACCACTCCATTAGTTGCGACGCTGGGCATGTCCTTGACCATGCCCCTTGCAATGGTGGCTGACATGGTTATACACGGCCGTCACTACTCTGCAATCTACATCTTTGGATGCCTTCAGGTTGCCATATTTTAATCTAATTTCCATGTCAGCATCTTGTTTTACCTTAAAAAATATGTTGCACGATCTGATGATCTGCTGCATACTGGATTCAGGTTTTTGCAGGTTTTATTACAGCTAATCTTTCGGACAAATTCTCAGCTAAAATAGAGTTGTTGCAGATGAAGCTATTTTGCATAAATGTACATAACTGAAAGTATGTTTGCAGACTGCATACAGTAATATATCAAAATCTATATGTTAGGTTTTTATATCGTTTTTTTTCTTTTTTGGTTAAAACGTGACAATGCCAAGTTTTTGTGAGCAGGAACTTGCTGCAATGTATTCTTAGATTAATGGTTTGAGTCTATCCGTGCATTGTATTCTCAAGTCGTGGGTATGAGTATTTGTCTCCATATACGGTGTGATTTTCTAGCTTAAGCTTTAACTTACTGTGCATGTACTTTTTCTTTCCTTTCCTGGGATGGACATTTTCCATGAATCCAAATGCATACACGACATATTGTAAAACTTTTAATCTGGAGTAGACAAAATGAAAATCCGATCACACTTCGTTAATAAATTTATAACGCAGATTATTTTTCGGAATTATTTACGTATGTCTGTTTATATTTCCGTACATAGATGACAAATAATAATGGATTCAGTTTTTTTAGAACAGCTCTAAGGTAGAGTTTCTAGAACCGTTGAATATATATTGTCGTAATGGAGCCCGTTACGTTACGTGAAACGTAATGTATATTTACACACAGCAACAGTATCCGTTAGTGGAACCCACTATTATTGTTGTGTGTGGACATACGTTACATTAATTGTAATGTAGCGCTGGCATGTTATAATTATTTTAAATCTGGAGATTGCTCCATATTGGAACTGACCCAACATAGCAGGCAGCTGCCATAATATTATCTGATTGAATTATTTAAATAAAATTAATTTTTATTTTAATTATTTTATATTATGATTAATAAATTATTGTGTGTGTATATATATTAAATCATATTATCACATTGATTTGTTTAAGTGCATGTTTGTTATAACTTATTTAATGGTCATAAGTACTTATTTAACTTCATAAACTCTTATCATAATTTTTATTGTTATTTGGTTATTTTTTAGTAGAGTTTTTAGAGTTTAAATAAGTTATTTTACCTCAATTAATAAAAGTTTAAATTTTGAGCTTTTAGGAACAGAGGTTGAATTTTTTTTAAATGTTAAAATATTTAAAATATCTTTTATTTATTTGATAATCTTATTTTAATTTTTTCATAACATAACTTAAAAAAACTTGTCTATTAAAGTAATTTCATAGATTTTTAATAAAAATTTTTATTGATAACCAAACAACTAAAATTATTTAGGTAAAAATTTTATTTGTAAAAACTTTATCACCAAAAGTTCTACTTAAATAAGCTCTACTTGAAAAATTATACTAGACGGAGCCTAAGTAATTTTCAAACACTCTTATTTAATTAATTATTCACGTTTAAATTTTAGTCCAGTAATATGGTAATAAATAAATTTTCCATTTTGGCTTTATCCATCTCCTCATCTTTTTATTTTCGTTTTTGTTTTTTTATTTATTTATAAAAATATTTGTTAAATAATTTTGTATTAAAAAAAAAAAAACAAAAACAAGTGCGAATTTTACTGGAGGGCTTTAAGGCCGTGTTTGGGAGAGCAATCTAAAGTAGCAGAGTTAAAACCAGTGGCTGACTGAAACAAGTATCATAATAATATAATATCGTATCCATCGATTCATCTTTGAATCCATCAAAAATGGAAAAAGGCAAAGGAGTGATGGGTTCCGGGCGAAGATGGGCTGTTGATTTCACCGACAATTCAACGACTCCTTCCTCTCGCGACATCGCTGATCCTCCGGGCTTCTCTCGCGCGTCTCAAGATCAGGTTCAGATTTTAAACCCTAACAAATATCTTCTCCTGTCTTTATATAAATATATTTATTCAATTATTTAACTTTGAGGCTCTGGTTAATATGAATTACTAGGATGATTCAACGCTAAGTCGTCAAAAGAAAGATGCCGAAGCCAATTGGAAAGCTCAGGTACTTTCTTTTATCAAATCTCAATCTTTTATTCATTCTTTTCTTACGTATTTAATTTTTTTTTCTTTTAATTGGGTGGATCAGATCTTATGTGTCAGGTGACAAATGTTTCAAATGGTGAAGGAAAAGATTTGTTTTTAAGTTGAAAATTTTAGTTGTTTTAGTTTAGATTCGGTGCTAGATGAGATTCTGACTTGTAATGATGATTTTGAGTTTGTTTTGTTTGATAGTTGAAGGGGAAATTGGTAAGAAAGTTACAATTTTGTTTGTAAAAAGTACTGAATTTGTTGAAATTGAGTGGTGTTAGGCTTTCGGAAAACTTGGTGATGCTACAGGGGAATTGTAAGGATATTATGTTCTAGCATTATGATTTTGGTTTCTGCTGTATTCTGCTGTAAGCATCTTATTTTAATTTAAAAAAATTTTCGGATTGGAATGTTGGAGTGCTGATTATGCTCTATACTAACTCATGTCGTTAATGAATTTAAGTAGTACTAGGTACTATTTTGGAAGTGGTTAAAAGTAATGTTTATTGATTGTCTAGTTTTATTCTATATGAGCAGAAAGCTTGGGAAGTGGCACAAGCCCCTTTCAAGAATCTGATGATGATGGGCTTTATGATGTGGATGGCGGGAAGTACTGTGCATCTGTTTAGCATTGGTATTACTTTTTCAGCTCTCTGGCAGCCTATAAGTGCTCTACAAGGGGTCGGAAAGGGTAAGCACCAAGGAATTTTTAATTTTAGATGTTACCAATTTGTGTGATCAAACTTCTTTCTGTTTCCCATTCTTTGTATATATTCATTAAGAGAGAGAGATAGAAGAAAGAAAAAGGGGAATCAAGATGGAAACCCCACTTTGGCCTACAAGATATTCTTCTCTCTTACCACTACTCGTAGATGTCAAATGATATTAATGATTGAAGTACCATTACCGGGATTGTGAAGAAATCATGTCATTCTTTGATATCTTTTGTTTCTTGTCTTCCAGAAGAGTATACATTTAGAATATCTGCTTTTATTAACAAATTCCCTAGTGTTTTGGTAGTTCTATGTGATATTCTTCAACTTATGCATCTACTGATGGTCTGAAATATTTACCAAGTTCACTTTGATTTTGCAGTTTTTGAGCCATACAAGGACAGTAAAGTAGATCTTCTGGGACCCAAGTTGCTGTTCATTGCCCTTAACTTGGGAGGCTTAGCACTGGGTGTTTGGAAGGTGAGGATCCACTATACATATACAATTTAAACAGGTCATCTCTGCGTGAGGAATGGAATTCTGATACAAGAAATATTGGTTTTTATGTTTGATTTCTTTGATTTTGGCAGCTTAACACATTGGGGCTTCTTCCAACACATGCATCGGATTGGGTTTCATCCTTACCCCCCGCTCTGGTTCAATTCTTCGTCCTTAACTCCCCATCTGTCTTCCTTAAGCCCCTTGTCACAATAGAAATTTGAAAATTGAATTGAAACAGATTATTATTTTGTTGAACTTTTATGGCCAGCTATTTAGATGATCATAATTATGCCATCAAAATTTTTCTACTATTGTTGTGTAATTGTATTAATTGTGACGGGTGAAGGTTCTTTAATACCTGGGTTCTCAAAATCCCTCCATCACAGGTTGCCCCATTATAGCCTTCTTTAACATCAGTGATTTTCTGGTCAATTTCAGGAGGTCGAATATTCAGGTGGTGGCTTTCCTCTGCAGTAACGTGCTTGTTCACTTCAGTTTGTGATCATTTGCCAAGTATTGAAGTGAAAGGAAGTTGCAACTTGCAAGGGCTTGTTGGTCGATCTCGGGAGCTGTTCTTGGTCGATGGCTTGTTATTGATCGGCATTGCGGCCGTTGACAATACACCACAAATGTTATTTTTGAACATTGTTAACTGGATTGGTTGCACTTGATATGACTCGGTAGATCATTATTACATATTATTGTTTATCATATAGAAATTATCCTTTCTGAACCAAGGAGATTTATATGTTTGTAACCGTTAAGAGTTTTAACCGTGGTGGTTTTGTCCCTGTATCAATGTTGGTTCACATCCTACCGTTTTTTCCATCATGGCTCTGCTGGAAAGATTCATCATTTTAAATTGTTAATAATATATGACTTGCCCAATTAGAAATTTGCAGTTGGGTTTCATCTGTTGAATATTAATATTTCATATGTTAGTGAAATGGCTCCGGTAATGGTCTCACAATCGAGTGTAACTTGAATCACCAAATGATATATATAGATGCGTACGAAAATGCCCGTGATGAAAGTGCATCGATACTATTCTGGTGCATTTATTTTTTAATTAAATTTAGTGGCCGAAAGAATTTCTGAAGCCTAAAGCAACAACAAAAGCATTAACCTCATCTTTCTCACCTCTGCCACTAATCTCAGTGCGCACAGCTACCAACCAAACCAAACGATCATCATTCGTTCATTCGTCAATGGAATTCACACCGGCTCAACTGATCCAATACAACGGAACAGACCCATCAAAACCAATATACGTGGCAATCAAAGGCCGCGTGTTCGACGTGACAACAGGCAAGTCCTTTTACGGCCCAGGTGGCGCGTACGCGATGTTCGCAGGCAAAGATGCCAGCAGAGCTTTGGCTAAGATGAGCAAGAATGATGAAGATGTCACTCCCTCTCTCGATGGCCTCACTGAGAAAGAGATGGGCGTTCTGAGTGACTGGGAGAAGAAATTCGAAACTAAGTACCCAGTTGTGGGTCGTGTTGTTTAATAATCTTTTTTTTAATCTTTTTATGAATTTACTTGTTATAATTATGCATTTTGCGTTTATATGTCTATTTTTCTGTGTTTATTTGTAAGGTGATCTACTGAAAGCTCTTATCTTTGTGTGGGCATTGAGTGAGAAGGAGTGTGCATGATTAAAAGTTTGTAAGGGAATGAATGGTTAATAAATGAATGCGGGTTGTGTGAATTTGGCTTCCTTGTTTGTATTCATGTTGCTTTTGAAGGGGGTGTTAGTTTCTTTAGTGAATGTGGGATCTTTTTGGTCTTTTGAATTGCTATGGATTTCTCTGAATTTTATCTATGGTTTGAAGTAAAGTTGGGATGAATGAATGATTGGATGAATAAAAATCGACGGAATTTGGTATTTTTGTGCATTTCTTCATTTTTTTGCCCCTTGTGATCACCTATGTGCATGTATATGCAGCTTGATTCTCTGGTGTTTTAAGGAAATTCAGTTCTTAATCTTGGTTATGTCACTTTGGAAAGTTGTTGAATTTATGTTGGTGCATTTTGGAAAGTTGTTGCATTTATGTTGGTGCCTTTTGGAAAGTTGTTGCATTTATATTGGTGCCTTTTGGAAAGTTTTTGCATTTATGTTGGTGCCTTGCTGTTGTCGTTTTGCTTGTCTTTTTGATAAGAATGGCTGTATTTGCTGTTGTAGAGAATGGTTAAATGAATAACTTGAGAGAGGTAAACGTGGACTTTGCAAAAGTGTTTTCTCATGTGTCTGGTTGTTCGAATCAAAGTGATTATGTTTTTTTTTCCCTAGTTTCTCTAAGAGTTTGTGCTTGGAAGCATTACATCAAGTGGGTAATCTATCAGGAATTTTGATGTATAAGCCCGTTCTAAATTAGCATCTGGAGCCAGAGAGCATACTTAGACATCAGAGTGGGAGGTTGAGAGGTCGTCCCCCTAGTATTTTGTGGAGCATTGAACAAGATGTCTGCATGCCACAAAGGAGGAGATGATTTATTTGTAATTGCTCAGATTGTCTTTGAAAGAATATTACTTGAATTGGGTTTTCTTGAAGGTGTGGCTACACTGGCGGTTAATTGAAACGCTTGTGGTGTAGTTGATGGCCGCTTTTAGGCAAGTATAGAAGCAACTTTTGTTCTCAAAGGAAACGAGCTACTTGTTCTTTGACATGTGCACATTCAAATAATAGGTTTTCTCTTTTCATTTTATTTTCTAGTTATTTGTTATGTTTTGGGAGAGCCAAATTCATTTCTTTTCGAGTTTCTGAGCATGAATTGTGGGCCTGGGAATGGGGAGCAGGATCTGAACATAAGTGAGATTGTCACGATGTTGAATCAACCTAAGGCAAAGCCTCCAAAACCATGGGATTCAGTAACTAACATGAAGTGAAGAAAACTAAATTGAATTTCGAGATGAAAAACTGCATTGATACAATTTTCTACTGAAGCGTTTTCTACAGAGCTTCTTCCACAGAAACTGGAGTTCGCCGAACTCCAAAGGTATATCAGGAATGTTGGGGCATTTCGAATTTAAATGAGATATTGCCTTACAACGTTTGATATCCCAATAAGACTATTCCACTACCATGATAACTTGGAAATTGGAATCGGGTTCTCGCAGATTGAAATGGAGAAGAAAGAATCTATGTGGAAAAATGTTTCTACTTGCTTGGGTTGTATAACAAATTGCTTATATATTCAAAAAGCTACATTGCACGTATAGGATGAGAGTTCTTGAGTGAATTATGATGAGTATTATTTTCTCCTCTACAGCATTTGATGAACTTGTATCAACTAATTGAGAAATATGTTCATTTATTTTAAAAAATCAACATATAATTAGTAGTTATATTTTATTTAATTATATAAATCACATAATTTATTATTAATTATATTATCTCTAATGTGCCATAAAAATTTCTGCTCTAAAACTAGCAATCCTCCAAAACTAGCCCCTAACATAGAAAGAAACTAAACACTAGGCACTTTCAAAATTATCTGATACTACCGAGTTTGTATGAATATTGATTGGGCTGCTAGTCTCTAGAGTCCACTATTAAGCACTTAAATTCCTTCTCCCTATCCTCTCCGACTTCTTGTCTTGGATGCCACGTTGTGACGTGTGCCCATCCCCAACAGCACCTACCACAGCCAACAATCCTAGCCATACGATGCAACCCCACAAACAACAACGCTATCAGCCGCCGCCATGACTATTAAAACGAACGGTCAGATTTCTCTACGGAAGTGGGTGCACTCATGATGCAATGTTCTGTTCCACGTATAAACCCTATACCGATCGTTCGTTTATTGACCAAATTGCCTTCTTGGGTAAGTCACGCCCCATTATAACAAACCATCTTGCTGGCTTGCTTTTCCATCAACACGGAGGCTCATTCTTTCTCTGATCAAATTATCAAGAACGGAATAAAAAAAATCCGATTCTTTTTTGGTGCCGAATCAATCAAAGTCCGGTTCAATATCCATCCTTTAGTCTTTCCACCCCCGAAATTTCGTTAGAAAACGAATCTTTATTTATCAAAAACCTGTTTTTTTTCTTTTAATTTTAAATTTAATTTCTTTTAATTTTTATCGCAATCCAAGCTACTCCCAGTCTCCATCAACATGATGTCTAGAAACTCTATGTACACAAATCCAAAACCCTGCAAGCACCTTGCTGATTACAAGCTTAGATATGGCCTGAACGGCTATAATTTACTTCAAGAGCAAATCAGAACAACCCCATACGGAAAATCAAGTGTTAAGAATCCCCAAACAGAAATACCCAGATGCTGTTTTTGTAATGGGTATCAAAAAAGGCTTTATCTTTGTTTGATTTGCTCTTCAATCTCATGTTCTAGCCATACCCTTTTGCATTCTCAGTGTGAGAATGGCCATGATATAGCTGTGGATATTGAAAGATCAGAGCTTTATTGTGTTTTGTGTTGCGATCAGGTCTATGATCCTGATTTTGATAAGATTGTGATGTTGAAACACTTAATGGATTTGCCAAGGAGTGGGAATGGTGTTGATGTGAGTGCTGGGAGGAGATCAAGTAAAAGGAGAAGGTTGTGTTCAGCGCTAGAATTGGATTTGAAGAAGACAAAACAGTTGGTTTCAATGAGGGATTTGAGGGCCAAATCTTGTTATCCATTGGGTTTGAGAGGGTTAAATAATTTGGGCAGTACTTGTTTCATGAATTCTGTGTTGCAAGCTTTGCTTCATGCACCTCCTTTTAGGAACTACTTCTTGACCGGTCAGCACAATCATGAAGTATGCAGAAAAAGATCATCAGATCGATTGTGTTTGCTTTGTGATATTTATGTTATCTTTTCAGCTGTGTTTTCCGGTGATCGGACCCCTTATAGCCCAGCTCAGTTTCTTTACAGGTCTGCATTGATTGATTTCACCATATCTTGATAATAACAAAATGCTAGCTTTCATAATTTCTTCGATTTCTTTTGGTGTTTAAAAAGAGATCAGTCTGTAATCTGTGATTTTTTTTGGTAAGATGAGTCACAATGCATGGATAGTACCTGTCGAAAATATAATTTAATAATTCCATGAACCACATATATTAAGTGGAGAATGTTATCTGAGTTGAGATTTGTGTATGGTGTTGGTTGCTTTACAAGGGTTTGTGGTGAACTGTTATCTTTGCATGAATCTTATTGGAGTTAGTAGTTTGACCAGGTTGTTTACGTTAGTCTGAGTGAAACCGGCATGGAGTTTTTCCAAATGTGAGATCAGTTTTGTTTAACTATACTGCATTCTTAGTTCTACACTTGGTCTAACCATTCCCTTTCTCTTGATAGATATCTAGAGATGAACTTACTCCAACAATTATTAAACTTTACTTTTATCTGAAGTTGGTGGCAGCATTCAGCAAATCTAGCTAGTTACGAACAGCAGGATGCTCATGAGTTCTTCATTTCAGCGCTGGATGGGATCCATGAGAAAGAGGTCAAGGCAAGGAGTCCTATTAAAGGTATAAGATGCTGAGATATAATCTGCCTCATAATCATGCTGCTTGTATACTTAAAGGGTGTTAAAGGATGATGCATGCTTCTCTGCCTCAATGTGGAGAATTCTGTTTACATAGTTGTTCACAGCTGAGGGTGCCGTTTCTATAACCATAGTGGCAGATTTGTAATTCTGTAATATTTGTTTTTATTAACGAAATCGAAGGTAGATAAATTTGGTGCATTGTTCTGTATTCTTGTTTTACTTATACCGTAATTCTTCTTGTACACAGATACTGGAGAATGCCATTGTGTTGCTCATAGAGTATTCTCTGGACAACTGAGATCGGATGTCACTTGTATGTCCTGTGGATATTCATCTACAACCTATGACCCTTTTATGGACATATCACTGAATTTGGATACAGGCAATTGCCCTTCAACAGACTTAGCTAACAAGTCTCTCAAACCTAGCGATAATACATATGTATCAACTCTTTTGGGTTGTTTGGATTTGTTCACAAAGCCAGAGAAGTTGGGGTCCGATCAGAAATTCTTCTGTGAAAATTGTCAAGAGAGGCAGGACTCAGTTAAGCAAATGTCTATTAAAAGGCTTCCACTGGTATTGTGTTTGCATATTAAACGATTTGAGCACTTTCCAGTGAGAAGAATGTCAAGGAAAGTTGACCGTTACATGCAGTTTCCTTTCTGTTTAGACATGAACCCATATTTATCTTCCTCAGTTGTCAGAAACAGATTTGAGAATAGAATTTTTGCTTTTGAGGGTGATGAACTGAACACGTCGACAGAATTTGAGATATTTGCTGTGGTTACTCATTCTGGGACGTTAGACTCTGGTCACTACGTGACTTATCTGCATCTAAAAGATCAGTGGTACAAATGTGATGATGCATGGATTACTGAAGTCGAGGAGGAGGTGGTCAGAGCGTCACAGTGTTACATGCTGTTCTATGTGCAGAAAATGCTTTATTACAAAGCAAATGAAGATTTGGGTTGCCAGCCAGTTTCCCCAAGAGCAGAACCATTCCTTCCAATTGCTGGCTGTTGCTAAAGAGAGTCCTTTCATCAAGAAATGGCTGATGGCTTATGGAATGTTGAACTGCTTATATACATATGAATTCAGCGAAACACCAACTGGGACAAAGGAGGTTGGCTGAAGAATAAGCAGTCATCGGCAGTTATTAAGTTTGATCTCCATTGAGAGCAATGGAATGCCTAATGCAGAAAGCTGATTGTTTGAAACAGAGATGCCTGCATACCAATTTCAAAAAGTCTGCATATAAGGTTTCTGTTTTGGATATGTTATAAGCATCCTCGAGCAATGCTGGCAAGAAAGAAGCAAGTCCACTTCCTCGCACCATCATACTGTTCTTCCCCAGCACTTTAACAGGCTTCTGGTACTGAATTCTTCTGACTGCAGTCGGCCATGTACAGATTAATATTTATTTAATGTAGTTTCTTGTTTCAAATTCATCCATCTTTTTCCACTACCTACAACATGAAATTGTTGATATTAAAGCAATTTTTTTGACATGCTCTAGATTATGAAAATGGAATCAAGAAGAGGGCCGTTGTAAATATTCTTTGTTGACTATTTTTCTAGTCAAATGTGTTGAGGCTACTTATTATTTCAGTGGCTTAGATGTCGTGGATGAATCAAAAGCACTATAGTTTGTATCTTCCCCTCAATTATCTATCCTTCCATTTGATGACTGAGGAAAAAATGCAAATGCAAAAGGATATTATCATTTTATTACCTAATATTTTCTGATATATCTCTTTATCATTAAAGTTTTCTAATAATTATTTTTTCATTTAATGTTTTAGTTTTTATTATTTACCATCAAACCATTAACTCCATTAAAAAATGCTTATATCCATGGATATTTTATGAATTTTAGTATATTCATTATTTGAAGAGGCTATACATATACACACATACTTTGTTAAAGCAAAAATATACATTAAAATATAAAAAAAAATTATAGATTTTAATATATTGGAGATTATATTTTTTTGTTTGATAGTGGTATTTTTACTTTTTAAAATGAAGATATCTTTACTATAATATATATATATATATATAGAGAGAGAGAGAGAGGGGGGGGGGGGGGATGATAGATTTGCTTTTAACAAAGAAATCAAATGTCATTCAAATAAAAATAAGAAATTTTGATGATATTATTGCAAAAAGAATAATAAATTTCATTGGTAGAATAATAAATTTAATGAACAACATTATTCACATTACAGTAATGGGCGATTTAGTTCACATATCTAAACTATGTTTGTACGTTAACCAGTTGTCTATGAGAAGGGAGAGGCACTAAAAACTCAGTTCACTTAAAATGTACCCAACTAGAGAATGCGTCGAGGGCATCGGAATATGCAGAATTTATGAATCAATTAAACATGCAACTCGTCTTTGTTTATGCAACTGACAGGCTGTGATTTTCGTTTCCTCCGCAAATTGCAATAATCGTAAACTGAAACGTGATTTATTTATTATTTATGTGCTAACACCATGTGAGCTTAGCATTTTCCTTTTAAGATTAAGACATCGAATCCATTGGCATTGGCATTGGCACGTTTTTAAGACAGGAGCATTCAATTCACATGCTCACATCACAGCAAGACAGGAAGTGGCATCACGATCCACAAAACATGTCCCTACTGCATGGAACCAACCAAGTTCGGCCACGTGTCCATACCTGGTGGACCCCACTTCATCTTTTTAACTGCGATTGGATAGTGGATGAGCTCAGCTCACTGTGAAATTGTCAAATTAACATCTTTATGAGAAAATTAATTTTTATTTTAAGAGGTTTACGGTCTGGTGGGTCAACCATGTAATAGAGGGAAACCCCTTCTCCTACCTCGAAACTTCCCTTTTCTAAATCTGCTGCATTTAGACTTTTATTTTTATTTTCCTTTTTCTCTTTTCTTTTTCTAAGATCCCAGTTTCATGGTACCCGTTATAGGGAACACTGATTTTTAAACTGGGGTTGTGTGTTCTCTACAAGCCAGTGCAAAAGATTCATATTTTTTATTTTCAATCATAAGGTGAGTGCATTCAATCATTTAGAAGATATTTAGCTTAGAAAGATTGATTTTTTGAAGTGGGTTTGTTGTTCGTTTCTTCGGATTTCACTAGAAAAGTGAATGATGGTGGAGGAAGAGAATCTAGAAGCCCCAAAAGAGGCCGTGATAGAAGATGAAAGCGAGTCCAAAAAGGGTTGCTGTGGATGTCTATGGACTCCAATTTATTGGATTAGAATGCTTGCCACAGAAATGCATTGGAGCTTTGTATTAGGTGTAGTGATTGTTTATGGAATAAGCCAAGGTTTAGGTGGAGCTCTTGCCCGCGTTGGAACTCAATATTACATGAAGGATGTTCAAAAGGTGCAGCCTTCTGAGGCTCAAGTTTATGCAGGAATCACTTCCCTTCCTTGGATTGTCAAGCCTCTTTGGGGTCTCCTCACTGATGTTCTCCCAATTTTCGGGTACCGCCGGCGGCCTTATTTCATCTTAGCTGGTAATGAAGAAATTTCAGCTTTGAATTTACGTCTATATTGCTAGTACTTTGTGTTCAATCTGATATGTGCAATATAATGAAATGAAATCTTGTGTAGGATGCTCTAATAGGGGTGTCTGTAATCGCATGGTGTCTTATTCATGTCATGTTAAATTTAAATAAACATGGATACAACACATTTATTAATCGTATCGAAATATCAAAATACGGTTACAATCTACTCATTTATTAATCGCGTTGAACTATTTAACACATTAAATATAAAAATAAAAAATAATATAAAAATAAAAAATAATATAAAAATAATAAATATGTCAATATTATTCTTAAAAATAGATTATATATAAGTTAACATGACATTAATATGACACAGATAAGTTTATAATACAATATGGATACGACATAAATAATTTATTTAGCGTGAGTATATATATTAGTTATTTTTTTCAATAAGATTACGACATATTAACTAATATTCGTGTCATAAACATGTAATTATGTGGAGGTGGTCTAACATGGATATGACATAGTCTTTTATCATATAATGTTGTGTCAACCAATTTATTAATCGCGTCATTAATTACCAACACAAATAAGACAAAGTTGTGTTGCGTTTGTATCGTGTAATTGTATCATGACCCATTTTGCTAGGCATCTTGTTAGATTTTCTACTCCTAAGCCAGTTAAGCTTTGATAGGCTATGTTGTCCTTCATTTAGCTAGCAGCCCTGCAAACTGGATGTGCAATTTCATGGGGTATTCAAAAGTTGCTTCATTGATACAATCTCATCAGATGGTTCCTTCCATGATGATTTCAGGTTGTCTTGGTGTGTTCTCCATGCTCTTGCTTTCAATGCACGAAAAATTGCATCTTGTATTTGCTGTGTCGGCATTAACAGCATCAAGTGCTGGGATAGCAATAGCAGATGTGACCATCGATGCCTGTGTTGCCCAGAACAGTATCTGTCATCCTTCCCTTGCTTCTGATATGCAAAGTTTGTGTTCTCTGTGTTCAGCAATTGGAGCATTAATAGGATATTCTATTAGCGGTATCTTTGTTCACCTAATAGGACCCAAGGTAAGCATCTGTTCAACTATATTTTCCAAATCTTATATATTCCCCCCACCCGCAAATTTAATCTCTTACTTTTTTACCATCAATAAACAAGATTTGTGTCTTTCCATGATTCCATCCAATTATTTTACTTCTTTGAAGATATTTTCCTCTTCCCTGTTAGGGAGTCTTTGGCTTAATGACAATTCCAGCTGGACTCTTAATTTTAGTTGGAATTCTGCTAAATGAGCCCCAGGTGCCCGATTTCAATTACAAACAGGTGAATACATGTTTATGTTTCTTCCCAGTTCAGTATATACTTCTATCCTAAGACTTTATTGGTGAATCAGGTAAACCTGAAGTTTCTTGATGCTGGGAAGGCCATGTGGACAACACTGAAGTTCCCACTTGTATGGAGGCCTTGTTTATACATGTACTTATCATTTGCAATGAGCTTGAATATCCATGAAGGGTTGTTCTATTGGTATACTGACTCAAAAGCCGGTCCTTCTTTCTCTCAGGTATTGTATATCCGCTCTAATTTCTCATGTGTTCAGACAACAAAGTATTTCTGCTCTAATTTTCCACGTGTGAAGTTAATGTGAGAATAAGGAAATCTATTTGCATCATGGACCTTGTTTGTGACTTAAAAACATTTTGGTAAAACTTGTTATCACTTTGCTAAGAATAGAAACAAATTATAGACTCTCTCTACATGCCTCATGCAGGAAACTGTTGGGTTTGTACTCTCAGTTGGTCCTGTTGGCTCCATTCTGGCAGCAATACTCTATCAAAATTCTTTGAAAGATTACCCTTTTCAGGATGTACTCTTCTGGGCGCAGTTACTTTCCGGCTTATCCGGAATGCTAGATTTGCTGCTGGTACTACGACTGAACTTGAAGTTTGGTATACCAGACTTTGTAGCCTTAGTCATTGATGAAGGCATTTCTAGAATGGTTGGGCAGCTGAAATGGATGCCTCTTCTAGTTCTCAGCTCCAGGCTTTGTCCCTCTGGCATCGAAGGCACATTCTTTGCTTTACTCATGTCTATCGACAATGTTGGCGTACTCTCATCCTCATGGGGAGGAGGGCTTTTACTACATATACTAAAGGTTACGAGGACACAGTTTCATAATCTATGGCTTGCCATTTTGATCCGAAATATATTGAGAATTACTCCACTTTGTATAATATTTTTGGTGCCTCGAGGTGACCCTGATACTTCATTCCTTCCGGCTGAATTGGAAAGTAAAGAAGAGACAGCTGAAGCTTCAGAAGCTGAGAATATTGAACTAGTAGCACTTGTTAACAGTATTGATGCTAGATAGAATTAAGAGGAATCATGTACACGTAAGTCGTTAAAGAATTTTGGGTAATTTTACAACAAATTCTAATGCATGATTTTGTTTCTAACACAATCCCACATATTTTTTTTCATGTAACGGCTTTTATATGATGGATAAAATATTATTATACGGCATATTAGATTTAGTACTAATTCAGGAGATATATAAAATATAAATTGAAATTTGTGTATACTAGAAATTATCAGACATCGATCAAATGCGAAACTACTTGTACCATTATAAAAATATCTTTGTTATTGAACCAACTAGAACTCTAGCGTCCACAATGAAGTAAAACTTGATAAGACAAAATTGTATTTTTATTGAAATGATTTTTATTTATTGAAATCTTAATTAGAATCACTACCCTGTAATTACAAAACAAAACAAAACGAAAACAAAACAACACAAAATTTTGTTTCAATTCTTTACCTGAAGTGAATTTGAGATTTGGGCCTGATTGGGCCCCATAGTTGATCAGCCCAAAATGTAGTATTTAAAAAGAAAAGGGAAAGGGAAAAATCGCATGCCAAACAAAAAGAACGCAAGAGTGATTGTCTCTGTAACCAAACAGCAAGAAAAAGTTACAAGCCCTTATTCCGGATTAGGGTTAAACTCTTCAGCATCTGTTTGCGCGCCAAACTCTGTTAAACAATCACCAGCTCTCTTTATAAACAAGCTATCAACTTATCGAACAGGTAAAATATATATACTTTATCAAGTACCCAATCTATTCAAGTTTTCACATTCTCAATTTCAGTTGCAATTTTATTTGAACATTTATTTTTCTACCTATTTTTTCCTTTTATTTTTTTCCGTCTGTTTCTTGTAGCATTGAATTAAAATTTTAAATATATGCATAAAGATCAATTTTCTTGGCCTCACAATGTGCTTTTCTTAAATCAAATGGACGTTTTGTAGTGTCACTCAGTGAGAGGTAAATTGAGTTGGGTTCAATTATCTTGCTTTAGTTAAATAAATTTTTGAATTGAATCTTACAAAAGCTGAGTTTTTTACTTTGTTTTCGAATTTTCCAATTTGCTGTTGTAGAGCTCTAATTTTCAGCTTGGCTGACTTTAAAAGACATATATTTTTGTGATACTGGATCCAGTTTCGTCATAGTTATGATCTTTGGTTAGTTTTATGTAAAGTCACATTGAATTGTCTGATTGATGCTGCACCCCTTTGGGGTTTATTTATTATTGTCATTAGTGGGCTGTACACTTGCATCTGAATTGCAATAGCAGATTGTGAAATTTGACGGGAAGGATAGTGATGGTTCTTTGATATATTCAGATTTTTTTGGGGAAGGAATGGCTGGTCAGGTGCCAACAAGCAATGATCGTTCAAGGACTTACTGGACGCCAACAATGGAGCGTTATTTTATCAATCTTATGTTAGAGCAGTTGCACAGAGGGAATAGGATGGGCCATACATTCAACAAGCAGGCTTGGACAGACATGCTTACTATGTTCAATGCAAAATTTGGATCTCAGTATGACAAAGATGTCTTAAAAAGTCGTTATACAAATTTGTGGAAGCAATTCAATGATGTAAACAATCTTCTGCACCAATCTGGATTTTCTTGGGATGAGTCTCGGCAAATGGTTGTTGCTGATGATCTTGCCTGGAATTCTTACATAAAGGTTACTTTTCTTTTCTGTTCGTTCATATCATAAAAATATTTGTGTCATTCTTGGAATAACATATAAATACAGGCTCACCCAGATGCACGATCCTACAAGACCAAAGCATTGCTGAATTTTAGTGATTTGTGCTTGATATATGGGCATACAACTGCGGATGGAAGATACAGCTTATCGAGTCATGATCTGGACTTTTATGATGAAGTCCAAGGAGTAAATATGAGTATGTATCTTTTTCCTAAGATGAACCTTAATACAGGTTGAGTTTATCTTATAGGGGCAAGAAGAATCTCACTGATGTTTCCCTTTGCTTCTAACTTTATTAATGAAGCTCTTTTCGTAAGGAGATGAGGAAAGAGTTAGAGAAGAAGCTGCAAGCCTTTTTACCATGCTCTTGATTTGACTTGATCAGGAAGCTTATTTAGTACAGTACACGATTTTGAACAAGAATGGTCCCTTAAATTTTCATTTTTGTAAATGGTTTTGTTGCTATTTTTTGGCCAACCTTCCATGGTCAAATAAACAGATGTCTCAAGCCATAAGTAATAGATTTTTCAGTTCACCATGACCTATATGGAACATCTACCAAAACTAATTGCAGCTTTGAGCCATTGTGAAATTACGTCCTTAGTGTCCTAGTGACTGTCAGCTTCCCAACATCTGAAAGAGTAATTTGACTGCTTTTGTGATATTTCAATTTTTCTAACTATTAATTTATGATGCTAACTCTATGCAGTACTTTAAAGTTAGTCCTTAATAATATTCCTCATTCAATAGGTGATGGAGTGTGCACTCTTGGCCCTCAAATTAATGATCGTCCAAGGACAGAATGGAATGCAGAAATGGACCAATATTTCATTGAGCTACTGCTGGACCAAATTGGGAGAGGAAATAAGATTGACAATACATTCAGCAAACAAGCATGGACGAACATGCTTGATCTGTTTAATGCAAGGTTTGGTTCACAGCATGGCAAAAGGGTGTTAAGGCATCGGTACAAGAAATTGTGGAAGTACTATAGTGATGCAACAAATCTTTTGAGACAGGATGGGTTTTCATGGGATGAAGCACATCAAATGATCACAGCTGATGATGCTGTTTGGGATGCTTATATCAAGGTACACAGCCCTGAAAATCTTATTATTTGTTTTGTAGATTAAATTTCTTTTATAATGGACATATGTAAACTGATTGTAGGTACATCCGCCTGCACGAGCATATAGGATGAAATCATTGCCAAACTACAATGATTTGGCTCTTATATACGGGGATGTAGTTGACAGTGAAATTAGAAGTCATTTGGATCAGGACAAAGACCCTGATGGTGGCATTTCAGGAATAAAAGTGGCTGGTCAGTTACAATTATCTTTTACCAAACTTGAGATGACTTTTTGATAGTACTTGCATAATGTTGTATACTCATGGGATTAAAAACTTGGTTCACAAAGATGTCTCCTACATTCTCATGGAAGGGCTTCTAAGACTATTAATTTAAAAAATAATGGTGATCTCTTTCTTCTTCGTTTTTTTTTTCCCCCTCTGAGGTTATCAAAAATAAAAAGAGAAATCATAATCTGTATCACATTTTTTTTGAAAATTTTAATCTTGGTATTTTCATCAGGTGAAAATTAAGGTAAAACATTTTACTGTTTCCTCATCTATTATTGGATGTCACCTCACTTAAGTGGGAGTTCTTGAGTCATCAGCCTTGAAGTTTCTTAGTTCGTCTTTCATGACCGTTCACATGTGAAGTTAATGGTTAATGCAGTATGAATCTCAGTGCTGCTTTCCATTCCTTCAGACCACAAGTCCCTTTTACGAAGAAGGGTTTCTCTTAACAGGTTTTAGTGACTGTAGGTGAAGGAAAGGGCAGACAGACCCCTCTTACTAATGATCGGACGAGAACATATTGGACGCCACCAATGGACCGTTATCTGATTGACTTGTTACTAGAACAGGTTCACAGAGGAAATAAACTTGGACAGACATTCATAACTCAGTCTTGGAATGACATGATTGCATCCTTTAATGATAAATTCCTATCTCACCATGACAAAGATGTCTTGAAGAATCGGTTCAAACATTTGAGAAGGCTGTACAGTGAAATAAAGGTCCTCCTTCAGCATGGTGGATTCTTATGGGATGAATCACGAGATATGGTAACTGCTGAAGATCATATTTGGGATGCTTATATTAAGGTGAGATGCTTCCTATTTTATTAGATTGGCCATTTCTGTTGTACTTTTGCTCACATATTGTGCATGCAGGAACACCCTGATGCTCGATCATATAGAGTTAAAACAGTGCCAAGCTATCACAAACTTTGTGTCATATTTGGAGAAGAAATGTCTGATGGAAGATACAATCGTCTGGCTCAAGATTTGGACTCCAGCTTTGAAATACCTGTCTTGATGAGTGGTAAATATTGCATAACATGTGAGAATTTGATAGGATATTCTATAGCTGTTGGGCTGAAACATGATTTTGGATCATGAATTTTGTGCTATAAATTGAATTCAGTTATATTTATAATAATTGTTTTCAAAACTTTGCAAAATCACAGTTGTCTTAAGAGACGGAGGAATTTTGTAATAAGCTTTAATGTACTGCCGCAAAAGATGAAAAAGACTGAATTTGAATGCCATCCATTGGATATTCAACATTTTGATGAATATTTATATGTATTCATTGGTTTGTTAATGTGTAGATGTAGAGAAAAACGACCATCTTAATACCAGTATAGATCCTTTTGGAGCTGATTGGACACCACAAATGGACCGCTATTTTATTGACCTCATGATGAAGCAGATGAATGGAGGGAATAAGATTGGTCATACATTCACTGAGCAGTCATGGGCTCAAATGATTGAAGCATTCAATGCGAAGTTTGGAATTCAATGTGACAAATACATTTTAGAAAGTCGGTATATCTGCTTGATGAGACAGCATGATGACATCTGCAATCTTCTCAAGCATGGTGGGTTTGTGTGGGATGAAGCTCAGCAAATGGTAATGGGTGGTGATGATGCCTGGGAAGCTTATGTCAAGGTGTGTCTTCGTGTCTTGGCCATGATCCACCATTTTTGTGAGTCTCAGTCACAAGGTCCATCTGTTTTGATGTTTGTTGTTGACCCTTCTAGTTACTAAGTTTCCATGTATGATGCAGGATTATCCAGATGCCATCTCATACAAAGATAAGTTCTTAGGCAATTTCGGTGATTTATGCAAGATTTTTGGAAGTGAACTATTAAACGAAAATCTTGAAGGCCATGACCTGGGAGCAAGCACTGATCATAATGCTTTTGAAATGGAGTTGGAGGGTTTCTCCGGAGATTTGCAATATTCGGCTTTAGATGATCAAATGTCCGATCAACACAGAAAACGGGCAGCATCAATGCCGTTAGAACCCGAATATTCCAGCAAAGCACAAAAACCTAACCAGGAGAAGCAAAATGATCTGCCTGAAATGGTGGTTGTGGGGGTAGCCACAACACTTCCTAGCAAGAAAGAGAACAAGAACCATACGGCAATAGAAAATGCAATTGATGCACTTCAAGCCATACCGGACATAGACGATGAGCTATTGTTAGATGCTTGTGATCTTTTAGAAGATGAAAGAAAAGCGAAAACTTTCTTGGCATTGGATTTGACACTGCGAAAGAAGTGGTTGCTGAGAAAGCTTCGTTCATAGTTGATAGTTTAGGTTTCCCAATTTTTTGTAGGAGAGATTGATTTTGTGAATTCGTTCTTAACTGATTAAATTTAAAAACACCCGCGATTTGTTGTGATATGGTAGGAACTTTGAAAAATCATCTAAAAGTTTCATTCATCACTAAATGAAAATCGCGATGCTTGAAATCTTAAAACTGAAACAACAATACATTTGACTACAAAATGTTATAAAGGGACGGTATTGCCCTAAGCAAACTGCCTATGAGAAGAAATACATTGAACTTTGATCTGAAATTATCCACAAGAAACTTCACCACAATACCCCACCAAAATGATGTGAAGACTCTTATGAACTCGCTCCGAGGAAGCAACAAATTTAGTTTGATTTGTACTTCAATTGCAGAGTCATTTGACCCGTCTCCTTCTATCCCGGTCTCTGTCCCTGCCTCGGTCTCTGTCATGATCGTCCCTCTCTCTACTTCCACTCTTTTCACGACGTTCTCTTCCTCTTTCACTCTCAAAGTCATGAGCTCTATCTCTATCCCTATGCCTTTCCCGGTCCCTATCTAAATCGTTTTCCCTCTCCCTGTCCCTGATTGATGATTTCCGTGGAGGTGGGCTCTCACTCTGGCTCTGGCTGCGGTGTCGTTTTCTTGAATCACGGATTTCATCCCGTCTATCCCTCCTCTCTGCAGTTTCAGAGGGAAAAGCATTAGCCATGTTTGTTTGAGCAAATTCCATACTCAAAAGTGAATCTTCTAGGAACATAAGGTCTATAACATCCGCGAGAAAGAAACAATAGTGAACAGGTAGGTGAAGATGGGACATAAATAAAACCACCGAAGAATATATACGTAAATAGGAATTGATAGGGATCATAACAGTCTTTGAAGCAATTAATAGACTATTCCATTGCAAGTACGTAAGTTCATTAAAGTTCTGCGATATCGAGCTTACTCAGAAAAAGCACTTACTGTTCCCAGAAACGTCTTCATTAGGATCTGCCAAGCCGTACTCGGACTCTAGTCGCTTGCGATGGATTGCAACTTTCTTCTCGATTTCCTCAGAACTTTTGATACCCCGTTCCTCAAGAGATTCACGATATTCTATTAAGGAAACTTCAAGACGTCTCAACTTTTGTCTGCAGAGGCATAACCACAGTCAAGAGTTACATATAAAATTGGTTTGCACAGAATAGCAGAAAACAGATTTTGAACAGGCTCATTGGACTTTAGATGCTTAATGAAACCATTACAAATAGCATAACACACAAAAACAATGTCTTTCTCCAATAGAAGGAAAAAGGGACAGTGGAAAAACCAACAGTCATAATCAAGACAAAAGAACTTGAGACTCAGTATGTAGCATCAACTATTCTATTTCTCTATTAACAAGAATGCAAAAGAGAGGAGGCTGTGATCTGACCTTTGTTCTTCGTTCATTCCACTGTCGGGTTGCACTGGAATGCTTGCATCAATTGTGAAGTCAACATCATCTGCCTTGCTAGGTCCGTCACCAGCATTCTCACTTCCAGAAGAAGAGTAGCTCAATCCCAGGCCCCTGGAACTTCTCTTTTGTTCATCATCACTCTCATCATCCTCCAGAGCCCATTTAGAGGCGGGCAAAACAGGGTCATTTTTCTCTTTTTTTGTGAAGGCTTTTATTTCAGGCTGTGGAATGGTTAACGTTGTACCCAAAGGCACAGACCCCACGGCTTGTAACTGCTTCTCATCCTCCTCATAACCATTCCACCCTGACAATCCCGTCGACTCTGCTTCGATATTTGTTTCTTTCCAGCCACTTGAATATCTTCCAGAACTAGATTGGCTATGAGCCGATTTCAAGTCATCATCTAGTTCGTAGCCCCTCTGCTTTTCTGCATCTTCCAGGCTTAGCAATCGTGCAACCATCAATTCTCTACCACCAACAAGAGACAATCCATTATGTCTACAACGTCTCTCAAGCTCGGAAAGGGGAAGGTTCATTAGCTCCTTAATAGCAGCCCCTTTACCCATTGCCAGTGCAGTATCTTGGTTTGCCTTGCTCAAATCACAAGTATCTTCAGAGTTATTCTTCTTGTCTATCTCTGGTGCATCTCCACATATAGAATGAAAAGGTGTCACCCCAGAGTTTCCAGATCGAAGGAAAGTAGCCCGTAATCCATTCACATATGCATCTGAAAACAGAAACCAGTCTGACCATACTTGCAACACTTTCAAAACTCGCTCCTGCCAAAACTCAGATGTAGAAAATAGTAAAAAGAAGGAAGGATAGAAAGGAAACAGAAAAAAAAAAGTAATGAAAAAAAGCAGAACAGAAGAAAATAGGGAGTCAAAATGAAGACTACCATTTACAGCTAGTCAAAACGAAGACTACCATTTACAGCTTACCTTTAGGGCCTCGGCAGTGATCCTTCCAGTTATACTGCGATACAAGTCATTGAAGCTTTCCATTATGTCAGGTAATGTCGCTTCAAATTTCGTGCGGTATGCAGATGCATTTTTTACAGGAGCACTGCTATTATGGAGAACATCAGAAACAAGCATGAGCCTCGCAACTTTTGTTGGAATAGGGGTCTCCTTAAGAGTCAGAGATTCTGTCAGAACTTCAACTATCTGCAATACCAAGAAACATTATAAGCATTCAAGCGAAAACTTCCGAAGTTCACAGTGAGAAACTCTGGAGATCAACTGCAGGACTAGCCTATTTCACCCTCCATTTGTTCAAACTTCTCTCTATTTCAATAATGGAAAGATATATGCTATGTTTTCAAAGATCTGCAATACCAAGAAACATTATAAGCATTCAAGCGAAAACTTCCGAAGTTCACAGTGAGAAACTCTGGAGATCAACTGCAGGACTAGCCTATTTCACCCTCCATTTGTTCAAACTTCTCTCTATTTCAATAATGGAAAGATATATGCTATGTTTTCAAAGTTCAATAATATCTCCAAAGGCAAAAGTCCATGAGTCAAGTGCAATCAAAAGTCCAAAAATAAAGCATGAAAAAATTAGCTTGGTGGGCCAAGCACCAAATTTTGTGTATTTAATTGGAAAAATAGACTACCTCTCCAGCGGCATCAGCATTATCCAGTGCAAAACCCATGGCTTCCTTTATCTGACTTCTTTCCAGGGTTAAAGCACGTAGCATGTCCTCAAATTCATCCCTCTGTGAATCAGTTAGAGTCCGTTCCGGTTCTGCGCGCTGCCAAGTGAAGAGAAACAATGAATTGTTAAACAAACAAGAAACTATAATCAATAATCACACAATGTAAAAACAAATTAATTAATTAATATAGCCAGAAATAATGGTGCAAGTACCCTGCTTCTTCCTGCAGCATAGGTGGTACCAGACTCCTTTTCATGCTCTGGGCTTTTTGATGTTGGCAGGGCTGGTGGTATCCATCTATAAAAGCATAAGGAGTATCTCATGGTTAATGCATCCTAGTAAATTGATAAATTTAGAAGCCTTATAGCAAACTAACACAGAATCATTGAAAATGAATTACTGGACTTCCATTACCTTCCACTGCCAGTTATCATAATAAAAGGTTCTGTTCGCCACCTTTGAAGAGTATCACCCTGCATTCTCACAACATTTTAAAAGCCAGAAAAGCAGCCAAGACAATCAGTGATTGGAAAATATTAAGTATTTTTTATAATAGCCAAAGACCTGACAACTTTGAGAACAAGTCACTTGGGCACATAACAGGATATACCTGAGCAAAAGAGTATAGCCTCCAAACATAGTAAGTATGCTCCTTTGAACCAAGCTCAAACAAGAAGTTGAAAAGAGGATTCCCACGACCCCTCTCCATAATAGCTTGTTCAAAAGCACATCCTCCATCCAGAACATATAGAGCCAATGTATCGATTACATGCCGCAAATGACGATCCTCAGGCGGGATGACCATTATATCAGGTACATTTGGGGTAAGAACCTAAGCACCCAAATCAAGTCATCAACAGGATGTACAAAGAAAAACAAAATTACATTAGCCAAGATGCTGCAAGAAGTATCTATAAAACATTGTATAAAAATTAAGCTGTTTTAGTTTTGCAAGCAAATTTTAAGTCATAGTATTAAGGTGCTCATAAAACCAACAAGAAACTTAACACTTAGAATTTCACATTACCAATCATACAGCATACTGCTGTTAAACACTGTTGACACAGAGAAGTCAACCTACCAATTCAGAATTCTGACTTGGCACAGTAGTGACTGGCGGACCAGATGGACCAGACAAGATTACCGTAGCACCCTGTCATCAGAGAATGGAACACGCTTCAGAAAAAACTCCATGGTTGATTGAAACAAGTAGCTTCCATAAATAGTTCAATCACACATAAGATGTTCAATGAAGCAATGTTGACCGAAACACTAATGTTTGAAAATTAGTCTCAAAGCATCAAATTCAATGAGGAAAATGACTGCACAAACTTAGGAAAATGAACTTCAAGTTTTTAAATTAAAGCATAACAGACCTCCTTACTCCTAATGGCCATCTGTCCTGGCGGAGGAGCAGGTAGTGCTTGTGATGGGAGAGCAACAGATTTACCCCACCCGATCTTCAACTCATATTCATAAACAACAACTCCTGTGACATAGAACAAATCTGTTCAATCTCTTTCTTCCTTTAATTAACAGATCTCCCAGAAAATTAAAATTAACCATTCATTTGAAAAACAATATTAATTTTTCTTTCCCCTGTAACTTGATCATTCAAAGAATGGCAGAACCAAATGCAGCAAACTACTTAAACTTCTTGTCTTTTCATACAGCATGAGTACATGGTAACTAATGACTTCCTAATAAAGAGAATATGAATGCATGTCAAATAAACAAATACGACACAATCTTTCAAATATATTGTTAAATAAAAATCTCAAAAGAACCAAACCTTGCATTTCATCTTTTGCAGCCTGTCCATCAGCTCTATTCATAAAAGCTACAAAACCACAATTTCTTTGCCGCCTTCGCTCTTCTTCTGTTCTAGGCCACATTATTTTCACACTAGCAATAGGCCCAAATCTTCCAAAAGTCCGCAGGAGAAAATTCTCATCAACCTAGATAATCAGGACAGAGACAAGGGAAAGTTAGCTCTCCAGGTTGTAAAAAGCAGTATAGAATTGGAACATTAAAACCAAGAATTTGGGGGCAAGGGGCACAAACCTGTGGGGAGAGGTTTCCAACATACAGATTTGTAGTCTGCGGATCACCATCATCAAAAGATCCAGGAAGCTTTCCACTTGGATCAAAGTCGTCAGGCAGTTCATCAAATCGACTAGACGGCTGAAAAATATTTAACCACAAAAAAACAGGTCCATCCATATTTGAGACATATATCACATGCCAAGCATAAAAAAAGAAAGAGAAATCTCGTAAAGATGTGTGTTATGTAATGGTGTGGTAAAGATTGTGTTATTGCAGTAACAAATAGTTCTAAGGAAAAAAAAAACTAGATCAATATGCAATATCAAGCTCAAAGAGTGTATGCATAAATAAGTCTTTACATCAGCATATCATTACAATAACATTAAGGATAGTACTGTTCCTACTGCCATCCATGATGATTATTTACACCCACATGCACACAAGATATACATTGTGGGATGGCAGCAGAAAGAGAGAGAGAAAGGTGATGCAACAAATTTTAGTGAAAGACCTTTGCAACAAAAAAACCAAATCCCAAACTATTTTCTAAAGATGAGAATGCAGCTACAAACAACAAACACTTACAGCAGAACTTTCAGCATGACGCCCATCACGCCAGTGTTCACGCTCTTGGTTTCGCCTCTCCCTCATCTCTTGTTCATGCTTCAACTCCTCCATAAAATTATCTATGTTCCTAGACTTCCCTCTCTCCTTTTCCCTCGGTCTCTCCTCCTCCTTCTACAATGTGCATGAAAAAGTTTTAGAACTAAATACACATATTACTTAAGAACAATATGAATTAGTGCCATCAGCATACTAACCTTCCTTTCAGAGTCTTTTCCCTTGGCTGCCAAAGGAGGAGGTATGAAAGATGGAACATACCTGCAGAAATCATATTTCGATAAACTTCCATGTTTTCACAACACTCCTAGTGTGTTTTAACGTTCAAGAAATATTCCAACAATGCCTCACTATATCTTTGTTTAGTATATCCTCTATGATAATTTACTACATAAAAATTGTCGTGAGTATAAGCAAATATGTTCAAATCTGTCTTTGTCAAGAGAACTAGTAGATGTGCAAACTTGCAGATAAACTGTGCGTCAAATATTTATGAAATCAAAGCATTTTTCACATAATTGCCTTTGCTTAAACAGCAGCAAATGTGCTTGGCATCATAAATGTCAATAACATATAATTCCTTTTTTGAAATTTGACCATGAAAAACATCTCTAAATGCATTGAAAATAATTTGCTTGCTACTGAATAAATCTTTTTTTATATCTCATCAGTGTTCTCTTTGCAATCACAATGGAGGGCTTGCGGAAAAAAAAAAGGAAGAAAGCGTAGACCGCAAGTTCCAGAACCTCCAACTTTAATGCTAATGAAAATGACACATACACACGTGCAATGATAAAAGATCATGAAAAGAAGACATAAAAGGGACAGAAAGGGGCAACTTCTAAAGTGACAAGACCAAGAATCCTCTGCTCCAGAAGAATAATAATTTAATTTATCAAATTTATCATCATTAAAATTGGGTTCCAGGGAACCTAATTCCTTCAAGTAAAATGAATGTCAAACAATAAACTTCTCACCAAGTTTCTTACTCTCAGAACCTAAGCAAGAGAAGGCTACATCCGAAGATATCACCATGTAATTTTCTTATTAATGATGCCTCATCAAAAGAGCATTATCACTGCAGCACGGTTAATTAAAAGCATTCATTTACCTACTTCCCTTCTTTGGAACAGACACCCCATCTTTGGACTTTTCACCTGCCATCCGCGAATGAATAAAAAAGGCCCATATTTTTATTAATGTGTCCCCATAATAATAGAAAAACTATTTTATTAATCCATAGTGTGAAACGAACAAGTATATACATCGGTACTTAAATGAAAAAAAATCTGAAACTAAGAGTAATAATGAAATCAAAACACAAAAATCCTCAGCAAAACTAACCTTCAGACTCCTTCAATTTGTCATTGGGATCAATTGTTCCTCCTCTAACAAAAGCCTTCGACCCAGGCCCACTATCCCCTTGAAATGACTCCACAAACTCTGCATACAACCGAGCTGTTTCATCCTCCGCTCTCTGGAAAAACATATGAACCATAGTTAGGTTATCTTTGGGATTGTGGTGTTCTCAGCTGCCATTAGATGAAATTACTAACTGTCAAGTATGAGTGGGTTGGTGAATGGTAAACTTTAGCTGCCAAGACATTCAAAAGTAATTGGCAGTACATCTAATTTCTTAATCAATGAAAACCTATAAGCTTATCAACTTTCTTTACACACATTGTAATGAGCTGGCTAATCCAAATACCTTACTAGCATTAGAGGCATTATTGTTAAACTTGAGAGCGAGCGTAAACAAAATACCTTTTTCTTTGCCTCTTCCTCCTCCCTGTGCTTCTGAAAGGGAGTTTTCTTCCTTGTAATGGAGAAAGAACTCATTTTTTTCCGTCTTCTCAACTTCCTGAAATCAATTCTGCCAGAAATTACATTAAAATTCAAAACATACAGAAACTCCTGAGAGAAAAAAAAAAAAAAGGCAAAAGCTTTGATTAACTTAATTCTATAGCCAACCTAATCGATCAATTTCTTATACCCAATAACCCAAAAAATTCAACCAAAAATAAAATGAAAGACAGAATATGAATCTAGGGTTTCAAAAGGAAACGATACAAGAAGGCAAAAAACTAAATCTTTTTTATGATTTTAATATGTCAGCTTTTACTTTCACAAAAAAAGAATTCAGAGGGATTTAACAATGAAATTATGTCGCTTAGAGCTCAACTAAGAAAACACATAGGTTTTATAATATTTTGCAATCTGTTAACACTTATTCACGAGCGTATTATATTTTGGGGAGGAAATCAAGTTCGCATTAAATAATAATTCTAATTTTAATTTCAATAATAAGTTGAAGAAAACAAACCGAAAGTCCGAAACAAGCGATTGGAATCACTGAAGCTTATGGTTAGGGTTTGTGGGTTTTGAGATTTTGAAACGACAGTGCTGTTGAGTCGAAAAGAACCATGTGACAGAGAATGAAGAGTGAATTTTTTTCAGGAGGAAGGTTATTTTTTTTAATTATTTTTAAATAAAATGAATACAAAGTGGCTAATTTAATTCGATCGGGAGGGTGTCATAGAGTGTGTGAGTCGTGACCGGTGACCGAAGGCATGTGAATGAGAAAATCAATTGGGCCACGTGACGCAATTCCAATGTCCAGGAATTCCGCACTTTCAAACTGTGGTGAGGCACAAACGAGCCCGACCCATACGTGCCATTACAATGACATTTTGCCCAACGCAACCCCACTCACTACAGTCCACAAACGTTTAATTTCGTGCTTTTTAGTCTTTTGTTGGGGGGGTGGGGGTGGGTTTGTTTATCACGGCGAAGCAATCATTCAGCACATGTCACAGGCAATTGCATGAGAATGATGAAATGTAAAATAAACTAAACTAAGGACAGATAAAATAGATATGTATTCACAGAAATATCTTGTAACAATCGAGCAACCAGGTTACACATCATATATATAGTTCAATATCAAATGTCAAACTTTTTATATTTGCGCGCGCTCTGGCTATGGCGCATCAGCTTACATTGGAGGAATAACTACCGATAAAACTGTTCTTTAATAAATCTCCCTCCTGTGACACAGGAATGATTGCCACATTTCACAATCTTCTGCCCAAGGGCAAAACCAAAATAAGACTGATTCTACAATTTGTTTACATCTTCCGACTACCATGTTCAGGGCCACAGAGAATTTAGGAAACGACAAAACACTAGCGTAGCTGAATATAATAAGTGTTTATTCAATGCGCCAACTTCTTAAGATGTTGAAATGTCCTTTGCTTGATCCACTGTCTGTCATATGGCAAATAAGCCTGCATTGAGTGATCGTATCTGCAAGTCAGAAACAAGTGGCAAAAATATCAGCTACCACATGAGGCAATCATCACGATTCCCAGACACACCCTTTGTGGAGTATTCCCTAAGCTATATGAATTTCTTTATAAGTTATATCTGCTGTTGTAGTTTTGGCATAATTGTCACACTGGGATGAATTTCTTTATAACATTAACACCACCACCACCCCCTCCGGGGGCGGGGGGGTCTTTTTTCCTCTAGCAGAAGACTTCCTATGAAAAACAGTAAGGAAAAAGCCATAGACCAATCTGCATATTAAGTACTGGTACACTGGTACTATGATCACAGCTACTATAATAGATGGTCAATCGTGAACACAGATTTCTTAAATTTGTTCAGTTGATAATACTTCGGTGCCTCTAGACAGTGAGAGAGAGACATACACTAATGCACTCATGTCTGCAAGACCATCAATGAAGTTGTAGAGATCTGCAACGTCATAAGTGATGTCTCTGATTGCTGGATTTAACTCCTTAAGCTTCCTTTCATAAAGTCCACATATACCTGCATAAAGCCCGAAGAATTAAAGCTAAAAAGCTTGAATGAGAGATTGATACTTAATCTTGCATTTATTCAGGAAATATCAAATCTTCTTGAAGCAAGTTCTTCTGTCAGAAAGTAACAGCTTAATAGTTGTCAAAGGGACTGCAAATTTGGTTAACAAAGGGAAGAAATGTCGGTGCACATCAACTCTCAGGGGACTAGCACTATTAATTCTCATTGGGGCTTGGTCATGTGACTTTATCTGTATTTCATGATTATAGTTCTTAGATTGATAGCAGGTGCAACTTTCACGACTACACAAACAAGAAACTGATCTGCGGCATGCTTGGTAACTCGTATTAAGAGGGTCTTTACCGCAAGCATGGTTCGGTAAAGACCAATAAAGTGCAATCCAGTAAAGTCCAATAGAGTGCGGCATACCAAACATGTCCTGATAAAGCCACAGAAGCACAAACTAAACTATTTGTAGAAAGATATTGATAATAGATAACATACCATCCATAGCTTGGCTTATTGAACCATAATCCATGAAGGTTCTTGTTGCTCTGTTTGGAGAAGTCTGCATCAGAATAATGGTGTGCCTATTAGCCTACAGACGAATATAAAGTCAAAGGTTAGAACACAAACAAGATTTAGGCACAATATTACTACAATCTCAAAAACATCACAAAGAGTTGAATAAAATAATAAGAGTATTTCACAGATTTTCTGATAAAAAATAGGGAGAAGCCGCAAAAGCATCTGCAAGGTAGCTAATGAACTTCCCAGGGTTCCCCTTTTCCCAGTGGCATATGGTTATTAATTGTAGGAAAAGTAACCAAACGCTAGAGTGATGCTCAATCACAGTATCTAGCACAAAGTTGCATCCTTTCAGAGACTTGCCCCCCCCCCCCAAACAAAAAAAAAAAAGAGTTGCTTATAACAAAATCAACAGACTATCGGTGCAACATCAACCACACGCTTCAATCGTAATTGGTAACCCCAATCTATTTGTCAAGTTTCAATGTCAACCAAAACCAATAACGACTTTAACAATTTCATTCCTCCAGTTGTTCAAGTACAAATGAAGCTATAACTTGTACCACAAATCAGTTCAATTCAAGACAAAACGGTGAGTCATTTCCCCACCAAAAAGAAAAAGTCAACTCCAGTCAAAACACAGTACCTCAAGAACAGCTCAGACAAACGCCAATATCACCTCATAGAATTTCTTTTTTTTTTTTGGTGCAATTAAATGATGTGATCCTAGCAAAGCTAAAAAACCTAGAACCCTAACTTCGAAGTTCGAAAGAAGGAAGAGAAACAAAACCCTCGCTTATGAGAGATACTAGAAATTAAGAACCTGTAAAGTTGTAATATTGTAGTTCATGCTAATTAAACGAAAGAGAAGACGATTAATTACCATTGAAGATAGCGATGATAGCGTCAAGAGCAAGGGCGAGCGCGAATTTTTTTTTTTGGCTTTGGACGCTGGTAAAGAACAAAAATAAAGGCGACGCAACAAATAAGGAACAAAGGTTAAAAGCGTCCGAACATGAAACTTCCCAACAGCACCTTGGAATTTTGCCACGTCATTAAACAAAAAAGAGCGCTCAAGAGTCAAGTCAATGAAGAAAACATTGGAATAGCCCTAAATTTTATGTAACACGCAAACAGATCCCGCAATTCATTCTTTTTTTTTTTTCTTTTGAAATTTACGCTCATTCGCGAATTGGGCAATGGAACAAGGAATCTGCCTTGGGGCCACTTTGAAAATATCGTAATTTTTAAAATAATTATTATTAAGTGTGCTGTAAAATTAATTAATTATATAAAAAATTAATTAAATATTTAATAAATTTTATTTTTAGAAGTATTATTAATTTTGAAAGTAATTATGGACGTTTAGTAAATTTTACTGTTAAACTGTTAAAAAAAAATAAATAACTAAAATATACATAATATAAGATAAAATTTATTTATACATATAAAACATATACATATAATATTTTTAAATGTGTATTATAATAATTTTTATTAAAAATAAAATTTATAATCTATTGATTTTACTTTTTTATTTTTTTATCTTAAAATAATTGATAATTAAATTAATAATATAGTGAGACAAATTTAATAATATTCGACCAAAAAATTAATATTAATAAATTTATATTGATGAATTATAATAAAAATTTATTAAAATATTTATTTTTTTCTAATTTGAATAAGGGTAATTTTGAGTTTACCTGATAATTTTAAGGATATTTATGGAAATTGATTATTAAAATCGAATAAAACTTGATTTTGAATTTTTTTACCAAAATCGAGATTTTCAAAATTACTTTTAAGCCTCCTAAAAGTAATTATAAACGGGTCCTTATTCAACAATCAGGTTACGTTTAGCACGATGGGTAGACTAAATTAATTATTAAAATTAAATTAAATTATATAATACTGTTTTATGTTTGACAAAATCAAATGATTTTAAATTTTTTGAATGAAATTAAACAGCATTTAATTTAAAAAAATAAAATTAGAACATTTTAGAAAATTTTTAAAATAAAGTTCGAGACAAAAAAAATTGAATATTAAAACTTTATTAGGTGCTCATAATTATAAATAACAAATATAAATGATAGTAGCTGTAAAAGTAATTATAAATATTTTACGGTCCTCCCCATTCAACAATCAACAATCCCGTTACGTTAACTAATATTTTTTTGTTTTTGATTTTGGGTAAAATAAAAATAAATTAATTATTAAAATTAAATTAAATTATATAATACTGTTTTATGTTTGACATAATATCAAATTAGATTATATTAAATTATATTTGAATGAAATTAAACAGCATTTAATTTAACATTTAAATTTAAATATGAACTGATCATGAACATTAAATTATAAAATAAGTTTTAAAATAAAGTTCGGAGACAATTGATAAAAAATTGAATATATAGAAAACTAGTTATTAGGTGCTCATAATTATAAATAACAAATATAAATGATAGTAGATGAGACTAAATTAAATTTAATTAAAGACTATTTAAATATATAATTTAATTTTTTATTACATATTTTAAATATATTTTATTTTATCAAAAAGTTAGCAAATAATATATATAAAAGCAACTAATTACTAGAATTAAAAAATTTCATGATTAATTTTAATATAGTGATTATTAAATTAAATTAATTATTACATTAGATGTATAAGTAATGGCTAATTAAATAAACAATTGTTTTTAAAATTAATTCTAACTAAACCCATGTATAAATTGAGATTGTTAATTGTATGATTTTAGGACTAAATTCAAATTTTATCCCCCATTCTAATCCAAAGAGAAACCTGCCAACATAGAATAAATAATTAATTCCAAACTTAATTCAACCCTACACTTAATCCTACCTCCCACCCATAGCCTAAGGGGTTGGCCATCCTTTTTTTCTTTTAAAAATGAATGTTTCAATAAAATTTTACTAATAATTCATGCAAAAACTTTGTTTTTTAGTAAATTGCATCTAACAAGTATTTAATAATAGAAAAACTTAATTTTTTTTGGGGTAGTTGATACGCCAAAAGGATGGACGACTTTTTTCTGAAATTCCGTTTGATTTTTTTTTCTTTTTCCTGTTTTTCAGAAGGGACAAAAGCTTAGCTACAGGGAAGAAGTACATAATAATATGTTTCTGATTCTGTCCACTGATCATTTGGGAGATTTAACATAGATTGCTTATTCTAAAATCTAAATCAATATTTCCTCTATACCTTAAGCTAGTCTTCATTTGTCTCATTGATGGAGAGAAGCCGCATGCCTTCGTCGTCTGTGATTGTATCTGAGTTTTTTCTTAAAAGATCCATCGGTATCAATTCATTGGAATGATTACCCTTTGGCACAAGAAAAATCAGCCCCAATGTAGCAAATCTCAGAACATTTCTTACCAGAATAACCAACCATAAGTTTCTATAATCAGTCCTTGTGACATGCAACAAATGCAGAACTATTCCTCCACTCCATTTGGAGACAAGCAAACCAAGGATATCGATACACATTAAAAGTGCAAAGAATGTGCCTTCAATGCCTCTAGGGCAAAGCCTTGTGCTTAATAGAATCATGGGAATCCATCTGAGTCTGCTTACTATATGAGACACACATTGTTCTGTAATAACAAAGAAAGAATCTGGAACACCCAAGGCTAAGTTCCATCGAAGGATGAAAATGAGATCAAGCATTCCAGATATGCCATATAGAAGCTGGGCGAAAAAGAGTAGGTTTCTGTATGGGTAGTCTTTCAGAGTCTTGTGATAGATTAGAACCCCTATGATGGAAGCCACTGCACCGAGAGCGTAGATTACACCAACAAACTCCTGTGGTGAGGAAAGCATTGGATAAGCCACAGAGCACTATTACATTACTCTAATTGATTCCTGAATGCAGAGAAAGTAAGAAACCTGAGAGAATGCAGGACCAGCTTTAGGATCTGTAGACCAATAAAATTGGCCTTCATGAGTACTTATGCTGACTGCGAAAGACAGAAACATGTACAGTGATGGCTTCCACACTTGAGGCAACTTAATGGATTTGTACATGCCCTTCATTGTAAATATCACACTTTCTATTGCCTGCAGATAGTAAATATTGATTCTACATATAAGAAAACAGGGGGAAGAAATAAATGGAAAAATGCTTCTAACCGACATAGCCGCATAGAATATTATCAAGACCTGACTACAGCAGAATAGTTAAAATTGAGAACCGTCAACATTCTGGCCAACTGTTAGCTGACTATTAAACTAAATTTATATACTAGCTGATCTAAGGAAAGCAGTGGAATAACAATAAAGGAAAAAAACTTGATAGAGTTATTAATTGACCAGCTTTAGTCAATTGGTCTGTTGAATTAGCTTCTTGTTCGGCTACTATCCCTGAAAGGTGGTAGCTCGTAAAGATTATTATTTAACATGAATCGAGGAATCTTGAACGACAATGAATGGCCAGATATAAGTCCTGAACCAGTTTAAGATTATTATTGAGGAGAATAATCACAAAGATAAAGTTGTTATTGATGTCTGAACCTGAGAGGTGTGAGTTAAAGCACTTAATGATGGCTCCTTAATAGGTATTAGCTGGTTTGGTAAGACACGGATATAAGGATATCACTTTTATCTAATTTGAAATGAAACTATTAACATTACATGGAACATAGCAGTGGATGGAAAATTTCTAACCTTCTTCTTCTCAAAATGATGACTGGTAGCTCTTGTTTCATAAATGACAAAGCCTAATACTATCAACAAAGTTGGTGGGATTGCCAAAATACCCAATGCTCCCTATAACAAGCAGATAAAAAATTGTAACTTCCGCTGCTCTTCACATTGCAAAACCTACAATTGTTGTTAAATTTAAACAGCTAACCTGATGTCCGAGATGATGAACAAAAAAGCCACTGGAAGAGTACCCAATTAAAGAACCAGCACCTGAGCAAAAAGCGCAAAGACTCTGCATATCCGGCGCCAAAGCCCGGGTCTCGATACTATTTCTCGCAATACAAGCATCGATCACTACATCCGCTATTGCCATCCCACCAGTTATTCCAATCAAACAAGTCAATGCCAATGCAATAGGCAACTTGCCCAGAAGAGCAACAATCAACGCCGAGACAAGCCCAAGAACACCAGCAATCACAAAATAAGGCCTTCTATGATACCCTTTGATCGGAAAAGCATCTGTGAAGATACCCCAAACGGGTTTCATCACCCATGGCAAGTAATACAAGCCAATGTATATTTGTACACTTGAAGGCTGAACCTTTTGGACATCTTTCCAGTAGTAGTCAGTGACCACTTTGAAGAAAGAGCCTGAGAAGCCTTGGCATAGCCCATAAACAAGTACTATCCCAAAGATGAAAGTTGAGTGTAATTGGGATGATAGCATTTGTAGCCATTGAACTGGTTCAAGAAAGAGTGATAAAAACGTGGTTCTCTTGCAGGGTGCTGGTCCAACTTCTTGTTTTTCTGAAGAATTCATGATTGAAATTTGAAGATTAGCGGAACATTGTTTCGGGCAATGCTGACGAAAGTAGGTGTTGAATTAAGGACTTTGAATGAAGTGTTGGTGAACTACTGAACTCAAAAGCTAGGGTTACTGACGTGAGGAAAGGGGAAGTGATGCAGGTGGGCAAGAAAAATAATTTTATATTAATAAATTAGCTTTCATAGTTTCATTTAATTTAACGTGTGCACCCCGAGTTTTGAAGAAACCACATCAAAGTACATAGTTTGTAAATTCCTTTCAAACATATCCCTGCTGTGGTACTGTTCTGAGAGTTATTGAGGATTTAAGAAAATCATCTGCATTTCTGTATACTGATCATTTGGAAATAAAAGAAAGAGTATATACTAAAGTTAACAAGAGGATGAAAGAATGATAAATCTTTTATATTTGAATATAATAACAGTATGATGTTCAGCATGCTAAGCAACTTCTTGATTTTTCTCATTGATGGTGACAAGCTGCAAGCCTTCGTCGTCTGTGCTTGTATCTGAGTTTTTTCTTAAAAGATCCACCGGGATCAATTCATCTGCTTGATCAGCCTTAGGTACAAGAAAAATCAATCCTAATGTTGCAAGTCTAAGAATGTTTCTTATCAAAATAACCAACCATAAGTTTGTAAAATCAGTCCTCGTGACATGCAACAAATGAAGAACAATCCCTCCACCCCACTTGGAGGTAAGAGAACCAATGCTATCGATGCACATCAAGAGTGCGAAGAATGTGCCTTCGATGCCTATAGGGCAGAGCCTTGTACTTAGCACAATCATAGGAATCCATCTGATTTTGCTTATGATGTGGGAGACGCATTGTTCCATGACAACAAAGAAAGCATCGGGAATACCAAGGGCTAGGTTCCACCGAAGGATGAAAATGAGATCAAGCATTCCGGATATGCCATAGAGGAGCTGTGCGAAAAAGAGTAGGTTTCTCAATGGATAGTCTTTTAGAGTCTTATGATAGATTAGAACCCCTATCATGGAAGCCACTGCACTGAGTGCGTATATCAAGCCAACAAACTCCTGTGGTGAAGGAAACATTTGATAAGCCACGGAGTAATGTGAGGGTATTCTAATTGATTCCCAACAGCTAGTTAATCAAACTGTATTAACATCGGCATGAAAACTATATATAGGTTGAAAGATAGTATGAAACCTGAGAGAATGCAGGACCGGCATTAGGATCTGTGTACCAATAAAACTGCCCCTCATGAGTACTAATACTAACTGCCAAAGATAGATACATGTATAGTGATGGCTTCCACACTTGTGGGCACTTCATTGACTTGTACATGCCCTTTGTTGTAAATTCTACATTTTCCATTACCTGCTGATAGTAAATATTGTTATGCCAAACAGAAAATTGGAAGAAAAAATAAACGTATAAATATATGTCAAGGCTAATGTACCACAAAATTGTCAAAATTTAGAACTATCAACTTGCAAACTGGCAGCTTGTGAGCTAACACACCAAAATATACGTTCTAGCTGATTTAAGGGAAGCAATACGATAGCAAAAAAATTCAATTTGATTTTTGTATGTTTGTGGTCATGAAAAAGAGATAAAGTTTGCAGAGTTATTAACTAGACCGGCTTCATCCAATTAGTCAGTTTAGTTAGCTTTCTTAACTGTCTAACTGCTATCTATGACAGATGGTAACTCACAAGCATTATTTCTTAATATGAATTGTGGAATCTTCAAGGATAGAAAATGACCAAAGTCAGTCTTGGAATAGTTTGAGACGTGTGAAAGAGGGAATCATACAGATTAGTTGACGCTGATGGCAGCACCTCAGACCGATTTGAAAAGCCATCATATCATTTTACCATTAAGTTTGAAGTTGTAAATGTATGTATACAGATGTTATGGCATGCAGATGCAGAGCACTGTTTAAGATTGCTTGAAACAAAAATGTAAAGTAATCTAATGGAAAATGGAAAATTCTAACCTTCTTCGTCTCAGAACGGATATTAGCAGATCTTGTTTCGTAAATTACGAAACCTAACACTATCAGCGAAACAGGCGGGATTGCCAAGACACCCAATGCTCCCTATGATTAAAAAGATTGAAGAGCAGGAACTGTTACTCTTGCTTTTCTTCATCACATTGCAAATTAAATAGGCATTCTTTAATATCCAAATAAAATACAAAAGAAAAACAACTGACCTGAGGTCCCAGATGATTAACAGAAAAACCACTCACAGCGTACCCAATCAAAGAACCGGCAGCGGAGCAAAACCCACAAAGACTCTGCATATCCGGTGCCAATGCCCGTATCTCAATACTATTTCTTGCAATACAAGCATCAATTACCACATCTGCAATTGCAATCCCAGCTGAGATTCCAACTGAACAAGCCAATGCAATTGCAATAGGCAATTTTCCAAGAAGCGAAACCATCAATGCAGAGACACAACCAACAACACCAGCAATCACGAAATAAGGCCTTCTGTGATACCCTTTGATCGGAAAAGCATCAGTGAAAAGACCCCAAATAGGTTTCATTACCCACGGTAAGTAACATAAACCTAAATAGATTTGCACCACTGATGGCTGGACTTTTTGGACATCTTTCCAGTAGTAATCAGTTACCACTTTGGAGAAAGATCCTGAGAAGCCTTGGCTGAGGCCATAAACAAGTACTATGCCAAAGATGAAGGTTGAGTTTAGCCGGGAAGATAGCATTTGTAGCCATTGAAAAGGTTCAAGAAAGACTGATAAAAGCTTCCTTCTTTTGGTGGTTACTTGCAGGTCATGGTCATTTTGTTTTAAAGATGATATGCTGGGAGGTTTCTCAAAGATGAGTTCTTGATTTTCAAGAGACTCCATGCTTGATCTTGAAACTCTTGAAGCTTATGATAACATGGTTATGGTAATGGTGGTAGTAGGAATGAAAGACCCGAGTCATGAATTCGAGATCTTGAAGTGGGATCCCTTTGCCTTTGCCTCTCCAAAGAGTTGACTTCATTGCAAGACCAGTTGTTGTTAATTAATTCTTATTTTCTTGTAAGATGTACAATGACTCAAATAGTGAGGCAATGGATGATGAATTCGTCCCATCTGGCCCATGTGCTCAAAATTTTGACTATTTTTCTCTGAAGACCAGAGGATCATCTTCCTATCAAAGATGAAAATGTCAGGTCTATAATCAAATCTTTATCTTGCTTCAATAACATGTGCCATTCGCTTGTGTTCAGTATGCTAGTTTTGATTTTAGCTTGATTTTATTTAAAGGCGGTCCATTAAGAAAGAGCATTATTTAAGAAACAGAAACCAAGAAAACGTTTATGGATTCGCCTGACAAATTGGAACAAACGTGATACAACTTTTTACTTTTTTTAGTATCATGTTCGGTTTCCTAGAGATCGCCTTTGCTTTACAAATTGCAATATTAGATAAAGAATCTTAACGCATGGTCAATGGTTTGATGATGAAGCAAATTGTGTTTCAAAAACTAAAATAGGACAAAAAGAATCCACACGCCTGCATCAATCCTTATGCAAGAAAATTTGGCCTTTTCGGGTGAGCGCCTGAAGTGATAGCCTCAGACTTTATTTGATACATAATTAAACTAGTTATAATGTTATATTGTGTTTAGTATAATATAACATTAAATTATAAATAATTTTATATTGTGTTTGATATGTCATCGGGTTAGATAATCACTATTTAGTTTTAATTTTCTTTTTCCATGCCCTATGTTAAGATAAATATTTTATTACTTTTATGCCAAAGGTATCCTCGGGATAAATTTTTTCACTATTCACTATACTAATTGGTGAGCCCATGAGTATTTATCTTAATCCCAATTTTACCATCAAATGCAGTGTTAATTTGATTTTTATATTAAAGAAACTCAACCCTGACATATTTAATTGTCACCAAAACTTATTAATTGGCTGTTGGCCAGGAGTACTCATCATTTGGACTAAGCCAAATGACCTTTACTTAACCATCTTAGACCTTCTTCTGAAAAAAAATAAATAAAAAATAAATAAAAAGAATTGATAAGATGAAGAAATAAAGTCCAATTGTGTATTTACTACTCAATGTTTCCAAACAAACCGAAAACATTAGCGGAAGGAAGTTTATATGCCCATTCCTAAAACATTAAAAATTTATGAGTGCATTAGGACAAGTTTGAAAATTTGGGTATTCTTTTTCCTAAAATGTTATCACAGAAAGAAGGGTCAATGGCTTACAAATTCTCCGCAGCAGTTCAGCTCGACCTCATAGAATTTAATTTTTTTTTTAAAAAAAAGACCACGAGGCGGAATGCAAATTATTAAAATACTGCCATTCAATGAACAGGTATGCACGCCGGGTAAAATGCTTCAGTGCAACACCGTGGAAGGGCAGACATTACGTTCTATATTGATAAAATTTGTGTGAGCAGTGAAGCGAAGATATTGATTGGCAACGAAATTAGTACAAATCTTTAAATGATATAAAAAACCTATAACATTTCAGGGGAGGGGGGAAAAAATCCATCTATGTGATGCCCGATTCAGAAATATACATATAAATACGTTCAGTTTTTATCTCGTCGATACACCTGAGACATGGCCAAGCAGTTCAAGTTAAGATTCATGCCGCAACAAGCTTCTGGATGTCCTTCTGTAGAAAATAAACAGGAAAATTGTTTATCAGTGAATAGCAACAGCCAAGAGAGCTAGATACTCTTTCATGTCTATGACAGCACACATCTAGGGCACCTAGCAGGTGTATCCATGAATAATTTAAAGAATTGCAGCATCTCGAAAGTAGAAAATGTACCTCAATTTGGAAAGGCGAGGTAGTTGGTGGATATCTCTCGACAACTTTACCATTTTTGTCCACTAAGAACTTCTCAAAGTTCCACTTCACAAGGTCGCCTAAAAATCCCCCAGCACTTGACTTCAAAAACTGGTAAACTGGAGCTGTGTTTGGTCCATTTACATCAACCTGTCGAGTAAAACCTTGGCCAGTGAATCATTTTCGCCCTTCCACATGAATTATAAGCACGAGCAAATCAGTTTGACTTACCTTGTCAAATATGGGAAATTCTGCCTTAAACCTAGTACAAGCGAATTCCTTGATCTCAGGGTTTGATCCAGGCTCTTGCCCACCAAATTGATTGCAAGGGAAAGCTAGAATGTCAAATCCTGCAAGGAAGGTAATGTCCATATCAACCCAAGTCATTCAAGGAAAACATAATGTTACCTCTGATTGAAGAAAAATCGGGTGAATCTGAGGGCAACAAGATCATAGCCAAATGAGAGAGAACAAAAAAACTCGTGCAGTCACAAATCAGCAAAGGGATAAGTGGAAATGTCTCCATGTTTACAATTAGACTACCACAATACTAAAAGTAATGTTGACTTCCAGCAGTTCCAAAATTTTGTGGATTTTAAAGGCATTGATTTGTACTTGGAATAAAACCATTAACATAAATGTAATAACACTATAAAATCAGGATTGCAATGATTCTCTGGAAAGCAAGTAGTGGTTACAAGTTCCAGTACAAATCCCGAATTCATGAACACCACTAGCTTTCTCAACAAAATCATTCTATATCCATGGATAGTCTTGCACGAATTCCTGTGTGACAAGTTCAATTACGTATGCTTTTTTTTTTTTTTTTGTTGGGGCGGGGGGGGGGGCATGCAAATGGGCAATCAATCTTCAAAGTGATTTCATTTAGAAAGCTGATTCCCGAGTCATAAAACATATACATAAAGCAATAGATAAGGTAATTGAATGCTATAGAAATTTAACTCATAACAAGTACCAAAAGAAAAAGACAAAGTTCTTTCCACTAAAATTTGGCCCACCTTGAGTCTTGTACTTCTCATATAAGTGAGAGAGCTCCGAGTAATTAGATGGTGTCAAGCCACTGAGATTCAAAGCAAAATCCTCAAATCAGACCTCAATTATTAAACATCAAACAAGCAAAACCTCATCCAGAAAAATGGCATCTTCAAACAAGATAATCAAAATAGAAAGTACCATCTTGAAGCGACATTCACAATCAACAGAACTTTCCCCTTAAACTTGCTAAGGGGAACATCTTTACCATCAATATCCTGCATCAGAAGAGAAATAAAAGCATGCTCAACACAAATATTTCTTACCAATTTGAGCAATAAAATAACAAGCAGAAATTATTTTCACTCAAGTAGCGTATGACACAATCTGGTTGATTTATTTCACAAATCCACACCAGTATTCAATATTCATAAACTAATACATCCTTCAATACAATTACAAAAAAAAAAAAGTTAAGCGCCTAAGTAATGCCAGCACGCAAACAGCCAAACACATAGAGCATACAGCAGATTGAGTTGCTTTGATAATTTAGAATTAGACAAGCTTAAATACTATTGTCTGGATCCTTCAAGCTTAAGCTTTTGGGTCAAGTCAAGCAACTTCTCGAACACGGTATCACAGTAAATTTGACCTAAAGGTCTTGTGTTCAAATCCTCCATATACAATTGAATTCACATAAAGTGAATGTTAAAGAAGGTTAAATAAAATTGTTTAGGCCCTTAACTTCAAGCTTAAACTATTAGACCAAACACTTATGCTCATCACGACGACATACTGTTAAGCGAAGAAGCAAATAATAGCAATCAAAGGATTAAGGAAAAAAAGAAAATAAATAAAATTTTTAAGTCCACAAGGAACAAAATAAATTACCTTGACGGTGAAGTCATATAAAGACTTCTCAGTAGCAGCTGTAGCGTGAACACCAAAGGAACGAGGTTTCACAAAAAACCCAGGCAAATTTGAGGATTGCAAAAACAACCCATGTTGAAGAAAGCCTGACTTAGCAGACCCAATTGATGATTTGATTGAATAAGGAGGAGCCCATGAAGCCACCATTGATGAAGCCCATGCAGCAGGGCATGTTTTGTTTCGTGTGAAATACCGTACAGGCGAGGAGAAAGCTACAGAGAAAGGCATCGAAGAAGAAGCCATTGAGATGGAATTTAAGTGAATTAATCGTTGCAGTAGCAGAGAGCTGTGTTGTGTGCTTTGTGTTATATAAGTGTAAGGGCAAGCGTGTGAATGGTTGAATGTGCGTGTAAATGCCGGGGAGCTTTTTGGTTTGAAGTGGACGCAGATGTTACACGTGGTCTTCTTTTCTGCCCCTATTTTACATAATAACTAGGAAATAAAAATAAGCTTCGCGTGGTTTTAAAAAAATAATTTAAATTTTTTATTTTTTATTTAATAAAATTAATAAAAAAATATAAATTAATATTTTTAAAAATAAAATAATTTTATAAAATTAATGTTATTTATAAAAATTAATTATTTTTGATTAATTTTAAAAATATATATTAATATATATAGTGTAAGTGTACAGACCTTATATCATTTATAGTTGATAAATTCTAAATTATATTGAACTTATTAATCTGTTACAACTTTTATATTTCTTTTTTTCCAACCATCTCCAACGATTTCAATATCACTCATACCACATAAACTTTCGACAATATCTGTAATATTATGAAAAAATAACATAAATATGTTAAAACATAAGGATCAATAATTTCTAATATACACTTAAATATTAACAAACATTAATAATTAAAAAAATACTTGAGAGGATTGTGTTATCATTCGCACATTTATCAATCAAATTCGAAGATATGAATTGGAATCCATTGATCGAAATCTTAGCAGTTCCTTCTTCTAACCTTTTAAGCGAAGCTAAAACCAAGAAAAATAATCTTATATTGATTTGAAAGTGGTTTGTATTTACCCATAATTGAACAACTTTCAAATTCTTGACACTGTACAAAGAACTTTCACTCAACATGTGCTTAAATCTTATCACTAAATTTTTCATAATTGTTGCATGCATTAGATTTTCCCACAAAAAAAAAATGCTACATTAAGTGTAAAACAATTGAGAAAAAAATTAGAGAAAATAATGAGAGAATGAATTTTTTATATAATCTTTTCATCAATAAAAATCATATTCACACTAATTCATTCTCCATTCTTTTTTGTATTAACAAGCTCTCACATCCTATAAAGCATAATCCTTGTCATCCAACTATCTTTATCATTGTTTAACTCATGAAGAAAATAATACTCCATGAAGCACCCAATACTAAAAATTCAAATAAGTCAAAAAATAAAAACACAAGAATATTTCTAAAAAAGATGTTGGTTAAATAAAAAAAATCCAAACATAACAAATCTTAAATACTTAATGTTTATAGAGTTTGAAGAATCCAAAAGACACTAAACAAAAGGTTGCATAATTAAATATGTGATTATGACATTAAAATTAGGCCCTAATGGCATTGGTGAGGGAAGATGAAGGAACCTTCCTTCATATATAGATTAGTTCATGTATTTTAAGCCATTAAAATTTAGTTGTTAGCTTAATAAAATAAATGAATATTTTAAGATTTATAATTAATTATTATTAATGGTTACATATTATTGAATTTAAATAGAAAGAGAAAGAGACATGTAATTTTTGTAATCTAATAATTATTTTCTAATTTTAATATTTGTAATGTAATTATTTTTTAATCTCAACCAATATATTATATAATAGAGAATATAAAAAGATGAGAAATAATGATATCACAAATCTTAAATACTTAATGTTTATAGAGTTTGAAAAAGCCAAATACTTAATGTTTATAGAGTTTGAAAAAGCCAAAAGGCACTAAACAAAAGGTTGCATAATTAAATATGAGATTATGACATTAAAATTAGGTCATAATGGCATTGTTGAGGGAAGATGAAGAAACCTTCTTTCCTATATTAATTAATTGATGTATTGTAAAGCACTAAAATTTAATTATTGGCATAATAAAATAAATGAATGTTTCAAGATTTATAATTATTTACTAATAATAATCTCTCTTCCTATGTAAATTAGTTGATATACTTTAAGTCACTAAAGTTTAATTGCTAGCATAATAAAATAAATAAATGTTTCAAAAGACTTATAATTATTTATTATTAATGGTTACATATTGTTGGATTTAAATAGAAAGAGGAAGAGATATGTACAAAGAATATCCACTAATATTTTAGATATTTTAAATAATAGAGAATATAAAAAAAAAAGATGAATGGTGATGCAAAATAAATGACTATTTCAAAAGATTTATAATTAATTATTATTAATGGTTACATATTGTTGAATTTAAATAGAAAGAGGAAGAGACATGTACAAAGAATATTCACCAATATTTTATATATTTTAGATAATATAGAATATAAAAAGAAAGAGAATGATGATGCTACATCACTAAAGAAAATGTTGGTTAAATAAAAAAAACTCAAATAGAACAAATCTTAAATATTTAGTGTTTAAAGAGTTTGAAGAAGCAAAAAAATACTAAACAAAAGGTTGCATAATTAAATATGAGATTATGACATTAAAATTAGGCTTTAATGGCATTGTTAAGAGAAGATGAAAGAACCTCTCTTCCTATGTTAATTAGTTTATATACTTTAAGCCACTAAAGTTTAATTGCTAGCATACTAAAATAAATGAATGTTTCAAGAGACTTATAATTAATTATTATTAATGGTTACATATTATTCGATTTAAATAGAAAGAGGAAGAGACATGTCTAAAAAATATCCACTAATATTTTAGATATTTTAGATAATAGAGAATATAAAAAGAAGAAGAATTAATTAAGAATATCGATTCAGTTTTTGTGCCTTTTTTTAATCCAAAAAATCGAATGAGCAATATAATAAAAGTAGTAAAACCAGTCGGTTCAGTTTTTAGTTTAAAAAAATGAAAAATCGAACCGGATATCAAATAAGTCGAATGTCAAATAAACAATCCCTAAAGTCTAAAGTCGAAACTAAACACTTCTTCTGTTCTTCAGCCGAAAATCGAACTCATGACCTTCACGAATCTGATTTGCCGCTGCTGCTCGTCACCAAGTCTCCGCCGCCGCTACTACCACTTATTACAGCCGCTGTCATCTACTGCTGTTGCCGCTGTCATCTACTGCTGCTGCCACTGTCACCTACTATCAACTATTGCTGCTGTCATGGTGCTCCCTTACAACCATTATTTGTCATTGCTATTGTGAGGTATTTCCTCTAATTCCTCCGTTAGAGTTTATTGACATAAAACTAGCATAAGTTATTAGCTCCTTTTAGTTAATTAATTTGTCAAAAATTTTGACAAATTACACAATAAAAATTCCTGAGTCTGAATATAGTGGGCTCACCGTAAAGTTTTTTTTTTTTTAACACTACGATCATGTATTGATTTCTCTCTCTTCCTCTTTAACATTTCTGGCTTCTTTTGTTTTTGTCAACAAAATCTCTCAACAGAACAAAAAATTAAACAAAAAAGGTTCCATTTTTCATTTCGGTTTTATGAATTTGGTTTAAAGTTCATTTCTTTTTCTTCGTTCCCATGTTTTTGTTAATGTGCTTGAGTTGTCACTATCGTTTTTGTCTCTCATTTCTCTGGTTTGTTCTGTTTTTACAGAGAAAAAAAAACCAATAACTTGAGCTGCTGCTGATTGTTTCGTGTTTCGTTTTGTAATTTGTTGAGGTTCGTTCATCCTTTTCCTCTTTTAATTGGTGTTCCATAGTCATAGGAGCTTTGTTTGGTAAGACCAACTGTATGAACTGGTGCTGTCTAGATTTAACAACAGCTTTGGTAATTATATTCTCTATAGTGTCCGGTGAATTGCTAGATTCACTGATATTTTCCAGATATATATTCTTTTATTTGAAAAACTATTGAAAGCCCAGAGGCTGTTTCAGAAAATAGCATTCTAAAATGTAGTACCACATGCAGTAAAACACTATGAAACAATCTGTTCTAACTTGAATGCTCTAAAAAAAAAATTAGAGCTCCAAAATATTACGTAAAATAAACAAGAGCATGACATTCGTTGACATTCGTATTTGCTTAACGCATGTGCAGATTTCTTTTTTATTTTGTAATCCCCAAGATTTTTGATTTGTTGCTGCTGTTGTGTTGATTTGTTGCTGATGTGGTGTTGATTTTTTACTGCTGACTTTTTATTTGCCATAATTTTGCACGAATGATTTTCTCTTATTTTGTTCTAATATGTCTATGTTATTGCATGTGTTTGTATAGAATGGAAAATTATGATGAGGAGGAAGTGTAAGAGGCGGAGGTTGATGTTGGGAAAAAAAGAAAAATACCTTTGAGATCAAATGTTTGGGCTCATTTTACCAAACTACCTTGTGGAAACAAAAGAAAATGTCATCATTGCCGTAAAACCTTTGCAGCTAATAGAGGAAATACCACTAATTTAAAGAATTATTTAGATAGATGTAAGTCATATCAAGATGTGAAGGTTGAAAGGCATCCAAAGCAACAAGTACTTTTCCATCAAAAGGGAAAAGATAAAGATGATGGAGTTGTTAAAGTTAGTGGCAGGTTTAGTCAAGAGGCTTGTAGAATGGCACTTGTGAAGATAATTGTCAAGGATGAATTACCTTTTAGGTTTGTGGAGGCTGAAGGATTTTTAGAGTTTATGCAAACTTGTTGCCCAAGATTTATTGTGCCATCGCGAAGAACAATTACAAGGGATATTCTTCAATTGTATCAGCATGAAAAAGGGGTATTAAAAAGTGTTTTGGGTGCAAGCAAGCAGAGGGTGTGTATTACCACAGATACGTGGACATCAATTCAAATGTCTAACTACATGGTCATTGCTGTTCATTTTATTGATGCGGAGTGGGTGTTGCACAAAAAGATTCTTAGTTTCACACCTATAGGTAATCATAAATGAGATGGTATTGGGAAGCTAATTGAGGCATGTTTGATTGATTAGGGGATTGAAAGGTTGTTCACAATTATAATGGACAATACAAGTGTTAACATTTATGTTAACATAATGTTGATTTTGATGATAACAAATAAAATTAAGAATGATTAAGTTTTTGAAAGCTTAAATTGTTTTTCATGTATTTTAAATAAATCATTATTTTCACATTATAAAGGTTTTATATTTCATGGAAAAATGATTTTATGAAATTGGTTACTTTACAAGTTTATGGTTTAATTGAAAGATTTTTTTGAAAACTTTGAAATCAACAAGTATTACTTGAAATTTTGGAGAAGGATTTATTTGAAATGTTTCATAGCATTTTGGGCCATTTCATAATTTCAGAAAGTTTTGAGATTCACAAAATAGTGTTTAGAAATTCTGAAATTGGACCTATTTGCAAAATGTATAACGTTTTGGGCCATAATGAAGTTATGAAAAGTTTTGGGGTCAAACCGGGTCAAACTGTATTTTTAATAAAAACGGTTAACCGATTATTTCCAAAGCAAGAATTGTTAAAATGATGATTCTGAAATTAACTCAACCGTTTACAATTAACGATGAACCGAGAACCGAGTGAAAAAAGGTTAAAGAAACCGTTTATTTGAAGAATTAATCGATCAACCTTGCGGTAACTTTTGAAATAAGCGATTAACTTAACTTTAACGACTAACGAAACCGTTTATTTGAAGAACCGCTTTACGTGAGAATAAACGATCTATAACGGCTAGTTTTCGGCTGTAACTATAAATAAGCATAATCAAATTCAAATAACAGGAATTCCAACGATTATCATTGAGCAAAATATTGAGCATATAACTTTCATTGAGCTTTAAATTCTTGTATTCATCTTATTCATTCACACATTGAGCTTTCATTTGTGATCAAACAAATTGTGTGAGAAAAATTCTTTTGTAATCTTTATCCTTGAGAGATTGTAAGTGTTGGGATACACTTGGGTTAAGAGATTGGGTATAATCTCTTGTTGTAAAGGTCCATTGACACCTTGGAAGTCAATTGTAAGCATTTGAAGCCTTGGAGGCTTGCTTAGTGAAATCCTCAAGCCCGGTGAGCTTGGAGGCGTGGACGTAGGCGGGGATAGCCGAACCACGTAAAAATCTTGGAGTTTGCTTTCTCTTCCCTTACTCTCATTTATTATTGCGCTTTTATTGAATTTATTGTTTTGGATTCTATTAAGGCATTAGATTTATTTGTTGTGTGGTTTGCTTAGAATAATTTTTAAAATACCAATTCACCCCCCCCCTCTTGGGTTGCACACTTGTATTTCATTTGGTATCAGAGCAAGGTGCTCTTGTGTAGACTTAACCGTCTAGAGTTAAAGATCTATAGCAACCCAAATTAACTCAACCATCATGGAAGGCCAATCTACTACTAGACCACCATTTTTTGATGGAAATGATTATCCTTATTGGAAAATTAGGATGAAAGTATTTTTACAAGCCTTAGACTATGAAATATGGGAAATAGTTTGTGATGGCTCATTCATTCCTAGGAAGAATGCATTAAGTGAGTTGGATAGGAAGAATATGTCTTTAAATTCCAAGGCTATGAATGCTTTATTTTGTGCCTTAGATAAAAAGGAATTTCATAGAGTTTCAAATTGTTCTAATGCTTATGAAATATGGAGAAGACTTGAAGTTGTGTATGAGGAGACTACAAACAAGGAGGAATCTCATGAAGTGTCAAATTTGGCGCTTATGGCAATTGGAGACGAATCGGATGATGAACTTGATGAGGTAAGTGATCTTCCTACATATGATGAATTACATGATGCTTTTAAAGAATTGCATGATGAGTGGATGAAACTTGGTAAAAAGAATGCATGCCTTAAGAAGAAAATGCTAGAACTAACAAATGAAAATGATGCCATGCAAAAATGCATTGATTCATTGAATGAGAAGATAAAGGAATTAGAATTAGAGAATAAAACATTGCATGATAAAGTTGCATTATCAAATGACAAATGTAGCACTTCACACAAGCACATAGAATCACTTGCAAATGACTTGAAAAATGAAAAAGATACCTTGCAAAAATCCAATATTTCATTAAATGAAAAGATTAAAGAATTGGAATTAGATAATGAAATGCTACATGATAGGATTGCATCATTTACATATAAACAAAGTACTTCATATGAGCATGAGAAATCACATGTTGATAAATTAATGAAAGAAAATGAAGTGCTTAAGAAGAGGAGTAATGAGCTTAATGAAATTGTGTTAAAATTCACAAATGGTCAACATAACTTAGACAAATTGCTCAACTCTCAAAAATGTGTATTTGATAAAGGAGGACTTGGATATAAGCCTAACTTGAAACAAAAATATTATAAGAATTATTTTGTTAAGGCTACCTCCACAAGCGATCATAAAATTGTTTGTCATTATTGCAATCAAAATGGTCACATGAGTTATAGATGCCATGTTAAAAGAAATGCATATTATGGAGCAAAATGTATTTGGGTTCCAAAAGGAACCATTGCTAACACTCAAGGACCCAAGAGTATTTGGGTACCAAAGGCATAAACTTGAATTTTTTTGTAGGTACCACAAACAAGGAATGGTGGAGAGTTCCTTGATGAAAGCTTGTGAGAATAATTATTCGATCATGATATAGGAGAAAAAGATGAGGCAAGATGATTTAATTGTTTTGGTAACAATTCTTGCCATATTGATTTTGTTGAATGAATTATGATAAATGGATAATAACTTGAATTTGTGAAAGTATGCTTGTATGTTTACATGATAGAATTATCATTGTGTATAACATTGTGATTTATCATGATGCCTTTGTTTGATTTGATGATTGTATGGTCTTTGATTTCATCTTCTCAATTGTCTATCATCATTGTCCATCTCTTATATATGTGTGAATTCATATGCCATTAATTGTGTTATATCTTCAATCATTTATAAAATTTGCACACATGACTTATTGCACTTATGAATTTGATCACTTATTCTTTAAGCTCATAATAATGGCTTTTCTTGATAGCTATGTTGATTTTGATGATCTATTTATTGCCATTATATACATTTGCTTTGCTTAAGATTTGAGAAAAAGAATATGCTTGGATGATTATATGTATTTGATGAAGTTTGATCTTATGCAATCTATGATTGGGGAATGGATGCATTTTTTTTGGTACTTTATCAATGTATTGTTGAATATGCATTACTTGTTTTAAATGATATCGAAAGGCGGAGAAATACATATACTTCAAGATTTTTTAAGCATATGAGATTTTTTAAGTTATTTTGAAATGTCACATTAGATCTTTGATGAGTTTAGTTGTCTTGATTTCTAAAATGTGATTAGTAATTATGAAGCTTGGATAGTTGATACTATGCATGCCAATTTGGTAAACAAATCAAAACCTCTTTGCGAAGAGCAATTTTCAAAAATTTGGCATGAACTTGGGATGATTTGATTTCTTGATAATTTTGATGATTGATGAGTATATGTGTTTTGCTTGATGAATTTGTAGAGTTGTTGGTTTGTTATAATTGTTTAAGTTTATATGGAAGTGTTTTTAACCATGTTGTGCATTTGAGGATTTGTTCATTTTTAAGGGAGATTTTACCAAAAATTTTTGCTCGCACAAAATAGGTAATATTTTCATCAAATTATTTTTGATAATCTTGTTTCAATTGCATCTATCTATTTTTTATGATGAAGGGGAGATAAATATGATATGTTTTTTGGATAAAATCATTGTGGTTAATTTTTAAATTGGCCATATATTTAGGGGAGCATACAATATGATTTTAGATACTATGCATTTTGAACTTTTTGTTGTCCAAAGGGGAGACAAAATAATATCTCATTTTGATGTTGTCAAAAGTAGGAGAATAATATCCTTTTTGAGTATTGTTTTGATGATTGATATGCGATTATGATGTTGATTTTGATGAATTTGAGATATAATGATGATTTGATTACATGTGTGTTTTATATGATAATTTTATGTTATGAGTTATTGACTTGGTAATTGATGGATTATATGATGATTTATGATAATTTGAGAATAATATTACTAAACTTGTATTTGAGGTGATGCTTGTTGTTAGGGGGAGATTTTATCGAAATTTCTACTCGGACAACATGGGTAACAAATTTGCTACTCTTATTCTTTTCCTTTAAGTTTTCTTTTTAATGATGAAAGGGGAGAAGAATAAATGTTTTTAAATTTACAAAAAATTTCTACTCTTTTTCTTTGCCAATTAAGTTTTTCTTTTTGATGATGAGGGGGAGAAAAATGCATGTATTTAAATTTGTTAATTTAATTAATTGGCAAATTGTGAGAGAAGTTTACATTTAAAAGGAGCAATTTATAGAATCATTCTTTAAATACATGAAAGGTTTGTCATCATCAAAAAGGGGGAGATTGTTAACATATATGTTTCCATAATGATTTTGATGATAACAAACAAGATTAAGAATGATTAATCTTTTAAGCTCAAATTGTAAGGGGAGCTTACATTTAGGGGGAGCAATTTGTTCAATCATTTTTAAATACATGAAAGATTTGTCATCATCAAAAGGGGAGATTGTTAACATTTATGTTAACATAATGTTGATTTTGATGATAACAAATAAAATTAAGAATGATTAAGTTTTTGAAAGCTTAAATTGTTTTTCATGTATTTTAAATAAATCATTATTTTCACATTATAAAGGTTTTATATTTCATGGAAAAATGATTTTATGAAATTGGTTACTTTACAAGTTTATGGTTTAATTGAAAGATTTTTTGAAAACTTTGAAATCAACAAGTATTACTTGAAATTTTGGAGAAGGATTTATTTGAAATGTTTCATAGCATTTTGGGCCATTTCATAATTTCAGAAAGTTTTGAGATTCACAAAATATTTTTTAGAAATTCTGAAATTGGACCTATTTGCAAAATGTATAACGTTTTGGGCCATAATGAAGTTATGAAAAGTTTTGGGGTCAAACTGTATTTTTGAAAATAGTTCACTGTAGCATGCACTGTAGCAGTCACTGTAGCAAACGGCTAACCTTTAATAAAAACGGTTAACCGATTATTTCCAGAAAGCAAGAATTGTTAAAATGATGATTCTGGAAATTAACCTTGAATCACGTTATAATTAACGGTGAACCGAGAAATTGTTAAAAACAAAGAAACCGTTTATTTGAAGAATTGGCTCCAACGGTAACTTTTGAGAATAAACGTTAACCGTTAACGTGACTAAACGTTTTACCGGCTCCAACGGTAACTTTTGACGATCTATCTAACGGCTAGTTTTAACCCAACTATAAATAAATAAGCATAATCAAATTCAAATAACAGGAATTCCAACGATTATCATTGAGCAAAATATTGAGCATATAACTTTCATTGAGCTTTAAATTCTTGTATTCATCTTATTCATGTTAACATTTATGTTAACATAATGTTGATTTTGATGATAACAAACAAAATTAAGAATGATTAAGTTTTGAAAGCTTAAATTATTTTTCATACATTTTAAATAAATTATTATTTTCACATTATAAAGGTTTTATTTCTAATGGAAAAATGATTTTATGAAATTGGTTGTTTTTCAAGTTTATGGTTTAATTGAAAGAATTTTGAAATATTTGAAATCAACAAGTATTGCTTGAAAATTTAGAGAAGGACTTATTTGAAATGTTTCATAGTATTTTGGGTCATATTATAATTTCAGAAAGTTTTGGGATTCACAGTGTATTATTTAGAAATTCTGAAATTGGACCTGTTTGTAAAGTTTCATAACGTTTTGGGCCATAGTACGCTTATATAAAGTTTTGGGGTCAAACTGTCATTTTGCAAAATAGTTCACTGTAGCGATTCTCAGAAGTGCATTCTGTAGATAACGGCGATCCGACATCTCTAGATAACGGCGATCCGACATCTCCGTTTGAAAATTAGCCTCTGACGCTAACGGCGATCCGACATCTCTGATAACACCCGCGATCCGACATCTCCTGGTCAAGATTAGCCTCTGGACACTAACGGCGATCCGACATCTTGATAACGGCGATCCGACATTTTGAAAATCAGCCCAACGGTCATATTGACCATCAGCAAACGCGATCCGATATCTCCGAAAGCAGCGTCCGACAAATGAAGCAGAAAGTCAATAACGGCTAGTTTTCAGCTCCAACTATAAATAAGCTCAATCCAATTCAAACAACAACAATCCCAACGATCATCATTGAGCTAAATATTGAGCATACAACTTTCATTGAGCTTTAAATTCTTGTATTCATCTTATTCATTCACACATTGAGCTTTCATTTGTTATCAAACACATTGTGTGAGAGAAATTCATTTGTAATCCTTTTTGTAAAATCAAGTTGAGAGATTGTAAGTGTTGGGATACACTTGGGTTAAGAGATTGGGGATAATCTCTTGTTGTGAAGGTCCATTGACACCTTGGAAGTCAATTGTAAGCATTTGAAGCCTTGGAGGCTTGCTTAGTGAAATCCTCAAGAGGTGAGCTTGGAGGCGTGGGCGTGGCGGGGATTGCCGAACCACGTAAAAACCTTGTGTTTGTTCTCTCTTCCTTATTCTTCTATTATTGCGCTTTTATTGAATTTATTGTTTTAGATTCCATTAAGGCATTAGATTGAATTGTTTTGTGGTTTGCTTAGCTTAAGTTTTAAAATCCCAATTCACCCCCCCTCTTGGGTTGTGCACTTGCATTTCAATTGGTATCAGAGCAAGGTGCTCTTGTGTAGACTTAACCGTCTAGAGTTAAAGATCCATGGTAACCCATAATGACTCAACCTTTAGGGAGGGACAAATCCACAATTAGACCACCGTTCTTTGACGGTAATGACTACCCATATTGGAAAACTAGGATGAGAATTTATCTACAAGCACTAGATTATGAAATTTGGGAAGTTGTTTGTGATGGTCCATTTATGCCCTTGACTAAAAATGAAGTCGGGGAAGATATTCCAAAACCTTCACGGGAATGGAATGGATTGGAAAAGAGAAAAGCTTCTCTAAATTCCAAAGCTATGAATGCCTTGTTTTGTGCATTAGATAAGAAAGAGTTTCATAGAGTATCTAGTTGCGAAAGTGCTAATGAAATTTGGCACAAACTTGAAGTTGTTTATGAAGGCACAAATCAAGTGAAAGAGTCTAAAATTAGTAGGTACACTCGACAATATGAGTTGTTCCAAATGGAACAAAATGAGAGTGTGTATTCTATGTACACTAGATTTACGGACATAGTGAACACTCTAGGAGCCCTAGGAAAGACTTTTCAAATAGTGAGAACGTTAAGAAAATCATTAGATCGCTACCTAAAGAATGGAGACCAAAAAGGACTCGCCATTGAGGAAGCCAAAGATTTAAATATCTTGCTTATTGATGATTTAATTGGTTCTCTTATTTCTTATGAGGAAGACTTAGCAATTAAAGAGGTAATGATGATAAGAAGAAAAGCATTGCTCTCAAAGCCTCGAAATATGAGAGTGATGAGGAAAGCGAGGCTGGATGAGGAGGAGATAGATATGTTGGCTAAGAGGTTCAGAAAATTTTTAAGGAATCCATTGAGCGAAGAAAATTTAGAGACCTCAAGAACCAAAAAGGAGGAAGGAAGTACTCAAATGTTATGAGTGCAAGAAGCCTGCCATATAAGACCGGAATGTCCTCTTCTCAACAAGCTCAAGAAGAAAGCAATGGTAGCCACATGGGATGATAGCGACGAGGAAACAAGTGATGATGAAAAGCATCAAGAAATGACAAATCTAGCTCTCATGGCAATTGGAGATGAATCGAATGATGAACTTGAAGAGGTAAATGATCTTTCTACTTATGATGAATTACATGATGCGTTTAAAGAATTGTATAATGAGTGGATGAAAATTGGTAAAAAGAATGCATGTCTTAAAAAGAAAATGGTAGATCTCAAAAATGAAAATGAATCTCTATGTGCAAAGATTACGTGCCTAGAATTAGAGAATAAAACATTGCATGATAGAGTTGCATTATTTGAGAAACCTAGCACTTCGCATGAGCATCTAGAATCTCACATAGATTACTTGAAAAATGAAAATGAAATGCTTAAGAAGAAGAGCAATGAGTTAAATGAGATTGTTTTAAAATTTACAAATGGGCAAAAGATGTTGGATAACTTGATTAATTCACAAAAATGTGTGTTTGATAAAGGAGGACTTGGATATAAGCCTAATTTGAAACAAAAATATTATAAGAACTACTTTGTGAAGAATACCTCCATTAATAATCAAATTATATGTCATTATTGCAATGGAAATGGTCACATGAAGAATAGATGTCCAGTTAAAAGAAATGCATATTATGGTATGAAATGCATTTGGGTTCCAAAAGGAATCATTTAACACTCAAGGACCCAAGAGTATTTGGGTACCAAAAGGCACAACTTGAATTTTTTTTTGTAGGTACCACAAACAAGGAATGATGGAGAATTCCTTGATGAAGCTTGTGAGGATAATCACTTAATCATGATCTAAGAGAAAATGATGAGTAAGATGATTTAATTGTTTTGGTAACAATTCTTGCCATGTTGAGTTTGTTGAATAAATCATGATGCATGGATAAATATATATGATGATAGCTTATCAATTCATCATGATGGATTTGTTTGATATTAATGTTTTTGAAGTGTTTAAGCATGATAAATAAGTGGTGTGTTTGATTTTGATGATTGATGATTATATGTGTGTTGCTTGATGAATTGATGGAGTTGTTGGTTTGTTATAATTGTTTAAGCTTATTTGGAAGTGTTCTAACCATGTTGTGTATTTGAGGATTTGTTCATTTTTAAGGAGAGATTTTGTCGAAATTTTTGCTCGCTCAAAATGGGTAATATCTTCATTGAATTATTTTTTATGATCGTGTTTTAATTGCATCTATCTATTTTTTATGATAAATGAGGAGATAAATATGATTTTTTTTGGATAAAATCATTTTGGTTAAAATTTTAAATTGGCCATATATTTAGGGGGAGCATACAATATGATTTTTGTTAATATGCATTTTGAACTTTTTTTGTTGTCCAAAGGGGGAGACAAAATAATATATCATTTTGATGTTGTCAAAAGGAGGAGAATAGTATGCATTTTGAGTATTGTTTTGATGATTGATATGCGATTATGTTGTTGATTTTGATGAATTTGAGATATGATGATGATTTGATTACATGGTTGTTTTATATGATAATTTTGTGTTATGAGTTATTGACTTGGTAATTGATGGAATGATGGTTCATGATCATTTTATGGTTGATGGATTATGTGATGATTTATGTATAGAGTTTGTTTGTATGATGATTTATGATAATTTAGGAGCAATATTGCTAAACTTGTATTTGAGGTGATGCTTGTTGTTAGGGGGAGATTCTATCAAAATTTCTACTCGGACAACATGGGTAAAAATTTGCTACTCTTATTCTTTTCTTTTAAGTTTTCTTTTTAATGATGAAGGGGGAGAAGAATACATGTTTTTAAATTTATAAAATTTTCTATTCTTTTTCTTTGCCAATTAAGTTTTTCTTTTTGATGATGAGGGGGAGAAGAAAAATGCATGTATTTAAATTTGTTAATTGGCAAATTGTAAGAGAAGCTTATATTTAAAGGGAGCAATTTATGGAATCATTCTTTAAATACATGAAAAGTTTGTCATCATCAAAAGGGGAGATTGTTAACATTTATGTTAACATAATGTTGATTTTGATGATAACAAACAAAATTAAGAATGATTAAGTTTTTGAAAGCTTAAATTATTTTTCATACATTTTAAATAAATTATTATTTTCACATTATAAAGGTTTTATTTCTAATGGAAAAATGATTTTATGAAATTGGTTGTTTTTCAAGTTTATGGTTTAATTGAAAGAATTTTGAAATATTTGAAATCAACAAGTATTGCTTGAAAATTTAGAGAAGGACTTATTTGAAATGTTTCATAGTATTTTGGGTCATATTATAATTTCAGAAAGTTTTGGGATTCACAGTGTATTATTTAGAAATTCTGAAATTGGACCTGTTTGTAAAGTTTCATAACGTTTTGGGCCATAGTACAGTTATATAAAGTTTTGGGGTCAAACTGTCATTTTGCAAAATAGTTCACTGTAGCATTCTTGTAGCAGATTCTTGTAGATAACGGCGATCCGACATCTCTAGATAACGGCGATCCGACATCTCCGAATGAAAATTAGCCTCTCACGCCACGCGCGTCCGACATCTCTAGATAACGGCGATCCGACATCTCCCAGAATTGAAGATTAGCCTCTGGACACTAACGGCGATCCGACATCTTGATAACGGCGATCCGACATTTTGAAAATCCAGCCCAACGGTCATATTGACCGATCAAAGCAGCGTCCGATATCTCCAGTTAACGGCGATCCGACAGTGAGCAGAAAGTCAATAACGGCTAGTTTTCAGCTCCAACTATAAATAAGCTCAATCCAATTCAAACAACAACAATCCCAACGATCATCATTGAGCTAAATATTGAGCATACAACTTTCATTGAGCTTTAAATTCTTGTATTCATCTTATTCATTCACACATTGAGCTTTCATTTGTTATCAAACACATTGTGTGAGAGAAATTCATTTGTAATCCTTTTTGTAAAATCAAGTTGAGAGATTGTAAGTGTTGGGATACACTTGGGTTAAGAGATTGGGGATAATCTCTTGTTGTGAAGGTCCATTGACACCTTGGAAGTCAATTGTAAGCATTTGAAGCCTTGGAGGCTTGCTTAGTGAAATCCTCAAGCCCTAGGTGAGCTTGGAGGCGTGGGCGTGGCGGGGATTGCCGAACCACGTAAAAACCTTGTGTTTGTTCTCTCTTCCCTTATTCTTCTATTATTGCGCTTTTATTGAATTTATTGTTTTAGATTCCATTAAGGCATTAGATTGAATTGTTTTGTGGTTTGCTTAGCTTAAGTTTTAAAATCCCAATTCACCCCCCTCTTGGGTTGCACACTTGCATTTCAATCATTCACACATTGAGCTTTCATTTGTGATCAAACAAATTGTGTGAGAAAAATTCTTTTGTAATCTTTATCCTTGAGAGATTGTAAGTGTTGGATACACTTGGGTTAAGAGATTGGGTATAATCTCTTGTTGTAAAGGTCCATTGACACCTTGGAAGTCAATTGTAAGCATTTGAAGCCTTGGAGGCTTGCTTAGTGAAATCCTCAAGCCCGGTGAGCTTGGAGGCGTGGACGTAGGCGGGGATAGCCGAACCACGTAAAAATCTTGGAGTTTGCTTTCTCTTCCCTTACTCTCATTTATTATTGCGCTTTTATTGAATTTATTGTTTTGGATTCTATTAAGGCATTAGATTTATTTGTTGTGTGGTTTGCTTAGAATAATTTTTAAAATACCAATTCACCCCCCCCCTCTTGGGTTGCACACTTGTATTTCAACAAGTGCCAATAAAGTTACAATAACTTATATAAAGAAGAAGTTAGCAAATTGGAGTGTGAATTCAATGGTTTTGAATAATTTATATATGCATGTAAGGTGTTCGACACACATAATAAATTTGATTGTGCAAGATGGGTTGGCAGAGGTGAATCATTCAATAGCTAGTATTCATAATGCAGTAAAGTATGTTAGATCCTCTCCAGCAAGATTGTAAAAGTTTAAAACATGTGTTGATAGGGACAAAATCTCATATGGAGGGCTTATGATGTTGGATGTGCCTACTAGATGGAATTTAACATATTTGATGTTGCACAAAGCGGTTGTGTTTGAAAAAACATTTGATAGGATGAAGGAAGATGATGGACATTGTGTTAATTGGTTTGTTGAGGATGATGGTGAAAAGAAGAGGGAGGGGCCACCGAGCGAAGATGATTGGGCAAATGCAAGGAGGTTAGTCAACTTTTTATCGGTTTTTTATTATGTGACCTTGAAATTTAGTAGCTTTCTTGATGCCATTTCCAATGATTACTTAAATGAAATGGAAAAAATTCTAGTTAATTTGAAGTCACTTGCTACTTCTAGTGATGATTTGTTAAGGAAAATGGCCGAAAAAATAGAGCAAAAGTTTGCTAAATATTGGAGTGATTCTTTTGATCAGGTTAACATGTTATTATTTGTAGCAAATGTACTTGATCCTAGATGTAAATTGAAGTTTATTACATTTTGTTTTAGTAGCATGTATGAATCTAGGAAGGTTGAAGAATTAAAATATAACATTAAGGAGTTGTTGATGAAGCTATATAATAGTTATATTAGTGGGAGCGATGTGAGGAATAGTGGTGATGTTTGTTTTGGTGATATCCATGGTAGTGGTAGTGGTGGTGGTGATGGTGCTAGTAGTAGTATAATATCAATTGATCTTTTTTCATCTTTCAAAATTATGAAGCAAAGTTCAAATGATGACATTAGCTCAAAAAATGATGTTGAAAAGTACTTGACAGATGATAATGAGAGTACTAGTAATGCCCATTTTGATATTTTGACTTGGTCATAGGTATCCGATTTTATCTCAGATTGCCAAGGATGTTTTGGCAATTCCAGTGTCTACTGTGGCGTCGGAATCGACATTTAGCACAGGAAGGCGTGTTCTTGATCCTTTTATAAGTTCTTTAACTCATAAAACTGTTGAGTCATTGATTTGCACTCAAAATTGGCTTCGATAAACTCTATTAAGAGAACGGATAATACAACCCACTGATGAAGAAACTGAATTCTATGAAGTTATTAAAGCAGGTAATATGTTACTACTATATTTTGATATGTTGTTTTGGTTATTTCACTCTTAACTAATCATTCTAATATTTTTGTTTAATTTGTTAATGTAGAATTTGGTAGGCCAATAGTAGCTCAACAAGAACAAGCAATTGAGGAGTAATTGGGATTTGAGAGTTGATTGATATTTATTGCTTTTGTAGTTTTATTAAAGTTTAAAAGACTTTTTGCTTATTTATTTTGATTTGAACTTGTTATTTGAACATGTTATGTGTTCTTGAACATACTTTGAGATATATTTTGATTTTTTGTTTGTTAATTTTTTATGTTTGTGGTAGATTTATTAATTTAAGGTTTTAAATTTAAAAAGCCCAAAATAGGTCTAATAGGCCCATAATCGAAATAATTGAACCAAATTGAATCGAATTATTTCAATTAATCGAGTATTTGATTATTTCGGTAATTTGATTAATCGCGATTATGATTTTAAAATAATCGTAATCGAACGATTATGAAAAATTTAGTAAAAAACCAAACCCAACCGAACCACGCCCACCCCTATTAATAATTATTAATAATAAACTATATTTTCTTGTTTAATTACTTGAGCGAGAGAAAATGAAACTTAAACTCCCACCATTTCATAAGTGGGTATTAATTTTGTGAAATGATGATCAGCAATCAATTCGGACAAATCTCGAAGGTTATGTACACTTCTTCTTCTTTTTTTTTTTTGGTTTTTTGTGTTTTAATTATTACTGAATATCCTATTCTTATTTGTATTTTATTTTAAAAATAAAACCACTCATCACTGGGTTGCTAATGATGACATCATCTCACTTCAATTTACGTTATTAGCATTCTCGTTCGTAAAGATTAATGGTCGTTGGCTTGATACTCCACAATTTAACATCACATTTGGCATTGGGCTCTTCTAATTTTAAGCCCAATAAAATTATAATATAAAAATTAATAATATATAATAAATATAATTTTTAAGTAATAATTTTGATAAAAATAACAAAATTATTAGAAATTTTTAGTGTTGATTATATTAATTTTAACTTTTAATTATAACTTTTAACTGACAGCTATAAGCTACCCAATCTCAATACTAAACAACTAAATGGTGTTGATTACAATCTCGTTTGATTCTATATTAAATTATTGGATTGATTTTGATAATTATATCTACCCATATCATCAAATTTATCCAATAACCAATGATTTATTAAATATTATAATCATAATAATTTTTTTTAGGCCGCAACTAGAGTCGGCAATGGGATAGGATGAGACGAGATTTACCAATCTCACTCACATCCCATACATGCAAATAGGATAAAAAATGTCTCACTCCCGTCCTTTTATTTTTTTGAGGGAAAAAATTTGTCCTAATCTCGTCCCATTAAATATCTCGTCTCATCCCATTATCCTGAACAGTATGATGATCATAATTCAATATAGTAAAAATCTTAAATAAATACAAAGTTAAATTATCAAATAATAGTTTTATTTTGACTATATGCATGTTCGAATATAATTTTATGCTAACATTTTTTAAATACCTACTTGCTTCCATTGCACATTAAAATTAATATTTACGCTTCAAAAAATATAGATTTGGACAATAACCAACTTCAACCATGTTAAAATGACTTACAACCATGCATGCAAAGAAAATAAAAATGAGAACAAAATAAATAAAAATAAAGAAGAAGGAGAAATTACGATACTAACCTTGTTGCGCTGTTACAACCTTACTATAAAAACACACAAAAAAATATTTGAAATTAACTAAAATTAAAATAAATTAACAAGATAAATGAAAAATTATAAAGAAAAATAACTTGAGAATTAAATTGCAGAAATTTAAAGAAGAGAAAAAGAAATTTTTACCTAAAAATGTAAATTCACTTTTTTTTTTAAGAAAAAAATGACAAGAAAACAACTAAAATAATAATAATAATAATAATAATAATAATAATAATAATAATAATAATAATAAATTATTTACAAAAATTAATTCTACAAATTAAAATACTTACCTCCCCCGGCAACGGTGCCAAAAACTTGTTGTGCAAATTTTGTTGAACTCACAAGCGCACGAATCTATTGTAGAATGATCAATGGTGTCGAGTGTCGATCCCACGAGGAGGTAGATTTTAATTATGTGTAGAATTAATTTTGTATGTGGGTGATTGGATTTGTGTGGAGGTGATTTAAATTATGTTGGAATTTAAATTGGATTGGCAGAAATAATTAAACTGGAAACTATTGAGATAAAGCACTTGAGTATCTAAATCCGTATTAACATGCACCATGGGCTAAATATTCTTTATTAATACCAATTAAATTATGAGAGGGGAATCCACACCTCATGAACCACACTCTAATTAATATGGTGCTAAGGGCTTATCGTGCCAAATAATAATAACCTTATACTAGGGTGCCGGTGAAACCAGGACGGTAACTAGACAAGATTATTATTATTTGTCGACGAAAAGTCAAAACCTCTACAGAAATTAGAGGGGAAGAGAAAATAAATTTACCAAATAAAGCCCACGATAGAGACTTCACCTTCAACCCAAGCTTGAAAGAAAATTAGCTACTCATAATTGAACTAAGGGTAAAATGAAAATTTATTAAAATACGTAGAAAATATAAAATGGAGAAAGAATTACAGAAAACTAAGCTCAAAAATGGATTCAGGGGCATTAAATTAGGGGGGAGATGCCCCTTTTTATAGATACATTGAGTAAATCATGGCCATTGGATTAAAAACAGTTTGGACGCACAAGATTGCGCCACGTCATCAGTCAACAGTACGCGGTTTGACCATGGGTTTGACCACGCGGTTTGAACAGTAACACGGTTTGCACACGGTTTGAACAATGACGCGATATGAACAATGTCGTGAACAGTACCGTACATGTGAATAAGGTCGTACGTGTGAACAATGTCATTTTTCCTTTTATGCTCCTCTTAAGGTTTTCGACTATCCTGAGTTCAAAAGTGACGTCCGTTTTGCTATCCGATATCTTGTTCATTGTGAAATGACCATGATGCCCCTAAAATACATAAAATACTTAGTTAAAACAAAACACTCATAATTAAATAACAAGGGACTTAAATAAATAAAATTAGAGATGTTAGTAAAACTTGAAGTACAAAATGACAATTTTCTCTTTTATAAATATACACTTTCTAACACTCAACAACTGCGTAAAGATTATTCCTATAAATAATATTAAGTGTGTTCAATGGTTCAAATTCATTGGATTGGTCCATCCAAATCCAGTCCATCATATATTGGATTTTATATTTTAGATCAAATTTGATCCAATTACTATATGAGCTCCGATATAATCTAAAGAATAAAAAATCAAATCTAATTGAATCTGATCTGATTAATATAATTAAAATAAAAATTTATAAATAAAAGTCATCAATTGCTATCTAGATTTTAAGGATTTATCTATGACGCTGTAATTTTTTTACAACACCAATAATATTTTAATTGTGTGCCATTGGATTAAATCTAATGGTATATAATATTTATACTAATGGAAAAAAAGTAAAAATAATAGTGAACAGATTGTTAGCCATTCAAGGGGTGGAGAAATTTTGTAAAATAACTGTGACTACCATTAGAGTTTGAAGCAATTTCACTTAAATAACATATTTTATTTAAAATTACTTTTCAACTCTCCTTTAAATTTGTATTATAATAATCTTTTTAAAATAAATCTTCCAAAATCTATTACCATTATGTATAAAATATAATATGAAGTAGGTTATTTGACACAAATCAAATAAATAAGTTGCAATTGTAAAATTAATTATATATAATATAACACTAGTAAATAATACAACTAAATACATATACTTAAGTAAATGTCATAGGTATATTAATAAACTCAGTGGTGAGATTACTTGTAACCTGAAAAAATACTTAATCACACATATTTTAATAAAATTTAATATCTTATATCAAAATATTCATTATTTTATATAATATTAAGGACAGTTGTATAATTGATTATGAAATATATATTATTTTCAACACTCATTTAACATACCTATTCTCTGAGCTTTTTATTTAGGATTTCTTTATAATATTGTATGAGTTTTTATAGCATTGATAATAGGATTGTTGTGGACTCTTATATGTTAGGATTTTCATGTTTACCATTCATTTGACATAGTGAATAAAAAATTAGTTATTTAAATCATAACAAGTAATCTTCATGTTGCAAATAAATATAGATTTTTTTATTTTTAATTAATTGATAAAAGAAAATTTATATTATAATGGATAAAAATCCCACAATCAATAATGGGATCATTGGAGGCAATATAAAAAGATTTTCTTTCCCATTTTTTCCCACGTAAATATTATTGGAGACAATATTTTATTCATTGTCACTAGTAATTACCGTACTAAAAGTAATGAATCTTAGTAACATAAAATTTTATAATTACAATCAAATGATGTCAATAAAATAATCTTTCATGATTCATAAACTAAAGCTCTTTAGGAATATATATTACATTTAATTTTTATGAAATTAACAAAGTGATATTTGAAAATAAAATGAAAATATATAGACTTGTAAAACTTAAAATTCCTATCATGGAAGAATATTAATTATAAGATAAACAAAAATAATATATATTTTATGATCAATTATACAATGGTCTTAGTATTATATAAAATAATGAGCATTTTAATATGTGATTTTAAATTTTATTAAAACATGAGTGATTAAGTAGTTTTTAAGTTACAAGAAATCTCATCAATGAGTTTATTGATGTAACTATGACGTTTACTTAAGTATATGTACTTAGTTGTGTTATTTATTAGTATTATATCATATATAAATTTTATAATTGTAATTTATTTATTTGATTTGTGTTAAATAACCTACTTCATAGTATATTTAATACTTAATGGTAATAGATTTTGGAAGATTTATTTATAAAAAATTATCACAATACAAATTTAAAGGAGAGTTAAAAAGTAATTTTAAATAAATATACTATTTAATTAAAATTGCTTCAAACTCTAAGGGTGGTCATAGTGATTTTACAAAACTTTCTCCACCTCTTAAATCGTTAACAAATTGTTTACCATTATTTTATTTTTTTAAGCAAAAATACTGTATACCATTAGATTTAATCCAATGGTACACAATTAAAATATTATTAATGCTGTAAAAAAATTACAGCATCATAGAGGGACCCAAATTTTAATTACTAACAATTAAAAAAAATCAACTCCTTTAATATTTGATTATTCATATTTTTTATTATCATATGATTGAAAAAAAATCGAAATTTGAATATTAAAAGCAAACAATGGTTTCTGCTCGCAATTTATATTTTGTATCATCATTGTATATCTATAGTTATATGAAATTAAGTTTTATTTTTTATAGGATAATTAAATTTTATCTTCTAGTAAGTTAAACATAAGAGTGGCATTTATTTTTAAAAAATAAATAAAGAAAATAAAATTAATTGGTTGGATTGATTAATATTGAATATGAACATATAGATCTAAACATCAGTCCAATAACATCCAATTTTCCGTTGTATAATGATATTTAAACTACTTTATTTTGTCCCGTTTGGGATTGAAGTTGAAACTCAATAAGCTGCTTATTTCATAATTTTTGATAAAAACAGTGTTTGGTAAATTTTATAAAAACAACTTATTTCGTAATTTTCTCTATTTCGTCAGTAGCTTTTAAAAGCAGGCAGAGGGTTGTTTTTCATAAGCAGCTTATTCAGTAAGCTACTACGCCTTTCTAAAATGCCTATTATAGCCCTAGTATTTTAATAAAAAGACAATTATATATTATTTATCCATAAACCCTAATATATAAATCATTAGATATTATTTTACTGCCACAATTTAGTTACCGTCATAACCAAGTACGTTCTCTCCAATTTTGATCCGGTAAGTTTATATGCTAATTTCATAACTATGCTTTTAAAGCTTAATCTATATATTTATATTTTTGTTAATTAATTATATCAAATTTGTTGGCAATCTATTTTTAATGTAATTTTACATATTGAAGAAAAAAATATGTCTAGACAATTTATTAAACATAAAATAAAAAGTAATTAAAACGTATGTCTATTTTGGTCATTATATAATATAACAGTACTCTCGTAATAAGATTTACCAAGCGTATGTACTCTATTTTTCAAACTCACAGCAACCGCAACAGCACAGTTTACCAAACACCAAACTACTTTTTTAATCAGCAGCTTATTTCATCTGCACAGCACAAACAACTTATTTCATCAGCCTCCGCAATCCCAAACTGACCCTTTGTCTCACTAACTCTCACTTTTCAGTTAACAATATTTATTTTCAAAGTTACCATTATTGAAAAAGAAAAAGTTAATGCCTTTTATTTTGCTCTCTCATGTTCTCTCTCCCAATCATCGCCAACACCCCACCAAACATTTTCACCATAAAATTCACTATTACGATAACCGCCACCATTTATATACATCCAATCACCGCTTGCTACATGTAATGAGTTTTTGTTTCTGAGTTTTGTTAAATTTTGTAACAAATGGTGATTTTTCTTATTATTAATTAGAATGATTTTGAATTTGTGCAATAATTAAGATGAATAAGTTATATTTTCAATACAAGAAAAAGAAAACCTCCTGATTGCAATAACAAATCGAATCACTTTCAATATATAATAGAGGGTGAGTGAAAATTAATAATATATGAGAGAGAGAGAGAGCAAGCAGGAGGGAGGAAAAAAAAAGAAAAAATTTACATTATTTTTTCTTTTTTAATGAGGATAACTTTGAAAATATATTAAATTGACTAAAAAGTAAGGCTGGTAAGATAAAAAAAAAAGATTAAATATCATTACTCTTTTCCATTTGGAAATGCAATGCAATCGAATCAAAAGATCAATCCGACAAAAATGGACTAATTTGGATTGGATCAATCAGTTTCATTGCATTAGATTGGATCTTGAATAACCTTATAAAAAGATTTTACGTATAAGGGGAAATGATGTAGTAAACATTAGTGCTCATTATGTACACCTAATACATTCTATAAGTATGTGGATGATGTTGAAATTATAGATTAACCAATTGACGTGGCTTATAAATATTAATGGGCACTAATTTATTACTTTGCCTTTAAATTACTAACATTTGAAAAGGGAATATTATCAAATACCCACTAGAAATTTTTTGACATTTGAATTCACTATTAAAGTGGTCTAATCATTATATTTTGTCACCTAATGTGTCGGCTATTATTATTTTACTATCAAAATTATAGATGGTAAAATCTGGATATGAGACTCTGAGTTCACCTATTCCAGTTTTGGACACATATGGTAATTTAATATATTGGATCCAAGCCACTTGGGCTTTAGCTCAGTGGTGAATAACTACTTTCAAAGTTAAGAATGATCATGAGGATAGTGGTTCGAGTCTCCATAGGTTCAACCTCCCTCAATTAGGGAAAAAATTGTGTGGAGTAATTCACATGTTCCAGTTTTGGACATATATGGTAATTCAATATATTGGATCCAGGCCACTTGGGCTTTAGCCCGGTGGTGAACCACTACTCTCAAAGTTAAGAAGGATTATGATGGTAGTGGTTCGAGTTTCCATAGGTTTAACCTCCCTCAATTAAGCAAAAAATTGTGTGGAATTAATTTATAAGTCTTTCTCCCTTACGAAATGCAAGTGAATGAGAGACATCCCTCGTCTGTGAATGTCATATATCTGGGTATGTACTTTATAGAATTGGTGCCTATTTGGTATTACTTATCTAATAACAATAAGTACTTATTTAATCCCATAAGCTCTTATCATAATTTTTATTGTTGTTAGGTTTTTTTTTTTTTTAGTAGAGCTTAAATAAGATATTTTGTCTTTACTAGTAAACACTCAAATTTTGGGCATTTTGAAATAGAGGTTGAAAATCTTTTTTTAAATGTTAAAATATCCAAAATATCATCAACTTATTTGACAATATTATTTTATTCTTTTCATAATATAACTTTAAAAAACTTACCTATTAAAGTAATTTCATAAATTTTTAATAAAAACTCTTATTAACAACCAAATAACTAAATTTTTTTAGGTAAAAGCTCTACTGCTAAAAGCTCTACTTGAAAAGTTGTTCCAAACGGAGCCTTAATGTAATAATATAAGTCCCAAATTATATATTTGATTGTAAATATCATTGTAATTTCTGCTCTAATAGCAGTTGTAAATATATATATAATACAGTAATCTGATGTGTAATTAGTATTTATATATGCGTGTGTGTGCGCGTGTGTGTGTGTGTTGGATCCAGATTTACATTCGGTTTTTTTCAACTTTGGGTCTGCCGAGTTGACTCGGAATCTAGATTTAAAACACATACAACTAAATGAAATTAAAAAAATGAACCCATTTAAAGTTGGAAAATTATCCACCGTCCACCCACTTTTTCTAACTTTTTTAAAAAATAGACAATTCTTTTTTTTGTGTGCTAAAATCCACCGGAAGTTATATTTCTTTTCACTTTTCCACTTTCGTTTGGAAACCGTTAAGAAAACTAACAGAATATTATTTAAATGACTTTTTTATCCTTAAATGTAAAAGATAAATTATTTACCGACCACCTTTTTTTCTTATTTTTTCAAAAATACATACTTTTTAATTTTTTTTGTTTAATTCCACTTGAAGTTATTTGTTTTGCACCTATGCACTACTGTCTTTGTGAAATGACAATTTTACCCTTATGATGTCAGCAAAGTTATAATAATGTTATAACGAGAGTGGGCCAATGAAAAAAATGTTAACTTCAAGTGGAGCGCCGCAAAAAAAAAAGATTTATGTATTTTTTAAAAACAGTGAAAGACAGATGGACAGTGGAGAATTTTCATTTAAAGTTTATGAAAATTCTCCAAAAAACTCAAATTGCATAATTTCAGTTCAAGGCCTATAAAAGTGCACAACTAGAACATATTGCACAAGCACCAATGAATTGGAGGATCTTAAATTCTCAACAACCGAGACAACTTGAAGGTAGATGAATAGAAATGAATCATGCATGTATGTTGATGATTTACTCAAGATGACTGAAGACGACAACGAATCACGAATGGTGACATGACGAATTGATGATGACGACGACAAATTGACGATGGTGAATTTGGGCTTTGCGGGATGAAGATTGAAGAAGGTGAGGGGAAAGGAGAAACGACAGCTGCAATATGTTCAGAGCCTTTATTTATTATTATTATTATTATTATTATTAATACTTAAAAATTTTAAAATAAAGATATATGTGTTCAAGTTTCGGATATCAGGGTTTTGGTGAACGAGAGCCGAACTTGGATAAGTCTGGGTTTAGAAAATTATTGTCGAATTTTGCATTATTTTGACATCTAAGTTCGTCTAGGTCTGGGTTTGGTTATTTTGCCATCATTTTAAAATCTTTACACTGTTAAAAAAGATTGCTGAGATTGCAAGAATAGTTGATAAAATTTAATGTGAAGTTATTTTCCTTTTTTATTTTTTTATTTGTTACAGTTTTTTTTACTAGACATTTGATTTACGAGCCTTTTATTTTAGTTATTAAAATTTTATTATACTGAAATATTCTCTAATTATAAATTTTTCATGTAGTCATAAACAAATTAATATATGATATTATTTTTACTTGTAAAAATAAATTTATCATATTAAGTTCAATTATAATGAAATCCCCAAAATAATTCATATAAGTTTATATTATTATATTTAATTATAATTGAGTTTAATATGATGAGATTTATTTATACAAATGAAAATAATATAATGAATTAGCTTGTATATGAATATGTGAAAATTTTTCAATTTTGACCCTCTGACAAGAAAACTATAATTCTATTATGAAAATATTTTAACATAACAAAATTTTAATAATTGAAATAATAATAAAAAAGAAATGACTCGTAAATCAAATGTATAGATAGAAAGATAAAAATGTAGAAAACAATTAAGAAAATAACTTCAGTTCGATGTTCCTCAAATATTCTTTGTGACTTTAATAATTTTTTGACATACAAGATGAGGATGAGGATTATATTCATACAGTTTTTCACTTTTCAACAATTACAATCTGCTTCGTTATTCTAAATAATTATTTTATTATGTGTAATGAAGATTTATAACAACCGAAATATTAGAAAGTAAAATAAAATTGTTAAAAAATTTTGATGATAAATCGATATTTGAGAAAATTTTTAGTGAGTATTTAATAACATCCCTTCAATAGTAGGACACGTCTATCATGCAACAGTAGCACCATGCCACTGCTTTTGTCTTTTCTGTATAAAATTTTATGAAGCCCTTTCATAAAATTCTTATTTGAACTTTACTTTACAAATATTAAGTTCATTTCTTTCAAACCCGTGAATCCTTTAACAATCAATCAACGGAAAATTAGCTCACCCGATGGCTGTGGCTGGTCGGAAAAGACAGAGGAAATTGTAGGGAACAAAACCCAAGTGGTGGCATCACCGGCAACTGGCGAAATCGCAACGAATTAAAGCCGCGATTCCACGGCTTTTCATGGCTTCGATCGGCAGCTTTCCGAACACTTTCTGGCGATAAGGATGGCATGGAGATGACCGCAGTTGCACAAGCTTCCGATCAGTACCAACCTTTGGCAGGTGGAGTGGCTGGAAATGGAAATAGAATCCAGGTCGGGTTCGCAGGTTTGGGTCGAACTGGTTCCTTTTGCGACAAGGATGTCATGGAGATGACCGGCATTAGGGATGTCAAATTTTTCCAAACCTAGCCCGGCCTCGGAAAAACTCGGACAATCTGGTACGGGTTGAACCCGGACCGTGTTCATAAAAATGAGAGTCCGGGTAGTATTTTTTCAAAACTGGATGCAAGCGGGTCTGGTTGCGGGTTCAGTTGAACCCGGATTCCGGAACCCAAATTCCGGGTACCCGGACCCGCACTATAGTATTAATAATAAATAAATAAATAAATTTTTATTATTAAATATAAAAGCCAAAGTTAAAAGAAAAAGGAAAGAAAAGAAAAAGAAACCTTAAATCCCCACCCAGCCACCACCTCTATTTTTCTCTTCCTCAACATCAATTCAATGATTCATCATCCACCATAGTCAATTCATCATCAACAACAATAACAATTTATATCATCCTCAACTTCAATTTAAATCATTGTCAATTCATCATCAAAAGCAACAAACAATCTTTGGCACCGTCAAATTCAACCTTACCTCTCATCAAATTCGATCTCATCTCTCTCTTGTTCGTGGATGCTGGATCTCAAAACTTGCTTACTGCTCTCATGGCTGCCGCCTCCTGGACTCGTCGATGCCTCAACCGACACCTCAAAGCAACCGCTAATCCACTCTTGCCTGGTTTTTTGTCCATGTTTTGTTTAATGCTGGGATCTCTCTTCTCTTGTTTAACATCTTGAGCTGGCGTCTTTGGCTTCCTTTTCTTTTGATTAATTGAATTGATTTATTTAATTTTTTTGTTGTTATGAACAACCAAATGCAACATTTTAACATATAATATAGATGTTATTGTAAATTTTATTATTGAAGTAGGTAAATTTAGTTTAGATCCCATGAATTTGTTCTTCCTTTTTATTGTTTTTGCAAATTCCAGAGAGTCAAAAGGGGCATGTATAAAGGCTTCATCGTTCCAGGCTTCCAGCCTCCATTCAACTTTCCAGGTTTAAAATATGTCATTCGGAAACCTGAATTTTTTCGGGTTGAACTTGTACTGGACCTGGAGGAAGAAAATGTGAGTCTTTATTCGGGTCGAGAAGGAGAATTGTCATTCAGGTCCGGAACCGGAAAGGCCAAACCCAAACCCGAACCTGAACCTGATTTTTGCCATCCTTAACCGGCATCGCACGAGCTTCTAATTGGTACCAACCTTAGCCGGTTGAGTGGACGAAAACGGAAACGAAATCCGGGTCAGGTTCGCGGATATTGTGATAAAAAGAAGAGATATTTTGATACATGTGAAATATAGAATAAAAATTTGTAAATAATAAATAGTATAAGGTGTTAACTAAAATGTTCAAATGGATTCAGTAGAAATTAATTTAATATTTATGAGAAAAATATAAATAAAAATGAGTAAAAAGGACTCAATGAAAATTTGCAAAGCAGTGGTACGATACTACTGAAGTACCGTGGCCGGATCCTCAACACTATATAACCTATAAAATTGAAAAACCCTAAAATCCAACACATTCGGTAAAAAGAAAATAAATTATATAAGGGTTTCCCTTCACTCTCTTTATTGTCTCCGCAGCTTGCAGATACAGATAGAGTGAGCAAAATCATCTATCTCTATCTGCATAAATCAAATAAAGTAAAATAAATAAATAAAATTTCAAAATAACATTAATTAAGAATTAAGAATTAAAAAAAACCCCACACAAATCACAGCCCCTCTTAAAAACCCTAATTTTGCTCATTTCTATTTTTTCACAACGGAAGCCTTTTTCTGGAGGTATTATGCAGGCAGCAGATCAGACGGTGATAAGCTTGAGACCCGGTGGCGGCGGCGGTCCACGTGGCACCAGATTCTTCACTCATCGCTCCGATTCCTCATCAACACCCTCGTCTGATTCTCAAACTCTTCCCCCTCATGGCGGCGTCGCTTCCGCTTTCAAGGTACCCGCTCAAAATCCTAGCTTTAAATGCTTGCATATGCTTAAAATTCAATTTTCAGATTCTGGGCTCTTTCAAATTTAATATTTTTCATTTTCGCTCACAATAATGTATAAAGTTTGGATTTTTATAATTTTTGGGATCTGTAGATTTATTTCTTATTTTCCATAGACTCAGTGAAGTCTGTAGTAAGCTTTGGATAGTAGTTAATTGTGGTTTCATTTCTAAATTTTGCTTGTAAAAATTTTACCTTTATTAGTATGACTTTTTATATGTCAATTACTTAAAAAATGATTACTTGAGAGCTGAGCACAAGACCTTTATATGTGCTGTAATAAAGAAGTGTCCTAATTCTTGGTGGGGCACTTAAGTTTGTGCATCTGCTGTAAATATGGACAAATAGCAATATGTGGGATTTAGGTGGGCATGCGATGAGTGCACTGATGCCCATAAAGAACCTGCATTACATGAGACACCACAAGAGAACATTTTGTGGAGTGCAGACTTGTAATTGTAGAATTGCAGGATTCTTTCTTTTGAGCCGCATACTTTTACTTTGGGATATGATTGATTGTTCATGCTGTTTTTCTGTTTTTGTAATAATAGAATGTAGTCATTAACGAAGATTATATTACAAATATTGATTAATTTTGATAATCAATATCATTGTAGGTGGGGGACTTGCGGTTTGAAGGTCATGAACGTGTTCGATACACCCGAGAGCAGCTGTTACAACTTAAGGAGGTGCTTGTCATTATGAATCCCTGTAATAGTTGTTCACACGGTTTTGATGTATAACCAGGGACTGAACATTTTCTGCCAGGCTGAATATATGACTGTTGCTCCCTTATGGTTTTCCGTTGGATTTATTGATTATTTAAGTGCTTAAAATCAAGGTGTCTTGTTAACTTTTCATAGGTTGCTCAACTAACTGAAGACATTTTGAAGATAAAACAAGAAATTGAGTCTGAGTTTGATGGTGAAGGTCAAAGCTGGGGTGGTCGCGCAGAAAATAACAATGTAAGTTTTGCCTCATGTAATTATAATACTCAATCTTTTGCTCTCTTTTTTTTTGTGGGAGGTAATATTGCTATCATCTCCCAGATGCTGAAAGATATTTTCGTGACCAGTTTGCATTTTCTTTTTTCAACATTTCTTTATTTATGAAACTTTTTGACTACGTAGAAATTTTTAATGTTTATTTCTGTCTCCATTCTTTAGCTGCAATCTCAATTCCAAGCTCGTTACTCGGAGCCAGACAATCGTGATTGGCGTACTCGATCAACCACCTCTGGACAAGAGAAATCCTTGGAAGCAAATCAAGAAAAGATGGAATTTGGTGCTCGTGAGGGCCAGCTTAATTCCCAGTTCGCAAGTGCTCAAATCTCCACTAACCAAGGGGTGATATATTGTTTTAATGACTTTTTCCTTTAAATTCTTTTAATGAATTTTACTTCTGAACTCTTTTAGAAATTTTCAGTATTGCTGGTCCAATGAAATATAAATGCTATATGATCTTTTAAATTATGTTGATGTCAGTGATGTGTGGGAGGCTTAATTCATGATCAGAAAGTCGTCTTTTTTTATTAGTAACTGAAAAGTACCAAAGTTTGTTATTCTACTTTTAATTTCCATGCATGCTTGGTTTCTCTGTTATAATCTCAGTTTTCTATGGAAGCCAGGCAGGACCTGCTCCAGCTCTAATTAAGGCTGAAGTTCCATGGTCAGCAAGACGAGGAAATCTCTCAGAGAGGGATCGTGTTCTTAAGACTGTTAAAGGGTAATTCAAAATCAGAAATCATTGTATCACTGTTCAAATGATATGTCCTCTCAGAAAATTTGGGTGAGAATGTTTAAACCTTTGATAATATTCTGAAAAGTTGAATGCTCGACCGTAAAGAAGGAATTTTTATTGCATTTTCTGTTAGTTAATTACTTAACATGCTTTATAGATATGCTATGACAGCTGTTCTTTTTATTGTGCAGAATACTGAATAAATTGACTCCAGAGAAGTTTGATGTTCTCAAGGGTCAGCTAATAGACTCTGGAATTACAACCCCAGATATTCTGAAGGTCACCATTACACATCTTGAATGCCATAATCTGCTGCGAGTTATCATATTCTTATGTTCTATTTTCTTCTTATTGAAACTGAGAAGCCTGTTTGCGTTTCAGGGTGTCATCGAACTTATATTTGATAAGGCTGTCTTCGAGCCTACATTTTGTCCCATGTATGCACTTTTATGCTCTGACCTTAATGAGAAGCTTCCTCCATTTCCTTCTGATGAGCCTGGTGGGAAAGATATCACCTTTAAGCGGATCCTTTTGAATCATTGCCAGGAGGCATTTGAAGGTGCTGACAACACGAGGGCAGAAATTAGGCAGATGACTGCCCCTGAACAAGAAATGGAACGTATGGATAAAGAACGACTGGTTAAGCTGCGGACCTTGGGGAACATACGCCTTATTGGGGAACTTTTGAAGCAGAAGATGGTGCCTGAAAAGATTGTCCACCATATTGTTCAGGTACTTTGTATGGTCCATTGGCCTTCCCCTTCATTCAGTCATTAGCATGCTGGCCTTGATTATCAATTTGTGTGATATAGGAGCTTTTGGAGAATGATGGTAAAACATGCCCAGCTGAGGAGAATGTTGAGGCAATATGTCAATTTTTTAACACCATTGGAAAACAGCTGGATGAGAATCCTAAATCAAGGCGAGTCAATGATGTTTATTTTAGTCGATTGAAGGAATTAACCACAAATTCACAACTCGTGCCACGTTTGAGGTTCATGATCCATGATGTTCTTGATCTGCGGGCCAACAACTGGGTTCCTCGGCGGGAAGAGGTTAATTTTCCATATCTGGCTGGCTTATCTTTTCACCTACATCTGTATATTTCCATTATTTCTTTCGTGGGCTATCTGATTAGCCACTGCCTGACAGTCTTGTTTGATTATATTTTTGGCAGATGAAAGCCAAGACCATCACCGAAATTCACTCAGAGGCTGAAAAGAATCTTGGTCTGCGTCCTGGTGCAACTGCAGTGATGAGAAATGGTCGTACAGGGGCTATTGGGGGGATGGGTCCCGGAGGCTTTCCCATTGCACGGCCTGGTACTGGGGGCATGATGCCTGGAATGCCTGGAACCCAGAAAATGCCTAGAATGCCTGGGATTGATACTGACAATTGGGAGGTTCCTCGTTCCCGAACAATGCCAAGAGGTGATAGCAAAAGTCTGTCTCAATTTCCAGGTCGTGTGCAGTCACCTTTGGTTGGAAAATCACCATCAATCAATTCAAAATTTTTACCTCAAGGAAGTGGCGGGATTATATCTGGAAAAACAAGTGCCTTGTTGCAGGGTAGTCCTTCTCCTTCAGCCCGTCCTGGATTTGCTTCAGGGGTTGAACCTTTAACTCAACATACTAAGCCTGTTGCTCCTGCTACATCAATAGTTCCTTCTCCGGAGAAGCTGTCAGCTCCTGTAACAAAATTAAATCTTGCTGATCTCCGCAAAAAAACCATATCACTGCTTGAGGAATACTTCAGTGTTCGAATTCTTGATGAAGCACTGCAATGCGTTGAGGAACTGAGAGCCCCAACTTACCATCCAGAGGTTGTTAAAGAAGCGATAGCCCTTGCCCTGGAAAACATCCCACCATGTGTGGAACCAGTTATACAGCTCCTTGAGTTTTTGCTGAATAAGAATGTCTTGACAACCAGAGACATAGGAACTGGTTGTCTTCTGTATGGCTCGTTATTAGATGATATTGGCATTGATTTACCAAAAGCACCAAATAACTTTGGTGAGATGGTTGGCAAGTTGGTTGTTGCAAAGAGTTTGGACTTCATTGTTTTGAAAGAAGTTCTAAAGAAGGTGGAAGATAACATGTTCCGGAGATCCATTTTCACTGCCGCAATGAAGAGCATTCAGTCCAGCCCTGCTGGGCAAGGAGTGTTGGCAGTGCAGGGAGCTGAGGTTCAGGCCTGTGAAAGTTTGCTCACTTGATTTAAGAAGATGTGCTTTTCACGCATCATGGGAAGTCATACTCCCAATTCTTGCATGCTTCCTGTATTTTTCTAAATTTTGTCTCTCAAATGACGTTTCATGATCAATGGACCACGGAGCAACAGTTAATTTAAATGAGTTGTATATTTTTCTTTTTTTCTTTTCACATTTTGTTCGAGGAAAAAACATAATGTATTTTATTCTCTCGAATGCAACCAGTTAAGTCTTCCCTGGAATGCTCGAGATGCATAGGATCTCTACCCATCTTGTTCGCCCGTTACAATTTGTATTCACGTTTACCAAGCCCTTGGAACCTGGCCAGTATTATTAGAACTTATTCTGAACCAGTTGTCTTTAGCTTCACTGGGTATCCAATTGTGCAATATACCTCTTTATTTGAAATGTACCTCTTGGCTGGCAATGGTATCTTTAAATCACCTTCTCTTGAGACAAGTAATTGGAACAAGCTTATTAAGAATCAACTGCTCAATGGAAATGCAGAGAAAGCCATTCTTACATACGTAAATATGCAGGAACTTGGCGTTCATGCTGATAATTATTCATTTCCTTTGTTACTGAAAGCGGCTGGCATTCTTTCAAGTTCCTGTATCGGGTTAATGCTTCATGGGCAGACGATCAAAACTGGGTTTTGTGGGCACGTTTATGTCCAAACAGCTCTGTTGAAAATGTATGGTTCTTTAAGATGCATTGACGACGCTTTTAAAGTGTTTGAAAAAATGTCTGAGAAAGATATTATCGCGTGGAACTCAATGCTAGATGCTTTTGCTTGTTGTGGGCAGTTGGATCTTGCAATGAAATTGATTGATTTAATGCCTCTAAAGGATGTTACATCTTTCAATATCATGATCTCTGGGTATGCAAGGATTGGGAAGATTCATTCTGCTAGATATATTTTCGATAAAGTTCCTGCTAAAGATGTTGTTTCGTGGAATTCATTGATTTTGGCATATACAAATGCTGGTGAAATGGAGAAGGCGGGTGAAATGTTCAAAAAAATGCCAGTTAAAAATGTAATCACGTGGAACACAATGGTTACTGGGTATTTACGTAGTCATCTTTACGTCGAGGTTGTTAACTTATTTGATGAAATGAAGGCTGGAAATGTCAAACCTGATTATCTTACGGTGACTGGTGTTCTATCTGCATGTGCCAATTTGGGATCACTAGAAACAGGAGCAAGAATACACGTATATGCCACTGACAATGGGCTTGCTTCTAGCCCCTATGTGACCACAGCATTAATAGATATGTATGCAAAATGCGGAAGTATAGAGCACTCTTTAGAGGTGTTCTATAAGTCCCAAGTTAAGGATGTATTCTGTTGGAATGCGATGATCTTGGGGCTTGCTCTTCATGGATATGGCTATGCTGCCCTCGAACTACTGGGTGAAATGAATGATAGTTGCGTGAAGGCTGATGATATTACCTTTATCGGTCTGCTTAGTGCTTGTAGTCATGCCGGCTTGGTGCAAGAGGGTTGTGGGTTATTCAGTCGCATGGAAAAGGACTTTGGAGTAACCCGCAAGTTAGAGCATTATGGGTGCATGGTTGACCTTCTGGGTAGAGCCAGGTTACTCGACCGTGCAATTGAATTGATTGAAGCAATGCCATTTGAGCCTACAGAATCCATCTTGGGCGCTCTGCTTAGTGCTTGTGTGATTCATCAGGATCTTGAGATTGGGGATAGTGTAGTAAAGACGGTTTGTGCAAAGTCTAATTACTTGAGCGATGGAGAGCTTATGATGTTTGCTAATTTGTATGCATCGTGCGGTCAATGGGAAGAAGCAAACAGATGGAGAAACATGATGAATGATACAGGCATTGTTAAAACAGCTGGGTCAAGTGTAATTGAAGTTAACGGAAGCTATCACAAGTTTTTGGCTGGGGGAATAGGGCATTTATCGAATCCGTTGACTATGTAAGTTCGTAACAGGAAATGAGCAACCTAAATATCCACAATCGGTGGCAATAAAATCATCGAATTCATTAGCCTGCACACATGATCTCTTCTTCAGGCTCTAAACTTGGCCTCATGTATATAATCTCCACAATCTGCATAACCTGCTTAAGAAAATTCCTGATACTCAAAATGCGAGTGGCACCGGATGCTTACAGGTTTTGTTTTTTATTTTCCCTTTTCATTTTAGCTCTGTTGATACTTTTTGTTTTGCTAAAACACTAAACAAGATGTTATGAATAAATTACTTGTACAATAACCTCGAAATAGTTTTAAGAGAATATCATATGCAGGTAGTCAGAATAAGACTTTTGTAGGAGATACTTTGCATCTCACATCACCTCCAATTATTTGTTACGCATCTCAAGCTTTCTGCAAGATATTTGGACTTCTCAATTATATTTGAGATGAAACAAGAAATTTAGGACACGTGATAAAAAACTTGAAGGTATCATAGTATGTGTAATGTAATTATGTAATGGAACAAAAATTATTTTTATTGATGATGTTTTCAACCTCAATTTAGATAATGATTTATGTGCTACACAATACAAGCATAGTATGTGGAATGCAATTATGCAATGGAAGAAAAATGAAAAACTTTAATGTGACTATGTGCAGCAACAGTAGGTGATGGGTATCATTATGTCAGGAGACAGGTCAGTTAACTTCAGCAATCAGCCTACAATCCCAATCTACATATTTGGCATTCATATTTTCTCCATTTTTAACCACTTGGTATAAGGGTTGAAAGATTTGACAGGAAAAATATTCTGATACACCTCATATTTTAAAATTTGCTTGTGATTTATGAAGATTTGGATTCAATGAACGGGGATTTGTATTTTTTTTTTTTTTCCTCATCTGGGCTAAAATCATTATTTGCCCACGTAGAGAGAGCAAGAGACGCATGGCCTCAAAATAATAACGCCTTGGTGTATCTTGTGATGCGCTGCAAAGGAAAAGGAATAAACTTGTTTATGATGGCCTCTGCATTATTATAGTTTTACTAAAGAAACAGCCATGGGTGTAAACCTGTAAGCATAGAGAGTATTTGAGACAACTGGCTGCAATATTATTGGGTCAGCATTCGTGTCGCGTGCATGATTTTTTGGAAAATGAAAATGAGAAGGGACATCCTAACACTCCAGAATTTTTTTTTTATGAGATTATTACTCAAATTACAACTCGTATTGTATAAAATTATAATTAATATTTACAAATCAAATTATTTCTGAGAACAATTTATATCAATATTTATGAAACTCTTCTCAAATTTTAATTCTCATTAATATTCAAAAATTGAATTAAAAAAAATACTACATTCATTTAATTATACAATATAATTAATGAATAAAATATCTCCACATTACACTTATGAAGATTTCTCTAACTTGGAGGCAGCAACCTTACCTTAACCACTCAGCCTCTTTGTCCAAGTGGCTTCGAACACTCCAGATTTGTTGTCCTAATGAACACTTACATTTCCAGTATTTAAAAATAAATAATTAACACTTACTGTTTCAGAAGAGAAGTGACCACCAAAACTCCCTTTCATTAATAAATTCTGACTCCGCATTTAGATAGAGATAGAGATGAATATATTACACAATATATAAAATTTTGGTGGATTGTTGTACATATAATGGTATAATCTCCAAATGAATTTTCGTGGGAGTTTAATTGTTCGTCTCTGAAACAATTAGATTTAGATTTCACTCGTCCATTGAAGCAAAACTTTATGATTCTAAATGCTTTTTTTCTCTAAAAAGAATTTGTGATTTGTGCTCCAATGCGAATGTTTGTTGCGAATTAAAATGTAAATTCTAGGTAGCTGATGATGATGGGTATTAGCTAGTTCATCCTCATGGCTGAACCCTGAATGATATATTTATTATCGATCGTTGCCGAGAGGAAATGGCAAGAATGATGATCAATGAACAAACGCCAACTGCATCATCTGATAACGTTACTTTAAAGGCCGGTAAAGTACGTGGGCCAGTTACAGCAATGATGCAACCATTTTCTTTCGCTGAAAACAATAATGGGAATTTCGTCAAAAGTAAGGAAAATTACAGTTGTCCTCAATTATCAAAGAATAAAGAAATCGACGGAGATACCCCTTTTTTTTTTTTTTGGGCCCCCAATTTTCTTGAAACATCTAAAAGTTCATTCTGGAGTTAAATATTCAAAATTACGCCACATTTAAAAATTATTAAAAAAAATGTCTCAACATATTTTTAACTGACAATTGTATGCTAATAGTAGAAAAATATAAATTAAAAAAAAAATCTTTAGTCGATTGATGGCAAGCTTTGCAGTGTATTAAAAAAGAAAGAAAAATTACTTGAGCGGCTATAAAAAAATTAATTTAAATAGGTCTTTAGAAAATTCCTACCTATCATTGTGTAATTGAAGGAAACTCGTTTAATTGTCAGCGTTGGGGTCATTTAAAAATGCTTCGGCTCAATGGATTGCGGCTATCACAACAATGATTTTTTTTTAATAACATAACTTGGATATTTTGATCTAAATTTTTTTTTTATCTGAATTTTGAGGTGGTTTTGAGTGGACCTTGATTATGAGAGTATTTTTAAGTCCGTATTACAATTCAGATTAATTACCGCTCGCACTAAGTCGGCCCGTAAAAATTAAAATACTAACTAAAATAGTAATTTCATACGAGAGCGGAGTTTGAATCTCTAATATTTTTTAAGAAGTGAAAATACTGAACCATCCATACTAACTAACTTTGATTGATCTAAAAGTACTTTAAAATTATTATAATTTTTTTTTGTATGCAATTTTCTTCACAATAAATTTGTAGTTGTGAAATTATCATTCCACGTATTTAACGTGCCCCATCGACTACTTCCCTTATTTGCTTCTCTGATCCTTGAAAATAAATAATGCTGTCTGGCGCGAATGGCAAATCCCGTTAGAAACGGCGTCGGATCGTCTTCGTAAACGGTCGTGATCTCGATCAACGGACGGCATTTCAAAGGTCAAGGAAAAGCGGGGACAAGTAGGTCCCACGCTTTGCAAATTGCAAATGTCTCTGTCTGATTGATTAATAGTATTCGGCTGCGATCGTGTGTGCTGCACACGTTCCATATCTACTCTCAGGAGACTGCCACGTGGAAACCTATGTACAACCGCTATCGGAAATGGGTATGTTACAAATTTGACAAAATTTTGCATATATATTGTATTAATTTCTAAAAAATTAATTCAAAGATTCTCCTTCGTTTCCAAAAATTCAGAGAGAGAGAGAGAGAGAGAGAGAAAAAAAAGAAAAATCCCGTTATTAGATTATTATAGTATATTATTACTGCTTGCCAACAATTTCTGTTGAACTTAAATAATTTATTTATTTAAGTTAATAGAAAGGGGAAAAGGCGAAGAGCGAACACACTCGCACTTCAAATCAAAACTGTAATAATATATATATATATATATATATATATATATATATATATATATATCAGAGTCATCAAGATCAACAGTATGCAGATGCTTGCCTGATTATCATTCAAAGACTTCAATTTAATTGTATTATTTATTATTGTTAATCATTTACATGACAATTAGTTTGCAGACACAAAGTCTTTCGACTCTTATCTTTTCAGTTTTCTTTCTCTTTTTCCTTGCCTAAATACCTGTCTCTTTCTTGATCTTTTTTTTTAAAATCAAAATATCTTCTATTCTTCTTCCTTTTCAGATTGCCAAAATTCTCTCTTCTAGGTGGTTTTTTGGTTTTGGCAAAGATTCGCTTCTTGTTACTGGGCATGTGAGTATGTTATGAAGTTTGTAACTTCTTCATTTTTTTTTTTTTCAATTTTATGAATCCTGTGATGTTTGAATTTTTCATCTCAATTTGGCAACTGAGCTTTCTCTTATTTCAGGTAAGAGAATCCTTTCTTGGATTCTCTTTAATTTTTCCAAACAAAAATTGAAAATTTAATTATTTCAGACCTCAAAACCAACTCATGTTTTTCATCTTCTATAGTTTCACCAATATCTACGTACATGCAAAATATCAGCTCAAAATTTTAAAATCACCCTTTAGTTGATGTCATGTTTGAACTTAAATCTTGTACCTTTTTGTGTTCCAACTAGTAAAAGGAGTAAAATTTCATGATTATTGATGATTTGGTTTTTTTTTTTTTAATTCCTTACATATCGAAAGATGTTATTTTTTTTCCTTCTCCGGTATTGCTGTATCTTATGTTAGATCTCTGAGTATGATACTTGATTTTAATTTTTCTGAATTTTTTGGCTTGTATCTAATTTTTTGAGAATCCATGTGTGATGTCAGTTGTTTGAAATTTATGTGAAAAAAAAAAAGAAATGAATCGGAAATCTGAAACTTACTACTTCGAGAATATGATTAGCACTTAGGGGCTTGCTCTCGGCTTAGTTGAGAACTGTTAAGTTGACCGTGTTTACTTGTTTGTCATCTAAAGGCGTCGATTCTTCTGTTTGCAGTTCAATTTTTCGGGGCTGGTAATTTGAAACTTAAATGTTTTAGAATATGATTAGCACTTATGGAATTGCTCTAGGCTTAGTTGAGAACTCATACGCTGACTGTGGCTCAATGTTATTTGTATAAAACAGTCTTCAGTTTGCATTTCATTTCACTCTTTTTGGGGTCTGAAATGGTGGTCCTTTTATGTGCATTGATTGTGATGTTTTGTTTGACTTTCAGATATAGATGGGCATATATTTGAGTAGTCCGAAGACTGAGAAATTCTCAGAAGATGGTGAAAATGATAGGCTCAGATATGGTTTATCGTCCATGCAAGGGTGGCGTGCAACAATGGAAGATGCCGTGAGTAACAACGAGGATCTTTTATCATTCAGGATAATAATTTATGTTCTTTTCATACTCAAAATGATTTTTTATGCGGTGATGCTGCATTAGGGGTCTGCTGATAGCTACTGATTTTCATTTTTTTTGGGTCTTCTACAGCATGCTGCATTTCCTGATTTGGATGATTCTACTTCATTCTTTGGTGTTTATGACGGTCATGGAGGTAAGAATTGGGAGGTTCAGGTATTTTTTATCAATGCTAGATCATATATGGCCATTTTCACTTGTGTTTGTGTTGAGTTGTGCTTGCTTATCACTATCATTTATAGGTTGCTTTATATTGCTTTTCAATTTTTTTTTGTTTTTTATTTTTTTTTTAGTTTTTGCCCATTTCCATAATGAAAGTTTGACCTATTTTAGATTTTGCATATTATAATCATTTGTAGTGTATTTGGATTGCTCTAGTTTATAGTCTTGGAGTCATTGACAAAATTCTCCTGATTTGCTCATAGTTAGGGTATCAACTTGGGTTGCTGCCCATTTCCATATTGAATCATATAGTTTTTTTGTGATTATTGTATCAACCTATGTTTTAGTCATAGTTATCCATATAGAGTTTGCAAAGTCTGTTGGTAATAATTGGCATTTGTTGCTAAACTGCAGGGAAGGTAGTTGCAAAGTTTTGTGCCAAGTTTCTTCACCAGCAAGTTCTCAAGAATGAAGCTTATGCACCTGGAGATATAGGAACTTCCGTTCAGAAAGCTTTTTTCAGGTAATTTGATTAACTGCTTATGTCTTACCCCCTTTTCCTCTCTTAAAATGTTTATATTGTTTTTGCTGATAACAAATAAATATAATGCTTTTGAGTTTGGTGTCATTGAATGGGAGCCAATGTTTGCATGATTAATGACTGTAATTCGTGATGCGAATCAGACCGTTTGTACGTACTTCAACAAAGGAAGCCCAAACCTCTTCGACGGAAGAACTTTTGTTGTCTTGGTCCCAATTCAACACTAAACACATCCGAACTAATTGAAGACTTGTATCAGAAATTCCCCCAGCGGCTTTGCCCTTCCCATAAAGGACATAATTGACAACTCAAAATTGCATATTATCCTTTTCCCGCAGCGGATCCTGGGGGAAGAGTGTTGCTAAATTTATACTGTCCGCTATTTCATATGTGACTACAGGTCGAACCAAAACAAAAGACTTTTTCTTGGTAGGTGTGATCCGTTGAACATAGATCCACTTTTTCAATTTTTTTGATTCCTTAGTGGCTTCCTTCAGTTTTTTTTTTTTTTTTTCACTTTCTGGCGGTATCAGGATGCCACTGTGTCGGGATATCTTATCTATCTCCCCGGGAAAATGGATATCTCCCGAAAATATTTTTAGTTCAACCCCTCCCCTTTTTCTCTCCATTCGGACCAATCCGCCGAACATTCATTATGCTATAAAATATTTTTGATCATTATTATATCTGCAGGTATGTATGTGTGTACATGAACACAGTTGTACCATTGTTGTTCTCTTGGTTTTTGTTACATGCATACGATGTTGGTGCTCAGTGGAGCTACTAGCATCCTAAATGCATTGGTGGGATTGAGAGAAACTAAAAAGGAACTCTTATTGTGATTGATGCTACTACCTTTATCCATCCATTTTGATGATATGAACTAGCTTGTGGCCAGTGTTGTGTTTGTTTTCAGCAAGTTTGCCTTGCTTGCAGGATGGATGAGATGATGAAGGGACAAAGAGGATGGAGAGAATTAGCTGTTTTGGGAGATAAAATAAATAAATTCACTGGCATGATAGAAGGGTTGATATGGTCTCCAAGGAGTGGTGATAGTAATGATCAACCTAATGATTGGGCTTTTGAGGAGGTATAAATGACAAGTAAAACTGAGTTAATTTTTTTCCTATGAACAATGGTGATTTGCTCTAACCTTCATATAATTGGCTGTAACAGTCATCTGATCAAGGACTTGTATATCATATCTATTAATTATTTGCTTCTGTTTTTTCAATTTTGTATAATATACGCTAGACCATTTTTAAAGACTAGTCTTAATATCATGACCAGGGCCCTCACTCTGATTTTGCTGGACCAACTTCTGGAAGCACAGCCTGTGTTGCAATTATCAGAAACAATCATCTCATTGTTGCAAATGCTGGTGATTCTCGTTGCGTGATATCTAGAAAGGGCCAGGTAATTTTTGATTGAGTGGACTTATTTTAGTTTTAACTTGGTCCATATTGTTTTTAACTAGTTTCCTTTTCTTTTTGCATCATTTTAAATGGGAAGTGAAAGTAATTGAACATTGTTGCTTGGCCACCATGTGTGGTTATACTTATTACCCCTTTTTTTATCTATTATGATTCAATGGGCCATGGCATTTAGATAATTAGATGACAGTGACTTCTGTTCTTTTAATGGATATTTTTTTTCCTAGGTTCAGAATGAACATTAAATTTCTGGTTTTAATGCAGGCATATAATCTCTCAAGAGATCACAAACCAGATCTTGAAGCTGAGAAAGAAAGGATATTGAAAGCTGGTGGATTTATACATGCAGGACGAGTCAATGGTAGTTTGAATCTTGCAAGAGCAATAGGTACTTTCCTGGGTGATTTAAGCTTCCTTTGCCCTTATCTTTTATGCGTTGCACCAAAATTTTTGGTCACATTATCGGTTGTTTGATATGCTTTCTCCTTATGCCTAAAAATTTTAACTGGGAAAAGTTATGGAGTCTGGCGTTTCCTGAAGGAGTCATTTAGATCACGTTGACCAAAAGGCTTGGGCCATTGTATTTCCACTTTAGAATAATTGTCTGTACACTGGTATATGTATGCATGGCATGCACTCACACAGATGCCCCAGTAGATAGGTACATAGGTTTGTGTACATTTTCTAGTTTAAATGCTTCAGTTTCAGTGTTCTGTTAATTTGCAGGTGACATGGAATTCAAGCAGAACAAATTTTTGTCTGCTGAAAAGCAAATTGTTACTGCCAATCCAGATATAAACACTGTATGTACATTCTTCTTTGACAAATATTTGAGAGTCCCTATTCTTGTTCTAATTTGATCTGTTTTTATTTTTTCTCCATAGAAACTCCCAATAGCTTGACATTCAGTCATTCATTTCTTTCATATTTGGTTCTCTTGTAGGTTGAGCTTTGTGATGATGACGATTTCATTGTGCTGGCGTGTGATGGAATCTGGTATGCATCCGCCTTTCCTTTTTATGTAGTAGATTGTAAGATTTATCTATGTTATGAAACACTGTAACATGTCAGATTAGCAAAAAGTCCAATTAGTGACTGCCAAGGTTCAATGAATCTACATCATTTATTGCTTGGTGGGATTGAGATGAGTATCGAATTTTTATAAGTGGATGATTGCTGTATTGGTTATTTCTTCTTCAGGGATTGCATGTCAAGCCAGCAATTAGTAGATTTTGTTCATGAACAACTACATTCGGTGAGTTGCATGTAATACTCTCTTTAGACTAGTTTGATGTGAGGTTCAGTAGCAGTTAAGAATGAGCTATGCTAATACTGTAATCAATGCAGGAAAGCAAGATTTCTGTTGTGTGCGGGAGAGTACTCGATCGATGCTTGGCGCCATCAACAGCAGGAGGTGAGGGATGTGACAACATGACCATGATCATAGTGCAGTTCAAGAAACCAATCCAGTCCACTTCATCCACTTCTAGTCAACAGTCCTTGGAATCCAAGTCAGATGACTCAAGTACACAACCCGAGGAAAGTGAATCCAAGTAGCCGCTGTAATGTACCACTATGTCAGGCTGCGCGATTCTGGTTCCTTTGCCCGTAAGACAATGCAAGAATCCCATTCGTTGAAAAATTGGGATCAAAGATGCGTGTACTTGTAGATGGTCCAGCACTGAGAAAAAAGAAAAAAGAAATGGAATGTTTACAAAATTGATTTGTTCATGTTCATGTGTGCTTTTAACTTTGACAAAACCACTATTAGAACTTTCTACAACATGTACAGTTTTTTTTTTTAAAAAAAAAAACCCAGTTTTTGAAGTGCCTCAAGCACAGCAGTCTCTCGTCTGTTTATTCAACGTTTGATATGTGTTTAACAACATCATTATTGTTCAAATTTTGCTTATATTGTATTTTCCAATTTTATATTAGTACTCCTGTAATACTTTTGTTAAATACGAAACTCCCTTATTGGCAATAAATAATTTACGTTTTTAATTTGTTGGCTCGTACAGGAAGGCACACGCAAACAGGGTTCTTGGAGCAAAATTTGAAGTGAATCTACTTTTAGTGCAAGGAAAAATCGTTCATAATCCGCTTGAAACAGGGGAATCGACATTAATCCTACTGTTTTAGGGACAGATTGAATCTGTTAACACTTGTATAAATGGCAGAGACTAAACGTAGAGAGGCTCGCTGTGCTGTGTTATTGGATCATACAATGGGTTTAAGCTTCAACACAACTCAAAAGATTGTGGCTTCAAAGATGAGAGCTCTGTTCCTGACGGCCGCTATTGGTTTCTTGGTGCTTGCTTCATCAGACCTTAGTATTTGTTTTTTGTTTCCCCCCCTTCTCCCGTTTTTGTGGGATTAATGTAATTTGAACGATTGAGATTGTATCTTTTGTATATTGATTATGGTAATTTATTATCAGTAAACTACAGCTGTTTAAAAATCTTGCTATAAGTGAATCCCGCCTCATCTCTATATTATTCATCATACAAGAAGTTTATAATTTTAACATCTTCAGATGCTGTGGTGCTGCAACGAAGAGAACTCTAATCACAATTGGACTGTTAATGCTTGCTTTGTTATCTTGTATGGCGAGCTTCAAGCATAATTCTATTTCTGATGGTAACATCAAATGTGCAAGAGCCACATCAGTGAAGAAGTGTGCAAAAATGGATATTGCGATAGTGCAAGTTCCGAAAGATCGCGAGCATGGGGTATCAGTACCAATTTACAACAGAGGAGATAAACAAACAATTGCTTGGCCAGATAACGCCGTTGCCAATGTTTATATCAACCATGGGGTGTTTTAAGTCTGCAAAACTTATTAACCTATTGATATTTCGTAGGGTTGCCATCAATGAATGCCTGGTCAACCATGGAGCACCATTGCATGCCAGGGTCCCATCATATCTTTTCAACGTGCTGCCAACTCGATGCTTCCTCTTGCAGTTTCCAATGCTACAATTAGATGCTTGAGTGCTGGATTTCAGATTTTGTGGTTAGGCTAGGACTTAGGAGACGGAAATATTTAATTTTTTATATTGGATTTTGTACGTAGGAGATGAGAATTTTTAAATTCAACTGAGCTAAATTTTATAATGAATAAAGTGAGGGAGGCAATTGTATCTTTCACTGGCCTGATCAATAGGAACATCGCCATATTGTTTACTGTTGAGATATCTACAACAAAATAAAGTCATTAACCTGTTAATAAAACTGAGACATCTACAATAATAATGATAAAAAAACATATGCATGGATGAACGATGATAATCATCACAAACAATGAGACTGAAGTCTTTGGGAAAAGCTACTCTTTCTCTCTTCTCTCCCTGTGTCTTGATACTATATGAAACTTTATGCCTTTAAAGCCACTTGATCTTGCCATGAAATTTTCTTCTTCCCAACTCTTTTCTCAGTGATTGCATAATTCTTGCGCTTCTTCTTCACTCTCGTTGATTCCAAAACAACCTCTTCCTTCCTTTCTCTATCCCAGCCTTCATCTCCCTGCAATGTAACGTCAGATGTTGTCAATACAAAATACCGCCACAAACATTACTTGTTTGAATTCTGAATAAAAAAATTTATCCAATTTCATTTACCAAAATTGGATGTGCAACTAGAACAGGAGGTAGGTTGTTCGCAGACACTTCATTGACGCCATGATTCTCATTATTGGCAAGCATTCGGCTTTGTGTAGACGTATTTGCAACAAGACCTTGCTTAACTTGAAGTTCTTCAGATTGCATCTTCAAATGTTTATGCCTCCGTCTCAAGAACCTACAATTAGGCAAAAAGGCAACTCTACCAAAGTTTTAAACTATTCTGGATTTGATAATCTTTAAAACAACGGAAAATCAAGCAAAGCTCATACCTAACTTCAGCCAAAAGAATTTCTCTCTTCTGCTTAGCTATCTGCAATTTTTTTTTCTTGCACACAAACTCCTATACAGCATTTGCATAAAATCATATAAGGGCCAACCTAAATACGATCAAATTAGGACAAATGCAAGTAACTGCCTAAAACTTAAAATGCCCCAAATCTTTCTCTTACTTCCTTATGGTTTGGTTTACTGAGCATGGGGAAAACAACAACAGTGAAGCTTTGAACTTCATAAAGTGCACTGTTTAGATCCATCGAGACGAAAACGCTGAGCTAACAGAATTGTTTGACTTCTTGAAACAATTTTCAACAATGATGAACAAAAAAAACTTAAATCAATAATTCAAATCATATTTCCTTCATCCTCATAATGTAATTGGAAGTTCAATTGGGCGCTAACAGATAAGCAATCACAGCCACGAAATTTATAGCATAATGTTACTGGAACTTTCATTAAACCCTTACAAACAAGCCATCAAAAAGTAATAAACAAAAGGCATGACAAAAATGCTAAAAGCTCTAAACCCAGAAAACTATACGAGAGCAAAACAAATCCGCACAAATAAATAGATTGAATGAAGGCTAACCTTTTGCACTTCCAAGTAATCCTCAAGTAGTCTTTGCTGTTTGAACTTCGCACTAGCTTCCTCCCAAACAAAGTGCGATTTTTTAGAATTCGCAGCGAGCCTTTCCATCTTGTTCACAAAGATGGAAACTTTAAGGCTAAAACTTGACAATTAACCAAAATTTACACAACTTCAGATCAAATATTTCGGTATATATGAAACTTTCAGAGGAAAAATTGAATCTGTATATACACAGCACAAGAAACACAAACCCCAATTTGACCCAAAAGAAAAAAAAAAAAAGAACAAACTTTGATGGCAAGAAGAGAATCATACGACAAAAACACAGAAGGGCAAATTTATTGTAATGAGTTGGTGTTTCCGTGAAATGCCCTTGAATGTGAGAAGCCAAACGGGCCCATGATGGAGAGAGAGAGAGAGAGAGAGAGTTGTAAAGGATGAGACATTGAAGAAGGGAATCGAAAGGGGTATATTTGGAAACATATTTGTTGTTATTGCTGTGAAGAAAGAGTTATCTTGGTTGGATGACAATTGATGACATTCTCATCAATCTTTCCATATTTCATTTTTACGTTTCTTTCTTTGTCGGTTTTTTTCTTTTTTCTTTTTTCTTTTTTTTTTTTGGGGTCCAGCTGGGCAATTGGTTGGAGAGGAATTGGTAGATACATAGAGACGGTGGTGCAGAAAAGGCAGGAGATAAGTGGCAACTGTTCGTTCCTTCATCATCCATTTGCAGTTTTTCCAATTTCAACTTCAACTTTACCTGCCCTTGTAATGGTGGGTATTTGCAGCAATTGGCGACTAGGTGGGCTTAAATTACCAAAATGCCCTCCTACGTCTCGAATACGTTTGGCAGTTGGTCTCTCTTTTTTTTTTTTTTAATTTTAATTTAATTGCACTAAACATGCCATTGCATTTTAAAAATAAAGTTTTTATTATAAAATTTTTAATTACTTGTTTGTTAATAAAAAGTTTTATTAAAAATTTATAAAATAAATTTAATAAGTAAATTTTTTAAAATTATGTTATGAAAAGAATAAAATAAAATTATAAAAAAATAGAGAATATTTTAAATATTTTAATATTTAAAAAAATTTCAATCTCTACATCTAAAAATCTAAAATTTAAACTTTTTCTAATAGAGACAAAATATTTTATTTAAGTTTCAAAAGTTTAATTAGAAAAACAACTAAACAAAAATAGAAAAAAAAATAAGTACTTATGAGATTAAATAAACACTTGTAGCCATTAAATAAGTTATATCAAACAAATAATTAGTCTTACTTAATATTATTTAACCTTAATTATACTCACTGAAGAGGGCAGATATTTTAACAACTCATCTTACCTATGAAAAAATAATAATAATAAACATTTGTCTTTTATTTTCTTTTTCGTTTCTCTCTCATTTCATTTGAGGTATCATCGCCAAATCAATCATTATTTTAAAAAGTATTTATTTTTAGTTATTTTTTAAAATTTATTATTGTGAAATACAGTGAACAAATGATTTAATGAATGAAAAAAAAAATATATATATATATATAACAAGTCTCAAAAAAATAGCCCGCAGCATGCTCGGCGTGTGTCTGTTGCTGCTCGCATGCGCATTCCACGTGATGCTGCGTAAATGCAAATAATGCTGCACTCCTCTCACGACGATTCGAGTCTTGAGATCTCTCCGCTCGCTTGATCTCCACAACCCCCCAACACCCCCTCCTCCTCCTCCTCTTCTGCGTTATATTTCAATTTAATCATTTTTAAATAACTTAATTTGAATTGTGAAGAAAATTTCATCTGTAACAATCTTTGAATAATTTTTATTACATTAAAGAAAAAAGAAAAAAGGTATGGCATATGCACTAATAAATAAATAAATAAAAATAATTCATTGTATTACATGATAGGGACATTACAAATGTGCACGAGGAGGCTAAGTATTCACAGTGCTTATGGCTAAGGGAAGTGGCTCGGGGATTTTCAGCATATATTACTTTTACTTGCAACTCAGAAGACACAAACACTGATGGCTGAACAAAACAGTTGCCACCAGCCCTGGGAATCATACAATGCCAATCACCAAAAGCATCATCTATCTCAGTTGAAGACAAGGGGGATAAATCCTCAACAGCTTGATTAATGAACTATGTACAAGACTTGATACAGGGGTGGGAGATTACCAACTTCAGCAAGTAGGTAGTATTCGTAGCACTCAGGAATATCTCAGTTCATCAGGACTGATTAGGAAGCTGCGCAAATGTTCCCAGGTTGGGGCTGCAACCTCCGACCATCATCTTCTCATAGACTGCATAAGCAGAGTCCGGATTTCCTGATGTGCTGTACCCTCGAATAAGAGCGTTGTATGTGAACACATTAGGTTCAAGACCCATTTCTTGCAGTTGCTCATACAATTTCCTCGCTTCCTCCACCATTCCAGCTCTCCCAAGGTTGAGTATCAAGGAATTGTAGGTGTAAAGATCAGGGCTTATGCCTCTCTTCTTCATCTCATCGAAAAGGGAAAGAGCTTCCTCTATCCTCCCTGATCTTCCAAGCCCGTTAATCATAAAATTGTATGAAATAGTGTCAGGATCGAGGCCATTTAACTTTAGTTCCTCAAAGTAGTGTAACGCATCATCCACTCTGCCCACCATACAGAGGCAATCAACAAGCACGGAGTAGGACTTCAAGTCTGGTCTTATTCCCCCTTTGATCATCTGTTTAAACAACTCACACGCTGTTTCAACATCACCTGTTTTCCCAAATCCATTGATAAGAATATTGTATATTACACAGTTAGGCTTGCATCCATAGTCCACCATCTCCTCAAAGAGTTTTTTTGCTTCCTCCAGTCTTCCAGACTTTGAGAGTCCATCTATCAGCGGGCCGTATGTGCATGCGGTGGGAGAGAAGCCTCCACTTACAAGATTATAGAATAAATCCATAGCTTTATCAATACTATTAGATTTCACAAGACCAGAAATGACTATATTGTGAGATATGGTGTTAGGCTTGCATCCCCTAAAAGACATCTCTTCATGGAGTTTCAAAAGTTCCTCCACTCTACCAGACTTCCCATAACCATCAAGTAACAAGTTGTAGGTAGAAATGTCGGGAGCACAACCAGCATTCTTCATAGCTGTGAAAAGATCCAACGCCAATTCAGTGGCGTGGACTTCAAGAAGCCCATGCATTAAATAATTGTACATTTCTAGTGTTGATGTAACCCCCAGATTTTCAGTAAATTTCACAAATAAATCTTTAGCAGCAAGGGCCTTCTTCTGCCTACACAAAAGTTTGATTATGGGTACCACTACAGAATCGCCCTGACAAATTCCGTTGCAAACCAACTTTTCAGCAAATAAAATTGATTTGTCTGGTCCAGCTACGGTCAAGATCCCTCCCACCAAATCTTGCCAAAACTGCCTTTCAGTGCGAGTCCCAATCTGATAAATAGAACACTTTGCAAGTCTGAAAGCATCCTCAATCTGCCCATCCTTAACAACACCAGGAAGAAGGGTACACAAAGTTATATGATCTGGGTAAAGCCATTTCCTCATCTGATGGAAGAACCAGATTGCATCTTTGACTCTTTGCTCTTTCACTAAGCCATAAATGATAGTGTTGTAAGTCAGAACATCGGGCCAACAATTCCTTGGTGTCATTTCATAAAGCATTTTCATAGCAAGATCAACCTCTTCATTCTTGCAGAGGCAGTGCAGGAGTGTGTTGAATGTTACTGTGTTGGGAAAACACCCATGATCAGTCATACCCTCAAACAATTCAATAGCTTTTCGGACTTGACCCTCTTTCCCTAGTCCAGAGAGCAACGTATTGTATGTTACTACTGTAGGAGCAAGCCTCATGTCCTTCATTCTACAAAACATTTCCCATGCCTCATCCACTCTATCAGCCTTGTAAAGTGTATCAATCAAAGTGTTCATTACAATAACATCAGGCTCACATCCATTTTCTACCATCTCAGAGAGTAACGTAACTGCTTCATCTACTTGGCCCACCTTACTATAGCACTTCATCATCATGTTATAAGTTACTGAATCTGGGGCAAATCCACTGTTCTTGAGCCCGTTAAAAATAGTTTTAGCTTCTCCAATCCTACCAGTTTTAGCAAGACTATACAAAGATGCATTGCAAGACACAACATTTGGTACAATACCTCTAATTTTCATCTTCTCAAAGGTCTCAAGAGCTTTGCCAGGATCAGCAGACTTTCCATAATAATCAATAAAGAGGATGTATGTGTAAGCAGTAGGTTGAACACCAAGAATTTCCATATTATTGAATACTTCCAATGCCTCTTCTACCCTGTCTAACCTCAAGAGTCCACAAATCAAAGTGTTGTAAGTATGAAGATTTGGCATGATCCCCTCTTGTCTCATGAGATCCAAGATGGAAAATGCTTCATCAACATTCCCAACTTTGCACAAAGCATCAACAAATATGGTGTAAGTGACCACATCGGCGGCATAACCATCTGCTACCATTTGACTCCAAAATTCTTTCACTACCTCTATGTTGCCACAATCACTGAATTTGTCTAACAAGGTAATGTAGGTTACTCGATCTGGTTGATGACTGCTAGCTTTCATCTTCAAGAAAATTTCCTTGGCTTGATCAAGTCTTCCAGCAGTACAAAGAGCATCAATGAGAACAGTATAGGTAACAACATCTGGCCCACATCCCTCTTCATCCATTCTCTTCAAGATCCTGTATGCCTCGTCAATTTTCCCCGCCCTCCCAAGTACTCTAATGCATATAGTGAATGTGTACACATTTGGCCTTAACCCCAATTTCTCCATCTCTTCTAGCAAATTCATAACCGTTTCAATATTCCTTCTCTTCCCTACTGCTACCAGAAGTGCAGAATATGTCTTCAGGCTAGGCTTAATACCTTCTGAGACCATCCTTTTGTACACTGCCAAAGCCTCCCTACAAAACCCAGATTGCAGTATAAAATGGATGAACCCGTTGTATGAATACGCGTTCAATACAAACCCAGCTGCCCTTATCTTTTCTAATGCAAATGAGGCTCGTCGAAGACCACCCTTTAAGGAAAGAGCCTTAAATATTGTCAAATAAGTACTCAAATCCCTATTTATGATTTGTTTTTGCATCAAATCAAACACAACCACCATATCAGCAACCCTCCCATAAACCCTCAAAACTTCAAGCATGTAATTACATGTTTCGGTAGTGTGAACAACATAAGGCAATTCAGCCACTGACTTGAAGTAAGAATAAGTGGAATCCAAGTCCGAAAATGACCTTAAGACCCTAATAACTTCCTCAGAAGTTAAGCCATTTCTTGGCTTCCCCTTCACCACCACCACCTCATTTGAACTTTTCATTACATACCCACAAAAACCCACTTGTTTTTTCCTGTATTTCTTCCAGTTCACCTTCAAATTCACGACTTTTAATCCCCCAACTGAACCATTATTGTAACTTGAAGCATGTAATTTACTGTAAGTGAAAGCGAAGCTATAACTAATAGTACTACAGCAAGTACTTGAGGAGTCTATTACTAATAGAGCCATGGAGAAACACTTAAATTATCAACCAAGCAATGAACAGAAGCAAGTATTTGTCATTTTTAAGGGAAAGGTTGAATTTTGCAGGTCAGTAGACAGTAGTTTGTTGTATTGCTTGTGAGAGAACGAGAAAATGTATCGTGACAACTGAAATACGGGCATTCGTACCTGTATTAGCTTTTTGATGTTCTGGTTTAAAGATAAGATTCTGGCTGTGGCAGGACACTGTTAGATAACTGACTTTGTTTATCAGTTTAACTCCATAGCCACAGACTGTGGTTTGTAAATGCTTTTGATTTTGATATTTTTTGCGATGCGATATTTATTGGTGACCTCTTCACCTTATGCTTTGTTTCATCTTTGGCTTGACAGCCCATTGCCAAATTTTACATTACTTTTCTTTTTCCCTTATCTAGTAAATTAACCCATATTTTAATCATTTTAACCATATTTTATTATTTTTAAAAATACCTATAGCATATGAGGTAGACTTTTTTCAAATTTATTTTGGCACCGATAAATTTTTAATTCTAATTTTAGTGAATTATGATGTCATATATATAAAAACTTTGAAGTGCTTAGACACACGTCAGCAACAGCAACTGTAGAAAGCATGTGACGTACCTCAACAGCAAAACTGAAATAACCTAATTTGGCTTAAACCTCTTCTTCATATTCCCAAAAGCCATAGCGCAAAACAAGTACTTCCTTCTTTCTTTCATCTTCAATCATTCAGTTCAGTCTCAAAAATCTCAAATTTTTTCAGTCTTTGTTGCTGAAGTTCTGTTTTTTGAAGCGTTGGTAGTACTCAAAAGAGAGTCTAAAACAGAGTTTCAAAGCACAACAATGGAACAAAGTTCAAAAGAAAGTAAAGTGATACCTGACTCGGTTATGGATTCATTGAAGAAATCTTTATACAACGTTGAACAAGTGAAAGCCCATTTGCTTAAACTTATTTCTCTATCAGACCCAGATGTGTTAGCCGAATTGCCGCCTCTAGAACGGGCTCAGTCACTCTTCTTGGTCGCCAAAGCCACCACAACTCTTTATACTTGTAATTTTCGTTGCCCGTATTACATTGTTTTTTTTTTAGTTAATATTGATTAGAAATGGATTTATTGTTAATTGTGGTTGAGTCAGTTGAATTTTGATTTCTTATTTGCAGTGAGGTTGAGATGCAGTGGAGTTCACCCAGATGACCATCCTGTTAAATCTGAGCTTGTATGTGTTCTTAATTCCTATATTAGTCTTATTTTCATGTTTGGACAGTGATGATAGTTGTGTATTTCAGATTGTTAATTGTCTACGATTTATGTGTTGATTAGATGGGCATCTCTAGTCTAAAGACTCTTACCAAATCAGAATTGCTTAGCTTTTATCGTTTACTAAGTGGTACTAAGTGGTATTTGAAAGGCTTGGTTTGTGAAACTACTGGGTTTAAGTTTTGTTTTGAAATGGATGATTTGAGTATTTTTGCTCTTTGGTTTTATTATTTCGTCTTTCCATATTTATACATTCTAATTATCCATGTTTGTAGGAGAGATTAAGCTTGTATCAAGAGAAACTTAGGCGGTTTATAGATTTAAGTAAAGGTACATATCTCTATCCTTTTGTTAAATATTTTTCATTTCTTAGTTCCAGCCGTAAGAATGTGTAATTTTCATTTACAATCTCAGAATGTTGGCATTCTGTTCTAATATGTTCTTGGAGATTTAGTTTGATACAAATTACTATTCTTTGTAAGTGACTTGAGTGTGATTTTGTTATTGAAGCACCTATGCGGCCTTCGACCACCTTAAATTATCAGGCGGCAACTCGTTTTATTGAGCATTCTTTGCCAGACCTGACCCATGGTACATGATTAAACACTTTATTGTTGTGGCATGACTATATTTCCTATTTTGATTACTGCTGCTCAAAATTTGTAAATTCATCTCATGCAGCACAGAGGAAAAGCATGAAGGATATCAGTAGAGGAGAGGGGCCAAGGATCAAATATGCACATAGAAGTGCCCAAAAGAAGAGGAAATTTCAATCATCTGAAAAAATGTCTGTCCAAACTGCCGCCAAGGAATTTCTTGAGAAAGCATCACGTGAGCTTCTTGGTGATACTGAAGGTGGTTTCAAGGGACCTCTACAAATTGATGCTTCAGACAAAGATGATCAACCTATGGACTGAAGTCCCTTTATATCCCGCTAGATACTGTTTTGCGTTTTTGCACATGCTGAGGTTTCATCAGTCTTCATGTTCTCAGTTATATGTTTATTATGCTTCCTCAGAAACAGTTATGGAATTTTTTTGTGGATGTTCTTCATGTTCTCAGTTGCTACACGTTTATAATGCTACTGTACCTTTTGACGTCTTAGACCATAGAAACGTTTTCAAGAATCTTTATGGATATGGGGAATCAGAAATGGATACTCTCATAAATCTAGATGGGCATATGGTGATGATTTGTCTTCTTGCAAATCTTAAATCGAAGTGATAATGCTCTGAAACAGAACCACACATGACAACAATTGTTTCGTATAAATTACTAGTTTCCTCAACGCACATTTTTTGGTAAGTAAACCCAACTTGTGCATATGGTGATGATTGTCTTCCTGCAAATCTTAAATCGAAGTGATAATGCTCTGAAAAAGAGCCATACATGACAACAATTGTTTCGTATAAATTACTAGTCAGTAATGATTTTTAGGTTCATGAAATTTTCTCTGAAGCTTCAGTAGTATCTATATGAAATAATTGTTGTGCACCTCCAATGGAGTGTTTGATCGGTTAAGCAAAACTGTTTCGGATGAATCATAAATTAAAATGGTGTACAAAGTTGCTAGAGGCAATAAATATTGGACCTGTAGATATTGTTAATAATTTTGAGTTATATTTGTTTATTGTTACTTTCTCATGCTTTTTTTTTAAATTGTTATTTCAAATCTGAGCTAATGGAAATGGAATTTGATAGCGCCAAAAGGATTCTATATAGTAAAGCAGACAATAGATTCTATTGCTGTAAAAATCTCAGCAAAATACCACATTCAAAGAGGAGAAAAAAAAAAGAATGAAATAATTTCGCCCCAAAATACCTAAGCAAAAAATCTCCTATCTCCTAAATTCCAACAACTAAGCTGGTCTAAAATTAAAACAGAACCCAAGCCAAAAGACCTACAAGTGCCAGCACCAAACTAGCCTTAAAGCTTGCAGCACTGCTTGTAGGAGCCACGGCCGGACCGTCGAACTCCATCGGAGCAGGTGCCGGAGAAATGCCAGTGTACCTTCTCCTTGAAGACATCACGACGACAATCAACTTCTGGCCTTTCTCACAGCTTCCCTTGGTTCCACTGATGAAATAGAATGGCCCGGATTTGCTCAGCCTCACCTTGGTGTTGCCATCCCTGTACTCAGCTACTGGGCTGCTTGTGTTGCAGCTGAGGTAAGCTTCTTTTGTCACTTGTAGCACTGAGTCTTTGGTGGCATCATATTTCCACTCTGAAACAAAGATGCATCAAAAGGGGGTATATGTTTGTTAGAGACAATGCTTAATCTACCCTACCATATATAAGTGAATATCAGACAGTGAAGATAGTGATTCTGATTTTTACCTAGAGAATCCCCGATTTGGAAGCGAGTTTTTTCAGCCCATTGATTGAGGGAATCAGATTGTGAAGAGGGGATATTCCAAGCATCTGTTTTGCCACCAACCAAGATGTCTCTTGCTTCGCAGAAGCTGATGCTGAAAAGAACAAGTGATGTGAGCACCAAAGAAGAAGAAGCTAGGGTTCTTGAAAAGCCGGCCATTGAGAAACTGAGAAGATGAATGACAGTGTCTGTGAGTGCTGTGATTCTGGGAGATGAATGTAGAGAGTGAGTGGGAGCTGATGACTGATCTGAAGAATAGATGTGGGGCTTTATGTTGTATTTATGGATGGGAAAACTAGCCGTTACCTGTTAGACTGGTGCCAGCTGACACTCTGGGCTCGTACGTTACCAAGGTAACGGCACAATTGTAGATGATAAAATAACGGTCAAATGAATGCTGAGTTTTTTCAATTTAATATGTTTTTTTTTCAACTTTTTCTAGGTCTCCATATCTTTTTTTTTTTTTTGATTACTTCTAGGTCTCCATCTTGATGAGGCAAAGTTTGAAGTACTATGCACCCGGAATTTGGGGAAAGAATAAAGAGTATTTTTATTTTTTTAATTCAAATTTTAATACTTTTTTTGTTTATTAATTTATTTAAATTATAGTAAAATTTTTATTTTTCAAATTTAAAAAAAAAAACTCTTTATATATTAAAGAACCTTTTACTTGTTTTAAATTTTAGTTTACGTTCAAGTAAACTAACTTCCTTTGTTTTTAGTCCTCACAGCAGCGGGGATTTAACTCTCCTTCGAAAAAATAAAAAATGGCCATGACCCAGAATGCACTACTCCACCCCCACCCATCAATTGGGCCGGTCGGGTTAGTTCCGATTATTTAGTTAAACATCAGATATTAGAAAATAAAGGTTGATTCTCGTGTACATGCGTCGAGATGAATACAAGTATGGAATCAGGCAAATTAATAGACCATCAAGGATTCCTGGCCTGCAAATTGGGGAGTTGGTTTATTGGTGTACATAATTGCTCTTCCGTGTAAGATTAGCATTATGTTGAACCGTGAACACCGTTGTTTCTTAATGAAATATGTACAGTAAATGGTGTGCAATACTTTCATTATTACAGTAAACGAGACTCCGTATGGTATTTGGGAGGGAAAAAAAAAAAGGGAAAAATCCCAAAATTGAATTTTCATTTGGTGCTATCCTCTGTGCTCTTTGGGTACGCAAAAGCAAAACACACTAGTCCCTTTGCTAAAGCATGCAACCGCTACGTGTTGAATAACCTAAACTTGAGCCCCCAAAACGTGGCAACACCATATTATGCTTCTCCTACATAATAATATTTTTCCTTTTCTTTTTCTTCTTCTTGAATCTTGAGAGCATCGTCAAATCAAATCAACTTCCAAATTAAAAAGAAACCAAAATGGCAGGAAACGAAGGTTGGAGGAAAAATGCGGACACCCACAAGATGAGTCCTGAGGAAGTGAAGAGGGCAGGCGTGTAAGGATCCAAGAGGCCACCAGGCCACAACCCCGGTGGCATTTTGCACCAGAGACGGAGCTTGCCTTTCAGCACGACCACTATTGCTAATTTGCTATTACTGGCTTTGCCATCGGCTACATAACCCTGTATGCCAAGAAAAAACCTGAAGCCACCGCCGGGGATGCGGCCAGGGTCTCTACTAACGTTGTAAGGCCTGAGCATACTCACCCATGTCTCTTCATGTAATGTTTTGGTTTTTTTTTAATATTCAATTATGCAAATTAAATCGGCTTCTATTGGGAATGTCATTTGGATAGATTGATCAAAGTCTCTATTGGGTATCAGGGCTTTTAACAGTTCCTATAGCCTATACAAGCACCAATTTTGAACAAATAAAGGAGTGAAGTGGTAACAGAGATCCAGGAAATTCTTCAGTATTTTCCAAAAGCAAGCACCCTCCATGTAATGGTAGATAATACTTGTCATTCGCGTTATCATTTAGAGCTAAAATCAACTGAATAAGAAAGAATATATGATTAAAAGTCACAAACTCACTAATAGTGACATCCTATAACAGAACGGTGGTGTTCACGAAAAATTAAGAATAAAATATTGTGCAAAAAAACAGGATAATAACCTTGTCTGCATACAAAAATGAGCATGAAAGTTTACATCTGAAAGGCATAATTATATCATACTCCTGAACTGAACCTTACCCCGAGATAATGTCTTTCATTCAGATAATGGAACTATGCCCGTTCTCCAGTTTCATCAATTAATCAATCTTCACCGATGAATATATCAGCCTTGTGAACCAAAAGCATGCATAAAATCCAATGGTGCCCGTTAGTACAAAAAATGCATATGAAGCAATCAGCATGTAGCCAAAGTAGAGTATTCCAGAAACCAGCTTGGTTATTTCAAGCTTTGTAAAGAAGTAGAATGTAGCGTAAAGGAAGAGGTACAAAGCAGAAGAGCCCGATGTAAGATATGACCTCCACCACCATTGGTAGTCCTCACTGCACAACTGGAAGTAGCATAGCACAATGGTTATTTCGGCGCAGGTGACAATGAGAATGACAAAGACCAAGAAGAGGAAACCAAAGATGTAATAGAACTGGTTCAGCCAGATTGATGTGAGGATAAAGAAGAGTTCAATGAAAACGGCTCCAAATGGAAGTATCCCTCCAATGAGAATTGAGAAGATTGGGTTCATATACCAAGCCTGCTCAGGGATTTGCCTTGGGATTTTGTTTGTCTTCACTGGATCCTCAATTGCTGGCTTCTTGAACCCAACAAAACTGCCAACATATACTAGTGGTACTGAGATTCCAAACCACAAGACAATGAGAGCAAACATGGTCCCAAATGGCACAGCCCCGGACGATTTCTGTCCCCAAATAAGAGTGTTCAAGACAAAGAAAATGGCTGAGACAATTCCTGGGAAAGTGACTGCAGTTCTGAAGGCAATTCTCTTCCACTCAGTTCCTTTAAACAATTTGTACAAGCGAGCAGAGGCATAGCCAGCAAAAAGACCCATGAAGACCCAGAGAAGGAGCATAGCCGTCATAAGCCCACCTCGGTTTGAAGGGGAGAGGAAACCAAGAAGGGCAAAGATCATAGTAACAAGCATCATTCCAAAAAACTGGACACCAGTTCCGACATAGACACAGAGTAGATCCGAATTAGTGGGGGGCCTGAAAACATCACCATGAACAAGTTTCCACCCTGTCTCTTCTTGAGCTTCTTCCTGGGTCTCAAGTTCATTGTACTTGGAAATGTCACGATAAAGTGTCCGCAGCATTATCATTGCTACCATGCCCGACAAGAAGAGAACAATCATCAATGAATTGACAATGGAGAACCAGTGTATTTGATCGTCGCTCATTAAAAGATATGCATCCCATCTAGAAGCCCACTTCACATCACTCTCCTGCAAGGTAGAAACAAGGACAAGAAAATGATGGCAATATAATGAGACTGAGTTGAGTTGGAACACTCCAAAATTCTTTCCCAGTAATATTTCAGTTACTGAAAAACAGTGTGAGGATGTCATAGAAATAAATTTAAGCACAGCAACCTTCTGCCGTTATGGCTCAGATTAACTACAAACTCAAACCACATAACTCATGCTGAGGGCTGCGGACCTCCACAGTTGATGCTCATAGCTGAAAGATATGGGGATGGGGCAAAGGGAATCAAAATCAAAGTTAATTGTTAAATGAGCAGAAACACACCTGGAACTCAACATCATATGTGAATATGATTTCTTTACCCTCTGCAACTTCTTGTGGAGTATTGGAATTAACAACGGTGTGTTTTGAATGGGGATCACAGGTTGTTAAACGAGTCTTCTCATTCCAGTTCCCTTCATATTCATGTTTCACACTGTATAACCCCCCCCCCCAACAACCCCCCCAAAAAAAAAAGGAAAGGCAACAAACATGGTATCAGCACAAGTACTGTCGACAAAAATAGGGAACAGTTCTACAAAATTGAGAAGAACTGACCTGAATGGTTTGACTTCAAATCCCACAATTCTTGCATACTCTGTTTGGATGTCCCTATGATACTTCACGGTAAATGCCAAATGATTGTGGATAAAATACTTCTCATCCTTGGACTGCATCAATCATACACAACTAAGCAAAAGCAAATACTAGGGAATTCTAGAATATCTATATAAAGAGAGAGTTCTAAAGCTGATAAATAATGGATATACCCCAGTATACTGGCCTTTCAGGCCAACATGAAAGCCAAGCTGATAAACAGTAGGAGATTCCTGATCCAACCTTCTAATGGGAACAACAAGGGGAAGATTATCAAGAATCCTGTAATATGAAGGGTAGAGTAATTAGAAAGGGAACTCCAAAAAAATTCTCATAGAAATAAGAAGCTATTTTCAAATGGCTGACTAAAACAACCCCTTACATGTTAACCCGATATTCGTCATCAATCTTTTCCTTGAATGCCTTTGCAGTTTTGGCGTCAAGGGTAAGCCGACAAATAAAATTGCACATTTGAGGTTCCCTCATTTTAAACTGCAAGGAATCAATTAAGCAAAATGTCAATAACCATAAATTAATCACAACAGCCAGAGACTCATTAAACTGTGAGTAGAAACTAACCACATAAGGGGAGTTTTCAATGCGGTCACCACGAAGCACTTCTCCAAGGTTCTCTGCACTGTCCACGATTTTCTTTGGTCGACAGTATGGAATAGAGTAATACGAGTAAGGAAGCTGTGTCTTTGTAGAGGTCAATTTGTTGACTTTCACATACAATTCATCTCCCTGTATACGAAACAAAATTAAATCAAACAATTTCTCAAAGAATTTCTTAAAGGACTTCAACAGCTCTCAGCCTATGACCAATAAAAAGGAGCAAAATCCTAATATGCTGATTTATATATTTCACTTCAATTTTTCATTAAGCTTAATTACCAAACTCTTGCACTAATCTTCAATTATAAAAGGGACTCACAAACATGACAGATAGATAACATGGACTAAAGTGAATCTCAAGAGCATAAAACACAAACAGCTTGCGGCATTTATTAGTTGCAACAACTTTGTTTCATTCAGTGGCTGCAACCCGCATTCAAACAACTAAAAGAATGTAAAAAGTCCAAACACATTTAACTGTCTGCAGCAAATTTTCACAAATCCTATTCCCAATTCATCATTCATCTGAATCTAAATTGCTGACCAACTAATCATATTTAATCAAGCAGATTTATAAGACAAAGCAAGCAGCCACTCAAATGGAATCATACATTATTACTCGAAATCCAGAATCCAGATACATCGATGCATTCCTAATCCATCAAATTACAAAATCACCCGCGAATAACTGCCAATTAAACCATAATCCCCTCATTAACTTGTATCAGTGATACCACACACAAACTGCTACCTAGACAAACTCTTCAATTTTCTGTTCTCGTTTAGTGCATTGGCTTTTTCGTTTTCAAACGTCCAATTGTATCATGCCGCCTCGATTTGTATTGTACGTATAGATAATTTGCAGGAAAACTGTATGTATGTGTATTATTAAATATGTTCATGTAATGCAGTCAACAGATTAGATTTGGATAAATCAACGCCGCAGCTTCTCATTTCATTATTTATACATGCAAATCAAACAGTCAACAATGCGAATATCAGTCAACGTAGATCCGAAATTCTATCGCTGATCAATCAACACAAATGAAAGAAGAAATGCGTGGACATACCTTCACGAAGTCCTGAGGAGCGACGCCGGGGAGGTAGAAAGAGTGAGAGCCGTGGATCAGAAGGAGAACAACGAAAGTCACGATCGCCGTCGTCGGCGACGTGGATCTCGTTCGAGATTTCATTTTTGTTTTTTCAGAGAAGAGACTCTCTCTCCCTCTTTCTCTCTCTCTATCACTCAAAATTTTAGATCTGGATTTTGGAGTTGTTGTTTGTGTAATTTTTTAAATGGAGGAGAGACAAGGGGAAGACGAGAGGTGAGGTGAAGCTGGGGCGGGGCACCACTGTGATTTGGTATGGTTGCTCGTGTGATCTTTTCTGATTTTGCCACGTTCGCGTTTTTATTTTCTTTCTGAATCAGTGAATGTGAGATGCGGGTCCCACCATCAGGGATCGTCGGTGAATTAATTAATAATTATAAGCCTTGGAGAAGTGGAGAAAAACTAGCCGTAACGTAATATTTGTTTGTATAATAACTTGGTAGGGAAAACGTTATGATTTGTCAAATCTTGAGACTTGGGATATCTTACCATAAAAATTTAGAATTTTGGGATACGCTAAAGATCTATCTAAAATTTGTTTAGATCTAAAGAATTTAAAAAAAAATTAATTTATAATATGCATAATTTTCATTTTCTAAATAGTTCATTAATTTAAAGTCTAAACATGTTAGAAAGCCGCTCCATTATTTAGTTGTGATTCATTTTCCTCTATCCATGTGAATAACAGTTTTGGTTCTTTACAATTTTTTTTTTCAAAAAAATATTTGGAAATATAAACAAAATGTATTACGAAAGTTGAATTTTTAAATATAATTAAGATAATGACTAATGTTTTGGATTTTGATTCTGATTTTTTAATAGAAACACAAGCTAGTTAGTGAGGGTTTTTCTCATCCAACTTTACACTTGATTGATTGAGAATTGACAACCACCCAACTCTTCTCCAAAAAAAAAATTGTGGAAAATGAGCCTTCCAGAAAAAATTTTTTTAAAAAAAATTGTGGAAATGAGAGCTTAGTTGGCACCAGTTAATATTTTATGAGTAGATTTTCTTCATCATTAGTTCATGCAAGTTTACTGTTATTTGGAGGTAGATATAAAAGAATTAAAATTATCATTATGATCGGGCTATTTAAATCGGGCCTTCAAAAACCAACATCCAATTTTCTTTTTGATTGGGCTATTTAAGATTTAGTAGGCGCACGAAGCGATATTCTTTTCTTGGGTCAAAGCTTAGGCCTAACTTCACTGTTCCTTCATACTACAAATACACCGCAATAATTTCTTTGTACACCCACTTTTATGTAATCTACTTGAACCTCCGTCTCACACATCTCAATTCTTGGAATAGCAATAGACCGAAGCGTAGGACAATTTGTTTCTTTCGATCCTTCCAATTTCCGTTTTATATGAATATGGGACAAGCTTATATTTATTTGCTAGGAAGCATCGGCGTCAAAAATAGAAAAAAAGGTTTATTCCTTCAAAATTGTCAGCAAGTTAGCCTTTTTCTTTGTTCTTTAGTGTCGCACTATGAGCAAAAGAAATTAGCTTTGCGCACAGTGTGCTGCATGAGCTGAAAGTGTGAAAAGGATCAACACGGCTCGCTGCTTTGTTGCTTTCGAGATGGAGGCTGGACATTGGCTGCAGTGTCGTTTGCATTTTGTTTGGACCTTGATGGTTCTATGCAATAAGAGAATTCTGCACTAAAGCCAATGGCCTGCACTAAAGCATGCATGCATGCATGGCTCTACGATTAAGCATAAAGCAAAAACCAACTCGACTTGCACAATTATGCTATGCACAGATATATATACATATATATATATATATATATATTTTGTATGTTTTCTTTTTTTCATCTCAAACATTTTCTCTTTTCTTTTCTTTTTGTCCCAATCTGTTTTTAGGGCTCAAAGAGTGCGATAATCGCTTTTGAATGGGAAGGAATTTCTTGGTACTAGTGGCGAAAACAAGATTTTAGTTTGACATGGACCGGAACCTAAAGATCACAAACTTGAGATTTGAGAGCATCAATGTTAAAGTATACATAAAGCTCAGTAAAATGTCAGATTAACACATGATCTTTCTTAGAATTTTACCCCGTGCCTCAAGAGAAGTGAGGCAACCTGGCTATAAGTACTAATGAGTAAACGTTTCAATCCAAATGCTTAGACTGCTTACTAAGAAACAATTCTTATTTAATTGGTGACTAGGTCGAGCAGAATACATAATATGTCAAACGCGATTTTACAGTTTCAATAATTAGGCATTAACTCGTGTTATAGTCGGATGATCACTTGAGGAATCTTACTAAACGATTGAAAATTGTGCTTTCTAAGGCAAACAAGTGACGCCCGGTTGATCCTAATTACACCTCTTTTATTGGTGTGATAGTGAGAGGAAAGAATCTTAAAGAGGCAAGAGGGAGGGTGAGTATTTAGCACTATCATGAGTCTAGCTTTTAATTAAGAGCATAAAACCTGGAGAAGGGAGAATCTATAGTTGTGACCCAAACAACATCAATCACCAAAATGTGGAACTTATTCCAAAGTGAGGCGGTTGAGCATAAAGGGAGCTGCATGCATGGTCCCCCACATTGCCCATTGCTATGCAAAAGTCCGTCCACACTATCACCCATTATGAAATTTTGGGACCCTCGACTTCCCCCATCATCATTTATTTTCGATGGCTCGTGCTCACGCCTAAATAATTGTTTTCAAAAGCTCACACACTTCAAAATCATTTGATAAAGATGCGGCTTCTATTATAAAGCCACCATCTAGCATGGCTACAGAAACAGTGAGCTATGTCCATATGTTTTTAGTATGTAATTATAATGTTAGATAAAGTTATGGGGGGTAAGTATCCTTAAAAAGTTGAGTTTCAGATTCCATTTGGGTTTTGAAATGATTTGAAAAATACCTATTGAAAAGAAAGAATCATACACTTTTTTAAGTCCTACACTTGCAGGTTTTAGGGGTAGAAGGAGTTGAATGTGGGGCAATTATGAGGCAGCTGTAAAGGATGAAGAACTTTGGTAGCTGAAAGGGGCATTGGTCCATGGTTAATTATTAATCAAGGCCAATTAAAGAGGATTGATTGCACATTTACAATTGAGGTCCCGCTTCCCCCTTTCCTCCACGTTTTTCTCCAGTTCTGGGACCACGGGCAACTAATTATTCACCTAATACGACGTATTTTACATTAAAAATTTGACTGTTATAAATAAATTTTATAAATGTAGACGACGACACACAAATTAAACAATTTTTCTTTGCCAAGAAGTACATCAGATGAATTTATTTATTTATTTATGTGGTGGTGGTCCAAAGGGGATGTTGGAAGTCTAAGTATGGGATATACATTGATTGATGTTCGCATTGACTATTTATATAAATAGATATGTATCCATGCACATTGTGTTAAAACTCGGTGAATGGAGAACAAAGTGGACCCAAAATGAAAAATACAAAGATAAGAAGATGGGATCAACCAACTTTCATAAATATTAATGACTTAATGTGACTGTTTCTATATATCAATTTCTTGCATGCCCCACTTCTTATATGCGGATGTGCAAACAAAGAATCGGAGATTCAACTTGCAGGATCATTCATTTTTTTTTTTGGTCAATCATTTTTCTGTTTTTGGAGGGTTTTTATCTAAATCAAGTGCAGAATACCTATCCTATTCTTGGCGTATTATTATCTTTTGAACACAAAAAGTGCAAAGTACAGGAATGACAGCTGATCGGATAGCAAAAGATAAATGTGAAAAATCTAATATGGAGTAGAACCACAATTACAAATTATCCTGATTTAAACAAAAACGAAATCTCAATCTAATCCGATTGATTTTTAAGAATACGCGATTAGCATGATTCTTTTTTTTTTTTTTGGTGGGGGGGGGGGGAATTTACGTGATTAAGAGACCTCACATGTCCAATCCATTGCTTTATATGCGTTACTATTAAAGCTGAAGATCAGTGCTTAAGAAACTAGCATCAGAATATTAACGAATGTCGTTCCGTTTCCAAGATGGACATAGAGCATGTCAGAGAACATGACCAAATAAATTCATTTTTAATTATTTTCCCTTTTTCAATGGTTGACGCGAATGCACGACCAAAATTACAGATCTTGATTCTGTTACCACATGCCCAAAAATAAAAACAACGATAACAATAATAATAAAACAAATAAATAAGTAAGTGAAAATTAAAACTATCCGTCGTGCTTGTAAGATTCATAACTGAATTCACATTTACGCTGGCTTAATAAATAAGTAATTTCATAGAAGCTGATTGTTTTAAGAATCTCACTTATGGCTTTGTCTAGCAGAAGAATCAAGAATGCATGTCAATATCAAAGAGCTAAATTATAAGGTGAAAAGCTATGGGTATATATGCTTGAGCTTCAAGCCTTCTTTCTACCTTTTCTTTTTTAATTCATTTCCTCTAACATATAAAAGTCATTGCTATTTTAAAAAAAAAATTATAAGATAAATAGAAAAAAATTAGTGATTAATTTACAGAATTTACAACTTACCTTTTTTTTTTTTTTAACTTGAGTATCTAAAAATGAGCATTTCAACTATAAATACACTTGTGGAAAAAGAAAAGCATATATTTTAAATAATAATAATAAGAAATATTCCATAAATACTAAAAAAAGTATGAGAAGAGTAAGAGCTCAAAATTTCAAAAAAAAAAGAAGGAAGCTTTACAATACTTTTGTTTACTTTATTTTTGAAAAAAATAAAAAATAATGAGTTTAATTTTTATCTTATTTATGAAAAATAAAAAATAAAAAATAAAAAAAAAATTATTTCATCATTATTCATCTAAGTATTGACTAAGATATTGAAAAAACAAAAGTTATAAGGTTTAAAGCATGAGAATTATATGTGTTGAATAATGAGTGTGCTATATAGTTAGGTGTTCAAAGTAATTATGTATATTGACTTATAATAAATTGTCTTTAATAATAATTTATATGACAGAATTTTTAAGATAAAATTTTTATTAAAAGGGTAGGGCTATTTGAACCCATTAATTTATTCTTTAAACTCATTTTGAAAAAAAAAATTTATTATTATTTTATTTTTTAAAATTTCAAAGTTAACCTCACTAATCTCCTTCTTCTTCAATCTAAATGTAATAAAAATTCTCTCTCAATCATGGTTATTCGTAAATATAACTCTAACTTTAGATAGAAATTAAAATTGAGGATATATTTGTTAATTTATACCATTAACTTTAGAAAAAAAAATTAAGCAGTGTTAGTTTTTTTTTTTTGAAAATTTAGATGAAAAAAAAATCTTTTATTCTTTGTGTTAGGTGAAAAAAGGGATGTCGACGGTGGATCTTATTCTTCTTTATTCTTGATAGATTATAGCAATATCTAAATAAATGACAAGCTGTTTGTCTCGTCACTAAAAATTATTTATAATCTATCACTAGAGATAAATGTAAAAATTGATAAGATATTAAAGAAATGGGAGAGTGAGAAGACAAGATTTGCTAGAAAAAAGAAAATATGGTTTGTTAGGTAATTTTATTAAAAAAATTATTAATAATAAAAGATTTAATTAAAAATTAATGAATTTAAATAACTACACCCTCATTAAAATTAGACAATTTAAAATAATTTTTAAAGTATAAATATAGCATATTCTTTCTTTCGTAAATTACCTGAATTCCGACTATTTTCGTTTTTTTGCTGAAATTTTCATACGGGATGGTCCCAAATCAACTGCATGTCTTGTCCGTTAAATTAGTTAGAAGGACATTTATATCTAAAATGCTAATTCTTTTTTTCTTTTTTCTTTTTTCATACCGAACGATGGCTGTTGGAACTGAACTATTTTTATAAATTGACCACCATTGTAGCTATTTTTCCATTGGCTGGATCCAAATCCAAATCAAAATCCAAATCTAAATCTAGCCGTAATGTTACACACGTGGCGAGGGTTTTATTGGCTAGTCTGAGAATGTTCTATTAATATGCACGCAGTCGATCACACCCTGCCTGTGAGCTCGCGTCAAAAAGTCAAAAGACAAAGCAACGCGTCAATCAGGAAACAGACCAGAACAAAAGTGGGGGCAATTACGGTGAATATGCGTAAGAAAGTGCGGGCAAAACGGGAAATAATTAAAAAAATTAAAAAAAAAAAGGAAAAAGAAAAGGTGGCGTACTTTAGCGGCATAAAAGCAAAGCAACAGCTTAAAATGTGCTCTCTGAAGCCAAGCCACCCTGTATCACAGACCCAGTCCCCCCCTACTCTCCTATACACATTCCATTTAGAAGCTACATAAGCTAAACCACTTCCAAAGAGTACTTTCAAAAAACATTTTACACATAAACCAAAGCATTTTTATTACGTTGCTTGCTTGCATATAGAAACTAGAAATAAGAAAAACTTTGTTATTGTTATTATTTTTTTGGGTTGTGTTTGTATTTGCATACATTTGCTGCTTGGTAAGCTGATGCTAGAGGTAAAGACTTGGAGAGACAACTGTGTCAGCATCATTTTTTGAGATTTGCGTCAGAGGAGAGAGAAGGAGAAGATCTTTTTCTTTTAGCAGATCAAAGTGAGTTAAAGCAAAGGCGGCGAGAATTTATGATTTGAAAGTGAAACAGAGAGAGAGAGAGAGAGGAAGCGAGCCATTAAAAACCAAGTTTTGTTGATAAGTTAATTGGGGCCTGCCTGGGGTGGTTTCATTGTGAATTGGTTTGTGAGTCATCAATGTCATTATAAAGACAATTTTGACGGGGAACATACAGCGAGAGTTACAAGGCAGATTGAGAGAGAGAGAGAGAGAGAGAGCGAGAGAGAGCCTCAGACTAGTGTTGCGCTGTTCAATGTAATTATGGTGGCGTGTTTTAAAGAGATAAGCAGCTGAAAGAAGCCATTTTTTGGGTGTGGGTTTGTCTCGGTATCTGCAAACAAGACAAGAAAAGATAAGGTTTCTGTTGATGGGTGGCGTTGTTTGTCAACTTTTCTGAAGGTTTTTTGCTGTTTGGATTTTGGTTTTTTGTTGCCTTTTAAGGCTTGTTTGGTGATCAAAAATGAAGTTCATGAAGCTGGGTTCAAAGCCTGATACTTTCCAAACTGATGGCAAATGCATCAGGTGAGCAAGTTTCTATTTTTTTTTTCTTTTTTGTTTGAAAGTATTTAACTCGGTATGTGTTTTGGATGGAACTTGACCTTCTGTTTCTTGTTTCTCTTTTCTGAAAATTCTATTTGGTCCTATAATTTTATATCATGATGATGTGTTGTTCAATTACCAGAAAGGGAACATTAACCTCACCAGTTTGAAGAGAAATCGTCATTAAGAAATAAAATATTTCTCTCATATTCCTTTTGCTAGGTAACAAATTAACCACATGGGTGTTTTGTGGAATAATTGTTGTTATTATTACTATTGTTTGCGTTATGATGGGTGAGAGAGAGAGGAATCATGGAGGGGGGAAAAAAAAAGAAGGAACGTATCTGATGGGGTGGTCCAGCTGGTGACCTGTCCTTCACTTGAAGAGTTAGTGGTCCAAAATGTGGTAAAGGCATAAAGGGATTGGAGGAATTTAATCATCGCATTGTGAATCATAGTATGGTTTAGTGAAAAATTTGGATGTGGGTGGGTGGATGATATTGATTAGCTTGTTGGATGGTCAAACGAAGTGTTTGCTAATGGAATGACCTACCCTACTATTGGACGGCATGTGATGGTTGGAAATAGTACTGTAGTTAGATGGTGGGCATGTTGATATAGAACTCATAAGAGCATCTGAGGTTTCACCATTTTGTATTGTTTGGAATAACAAGATTTGAATGGAGGGTGGACTTGTCATTCAATTCAACTATGAGAACTTTGATTGGGATGACAAGATTTTAAATATAACTTTGAGAGCATCTTTACTCCAGTAGGGTTAGAATGCTAAGCAAGAGGATTACTTTTCTTTGCTTCATTATAATTGAGCCATTAGCCATTATGGTTTGTCTAACTTGTTCTCTGATATTGTGATTGAAACTCAATTTTACTTTCGAAAAAATATGATGCGACTAATCAACTATTCATGCCTGTCGTAGGACTAGACTCGATTATTAACATTTGAAGCTTGTTAATTATTTGTTGGTTGAAGTTTCTCAAAGAAATAGTGTAAATTAATTACATACTAGTTTGTTCTTGGCTTTTAAAATTATAAAATTTGTTTATCTGGATGTGGTGTGCGCCTAGATATTTAGTAGTATGATGGGAAACAGACACTTGATGATCAATTTCCCTTAAGATGACGATAATTTAACTGCTCTGTTTGAAGTTTTTAATGGTACTAAATGTAGTGAAAATTTGGGATATTGTAGTTTTTTCTGGGTGTTACTGGATCTCACTAAGATGAGTGACTGTTGATGGGCTTCATGGTATTCTTCTTTGACAGTGTGCTTAGCAAAATGTTATTGCTGCTCATGCAGGTATGTGACATCTGAATTGGCAACAGATGTCATCATAAACGTTGGTGAAGTGAAGTTCTATCTGCACAAGGTATAGTTTTCGTGCTATCTACTTTTTTTCTTCAAGTGAATGTGTTTGCATCAACTCAGTCTAGTTGTTAAATCAGGCACGTTTTCACATTCCATCAAGTTCTTGGACGTTTTATGATGTTTGGTGCACATTTTCCTTTTACGATTACAGTTGCACAGCTCAGTCTGCCCATGTTTGTTAAATTGTTGCTTTAAATTACTTTTGCAGTTTCCACTGTTGTCTAAGAGTAATCGGTTGCATAGACTAGTGCTAAAAGCCAGTGAGGAAAATTCTGATGAAATTAATATAGTTGATTTTCCTGGTGGCCCAAAAGCCTTCGAAATTTGTGCGAAATTCTGCTATGGAATGACGGTTACATTTAGTGCTTACAATGTTGTGGCTGCTCGCTGCGCAGCCGAGTACCTTGAGATGGCCGAGGACATAGATCAAAAAAATTTAATTTTTAAACTTGAGGTGTTTCTCAATTCTAGTATCTTCCGCAGCTGGAAGGACTCTATTATAGTTCTCCAAACCACCAAATCTCTTCTTCCATGGTCTGAAGATCTGAAGATAATTGGGAGGTCCGTAGATTCCATTGCTTCAAAAACCTCTGTGGATCCTGCTAATGTCACGTGGTCTTATACATATAACAGGAAATTATCAGCGCCTGACAGGATAGTTGAGGAGGGTGTGTTTGGGGAAAGAATTGAATCTGTTCCAAAGGATTGGTGGGTTGAAGACATATGTGAGCTGGATATTGATCTCTACAAGCGAGTCATTATTGCAGTGAAGTCAAAGGGTAGAATGGATGGTTCAGTAATTGGTGAGGCACTCAGAATCTATGCAGTTAGGTGGTTGCCAGATTCTATTGATGCTTTGGTTTCTGATGCCCAAACCCTTAGGAATAAGTTTCTGGTTGAAACAATTGTTTGCTTATTGCCCACAGATAAAAGTGTTGGTTGTTCATGTAGTTTTCTGCTGAAACTGTTGAAAGTTTCTGTTTTGGTTGGTGTGGATGATTTGGCAAGGGAAGATCTGGTGAAGAGGATCAGTTTGAAGTTGCATGAGGCTTCTGTTAAAGATTTACTGATCCCAGCACGTTCTTCTCAGACCGCTTGTTATGATGTTGAGTTGGTACAATGCATTGTGAATGAGTATTTGGTGCATGAAAAGCCTAGTCGGGCTTTGGGTGATGTCAGCTGGAATGAAAAGGGACCTGATGATTTTGTTTTAGGGCATGGATCCTTGTTGGCCGTTGGTAAATTAATTGATGGGTATCTGGCAGAAATCGCACATGACCCTAATCTTACTCTTGCCAGTTTCACTGATTTGTCACAGTCAATTCCAGAGTCAGCAAGACCAATTCATGATGGACTATACAAAGCCATAGACAGCTACTTGAAGGTATGCTTTTATACCTAGAGCATCGATTCTTTTACAGCTAAGTTGTATGATTTAAACTGCTTCTGAGATGTTTGTAGACCATTATTAGCAAGTAGGCCCAAAACCATCCCAATGGACAGAGAGACCTGTATTTATCTATAATTAACTAAAAGAAATGTGTGATGATCAAGTCACGTAATGTCTTTTTGTATTATTTGTTCCTCTCTAGTTAATGAGACCGGAACACTTAAAATATACATATGCAACTATTAGTGAAAGCACTAGTTGAATGACATATGGATGGACTACTATGTCTTCAGGAACATCCGGACTTGACAAAAGCTGAAAGAAAGAAGATATGTGGGCTTATGGATGTCCGAAAACTGACAATAGATGCCTCTGTGCATGCGGCACAGAATGATCGACTTCCACTCCGGGTTGTGGTGCAAGTCCTCTTTTTTGAGCAAGTTAGAGCAGCTTCCGAGGTTCATGCTCTTAGAAACAATCCCCAAAATGCTTCGCATTCCACAACAAACGCAGATGAAGAATGGGAAAAGACAGCGGCAGAAGATGATCGCAAGTCCCTTAAGAAACAGATTAGCCAAATGAAGATAAAAGATGAAGAATTCCCAAAGAATGTGAAATTAATTAAGAAGAACAGCAAAAAAAGCAAGAGTGGGCTGCAGTTGTTGCCATCTCGGTCAAGAAGAATATTCGACAAGTTGTGGATTGTGGGTAAAGGGCATGGAGAGAACAGAAGCTCTGAGACATCCGGGAGTTCTCAAAGTCCAACTTCATTGGCTCCTGGAGATACCAAGTCATCGGGCTCATCTTCACGACACCGGAGGCACTCTATATCTTAGAGGGGAAGGATTTAAAGGTTAATATGAATTGAACAGGTGAAAAAAGGGGTCATAAAGCATCGCAAGTGTAAAAAAAAAAAAATGGGGTAGGTTTTTTTTCTAGTTGATGATGGGTCAATCAAGAAGGGGTTGATTTGTAGAAATGCTTAGTCAGTTTCTTTTGAGTACATTTCTTTTTATCCTTTTTTTTGTCCTCCCCTTTCTGTCATGACATCTGTTAATTCCAATTGTAAGATCATCTATTTTATTACATCAGTAGTTTCATTGAAGAAGAGATGTTAACGTTACATTTCTCCGTTTCATTCCCTAGACAAGAGAAGGCTGGTAAAACTTTTTCATGCACCATTTGCTTACAATCAAGAGTGCCTGGATAGCTACAACTAGAGTCATGAAGAGATGTACTAAACGGGATTTTTTCTTATGATTTTACCGGTAGCGAGTTCCGCAAAGTCAGAGAGTAATGATAGTTTGATAAGATCCTAAATTAAGGGTATATCTTAGAATTTAGTGAGAATATTCTGTTAAAATTTTGCCGCTTGTTCCAAATGTCAGAGCTTTACCATAATGGAGGCAACCGGCAAGTTTCTGACTGACTAGCCATTAGATTACCAAGCGGCAAAGGCCCAAACAAGTTTAATAAGTTTGCTCATCCATGCGTTTGTCCAGTTTCAAGTTCCGTTGACTTTCTGTATTTGACCCATTGGTTTCTACCCATAACACATAGAAAGCAACACATCTCACTAGCAGATAGAACAAAACACTCAGAGATCATCATTGAAACACAGACGGATTAAGATTTAAAGATGAAACCCAGATACAGAATCAGCCTGTCCCTTGTTATCTTCATCTTGTTCACTCTCTATTTGCCAGATATCACCACCTCTTCATCATCATCAAGAACCAAATGCAAAGCGTGGTTGGTACAATCAATACCCACGGACATGCCCCACCTGCCTCGTGTTCCTGGAATTGTTTCTTCTGGTAAACGAAATGAAACCCAAACATGTCTATTTCTTCAATTATTTTTATTTTTGTTTTTATTTGTTGTTATTGGGTGTTTGATTGTGTGTTTAAAAGGGAATGTGTTGAAGTGGTTGGCTGGTAACTCTACAAAGAGACTTGATATAATAGCTCAGTATTGGCAACTAATTGCACATCCAAATGATTCTCGATCTGGGGATTATGGTTACTCTGAAGAAGATATGAAGAGATTTGGTGCACAAGAAGGCTTTGATGTTTATAAGTCCATTGAGAATGCTGCTGACCGTAATGTCAGAGTCAGGTATTGTATTTGTCATTTTAGTTTAGTTAGAATTCGAGTAAGATTCAATATATTTTGAAAAAAATTGAGTAGGATTCTAAACAGCCTTCTGTAATCTCGTAGGTTTACAAATCTTTCATAAATAAGTTTTCAGTTCATATCCCTTTGGTAACTATCTTTGTTCTGAATTTGAATCTCTTTTCAGGCTACTACAGCACTTAGGGGTATATCCTGACTTCACTACTGAAGCATCTAATCTTGCTTCAGGTAGAACAAATGTGGAAAATGTGACTCTATTACTTGGTGATTGGTGGGGTTCAGGCATTGTCCATGCCAAAGTTTGGATATCAGATCGCCGTGATGTGTATATTGGATCTGCTAATAATGACTGGAAATCTCTAACTCAGGTACTTACGTATGCAATGCAATGAGTTAATATTTTATGGGGAAGTAGAAGAGGTTGAAACTTTGTTTTTTTGGGGGGCCTCAACTAATTGATTAAGGAAAAACCAGAATCTCAATTTGTTTCTAATGGATATAAAACATGCTTTTGAGACTTCAGGAGTCTGCTTCTGTGGGGTTACAGTGTCATCGGTAGTCCTGAATCTTGATCATCGCATGGTTGCAGGTGAAGGAAGTTGGAATTTATCTTGTTGGTTGTCCAACAATGAAAAAGGTCTTGATCATCGGTAGTCCTGAATCTTGATCATCGCATGGTTGCAGGTGAAGGAAGTTGGAATTTATCTTGTTGGTTGTCCAACAATAGCTAAAAAGGTTGAGGTTTACTTTGAAAACCTTTGGACACTTTCATCTCTTAATTCTTCAACTTATACAAGAACTGTATCAGACCAACAATGGCAGGTTAATAGAACAGTTCCCTGCTGGTCTCATTTTCTTGATCCAAAGGATAGGTGCAGTTACGTCAGAGAGTTCATTTGAGAACCTTGATGATCTTGAGCTCCTGTCTGGAGGAAAGTTTTGATATTTAGAAGAACTCTGCAATCTGATTTAGCTTTTCTTATCCGATGTTAGTAGATACTTCATTTACTTCCATTATTGAGTGTTATCCTATATCCTTAGAAAAGTGTTCTCAAGTTTTGATGTAACTGGCATAATTTCATTGGATACATGTTTAGTAGTATTAACAAAATCTTTTAATTTTCTTTGATTTTCATTTTGTTGAGATGTGTGGACTAATCATGTTTCGGAACATGGCTCTATGATTCTGTAGTAGTTTAGTATTCTCTCTGATGCATCTTAGCATGGATAAAGGCATTGATGTTGACTCTAGGCTAGTAATTTTGTGCAATAGCAGTGAAAATTGATCTAGTTTCTGTGCGACTTAGTGGTTGTCTTAGACCTTTCCGACATTGACCGATATGGGTGCACAATATCTGGTACAGTCACAGCTTATGTACAATTGATAGATATTGCAAGTAAGAAGCAATTTAATTAAACAAAACCCATTTTTCTATGTAGAAAAAGGAAACAGTGTCAATTTCACCCATTCACTGGGATGCATCGGAATGCAGTATAAACGGAAAAATACTAGCCGTTTGATAAAACAGTTGAAAGTTGATGATTGATGTACAGGTCACCTCTTCCTCCACTTCTTGAGGTTCCTCATGTGGAAGGTTACCCTATACTGTCAGACCCTTTTATGTTCCGAGTGACAATAGAGACTCCTGGAAGCAATTATTCTACTTTGCAACCTCACTACAGTTACCTGTCATTTGCTCCCCCAGAGGTAATTGAACAATTACTTTGTTGGTATGCTTGCACTCGCACAAACACATTCATATATAAACATTTTTCATATACTTACCACAAAATCTAAAGAATCATTTGGAAATTGGTTGTCATTTTGCTCCTTCAAGCTTATCATTTTGAATGGAATTAAATCCAGTGATATGTATGCTTATAAAGATCAACTTACATCCCAAACAAAAGTTAGGAAAAAAAAAAGGAGAGAGAGGGGGAGAGAGAGAACATAAACAAAATGTTCAAATATTCATGTCTACCTTATTTCTGGCAAGCAGCTGTCATTTGGCAAGTATATGGCTGATGAACAAGCTTGGGTGGATACAATCAAATCTGTAGGAACCAGAGCTACACTTAGGATTAGTACAATGGACTGGCTTGGTCAATCCCAATATTTGAAGCAAACTGTTTATTGGTCAGCACTTTCCTCCGCAATTTCAGAGGTAATCTCTGACATCATCAGTTTTAAGTATCCTTTTATTGTACTGTCAAATTTAGTTGTTTAATACTAGTGCTGTTTATGAACCATCAGGTTGTCTTCTCCAAGCATGCAAATGTGAAGATATTAGTAGCATATTGGGCACATTTTATCAACAACACAAATGAGTATCTCAAGTCTCTTCTATACTCCAATGTCCTTTGCAATTCTTCAACGTACAACAAATGTTCTGGCAAAGTTGAGATCAAATACTATAAGGTGCCAGGATACAACTTGACAGGACCTGCCATTCAAAATGGAAGCAATACTGGAAATATTTATCCAAGCTTTACGAGAGTCAATCATGGAAAATATGCTGTGAGTGATTCACGAGCTCATATCGGAACAAGCAACCTTGTGTGGGATTACTTCTATACAACAGCTGGTGTCAGCTTTGGAACATACAATCCTGCGATTGTTTCACAGCTTCAAGAGATCTTCGATGCTGACTGGAATTCACCATATGCTTTTCCTGTTGAAGAGTTGGGTGACGGCCATGCTCATGCTTCTAGCATTTGAATGCTTGCTATTGTTTCTCAATTTAAAGTCAGTTCAAGCTGTATCTTGTCCTAGTAACTGTACATGGATGAGCTGATCATAGTTTCATTTTTCTTTCTTGTTCATAACGCAGTTACGTTTGCTTTGAAGTAGATGCTTCCTAGCTTGGTACTAATTTCATTTATTTGAGATTGACTATAGTGAACAAAATAATGGTTTCATAAGCCTAATCTCCATGCTTCTAGTTCTTCTGTCTCTAATTTACACAAACAACAACACTATAGCCGCCTATGAGGCAATTGTTGCGTTTATTATTAATTTATCCACATTATTAAATAAGTAGCTTGTATCTATATTAATTTATCACATTAACGCAATTCTAATTTTGTATTTGGTACTTTGAATGTCTTGTTCTACAGCAAAAATTTTGAAAGTAGATTCAATCCTAATATCCCACATGTAAATTGTAATATAATATTGAAAAAATTGCAACTATGTTTTATCATAAAAGAAATAATTAATTTTGGCAAAATTGATGATTATTTTGTGATAAGTTTTTTCATTTTTTTTTGTAGCCCATGTTGGCCCAAAAGGAAAAAACTCTTTGAACCAAAAACCTCGAATCAAAAATTGACCAATCAGTCAACAAATCGGACGGTGGAGATCGCTTCTTCAGGCTCAAGAGTAGAAGAGGTAAACACAGTAAAAACAGAGCCAAAAACAAGGCGTCTTCTTCAGCAAAACCCGAGCTTTCGAGTGGAAAAATGCAGAGAGTCAAATCTTTGTTAAGGATAAAGCATTCATTTAAACAAGTAGCGTTTGTGTCTCATCAACAGAGAGGCTTTTCTGCTTTACCGGATTACTCGTCAAATGATTATCTTCAAGACCAGGTCTCTTTACATTTACCCAAAGGCTCTTCCCCCCCCCCCCCCCCCAAAAAAATAATCGTGTTATTTTTGTATTTATATTGTTATTCATTACATAACCATTTAAGTTTCTGAGCCAACCCTTCATTTTATTTGAAAAAGATTTTTTTTTTTTTTTACTCAACGTATGGTTCAGTTTATGCTTCAGCTTACTTGACTGTTGTGATTTCTTAATTCATCAAATTATGTTATTTTTTCATTCATATTCCTATTGATAGTGTACACAATTAAGTTTTAGAGGCCACTCTTCATTTTCTCCATAGAGGATTAAATTTTTTAAATCAATGTATTCTTCTATTTTTGCTGCAAGTTTTCTTTATATGTGTGTGACATCAATTAGTTATATTAGTATTCATAAAATACCCACTTCAGTTTTAGAGGTAACTCTTCATTTTCTTTGAAAAAGATTAAATGTTGGCTTCTATTTAAGCTTTAAGTTATATTATTTGTTGGTGTCTGTTTTTTAAATCGAATTAGTTACATAAAAAGTTTGTTACTTTACTCTAAAAAGTTTTACTTTGTAAATTCAGGTCTTAGTTGAAGGAAGGGCTAAATCAAGAGCAGCTATTCTCAACAGACCCTCTAATCTGAATGCTCTTAATACTCCTATGGTTTGTTCTCTTTACTATTTTGTTTTATCCATACATATGTAGAGACTAGGAAGCTGTTAATATATTGGGGTTTTAATGGCTGATTTTTATCTTATTGATAGGTGGGTAGGCTGAAGAGATTGTATGAATCATGGGAAGAAAACCCAGACATTGGGTTCGTCTTGATGAAGGTATATAATTTCTCTTTGTACGTTTTGAAGCTATTCTTAGTTTTGTTCTTGAAATCATGTATTTTTCAGCTTCGTGGAGGTCTTAGATGAGAGCATAACAATTTGAGAGTATTGTATTTTTTATTCTAAAGCCTACTACTTGATGTTTCAAGGAGATACGTATTTTCGTGATAGACGTAATGACAATTGTAGTTGCAATTTTATGTATGTCTCATTTAATATCTACATGGAAATGTTCTTAAAATTGGATTTCAGCACGCATCTCATGCTTCAATTTTGGCAATAGTTTTATTCTAAACTTTATCTTGAATTTTTTGAAGGGCGCTGGCAGGGCTTTCTGCTCTGGTGGGGATGTCGTCACTCTTTATCAGTTACTTAATGAAGGTGGATTACATTTTAATCTTTTCTGAATGTATATTCATCAATATTGACTCTATTTACTTACTAGTTTCATTATCTGCCTGTAAATTTAAATGACTACCGGTCACTTGGGTAGAAATTCTTTTCCTATGCATGACTGATCAGTTGCTGTTAGTCTTCTGTTTTGGTTTCAAACATGTCATAAAATTTTATTTAGGTTGATTTTTTTTTTTAATTGGAAAAAATGTTCTTGTAGTTTGCATAAGAAAGTTGCTTATGTACTTCTCTGACTATTTTGCTTTATTGCAGGAAAATTTGAAGACTTTAAAAAGTTTTTTGAGACATTATATCAGTTTGTATACCTTCAAGGAACATATGTAAAGCCACATGTGAGAGTTCATCCTTTTCTAGAGTTCATTGTTGAGATATAGTTTAGCGCTTTAGGTATTTTATCTATGATATTGAGCTCTGATCTTTATAACTTGGGATAATGGCAAATGCTTGGATGTTCTTTACTGCCTGTAACTGTTTAACTGTACTGCCTGTCTAATGGAAACTAGTACAGGTGGCTATGTTAGATGGTATCACAATGGGATGTGGAGCTGGGATTTCGCTGCAGGGGATGTATCGTGTGGTCACTGATAAAACTGTATGTGACTGGCTCTATATTTCAGTAAATGTAGTTATTACTATTAGAAGTCCCAATCAGATACCTTCTTACTGGTGCTGTGTTCTTTGTTGAAGGACTTTTAGAAATGGGCCTTCTGGTATATGTAATTCTATACACTCACCATCTTCTTCAAAATTCTCTTAAGAAAATGTCTTACTTATGCGTAAAATTTACAGGTTTTTTCTAATCCAGAGACTCAAATGGGGTTCCATCCTGATGCAGGGGCTTCGTTTTATCTGTCTCACCTGCCTGGTTACTTAGGTGAGGTCCATCTCTTTCAGCTTTGAGGATGCAATTGCTTGCAAAATTGCTGGAAGTACTTTGATATATGTTAGTTTTCATTTTCTTTTATGTGCATCTATAACTGCTGAGGTAGGGAAATGCTTCCATTTTGCCTACTCGTCTCTGGGTTTTGTTTCTTTCAGGAGAGTACTTGGCTCTAACTGGAGAAAAGCTCAATGGTGTAGAAATGATTGCTTGTGGTCTTGCCACCCATTATACGTTAAATGCGGTTAGTTCTACTGCGCTTTATTTTACTTCACTCTGTGTTCTTCTCTTTGTTGCTCTTCATATGCAGCGTATAATTGTTTTCTAAATCTCCCTGACAGAGACGTCAACTGGTTGAGGAACGACTTGGAAAATTAATCACAGATGATCCTTCAATCATAGAGAGTTCTCTTGCTCAATATGGTGACCTTATCTATCTAGATAGGGAGAGTGTTCTTCACAAGTAAGGTTTCAGGATAGTTTTTCTTACTTCTGCCACCTGCCTTACATGGCATCAATTTATTATCTCTTAAACAAAAGCTGATGCTTTAGTGATGTTCGTGACTAAAATTCTGAATTATTTGTTTACCCTTTTCTCTTGTTTGGTTTCAGGATTGAGACAATTGATAAATGTTTCAGTCATGACACAGTCGAGGAAATTATTGATGCTTTGGTAGGTTTTATTGGTTATTATTATTATTATTATTTTTCCATATTGATTTGGTAAAACTGCATAAACTGAGAAAAAACTGATTAAAGATAGAAAAAGAAAACTTCCATTGAAAACTTGTAATGTCATCACCAAGTGGAGAGATTTGCTCTTGCCGGCTAAATAGTTAGAAACCGACTCATATATTTTGCAAATGAGCATTACAAGTTAAATCAGAGTAGGTATTTGGATTTGATCTATGAAAGACTAATCAAGACATTCCGTGCTGTCTTTGGAGTCTGGCCACAAAAATTGTCCTCATGAGTTGTATCCAGATGCTTCAAAGTTGAAAACTTGATTTCCACTAGAGCTTGAAAGTATCTTTTTCAGGTCTCAATAGAAGTTAGCAATTTACACCACTTGTTGAAATGTGGGAATCAGTAATAACCGTGCACTGCACTCCAACATGTGTTGGGCAAGTTGGTTTTGCCACGTAACAAAGATAACATTAATAGAGGAAGCAAATTTAATTTTCATCTGGTTGATTAAGTATTTATTTTACTTCTTGTCGTCGTCCATGGTGCTCAGGAAAATGAGGCAGCTTCCTCTTATGATGTATGGTGCAGAAAAGCTGTTGAAAAACTGAAAGAGGCATCTCCATTGAGCTTGAAAGTTACTTTACAATCAGTAAGGCTACTTCCCTTGTATCTCCATTCAGTTGCCATTTGGCTTATTACTAGCTTGACTTAAGTTTCTCTTGCTGCATTCAGATACGAAAAGGTAGATTCCAATCTCTTGATCAGTGTTTGGTACGCGAGTATCGCATAACCCTCAATGGGATCTCCAAAAAGGTCTCAAATGACTTCTGTGAGGTAAATAGACATTTCAAAAGTTTAACGTAGGAAACACCTTTTAAATCTCTTACTATTCTTATCACTTGAATTCACTTGTCTATAGGGCATTCGGGCTCGATTAGTGGATAAAGATTTTGCACCTAAGGTAAATTCTTTCACCACCCCATTTTAGCTATATTTACTTCTTCCAAGCTCGCTTAAATTGGGTTGTAATTTCAAATATGCAGTGGGATCCTCCAAGTTTAGCAGATGTGAGTAAAGATATGGTCGACTGCTATTTCTCCCCATTTGATGAGTTGGAGCCTGAACTGCAGCTGCCCACGGCATTGCGAGAACCTTACATCTGAGATAGATTTATACATTTTGAAGCAAGAATGCTGAAATTTTGTCGTCGTCATCTGTGCTAATCAACTTGTACCATTTTTCATTTTTTGGTCTTACATATTGAAAATTTTGGAATACAATTTGTTGTAATTGCATATTACCATAGGCCTTGGATGTTCAATAAGATGTTCTCTTGATTGTTTTATACAATCATTTAAAGCAACCCTTTGAAATTTATTTCCTCTGCCTAGATGTGAGAATGAGTATAAATAAATAATAAATTTTTAGGGGATTTGTTAAACCTTAATTGGATTTTGAACATGATAAGAATTTTAACAGCTGCAGATAAAGACACCAAGCTTAAGTTTTTACCTTGATAACACGATATGATATACAAGTTAGACATAAGCGATCAGGTGCGTTGCGTGACAATACGCGAGTGAAGATCCAAACAAGAGAGCTGAGTGCGACAGTCATGCTGATCACTTCCCACAAGTTAGATGCCACAAGTCCCCACAAATTCAATAGGTAATTTTGTTGCAAACTCTTTCGTGGCCAGATATTAATATCAATATGCTGAGACCTATATTTTAGCCGGGAAAATAGAAGATTCATTAGGTAAAAGAAGCTAGCTGCCGTTGAACTGACAGCTTTTGTACTTTTAGGTGTCATGCACTTGGACTCGATATGGGATGTTAAGCTAAACAACTGCTTTCTATAGATTCTCATTTATCTCAGAACTTTCACATACACACACCCAACACTAGGTTAAAAAGAATTCTATAAACATTTTATACCGCCACCATGGAAACTCTAGAGAGCTGTGTGTCAAACTTCAAAGTGATGCAATACTGAAAGAAGGTTCTTGACTAAGTAACTTGGCCCCGTAAGGTAAATTAGCCTTAATGATGTCATCAGCAGAATTACAAATACAACAATAGGGGCCTCAAACCTTGCACCCACCACCCAACACTCGTTGGATCACATTTGCAATATTCATGCATTTTCCGCAAATGCATCTGATAGGAGTCACTCAGCGTAAACAGGCGTTCATGCTGTAAACGGGCATTCATGCAAGTTGGCCGATGCACCACAGGCTATAATACGACATTAGGGGCCTCAAACCTTGCACCCACCACCCACCACTTGTTGGATCACATTTGCCACATTCTTGCATTTTCCGCTAATGCATCTGATAGGTGTCACTCAGCATAAACAGGCATTCATGCAAGTTGGCTGATGCACCCTGGGCTATAAGACAGTCACACTTCATCGCACCAAACTTGATCCCACCAAACCACTTCCTGTCTGCCACTGGCTGTCTGGTAAGGGGTTGGACTGGCCCAGTGTGAATTTTACTTTGACCTAAAACATGTGAACTAGTTGCTGGTAAAATGTTAGCCATGTAAATATGAGTGAACTAACCATTCAACCAGTTCGGCCATCGTAAAGTCTCTCTGTTCCCCATTTGGAAAATCCAGCCCTGTCACGTACATTCAGCAAATGAATGGTATCCAGTCCGTGGGACACTCAAACAAACAAAACAGAAAGTAATGCTTGAATACGAAAGTAATTCCACTGTTTCTGGCCCCAATGCAATTAAGCAACTGAGACACAAAACTGAAACAAAATAGAATCTAAATGATGACGAGCCAAAATCTAGATAAACAACGAAGTAGGGAAAAAAAAACAAAAACAATTTGTTTAGGTGCAGAACACTGTTGCAGTTTCATGATGCATACTCAGCCACCAAAATCCAAATAAGAAAATTTCTTATTTGCTATGACACACTGCAGTTATAGCGTAAAAATCAATACTTGCAAGTAAGCACAGTTACCTCTGAAGTTGCTCAGTGATGACACCAGCAGTGGAAGTGGCAAAAGGAGTGGCATATCTCATCAAGCCATCACAGGCCCCTTTCCTAAAGCAGCCTCTAAAAGTTGACCAGGAGTTTGCCTTGAAGGAAAAGCATGTGGATTTTAACAATGCCTTGTATTGTAAAAGGGAAACTTTCTTCACTCTAGAAAACCTAATACACCCTTCTGCCCATGCATGCTTGAGAACTTGTCTACATGGAGAACGAACCTGCAGTATGAAATCCAAAAAATCATAAATATTAATGAAGGGGGGCAATTTTTAATGTGGATTCACCAACCAGAACGCCATCTTACTAATTAAAAACCAGACCAAGTTTAAGCAAATTTAAATAAACATTTACTACATCTTGATGACATCTTGCATTTTTGTACAATTTTTCTAGTTTCCATTCACCCACACTTTCATGTTCAACATGCATACAATATAGAAAATTACATGTAAACACAGTCGTGTGAATGTTTGCATACATATGTGAAAATGAAAATAGTGATTCAGGTGAAATACCATTTTGACTGACTGTCTGATAGATACCACAGCAAAATTCTTTCCATCATCATTAGAAGATAGTAAAACTTTCTGAACCAATCCCCGTTCGGTGTGCTTCAATTTTATACTGTTATCAGCCCCGATTTTGGCATATTTTCCAATCACAATGTCACCACTCTAGAGGTTAGCCTCAACATAAGGAAATCCATCATCATCTAGGCTGTCAGCACGGGCAACTTTACTTTGTATCTTTCCAAAGTTCGACATATCATCAGATGGCCACCTTTTCACCTGCATATCTTTGTTATCGACCTCAGCATTGTAACTTTCAGATCGAAACACACCGCACTCCAGAGAGGCCTGGTTCATGACCAGGGAGTCCTCTTGGTTGTATCCCACGTGGACGCTCACAGCCACATTGGCATGCTACCCATTCTGGCCTTGACAGATTATGGCCATAACCTGGTCTTCCGAGACAATAGGAAATCGTTGTCCAAAAAAGAGGCCTCTGAGCAAAAAACAGCTGGTACAATAGAGTATCCGCTCTGATGTTTGGATTGGTTGTTGGAAAACCAATGGCCTGAGGAGAATGCTTCTGGGATTCATAAAGGAACCTTGCACAGTCATGGTTTGCAAACGTGATGGGACAATCCCACAGCTCAATCCCAGCAAGAACGACATGTCAAGTTCACAGTGAATGAACTTAATGGGTTTCTATATTCAATCCCCTTTAAAAGGTATTTAATGCCCCATGCAGTGCAACAATCTTCCTCTTCCTCAGTTCCAACAAGCTCAACTATTCCATGGACAAGGGATTGGAAGGATTCATTTTTCCCTTCCAAAGATTTAACAGCTAAATTGGCACTAAGGTTCTAAACACATCAATTTCAAAGTTATCATCCTCTGAGAGGTGTACAGAAAATTCGTCAAGCCACATGGAATGACATGTAATCTGGGGATTAATTAAATATCCCCATAAATTAATTCACTACAGATATAACATTAATGAATTAACTATGCTGAAAACAAACAGAGAAGGGAGCTGTAACAAAAATACACAGCAATGTTAAAGAAAAATAAGAAAGCTTCAAACTCACCTTCTCTGCACCTTTGATACAAAAGTAACCCACATGATCACAATCACCTTTCTGTGCTCCCTTCATCCAGCAGAGGTCAGACTTCACCATCAGAGGAATCCTCCCAATTATGATGTCCTTAGTTTCCTCAATTATAACCTCCTTCTGAATAAATTGTTCTCTTCTAGTTTCGAAATTGCCACTTATGACACGTTTTTGAGTGTATACCTGACAAAGTACAATGATGCAAAAAGATGTAAGTAATTAAAACGCAGAAAGACAGGAATAAAAATATCACACCCAAAAGAAATGGCATTTTATCAATAGAAAAACCAACAGCACTTTTTATTCACCTGAAGTTGAACGTTAACTTTCATCCAGGATGAATATGTCATATTCTGCAACTTTGCATGCCTAGGAAGCATGTCCTGCACGTCACCTCCTTCACCAGCAAAAGAATCAAAGGCTGTCCGGAGACCATTTTTAATAAACTCATTGTATGAGTTGATCTGGTGACTAACAAGACCATATTCCTCAAAGAAAGACATTACTGCCTTCCTACAGAATGTTTTCAAAAATTCCTCCCCAAGATCATGTATGCTGCTTGGATCTGTAAATTCATTATCATCTTGAACTGAAAACTTTTCACCCTTACTACTCATGGCTATAACTTCCTTGGCATTTGATGACGCCTCCATTGGTCTGAAAATCTACAAATATAGCAAAAGTATAAAAGATTAAAAAAACTAATAAATGAATAAATACAGAAGAGGTTGTCTCAAAATCTGCATGCTGCATGCAAAGCAAAGTTCAAGTTTCTACGTCTCCCAATCCATCTCATTTTCATTTCCAAAACACAAAAAACACAACCGAACTCCCAAAAAAAATGGAGACAGAAACTTAGGTTGAGCTTTCAAATTCAATTGAGCATGCAGCGTCAATTGTCAAATAGACGTTAAAAAAAACTGAATCTTTGTTCACCAACACTCTCAAAATCATAACTTTCTAGGGTTCATCAACGGTCATTCACACAATGTGTATGCTCGTTGTCCTGTTTTGCGAAAGAGAAGTAGAGAACAGAACCAGAGAGAGACGATGAAGCCAAAGAGACGCTCTTCAAATTTTGTTTCTGTTTTGTCAGTGTCTCTGCTGTTTTGTTTTGCTTTTTGACGAGTGGTTTCACTGGTAATAAGTTGTACTTTCAAGAGGTGATCTTGTAAATTCATCATTAAGGATTTGGTACGGAAAGGTGTATGCCTTGTGGACTATATTTGTCTTTGAAATGCTTGGAATTCTGGGGAGAGGACTGATGAAAAAGCAACTGAGTTTTAGGGTTAAATTTGAGAAAACAAATATTCGGTGAATTTAACTTGCAAAATTATTTATTAATTAATCACATTGTATAGTCATCTCACATTAGTATTTTACATTTCATTCCAAATGTGTGGCATTTTTTTATTGATGAGATTTTTAGATTAATAACTTTTTTTTAATAAAAAAACTAATTATAATTAGATGATTACTGCAATTATTCTAAATTATGAAGCACGATTTAAGAGAGAATTATATTGACAGAGGGTATTAAATCTTCTTAAAAGAACCTAAATTTGTGAGAGCAGTAGCCCATCATTCTTGCCAAGAGATTAACAACTTTCTTAAGTATTATCAAATCTTGAAAAATGTTTTCGTTTGCCTTAAATTGCTGTAGTGTATGTATGAGATCAAAGTATTGTAACTGTGTGCTTTTAAAATTAAGCAAAAGAACAACAATTACAAACGTGCGCATAATATACAGTTTATGATGAATCTCATCAAATATTAAAAATAAGACCATAGTACTTGGAACTATTTGGGTGGAGGATGGTATAGAATAATTTAGAAGACAATAATTGATGTTCTATCTGTGTATTGGCCTGCATTGCTAAGTATATGATCTTCTAAATACGGATCTTTGAGTATAAATTAGATTTAAAATGAAATATTCTTTATTACTAGATCATGGAGAAAATGTGACGGGTCTAAGACAATAGTTAGCACATGTTTTCAACTTCAATCCAGGCGGCGAAGGAGGTACTCAACTTGAACAAGCTTGGTAAAGGGGATGATCCAATCTCCATAGAGTCTTGAAACTACAGAAGGATCCACTTTTAACCTCGCTTGCTTTTCGCCATCATTGCCGAGGCTCACTTCTTGCCCGAGTACCATCGCCTTCTTCTCAACTCTCTTCTTCACCATCTGTTCTACATTCTCAAATGTTAATAGATTCATCAGAGCATCTCTGTCCTGAAACAAACCAAAACAATAGCTTAGTTAGTTAGTGCCAAATTATCGTTTTTGTCTTACTTGAATTGCTGCTGGAGAAAACTAAGACATTAGAGATGACAGGTAAGTTGTATGGCGTTCTAGAAATGATGGTAAGAAAGTTGAAGTTGGAAACTTAAGCAGGGTTCCACCACATGACAACGATCTAAGATTTTGTTGAATATCGATTTACAATGTGGGTTCTGTATGTCTGGTAAAAAAGGTTCACCTATAAGATAGTACTTGAGGTAGAAAACATAATGTTTCAACCATTGAACATTTAAAACTTTAAAATTTGTGCCCTACGTAGAAACTTCACAGTTTAAGATACGCTGCAAGAGGAAATTAACTAGTCTGAGATGGCAGGTAAATTGTATGAAGTTCAAGAGATCACGGTTGAGGAAGATAAGTAGAGTTTCATCAAACAAATAATTGATCGGGATGGGAATTACAAGTGAACTATACAAAAGAATGAAGTTCAAGAAACGTTAACTGTAAGATAGTAATTAAGGCAAGAAACATTATTGTTTTGACGGTTGATCATTATGAAATTTAAAACTGGTCTCTACATGTCCAGAAACTTCCACAGCATATCAATAAATTCGGTCCTGAGTGCTTAGGAGCCTCTCTAGTTCTTCACATTGGTAAGTTGGTAAAACTAAAGAAGAAATTTGCTGAAATTACTGTAGTGTTTAACAATAAAGATTTAATACCTTAGCACGAATTGCAGGCTCATATTCATGTGGGGCATCCCTGAATTTAACCTCGGCTACGAATTTCCCATAATGTATCCTTCTAGAGAGAGCCTGGAAGGGAATAGGTATCAAGTTCAGCCAATATTAATTGGAACAATCGTAAGATCCCTTAGTTTTAATCTTGAAGAGAACTATTGCAAGTGCGACACAAATAAAAAGGAATATGCCCCAATTACCTGTAGACAGGCAAGATCACCAGTGGCGGTTGATGCATAGTTGCCATCATCACCCTCAGCAACAAAAAGCGGAAGCAATTGGTTGAAGTACATATCCCATACGATATTATTTATGTTGATTGAAGTGCCTGCAGGATGCAAAACCTATGCTCGGGATTAGTCAAATAGATAAATGAACTTGCTTTCAAGTATAGAATTATGGAAAAGAAAACCAGAGTTCTGGTAAACTAATTTACCTGCAGATATTTGAAAGGCGGTACCGATGAATGTGGCAGATTATCAGGGAAGAAGGGACTTTCTTCTGGATTCTCATATCTCCCAGCCTTTTGCATGCCATATCAAATACCGTTTTTAGAGTTAGATTAACCAATTCAAAACATAACCAAAACGAGTCATTAACTCAATGTTCACTGGCAATGTTACTGATTTAACAAATGGCATTCTATTCTTATGTCAACATAGCATCACATGAGCAGCTACTGAAAAAATAAAAAATAAAAGAGAGAACAGCAGAACCAGAAAAACAAACCATCAACAGTTACGGAACATTAGATAAGCTACAAGGAGACATCACTATAACCGTATATAAGAATTATCAAAGCTCATTAAAATGTCTGAGCTAATCAGAAACCTGACTCTACTATCTCAATATATTGACAAACACTATATCCCCAATAAGCCTATAACCTGCTCTGAATTAATAAGTTGCATTAATAGTTGAGTTCTAAATTCATGGGCAAGTCCTGCTTCCTATTCAAAAATCAATAAAATATGCATATTTTAAAACTTATGTATCACATTCTGTAGCAAACATTGAAAAGTACAAGCCTTTTATTTTATTCTCTCAATCATGTGCTATGATTATGAAAGACAAGTATAATAACATTAACATAGACAGAATAATTACACGTCATGGACCTGGTGATGAAACAAAACCCAGCAGATTAAGAGAAAGACAAATGAATCAAACATAACCAACAAACATGTTTAAAAAGGAAAAGGGACAGAAACTTACTGTGGCTTGCATGGCCTCTGATTGTTGAACAATGTATTGAAGCAAAGAACCAGAGAAGCCAGGAAATGAAGCATAAGATTGATCATAAGCTGGATCATTAAGAGGGTGCTTAGCTCTCTCAAGAAGACAGAATATAATGGTATCTTCTTGCCTAATCAATGAGTCCCTCACCAAGTCAAGCGTTAAATCCCCTGCCAAGGCCATCTTATTCTCTACTGCAAGCACTACAACCATCAACACAACCAAAAACATTCTCAATGCAAAATAGAGAATCCTCAATAAACCAAATGAGAAAATAAACACAAATGAAAAATAGATTCTTAGTAATCGTTACCAAATCTTTTCTTAATTAAGAAGAGATATTTCTTCCTCTGGGCTGAATGTCTAATTGTGAACTAGAAAATATAGAAATGGCTGGAGCAGAAGGAAAGCGAAAGCGATGCGTGTGGGGTTAGTGGGGGCCTTTTTTGTTTAAGGCAAGAGGTTGAGTAACGTCCAAATTTTGCGTGGATTCCATCGTTGCGTTTCCTTTTTCAAGTGGTTAATTGTTAGTGGGGACTTTTCGCAGACACGTTTTCTACACAGTTTTATTTCTTTGTCATGGACCTCATCATTCAGTTCTGCCAATAATATTGTAAGGCAAATGCTAACTAACAGTTAATGTAACTTATATTTAATTATAAAAATCACATAAATTATGTGGGTTCATAATTTATATAATTTTCATAGTTGGATGTAAGTTACATTAAATATAATTTAGGTTCTCTCGTATTATAATTGGATTTTAGGCTGTTTTTGATATTTCAGTCGGTATTGTCTTGATCTGAAAATTACGTCACAGTCATATAATTGTTTCATATCGGGTTGGATTTAAAGGGTTTTACTAAGGTACAACCAAAAGTAACTTATAGCCTATATAATAAAAAACATGCAAAAATGTAGTGGATTTAAATATTTATCCCAAATTCTTTTGAAAAACCACTAAACAGATGTCACACTGTATCTTTAATATTAATGGTGCAATGACCATATATATATATATATATATATATATATATATATATATGTTTATGGGAAATTATTTTCAGCCATTCCAAGAATGTTGTAAGTGTAAGCAGTCACTGAGAGTTTATAATAATATTTCAAAATCATCTTAAGTTTTTATTTTGTATCAATAGCCACTTTTCTTAATTTTATTGCCCACCATTAAATAATATAAAAATAGAAGACTTCTGAAATCTCCCAAGATATCGTTTTACCTTCTTAAATGAATTTGGGGACAAAAATAACCTTTATTTTAAAATTTTAGGATGCTGCAAGAATAAGATGGTTTTTTAATTTATATTATTTGATGGTGGCTAACAGCGTTAGACCGATTGATATAAAACAAAAAATATATGTGGGCTACTTTAAACTTTTGATGTGTGCACATCAACTGGTGGATCAGCCTCAGCTAAAAGGTTCATGGCAAGCCCTTAATCTCCTTGTCTGGCCATCACTTTGGTGCCTGATGGTTGGGGCGAAATCGCACCAAAGCAAAGATTCTTCAACATCAATGACCAATTTTGACGCGATTATATATAATTGTAAAATAAAAACATAAATGCACTCGCAGTAACAGGAAATGGATGCCTGTCAAAATGTAGCAACGCACGAAACAAGGCCGGCGCACATTTATATAATACAAGAAGTTGGAAGGCTCAGCTTTACAGCTCATAGTCCAAGTCCTGCTCACTTTCATTGTTGTATATTACAACTTCATGATTGAAGGAATTTATAATATAAGGGAAAGCAACCAACAGTTATCATCAACACTTGATCAAAAGATCATACATGCTAAAGTTTATGTTAAAGATCATACATGCTCACCTTAACAAGTGATAAGTTTTTTTTTTTTTTTTTGGCTCATCGACGGTCAGAAATACACCTTGAAGGTCTGGGAACATGCTGTGCAATAAGCCTTGCAGTGTCCCTCCACCAAGAAATCTCCATTTCCTTCTCAGAAAGCTTGTGCTTGGCACACTCTAAAGCTGCTTCTAGCTCTCTTATGTGCTCTTGCTGTCTTGTCTCTAGTACTTCATGCAACCTTCTCTCAAGTTCATAGGGAGGAACTCCGCAGTCTGCTTCACTGAAGGCCCTTTGGGCTTTAATTATGGGGTCAATTACTTCTCCAGCACTCGTGCTATAACTCCTGGAAGAAGCAGTGTCCTTAAGAGTCACCTGTCAAATACAATTGCTCAGAAGATGCATCTAGAAGCATGTTGAATTTAAGTACTATATACACCATCAGCACAAATCATGGAGAACATATTAAGTGATCTTAAATGCTAAACTTTCAATGTACTTGTATTCAACCCAATGAGATAGATCTGAGATACTGTCCTAGCATCATCCATTATTCTTGTTTAAGAAACCAGAAAGATTCAAAGAAAGATGCTAAATTTATCCAGCAAAAGAGTTCCAGGATTCAGGTGGCTAGGTGCTCCTCATTCATCTCTGTTGTGCACGCCACAATCAAAGGCTTATCATACACCCCACACCATCTATTTCTACTTTAAAATCAATTGTATACACAATCTCATAAAAATAAAACCTAAACTGTAACAGGAAAGCGACCTCTTAGAATTCAATGTTAACAACTTTTCCACCTACCCTGCATTAAACTCCTTAATGATTTACCAGATTGCTAAAAGAGCAACTTTTCCTGACAAGGGCAGTGGCACAGAAAACAAGCATCGCATCACAGCATATTCAAGATGAGTTAATAATTACTGAAAATAAATAAGTTAAAGAGACCTCTTTGAATTCAGGGTTAACAAATTTTCCGCCTCTGCTGCATTAAAGTTTTAGACTGACTAAAGTAATGGTTTTTACAAATTGGTAAAAAGGAGCAACCTCTCCTGACAAAGCCAGCATCGGCATCACAGTGACACAGTCTATAAAATTTACTGAAAGCAAATAAATCTGGATGTCATTGACTCATTATGGTCCTTGAAATTTGTTCATTCAGAAACACAAGTACCTCTACACTTGGCTGTTCTGGATGTTGCAATAGTTTCTCTTTTTCCAAGTGCAGCTGCAAACGCTCCAACTCTGCCTCAAGTTCCGCTTGCAGCTGATCTATTCCTTCTAAACATTCAACATCTTTAGGCGTGTCACATTTTAAAGACTGATCATATGTCATAATTGTTGTTGTTGACGACTCTGGTTGAACATGTGAAATTGCAAGGTTTTGCGAAGAACGATGACGGTTTGATCTCGTGCCTTCTTCTGAGGCGTTTCTCACTTGCAGCTCCTCTTTGAAATTCTGGAGAAGAACTTGCATTTGGGTCCTCAAATCCATCATCTTGTCAAGCTCAGCTTTACTTGCTGCAATGAGATATAAGAGAGAACACCCAACTCCCACGTTGAAAGAAGACTCTCTTTGGCACGTACAACTCGCTGAAGGACCTGAACGTCAAATTTGAAAAAAAGAAAAAAAAAAAAGTCAAACTTGCAATCAAATAATCAAATGAAAAATATTTCACCTTGTAAGCAGTAATTTTGGCCAGAAGAATTATAGTCTTCAATGACAAATTTTCAATAAATTTGAAGAAAGAAATGTTTAATCTAACTAAATAGTGCCATACCTTAGTATATGTTTCGAGATGTCTACTTAATTCTCGAAAGCAAGAAAATTAAAACTTTTGGTAAATAATTTATTTTTTTGGGTGCTCGTATTTAATACAATATAAAATTATTAATTATCAAATATAAATATGATGTTAAATAATTACTTATCAAATATTTTAATTATTGTGATTTTTATCTATTATGAACGTTTGACGTTTTAAAATATCCAAACTACTGCACTAGTCAATTTCCGTTAGCTGCTGTGTTTTTTAAATTAAGTAAAATCAATAGCATACCAATTATTTCAGTCAGAGTGATTTTAAAATTGAGGTAGAAAATAGAAACACATTAGTTATAAATATTCTTTTAAAAACTATAGCACGTCAATCCGAAATATACCATCAAACAACAAATTATTAAATACACCAAAGAATGAAGAGGCTAACAAAGAAAAAGACGATATGCCAATCAAAACGAATCACCTGAGCGATCACTGTGAGCAACCACAGACGTCAAATCACGGCCGTTGATTACATCATCACGATCGTCATCATGCTGACCCTCGGACCTTGTAAAACATGTGAACCACCGGGACACAACACCGTCAGCTTCTCTCCGGCGTCTTCTACAGCCGTCCATCAGTAAAGAAAACGGGAAATCAGGGCCGTCCACTCGGTCGTCTTCGAGAGGGAGTAATAGAACATCAGCGACTCGTAAAGGAGGAGGAGTGGAAGAGGAGCTTTTAAGGAGCGCAGAGTTGTTATTGCTCATCGGGATTGAGAATTCACGAGTAACTTTAATTAACTCTGAATCAAGATTGGAAGCAGAATTAAATGTCGTGAACAAGGGACAGTCTGGAGCCCTTCCTATATGTACGTGTACATATTTTTGTTTCCTTGTCTTTTGGAGGGAAAGTTCTAAATTTTGCCCCAATTATGGACGTCCATTATTATTTATTGAATTGCCGGAGGTATAACTGTGGTATCGTGTCACAGTTACATCCCACCGTTAGATTCACTTAAATTTAAGTAAACTTCATTTATTTAAGTATATTCAACGACTGGTGCAAGAATCAGATGCGGTCTGCAACAGACCTTATAACCTTAGACTCTGAGTTGCCTCTCTATTTACGAATATAACCGTACATTATACAAGACGCATTTCTTTATTTATTGCTCACCTTTTTTTTTTCTTTTCCAATTTTTGTTTTCCTATAATTAAAAAGAAATTAAAGAATGTTTGAAAATAAGCATAGCCCATTTTGAACCAAAATATCTAAATGCTGTCCATTGTTCATCTCATAGTTGATAGATGGATTTTAGATATTATGCAGTTTTAAAAAAAAAATAAAAAATACAATGATTAATTGAGGCATCGTACTTAGATGGATTGATTTTACTTTTAAATATTTTAAATTTTAATAATCTTTTAGTCGTTAATGTATGCGAGTGAATGATTCCTACTTTATATTTCCTTAAGAACCTTTTACCTTTGATTAGACAAAAATTAATGTTAAGAGAGAAACAACAAAAGTATAAGGGACATTTATGCGACAATGATAAATATATCAATTTAAAGGCGCGGGGCGGCGACGTAAAACTTGGTTTTATTATTTATTTATTTTCTAATTAAAAGTAAGGTCGATTTTGTTTTATTATAGAGTTCGATTAAAAATAAAATAAAATAAAATAAAATAAAATAAAATAAAATAAAATAAAATAAAATAATAATAATAATAATAATAATTCTAATAATATTTGCAGGTTTGTATGGTAGTTTTATAATAAAATGTTAAGGACACGTGCTGACGAGAGGCAAAACAAATGAAATCATGGATGTTAGCTTGCACTTGTTTGGAAGGGCAAGATCAGCACATTCTCGTGTGACCAAATTTGACACTGAAATTACTTGAATCGCTTTTTTTTTTCCTCCCTTATTTAGTGACTTTTTTTTTTCCCCAATAATCACGTTACCCAGAGTGTCATTTGATTGATCTTCATTTTAATCCAAAAATAATAATGGAATATAAAGTTAGAATAACTGAAAAGGTTATGACATTTTTCGTTTTCACTCCATTACTTATTCTTAGGGTATTTCCAAAAGTTTTTATAAATTTTACTTTTCAAATAATTATTTATTTACCTATGTGGTAAATAGAATGGTGAAAACATATGTTATTATTCAAAAGACTCTTTAAATGAAAATAAGTTAATATTATTTTAATCAAATAATTATTTTTTAAAAAAAAAAGTCAATAGCAATTAAAATGTTTCTCTCTCTTTCTCTAATGAAAAGTAATAAAATATAAATTAAAGAGAGAGAATCATTTCTTATTTGAAGAATCTTAATTAGAGTGTCTTTTGGAGTCCAAAATATTGATGTGCCTCTTCAAATAAGTAATAAAATTTTATTTGAAGAGCCTTTTGGTAATGCTCTTATACCATGGTTGAGCTCAATAATTAACCATTTGCAAATATGGGTGGCATTTGGTTTTTTTTTTTAATTTAAAACTTAAATAGATATAAATTAGTATGAGTTTTGAATAGAGTTGAATTTTTAAATTTAAATGATATATTATTCTTTTGTTTGAATTGTTAAAAATAAACATCAAGTTGTTTGTTTTTAACTTAAAATATTTGAAAACTAATATTTTACATTTATACCTTTATAAATTTTAAATATTAAACAAATAATAAACATCTCAAATAATATAAATAAGATAATAAATTATCATTACATAAATCATGTTAAATGAATGCAACCTTTTAATATTCTAAATTAGTGTGTGTTAATAAATTTTATTGTAACTTATGATGTTTTTATATGAAAAATATTCATAAAAAAACATGAAAAAAACAATTTTAATTTGAAGGAAATGAAAAGATAAAAGTAATAATAGTCTACCACTATATTATCACAAGTTATAGAGATTGGTAATAATGTTAATTTTTAAATTTCATTTAGGTCAGAATGAAAATTATTTAATTAGATATGGATATTTTGGATAATATCTTTAATGACATCAAAATTATTTAATTATTCAAAAAATTAGCTTTATAACTTAATGACTAAAAATTTTCATTAAGTTTAAAAAAACAAAATTAATGACTTAAGTGATTAAAATTAGTTTAATTAAGTCATTACGTAAAAAAAAAAAAAAACAAACAGCTCCATAAGCTATTTAAGTTTCTCCTATTGTATCTCATGAATAATTTATTGCTAACCATACATTCACATCCTTTTTTTTAATATATTTAATTCGAAATGTAAGACGTTTACATTAGAACCCAAAAAAAAAAAATGATTTTTTATGATTATACAAAAGTGTGAGTAGATATCTTAGAGTAAAATACTTAATTTCATAATCAACACTTAATAGTATTTCCTTGTCGATAGCATTTATTGAAAATATTAGTTTTCAAATATTCATACCTTTTATATATATATACATACATGGGCCAGGGTCATTTTTATGCTAAATTATTCATTACAATGTCATTTTGAAAGAGGGGGGGAAAATAACATATAAAATATATCTGTAGAATAATTATTAAAAAAAAGATAGAAAATCAAAACTCTTTAATCTCATGTATTTCTTTTTTTTTTTTTTAAACGGAAAGAATACTATAGATTTCAAGTAGTATCTAATAATTTAAACCCAAGTACTAATGTGACATTCATCCAGATAATATTAATTTCATAATTTATAAAATTATTTATTAATCTAAATCAATATTTAGTGGATAAATACCACTTAACTTTGAACCAAAAATTGAAGTGCTGTTAGGTAGTGTTTATTTTTTATGTGAAACTTGAATGGATCCGAATGTATATGTCAAAATAATATGTTTGTTTTTTATTTTTGACATCTAATTGTAAGTGGTAAGTTGTTTATTTTCATAAACTCAAAACATTGTAAATATAATATTTTTACACTTTTGACATTGGAAATGTTATAATACTTGAAGTTTAAATAGGTATACATTTACAGCGTTATCTAGTATAATAGTTTTCATATGATATGAATATTTATAAGGTAAGCATTTGATATATAGTTTATTAAAAATAATTTTGATAACATTATTTTTTACAACTTAACATAATATTTATACATAAAAGTTGTTATTTAATAATAAAAAAGGTGATTAAAATTCAAATTGAATGTATGTTAAGTATTTAATGCCAAGTAAAATTTGAGATTAAGGGAAATTCTAATATGATATCTAATATTTAGGTAGGAAATAAGTACATTTTATAAGGAAAAAAAAGTTGATTTTTCATTCAGACATTTTATTATTCAGATAAAAGTTAAGAAATTTTATTTTTTCCATTCAGATAAAATTGTATCACAATAAAAATTTAAATATAAAAATAAACAAGTTAAAATATCAAAACATCTCAGATGAAGTCAAATTAAAACTTCAGACAAAAAAAAAAAAAACCCTTAGTATTATTTTTTTTGTTTGTTTTTTAAAGAATTTGTCCTTTTTTTTAATAATTGACTACTAAAATATATGTTAACTTAATAATATATTAAAATTTGTATACTTTTGTATCTCTCAAAAAATTTTAAAAAAATAAAGAACAAAGCCTAGTGCTCCATTGAGTAACTAAAATTGAAAAATAAATAACGCCCACGTCATTGTTAGAGTGACAAAATTTGTTACATTCATGATTGGAATGATTGAGTTTGAGTTTTGATGGGAAATCATCTTTTTTCATAAGCATTTGTTTTACAGCAATGTATCCATCTAACGTTAAAAGACTTAAAAATGAATAAATAGATCTTATCAAAAAATAAATAAATAGATATTTATCATGGAGAAATCTTCATGCAGACTCTAGTTATGACTTTTAGATTCAATGCCTTTACGCAATTGGTTAAATTTTCATAATCAACAAGATTTTCTTTACCCATCTTTAAATTTTTTTTTTTTTTTTTTGGGGTGTTATCAATCAATCATATTATTTATCTTGTGTTAAGTGACTTTCGCAACTTCCATAATTGTTTTACCCAGAAAACAAATCGAAACATTTGACAAAAGCCAAATCAAATTAAAGTACACCTTTTTAACTTCAAATTTGGGAAAGAGCCTTGATTAGTGGTGAATCATGCACTTTATAATTAACAAAATGAATTGCAAAGACCAATTAAAGTGGAATCTGGCATTCTTTTGGCCAGATATTGCGCCACGTTATGTGAGAATGATGTTGAGTTCACAAACGAAAGTTGTCCTAAAATTAACATCACTTTATTTTATTTTATTTAATTGTTATACTTATACCTAATGTCATGAAATAAATTAACACCCAGTCACCCACTTTTAAAATTGCTCACAAATGCTCCCACTGTGACTGTGTATTGTTAGATTCGGTGGGGCACTTGATTAAGATTCATAACTCATAAAGCATGCAATAAATAATTATTTTAATTGCATTATCCTTAATCGCACTAAGCTTCCTTAGGTTATGTCTAAACTACAGTTCAAGTTTTTTTTTTTTTTTTTCTTTCAAATGCTTTCCATTTGAATAAAATTTAAAGATCAAATGTTATAATCACGGTTAATTGCTTAATTGCAAAACGGGTTCATACTGTTAAAGAAAGACAAATTTAATGCAATTTAAATTGATGAAACTACAAGTACGAACATATTCATGATTGCATGACCCCAAAACTCATGAGCAGCACACGTGGTACTGGTAGCAATATGATACGTATCCGATTATATTTTATTTGCATCTCAAGTAACAACAATAACCCCCACCCCCCAAAAAAAAAAAAAAAACCAAAAACCAAAAACAAAACCAGAAAATTAAAATCAGAAAAGCGAATCGCTGTCATCATCATCACCCAAAAACGCAACACGGAGACACAAAGACAGGCGACGTTGAGACAAACCTCGGATCCTCGGATTCCCTCCAGCAACTAATCTTATTAAAACGACACTGGAATATTCTTCGTTCTTCATTCTCTTTTCCCATTTTCTCTTTCATGTTGATTGAAAGCTAAGTTTCTGCTCAGGTAAAGAAAAAGAAACGCAAGTGTGAATGCGAAGACAAACGAGAAAAAAGAAAATATGCCCATGCCCACATAAGTGTTCCTTTAAGAAGAGGCGATATCCATTCTGGTTCCTGGATATACACTCAGCCTGTGCAATGCCATCATTTTTCTGATCTGGGTATTTCATTAGCTGCACCCGGGTGCGTTCCTGGCTTCAATGCGGAATTTTGTCGAAGAGTTGTAGGGCATTTCTCTTTTCGGGAGGGTTGGTTTTTTCGGATCCTTTGAAGATAGAATAGCATTATGGTTCCTGAATATAAAATGCCGTCGTTTTTGTGATCTGGGTATTTCGTTAGCTGAACCCGGGTGTGTTTATACTTAATGCGGCATTTTGTCGAACAGTCGTAGTACATTTTTTGTTAAGTGTGTTTTTTCGAATCGTGTGACGAACGAATGGCATTATTTAGAAAGTTTTTCTACAGGAAGCCGCCTGATGGGCTTTTGGAGATCTCTGAAAGGGTCTTTGGTATGTGTTTATTTGCTTCAGTTTTCGATTTGGTTTAACATATGGCTTTCGAATATCTTATGAAGAATATTGCATGAACTTTTTGTCATTGACATACCATACAAGTATAAATTGGATAATGTGCGGGATTGTACTGGAAATGGAAATGAATTAGAAAAAACCACACAAATTAGCTCAGTGCTTAGTCTCTAAATCTCGTGAAAACTTCACGGAGGTTTTGTTGGTATTATTTTTTGTTAGTATTATTGTTTTTATATTTCTAAAGGCACGATGTTACATAAAATAAATTACCACTCAGCCATGCAAAATATTCTTTCTGTATGCTAATGATGATTCATCATCAAACTTATTATAATATGAGAGTTTAACTTCTTCTGGTTGCTCTTGCATCATGTAGTCTTCGATTGCTGCTTCACGACTGACATCTTAGAAGATGAAGAATATAAAGAATATCTGGGAGGCATAGTGGGTCAGCTCCGTGAATACTTTCCTGAGGCCTCGTTCATGGTGTTTAACTTTCGAGAAGGAGAACACCAAAGTCAGATCGGTCAAGTTTTGTCAGAGTATGATATGACTGTAATGGACTATCCTCGCCACTACGAAGGTTGTCCATTACTCACAATGGAGACGGTCCATCATTTCTTGCGTTCAAGTGAAAGCTGGCTCTCCCTTGGGCATCAGAATGTGCTCTTGATGCATTGTGAAAGAGGTGGGTGGCCAGTCTTGGCCTTTATGCTTGCTGCCTTATTGATATATAGGAAACAGTTTACTGGGGAGCAGAAAACTTTAGACATGATTTACAAGCAAGCACCTCGTGAGCTTTTGCAGCTAATGTCACCACTGAATCCATTGCCTTCACAATTGAGGTACCTTCAGTATGTCTCAAGAAGGAATGTGGGCTCAGAATGGCCTCCGCTGGATAGGGCGCTTACCTTGGATTGTATTATTCTTAGAGTCATTCCTAATTTTGATGGAGAAGGGGGTTGCTGCCCAATATTTAGGATTTATGGACAAGATCCTCTAATGGTTGCTGATCGAACTCCTAAAGTTTTGTTCTCAACACCAAAAAGGAGCAAACTTGTTCGGCACTACAAGCAGGTGGGTTTTACTCTTCTGTTTTTCTCCTCTTTGATCTGAAATTTTATTAGTGTTTCCAACCAGAATATTAAGATTCTTTCTTATTTTTGTTTATTTCATTTTTATTTACTTAGAGCAAATGGTCCTGCTACCATTTGTCTCTTTCTTAAGGTAATACTTTTTGGATTTTGTGATGAGTGTGTTGTGTGATATATTTTCACTCATAGTGGATGATATATTTGGACTTTCCGATAGTACGCTCTGCATGTTTTGTCTAGTTTCATTTAATGGTTTAATGATCGACACCTCTTAGTTGGGGAAATCATTTGCAGTGTTCCTGCCTGGTGTTGGGTATGATAAATACATGATTCTATACCTGTTTTTAGTTGTAGGTATTTAACGTCTGTGAAATTGCATCTATAGCACTTTCTGACTCTGAACAAGATAGTTGCCCTTGATGTTATTGGTAACCTATTCCATCCTCAGCGCAGTATCTGTGCATACTTAATTTCAGTGCGGATCTTTCCATTTACATAAGCAGAGAGAGTTGTTGGAATGTGTGAAGAGGTTTTAGATTATTATTTTCCTTATTAAATGGGAAGGGTACTAAGGCTCTTGACTATAGGCCGCCAAAATGATGCATCATGCATACAACACTGCACAAATTATTTTTTAATTTCCTCTGATGGTTTGCTGTGTTCATGTGCTGCCATTTCAAATCAAAGGAAAAATATTTTGCAGCAATATTTTGATTGATTTTACGATTGCAACATTGATATTTCCAGTCAAAATTAATCTGGCAGAAGCAACATGAGATTGCTTTAATAAAGAATCCTTACTTAAATATAACAAGAGGCCTGCTAGAGTCATTAGATTATTTACCATGTTGGAAAGTTTAGGATTTAGTATCATCTGCTATACATATGGCAGCAGAGAAGAAATAATACAAATTCCTTTTTTTTTTTTTCAAAAACTTTTTTTCACTTTTCTTAATTTTGGTTTAGAATGTTTCCTCTGCAGCTGTGGCAGATGTTTATTTGCTTTATTGAAGGTCTATTGGGGAATTACATGTACACTATGACCAGAATTTTTCCCCCCTTTCCCAATTCTATAATTTGAAGGTATGTTGTCCGCAAAGTAAGGAACAGATATATTTACAACCTTCAAATGCTGTTGCAGGCAGATTGCGAACTTGTAAAAATTGACATCCATTGCCATATTCAAGGTGATGTTGTGCTAGAGTGTATTAGTTTGGATAGTGATCAAGAGCGTGAAGAGTTGATGTTTCGGGTCATGTTCAACACAGCCTTTATAAGGTCAAACATTTTGATGCTTAACCGTGATGAAATTGACATCTTGTGGAATTCTAAGGATCTGTTTTCCAAGGAATTCAGAGCAGAGGTATCTACTTGCTTCTCCCATGCTGAGTTTTGTTTGAAGTTAAGATGGAACTGACCCCCCACCACAACAACAAAACGTTTTACTAACAAAATTGTTTCCTTTTTTATCAAATAAAAAAATTGATGAAACTTATATATTCTGTGTGGATGAAGGTTCTTTTTTCAGAGATGGATGCTGCAACTTCTCTTGTTTCAGTTGATTTGCCGGGCATAGAGGAGAAGGATGGCCTTCCTATTGAAGCATTTGCTAAAGTTCAAGAAATTTTCAGCAATGTTGATTGGCTAGATCCAAAGTTGGATATTGCGGTAAACATGCTCCAGCATCTCACACCATCAAATTTCATCCAAGAAAATCTGGAGACTGCTCTAAATGCAGAAAAAGGCAGCATTATGATAGAATCAGCTCTTGAAAAAGATAAAGAGCAACTGAAATTGAAGGCATCAGACAACATTGGGGGTCTTGCATCCATTTCTCAAGGGAAACCATTCATGCCATCTGTTAAACCAGCCCTAGGTGCAAATTCATTCAAAAAGAAGAATGAACCCAAAGAGGTGCAGGTTTCTCTCCAACAGCCTGCTCAACCAAAGATCATTTCTCCAAGATTACCTCAAACTTCGTCATCTGCTTCACAAGGGTCACCCATATCAAGATATCATAGCGCACCATCATCCCTTGGAATCACAGCTCTATTGCATGATCATGACAAATATATTCAAGAAATCACACAGCAGGTGAAAAGATCTCAACCTGCTGTACCTACTTCTCCTTCCGTCACAAATACAATGAGACCTCCACAACCTAGCCATGTATCTACTCCATCACCAACACCACCACCGCTACCATTTCAGCCTCCCTCTGCACGAGCTTCATTGGTACATCCTAAAATTATCCAAAAAACTCAGGTAACCCCTCCTCCTCCCCTTCCGACTCTGAAGGCAACACAATCTTTTCTTTCCAAACAACCTGAAACCACATCACAAAGCATAGAGCACTTATTATCAGACCCCTCCACTACATCTGCCGCAAATTCAGCCGGGGGTACTCCTGATACAAAGACCTTGCATTCAGATGCACCTTCTCCACCACCTTCCTTTCAAGAGACATGTCCATCTCCAATCTCCGAGCATTCATCCACAACCTCAACTCTCCCGCCTCCTCCTCCACCTCCACCCCATTCTTTTCCTGGAATGTCTCAATCTTTTGTTGTAAATAACTCATTTTCAATTACTCCTCCTCCTTCCTCACCCCCTTCATTTTCAAGAATATCTTCAACATCTTCCTTTGTCAAGAACTCATTTTCAGCTCCCTCTCCTCCTCCCCAACCCCCCTCACTTTCAGGAATATCTCCACCTTCCTCTGCCAAAAAATCATTTTCAACTCCTCCACCTCCACCTCCACCTCCACCTCCTCCCCCTTCTCCTTCGCCTTTTTCAGTAACATCTCCATCTACCTCTGTTAAGAACACTTTTCCAAACCCACCTCCACCTCCACGTCCACCTCCTCTACCCCCTTCTTTTTCAGGAACATCTCTGTCTTCCATTGTCAATAACTCAGTTTCAATCGCCCCTCCTCCCCCACCACCCCCTATGGTTGCTTCATCAACTACTACTTCTGTCTCTTGTCCACAAGCTTCTAAGAGTTCAGCAATCACCTCCAGACCTCCTCCACCACCTCCACCTCCTTTAAATTCTAGGGGTTCAACTAGTATGTCTTTAGCACCACCGCCGCCACAATTACCTGCTTCCAATCTCCCTCCAGAGAATTCTTTGTCTCATAATTCAGCACCTGTTCCACCTGTGCCACCTCCACCAGCTCCTTTTGCCAAAGGTTTATCATTGTCAAAGGCTAATGATGTGACCTCTCAATCTCATAGTGGAGTTAGTAATGGTAACATCCCTCCAATTCCTGGACCTCCTTCTGGTGCTCCATTTAGTGCAAAAATGCGAGGTTTAGGACGTGCAAGTCCCCGGCTTCAGTCCCAACCTAGAAAAAACAACCTGAAACCATATCATTGGTTAAAGTTAACAAGGGCAATGCAAGGGAGCTTGTGGGCTGAGGCTCAAAAATCTGATGAAGCTTCCAAGTATGAATCATGTTGTTAGTGTCTGTTCTTTCTTTGATTCCAACTCTTTGTTTTTGTGTTGATCCATATGATTTTCCTGGCATTTTATTGTTCTGATCTTGTTTTTTTGGGTGTGTTTCAGGGCTCCGGAATTTGACATGTCAGAACTAGAGTCTCTTTTCTCAGCAGCTGCTCCGAACTCAGATCTTGGAGGCAAAAGTGGGAAGTCAAATCGCCGTTCTGGACCTAAACCTGAGAGAGTCCAGCTGGTAATCAGTCTTTAGTTTTGGTTGAATGTTATGAACAGTCAGTCCATCAAACCAGTAAGGTTTGGTCCAAAAGTTTGGTGGCAACTAGTAAGCTAGTCTACAGGACAAATGATGACTCACATGTTATTTATTGGTTTTGCAGATTGAGCTTAGGCGGGCAAATAATTGTGAAATTATGCTCACAATGGTTAAAATTCCTTTGCCTGATTTGATGGTAAGCTATTCCTTTATGGAGCTTTTTTGCAAGTAAACCTCTTGACAATCTCAACTAAATACCAAATGATAACTTTAACGTTTATACGTTGTAAATGAAACTGTGACGATTATGAAGTTACTAGCTACTCTTTTTCAGACTCTCTCTTGCCTTCTTTTCCGAGGATGTGTATGGAGTATGGTTAAAAATTATCTAGCTCAGGGAGGAAAAGGACACTCGGGTTGGGGTAGGGGTAAATCTTGTTTATTAATTGCTTTTACTTGACAGTTGAAATAAAACTTTTCTGTTTCCCCAACCGCCTGCCCAACAAAACCCACCCCCCCAACCCCCCGCACCGCGCCTACACACAGTCACACACAACTGTAAATGTTCTCATAAGCACGTTGGAGACAATTTCATTTTAGATCTCCCAAGGCTTGTTGCTGATAATTTCCTATTTGGAAAGTTGAAGTGCTACACCAATTTTTAGATTGCTGACTTCAACCAATGTGGTAATTATGCTAATTTCTGCTGTCTTGCAGGGTTCAGTCCTTGCTTTGGATGATTCAGCATTGGACATTGATCAGGTTGATAACCTTATTAAGTTTTGTCCAACAAAAGAAGAAATGGAAGTACTCAAGGTACTGGACATGTGTGCTTTTCCTTTTCTCTTAGTTGAAAGCTCTCATTCCTTGATGTCATTTTTTTTTCAATTACAATTATGCATTTGGGTGTATCCTTAGGGTATGTAAAAAATATTTTATATATGCGTGCAGAATTACAATGGAGATAAGGGAAACTTGGGAAAATGTGAACAGGCAAGTGGATTATTCTTTTGCTTATGCTTCTGTTTCACATTTCTGTTGTTTTTCAGCAAGCCTTGTGCAGTTCCTGTGAACTGATAGTACAAATACTGGGTTGCTTGACATTTAATTATCAGTTTAAGTAATTAATCAAATGATGGAAGAAGATATTGGTGTCAGCTGATGGTCTTTAAATGTTAGCTTCATCATAATTGACTGCTTAGATTGAATAAAACTGCAAATTGCCATATATGTTTAGAGAACTCCCTTCAACTCTTTCTTTTATTTGTTCTAATTTACATTGTGTATTTTGTGACAGTTCTTCCTAGAATTGATGAAAGTGCCTCGGGTTGAGTCAAAGCTAAGAGTTTTCTCATTTAAAATACAGTTCCAAACCCAGGTTAGAGCACAGCTTATTTAGTCCTATAGTTTCTGTGATCGTTTTCATTATTGCTTATGTCTTGTCATATTCTTTTTTCAGGTTTCTGACCTTAGAACAAGTTTGAATATTATAAACTCTGCATCCGAAGAGGCGAGTTTTCTTTGAAATTGACATTTATTAGTTTCTTGAAATAATGATATTTCTTTTATCATTTCATCTCTTGAACCACATATCTTAATGTGCTCATCAGGTCAGGAATTCAATCAAGTTGAAACGGATCATGCAAACTATTCTTTCTTTGGGTAATGCTTTGAATCATGGAACTGCAAGGGGTGAGTTGACACTTCTCTCGTTAGTATTATATTTTATGTATTAATATGAAAAATATTAATTTTGACATATAGTGTGTACCACTGCATATTTCTTTTATCAGCAAGAAAACTAAAAGAATGAGTTTGTAGGGATGAATTAAGATCGTGTAGTAGTATACACTGAAAAGTGACAAAAGATGGAAGTATGATATACATAACTAGTGTTGGGACGTGCAAAAAGTGTAGCGAATAGTAGGGAAAAGTGAACGAAAGGAGCCACTACTCTGCAGGAGTTAGTTGCTTTTGGAAAGAAGAGGAGGAAGGGGAAGGGGGGGTTGTGGGGTGGTGGCAATTAACGGAATTGAGTCTAAGAGGTCGGCCTTTCATTGATGGCTTATGCTTTCGTTCTTCTTCTGTTTATTTATTATTAATTTTTATCTTTGGGAGTGGCATGATCATAGGTGATTCTGTTGGTTGGTGTGGACAAACACATATGCTTGCTTAGTGAAACTTATTTTCAGTCACTCAAGTCTCAAGTTATTGCCTTTGTCTGTTCTGTAAATTCTTTCTCAGAAGCACCAGTTCCCGCTGTTGTTAGTTGATTCTTTCAGTTAAGTTAGTGATTTCTTTCCTGAAGGTTCTGCTGTTGGATTTCGATTGGATAGTCTCCTTAAACTCACTGATACACGAGCCCGGAACAACAAGATGACTCTCATGCATTATCTTTGTAAGGTAAACCATTTCCTTTCTTATTTCTGCTTATGCTACCATTTCTGTAGAACTTTTCTTCAAACGTAATTAAATATGCAATTTCTTGTGCTTTTTGTTTTAGTCCACTTGTCTCTGTTCTTTAATTGGAAGCCATTTTCCTTTCCTCTTTTGGCTGTGATGAATGCGAGATCTTGCCTGCAGATGGTCGGTGGCATATTTCCTTGCTCGGAGTAATAAGATCTTAGTAGGAGTATAAAGCATGTTGTTGGAATTTATAAAAAAGCATTGGTATCTGTTGCAACTGTTTTTGTAATAATCAACTTGTTCGTCATGCTCTGGCTTACTGAGCTAGCTTACCGTTTCTTCATTACTGGATTTGATGAATGTCAATTTGAATTTCTTGTGGAGGTCTTTTCCTTCATTTGGTGCATATTGGCCTTTTGAGTACAACAAAGAGAGGTGGTAGGGATTGTTGAAATAAAACAAGGAATGCAAGTTCGATAGAGATAGAAAGAGCTGTCATTGGGTGAACAAACCTATTATACATCAATTTTTTTTTTTTGTAGATCGATATTGATTCCTCTGTTACTAGCTAGTGTGATAGGTAGAGATATGCATTTAGGAAAAGAGGTCAGCGAGTCAGAAACCAATTCACTGCATTGAGCAGTGGACATTTGATTTCATGTATGGTAAAAAGTACAAGGATAATTTTTCACATCTCTCTAAAGGCATGGCTAAAATACAGGCACATCCCTTGGGTGTAGGAGAGGCTTTATGGGTCTAGTGAATTCTTCGGGAGGTTCATCAAGGTTTTTGAAATTTTAGAAGTTCATGTTGAATTTTAAATCTAAGGATCTGTATGTTTTGCAGAAAAATCAATGTGAATATCAATAAATTGCGTCCTTAAGAAGTATTAATCTTATTCTTACTCCATGTATCTCCACAAAGATTACTTGAACTTCTTTACTGCAACCTTCCTGTACCTCTTTGTAATTACATTTTGGCTTTTCCGAGCTGTAGGTACTTGCTGAAAAGTTGCCTGAACTTCTGGATTTTCCAAAAGATCTTGTGAGTTTGGAGGCTTCAACCAAGGTACTCTTTTCTTTTTGTACTTCTATAAGTTAATTCCGTCTTTAGCATACTGGCTGAATGATTAATCATTATGCAGATACAATTAAAATTTTTGGCAGAGGAAATGCAAGCTATTAGTAAAGGACTGGAGAAAGTTGTACAGGAATTGACTGCCTCGGAAAATGATGGTAAGGTATCAGGGAATTTTTGCAAGGTAATTCCTGGACATCAGCTATATAAGTTTTCAAGTGTGTAGATGGGGTCTTCCAAGTATGCTGTTATGAATGCATTACTGCTTAAAACATGCAGCAAGCTTTGCATTATTTCTTTTATTTAATATATTTAACCTAATTAAGCTGGGCATTTTTCTTATTGATACTATTGGTTTGAAGTGTGACTCAACTTTGGAAAGGGAGGAATGTTGCATGTAAAATCCTGTTGGGTCTTTCAGTATACTTGGTTGGGCCCTTTACACAAGCATGATGTTTAACATAGGATTATCTCTCATATTGGGAAGAACTTGTAGGTAGTGACATCAATGCCATGCTTGAGTTTGAGTACTGTGCTTTTTCTTTTTGGCGTGTGTATGCATGTGCATGCAGACACTCAGAAACAAAAGAAAATGGTTTAGATGAATCTGACTTCAAATGTCCATGACAGGTTGATATAATGCTATGATCCTTGCATCTGTTTAATTCCTAATTTGCTATGTACGACAATCATTTTGCTTGATCTAGCCTTTGTTATGAGGAAATGGCCTTTATGTTGTAAACACTGCTTAATAATTGTAATCCAAATTTCAAAAATCTTTGCATTCTTTTATTAATGTGATCAATTGCTTGGGTTTATGTTTGCACATAGTTTATGTTTCCAATTCTTTAATTGCTAATAAATTTTCTTTTTCGGGTTTGTAAATGTTTAGCTTTTAAAGGAGTTCCTTAGTTATGCTGAAGGTGAAGTGAGGTCTTTGGCTTCGCTTTATTCCAGTGTGGTAAGTATAATTGTTTATATATTTGTTTATGCAGTTGCTGTCTGACACTTTATGTGGTTGAAACATAAACTATGAGCATTATTGTACATACTTCTGAATTCAGATATTTTTAGGGTAGAAATGCAGATGCACTGGCTCAATATTTTGGGGAAGATCCGGCACGTTGCCCATTTGAGCAAGGTACTGTTTGGTTATAACTACATCTTATTTGTGCTGCTATTTTGTTGTTGCAAGAATGACAGGTTAATTAATTTTGCATTGTTTTTAGACCTTCTTTTACATCCCTAACTGTAACGAACAAAATTCTGAACTTCAGAGACTCATTGGCCCTTCCCATATTTGCTTGTTGAGTACCATATGATGGTTCAATAGTAGCAATATTGAGTTATGGGTTTTGCATGTTTTTCTGGAATTTTATAGGAGGAAATTCGGTAGGCCTCCACAAGAAGCTTAGTTTTTTTTGTGTATTTTTATTGCTTCCGATGGCTTGGTTTATTATTGGCTGTCAGTGGTATGTATATCAATCATTTTGCTTGACTATATGGTGGGCATGAAATATGTGTTGGAAGTGCTGGGACAATGATGAGACAATGCCCATGGTACTCCTTTTTAAAAGTGAAGCATAAAGTTAGCTATTTTGACTTGGTCGTATTTCTGATAAACAGATGTTAAAGAAATCATTTAGTGAACCTATTGTCATGGATACTCACCTGATAGTTATGTGTGTTTACCAACCTTTGTATTTGAGCACTAGTTTCAAGCATGAACTCATCTAGGTCTTAAGAGTTATTGACAAGTTTCTTCCTGAGGCTTTTAATATATGCTTCTTATGGAATTTGTAGTTGTGTCTACTTTGCTCAACTTTGTGAAGATGTTTGTCCGAGCGCATGAGGAAAACTGCAGGCTGCTTGAATTTGAAAGGAAGAAAGCTGAGAAGGCAGCGGAAAACGAAAAGCTGAAGACTCAAAAAGGGCAGTCTGACCACTTGGTACAAAATCCCTTGAAGAGTAGCACCATCAAATGATCAATTGTTATAGGCGCTGATCTTGTTGATCTTCAACACAATCTGTCGCTCCATACATCAAATATTATATTATTCCATGGACAAAGAGTTGTCCAAGGACCGAGAAGCAAATTACTACCAGAAAGCCAGATGAACAATGACGTGGAGAGGGAAAGAATATTTATCAAGCATCATTAATAAGCAATCAAGGGAATGATGGCTGCGTATGGCAGGTCAGATGCTCAAAAATCAAAATCGGTAAGCCCGTCACACCCTCTAATTCTACATTAAGACTTAATGAGCTGCAGTGACCTTTCTATTCTTTTCACTCTATGATTGATATGTTTATCATTTTTGGACCAGAGCTGGAGTTGCATATCCAAATTGATGAGCAACAACGAGGCACAGCTCAAGAAATTTTGTTGTAAAAATATTTATCAGTTTTTCACCCCATTCTATACGTATTAGTTCTTTCTCTTATTTCCTTTATATGTTTACTGGTTATTTCTGTACATTTGAGCTATAGGCATGTAAATGTTGTTATGTAATCTTGTAATCTTGTTAAAATGAGTAGCAAGTGCAGAATATATCTTCTACGACAAACAGATAAGTGGTCTTATTTTCTCTTCCATGTTGACACGAATATGACGAACTTTTAGATTCTGATGAAGGCGAATGAAAACTGAAAATGCTCAATGCTACTTTACGAGCTTCATTCGTGGAAATTGCTCTAGAATCAAAGTACAACGTTTTGATCCAAGCTGGAGGCTCAGCTAATTCGTGTGCCACCATTACTCAGTACATAATTGTGTCTTTAAACTCCCTTAATTTACGAATAAGATACAGAATCCATGTATCAGTCCCCAGATGTTCACATTGGTCTATGTAGGCCATTGATGGAACTTGCAACAGCTTCGGCTAAAGCTATGGTGAAGCTGGGATCTATAGTTAAGGATGCCACATTTTCTTCAATCTTCTTTTTATCGTCACATACTTGCATCAAGTTTTTAGGGGGTCTAGTTTCTTGATTGGACCCAGATAGAGTAAGATCAAGTGTGACATCTGATCCAAAAGAATCAGTTGTTTGATAATCTGGGCAATGTACAATTGAGCTCTTGGGTGAGCAATAATTTGCTAAGGAGGAGGATTGGCCAAGTGAGCTACATTGAACATCATGGTTGTGTTCTCCTTCGTAAGTGGCAACGAGAAATGACTTGTCCTCCATGCATCTTTGAACCTAAATCCAGGAAGAAGCAAGTCATAAATTGAGCTAAACGATAAAAACTCACAAACTCTTCTCTTCCTACTAGAAAAAGACTTGTGATTCAGTGGACTATGTTGCTTTATGGTAAGTGCTTTATCATTTGACACTGTCGGATCAATGCACAATTTCACTATTATTTCTAATTTCTCACAGTACACAATTTCACTATTATGTTTAATTTCTTAAAGATCTGTATAGTAACAGTGTAACACCGACGACATCAAAATAATAACGTACCTTTTTTTTAACAGGACATCCAGAAGAAGCCATTGAACATCTGAAATAAGCCCGAGGTGAGGGATTATCTTTAGTAATCTTTTGGCCGTACTTTCTCCATTGATATCCATCTTTCACGATCTAAAAATCACGATTAAGAATGAAGCAATAACTAATTTTGTGGAAACTAACTAATTAGTTCAACTGGTAAAACCTCGCTCGCTGTTACAGGAAAAGTACTTACTAGGCTACCGTCCTTAGGATCTGCTTTCACAAATATTCTTGATGGCTTGGCATTTACAAAAGGAGGAACTTGTGCTTTAAGTCCTCCAATGTTAATATTATTGTTGAAGCCATGATAATCGGAGGAGGAATATGCCCCATTAGCTTTGTGGATATGTGCCAGGAGATCATTGCATTGATTATTCATTGCTTCCACCAGATGCCTCAGATTCTCATTCTGTTTGCGAACATGTTCCAATTTCGCTCGCAGCAATTCCACCTGAAGAATCATTATTTATAGAACAATTTATCCCGTAAAATACTATTATTATACTATCAAATCACACACACTCACTCACACATAATTTGTTTTCAGCTATGATCAAAGCTTCTACTATCAATATATTTGAGAATCAAATGATCATCATGAGATCATACGAGGAAATCATTTCATAAAAACCCCAGAAAGCGTGAGACGCAAAGTAGAGCCCCACTCCTGAGAATCTCTTTCATACAACTCATCATCTTTTTGGGTACTTGAACACATGCAAAAAATGTAAAAATTGAAGAAAAGGAAAACCATTTCTTTAGTAGAGTTGTGGATACCCATGATTTATTTATTTATTTTACATTATCAAAAAGAGACACAAGAAAATCATTTTTCACTTTTTTCTTTATTGAAAGCCTCTAGATCCACCTTGAAAGCAAGAATGAGGAGACGTGATCATTTTGAGTACCTTAACATAAGTAAAAATGAAGCAAGAAAAAAATAAATAATAATAAAGAGGGTGAAGCAAAACCCGCTGACCTTTTCTTTAGGAGAGTTGTGAGAATCCATGAATTTGGATGAAGGCGAGCTAGTATTTGTTGAAAGTAAGGCTGATATATATAAATATGAGATATAATTATAATAGAGCGAGAAACCCTAACGAACAAATGAGATAATTCGAAGACTAGTTGGAAGCACTGAGACACCGCTTTCTTCACGCGGTTATGACGATTAAAGAAAAAGAAGACGGACTTTGACGACCAATCCATAACCGATGCATGGCGGCTGCTGAATTTTTCCTCTATATGGTCGGGGAGAAGAAATGAATTTGGTATTGGTTGGTTCTTTACAACCCACAAGAGATGTCAGTGAAAATCAAATGCATGTGTTAGAAAAAAAATACAAATTAACATGACTACCCATTATATATATATATATATATGGTGAAGATTTGAAAATGTATACGCAATGATATGACATCATGTATGCTGAAGTAACCTTGCTTTTCGCTGTCTTCGAATTCCTTCCCTCGCTCGTTGCATGCCGTTTTGTTTTTATGGGTCCAACGCGTTCAAAGTTTCAAGGTAGGGCTTCGTGCATGTACACACATATTTCATTGACTCAAATTTAATCTTAATTTGTATGTATACACGTGGATTCATCCAATAAAATCTTATCATAAACATTGAATCCTAAACTTAAACCACTAAATTCAAAAATTTAAGTTGGTAGGTAACATTGAACCTATGAAATACGAATTCATTTTTAAGTCATATTGGTCCCTAGAGACGAAGACTAAGACTTAAAATCTTAATAGAATCATAGAATTAAATTTTAAGAATATGTGAGATGAAGACTTAAGAAAATAAAATAAACTATAATCATCTAGATCTCAAGAGGTTGATAAAAAAGATAAAGAAATATTTTAAAAAAAATTGCTATCTAAGAGTTATACAATATGTTCATCTACTAAAATCTTTTAACAACTATAAGTTTAAGCCACTCACCCTATAGTTTTAAGTTTCTAAATAAGGACAAAATATTTAAAAAAATTAAAAAAAAAATTTAAAGGTCACATGGATTCAAGGAGATTGAAAGATGGACCGAAAAATTTAAGGCTCTTTCAAAATGAAATGTGGATCAAACTTAATTGCGGGCATGTCGATCTTAACAGATTGAGACAATCTTAATCATACCCAAGACTTTTTCCATTGCTCATTTGTTTGTCGCGTGACTCAAAATTCCTAGATGTCGACATGCATAAATGTTCAAAATTAAAAAAAAAAAAAAAAAAAAGTGGTTGGCACTTCGCACCTTGTACAGAAAGCACACGATTCTGTCCAGTCGACATCACAATAACTGTGACACGTGTTGAGCAAAATAACAAGTCATATGCAAGATATTGTTAATGGAACTTCACTTGGATTATTGCTTATGGCCATAAAATTTTTGTGTTTTTTAACTTTGACCCCCCAAAGTTTTTTCTATCATAACTAGCTAAACATTTTATTTTTGGACTACATTACCCTCATTATTTTCATCAAATTTATAAAGGCATGCCACTTTTTCAATTCCAACACAACTAAATACGGATATTTCTCAATAACTTAACAAACTTCATCATTCTCAACAAATTCCATCACTCTCAATAAATCAACAAATTTCATCAAACAAGCATTGCATAATTGAAGATATAATTATCAATTAGAGAGCTGCTTAAGGTTAGTTTATGCTCTTACCATAACCTAAACTTTTAATCTATTAAATTTTTCAAATAATTGAAGATTTTTTCAACCCACTATGATGGTAGTCCTCCAATCGCTTCAAAAATCCATGACTTCAATAAGGAAAGATATAAAGTCAAAAAACGTTTCATTAAATATTCATTATAACAAAGCTAAGTTATAAAAAAAATAAATTCTTCACTCACATGCACTACAGACGTAAAGCCGTAAATATTGTATTTTTCAATTTTATGCGAGGGATTTTTTGCACATTCCTTCTTAAATTTATTGGCTTTTGCCATTCAATGCATTATCAAGGCTTTCATATATCGTTTCCCATGACAAACGACCCTACGGACGACTTCGAAAGTAATTTATGTCATCTGCCTCGTTAAGCAATTGAAATTGATTTGACTATGATCTTTTCTTCCATTTAGTACTCTATCAAAAAAGTAAAACAAGGTGATTTTTAGCACATAAGTGTCATCCATAGCCTTGAAGTCTAAGTCCATAAATATTTGCTCGAACTGGCCAAAATTTATCTCGCAAAACCTGCCCGCAAAATACTTCTTAAGTAACCTATTCATTGTTTTATACTTTGTCAGCACGACATCTTTGCCATAGGAAAGTCCCGTTAGCAAGCACCATTCTCCAATCGACAACCGTATCAAATGGTCACCAACTTGAAACTATAATTGATCTTTGTCATTTCTAGCACCATGGGACACTTACCAAAGCAATATATTATGGACAATTACGCCACTGAACGAATAGTTTCAGCACTGGAGGAAATGCCCAAATATATCATCTTTGAACAGTTTCAATTGCCGCTTTGTTCATTTTTCTCGGATGGCATTAACAACGGCATCTAATTTCCACATACTCGTGATACGCTCGGGAAAGTGATCGCCATAAAGTATCTTCATCATTCCTAGTTCTTTCTTCGGTTCGGGGTGAATTATGCAATGTTATTTTTGATTTGCCTATTTATCTAGTACAAGTTAAAAATATTGCATGTTAATAAATTATCAGCAAAAGCAAAAAAAAAAAGGTACTGTTGTCGCACCAAGAGGTGATGCCTCATGGTGCGATGGGGTGCCTGTCGTACCAAGAGGCAGCACCTCTTGGTGCGACAGGCACCAAGAGGTAGCACCAAACGCTGTCTCTTGGTGCGACAGGCGCGCTTACGATGCTTACGACATGTGCCTGTCGCGAGCACGTCACGCGCGCGATGCGGGGGATAACTACAGGCGTCGCGCGCGCTCGCTTGTGCAATGCGCCTGTCGCACGCATCTCAGCCCCAACACCCATGTATTTACAACACCCATACAATACACACACAACACAACATCACTTTTCCCACTTCCAACACAATAATCTCACCCACCATCGCCATTAATAACCACAAATGCTCAATCCAACAACAACAACAGTGACAACCCAAAATAGCAACACAAATAATAAAAGAAGTTATAACTCACCTAGGGTTTTAAATTTTAATCTTTGATTTTGGAGCTCTCGGAAGATTTTGAACATAATATACCTTCTTTCAGCCGCCGACGATGGACTCTCGTGCCGATCTACGCCGCCGACGATGTATACGGGATTCTGATGATAAGCTTTCGATGGAGGGAGAGAATTTAGGGGTGAGAGAAACGTGATAGAATGTGAGAGTGATGAGGGTATTTTGGTCCTCAAAAGTAATATTTGGCTAATGTTGATTGAAAAAAATTTTGGAGGGTTAAATTTGAAAAATGCAAAAGTATTATGGACATTTGTGTAAATTTCCCTTACTTACACAACCTCTCATCACGGTCTTACCGCTATAGTTTAATTTAACGGTCATACTTTATTGTTAGAGAATAAACATGACTTTCTAACGTATAACACGCAGCCTATCTAAAAAAATTATTTACAAAAAATAGAGTTTTTAATTTTCTCTCTCAAGTTTATCTATAAATTAATCTTTTCTAAATAATTAAAATACTATTTCATAGGTCCTATTTGAAATTTAGGCGTTATACCTTTTAAATTGCGGCTGCTGTGGGAAAAAAAACTGTCATCATAAAACAAAAGTTAATAGTATGTAATAAAAATAAATTTTAACTAATAAATTTGACTAAATTATATAATAATTTTTTCATTATATAAGTGAAAAATCATATCAACATATCTTCAAGTTACAGTACCTGGTGTATATGTATGCGTGTATAATCGCATTATTTAATGTATGTACTTTTTTACTTATATATACCGACATTCACATAAATATATACAATAAATTTTTATAATTTAGCACTGCCTAATAAAAAATAATCAATTTACCCTAGCCTACCTCTTTTTAAATAGATATATCATGTTAAATTACCATTAGGAGTATAATTATAAAATAACTCAAAATATATGTTAAATGTGTTACCGTTTTAGCAACAAGAACTTAAATTGGTATGAAAAAAAATGTAGATCTAAATGGTAAAACTTATATATATATATATATATATATATATATATATATATATATATATATCAGATTCTCCTTATATTCAATTCAATGTCTTTGCTGCATGCAAATCAAAAGAAGGTAAGCAATTCTTGATTAAGTTTTTTTCCTTCTTAGGCGGCTAGTAAAGTTCAAGTTTTAGTGATGAAAATCAATTACAAGTATATGTAGAGAGAGAATGAGATTAATTGAATCTTGGCTAGTCCACAGAATAAGTCCAAGCATGTACTAATATTACCTGGCACCTAACCTTTCAATTAACGAGCTTGATTATAAGTTAAGACGCAAGACTTGACTTGAAGAGGCACAAAGTACCTGCATGGAAATTTATTCCGTGAATGATGACTTTTTAATTGATCTTGAGAATAGTCCTTTTGAAATCTATGGGCTATAACTATTTTTCCAAATATTTAAAGATGACGTGCGTAATCTGTTTGATAATCGTAAACAATCTAGAAATCTAGGCAATTACTAAATGAGTTGTATTTATAGCAGTTCAAAGTATTGTTGGACAGAATAGATTCGAATCCTCTCTTAAGGATCTTCTGACATGTGTCATTAATAAAATTAAATGGATAAATTTTTATTTTAATTAATTTTTGTTTAAATAAACATTGAAACTCATATATGATTACTCATTATTGTCAAATTCTTTCCCTATTATCTCTTTCTACTTTCACGCCAATCTCCACAAAACTACACATACAAAAAATAAAAAATAAAAAAAAACACACACACACACACACAGATTGAAAAAAAGTGATTGACAATAAGGTTTGCATCTTAATTTCAAATTTTTTTCATTTGTTTATTTTTTCTAGATGGAGGGGATAGAGTCATAAATCCTCGATTGTTAATTATTTCATTCAAAGCTTGGCATTGTATTGGATCCAATCCAATGATTTCACACACAATTAAGACTCCATTGATTTGCATCCCATTCTTACTAAGAGTCATATGAGAATCAGCGCAATTCAGATGCAAACCTTAGAGGTTGTTTGTTAAATGTCTGAAGTCTGAAATTTTGTTAATTTCAGTCATTTTCTAAAATATGTTTGTTTGTTTTTTGGAACTTATGTCTGATTTTCAGACATTTACGTCTGAATAGAAAAAGTAAACTTTTGTGACTTTTATCTGAATGAAAAAAGGTCTGAATGACAACTAAATATTATATTCCAAAAATATCTCTGTAAAATAATTTATTTCCTAAACTATAAAATCTAATCCTCCTTTTTTGTTTTAATTTATAAGGACATAAATGTCAAATAACCAAATTTAAGATGTTTTTTATTGTAAAAACAAACAAGATGTCACTTAAATTCAGATATTTAAAAAGGAAAAACAAACATGTCATTCAGATTTTCGTATTCAGACCCATTCAGATTTTAGAAAAATTCAGACCCATTTAGATTTCAGACAAAAAAACAAACGCTACCTTAGTGTCGATCTTTTTTTTTTCTTTTTTTTAATTACAATTTGCTGGAGATTGGCATCAAAGAAGAAGAGTTGAGAGGAAAAGAATTTGACAATAGTCGGTAGTCACTTGAGTTTGGATGTTTATTTAAATAAAAATTAATTAAAACAAAATATTTTAACCATTTAATTTTATTAATGATGCATGTTAATGGATTATTGAAAGTTTAGAGGGATTAAAAGAGAAAATGCCTTGGAGAAGGTCTGAATGCTGTACATACGAATACGAATGAATATGTAACACTAATTCAACATCGCTGCTTAAGAGCTATTGATAACCTCAAGTTTGTCGTTAGTACTCTCTCAAATTTTTCATCGCTGATTTTGAGTTTTCGATACTGCCGACTGCACTGTAGTAATCCTCCTTCGGCATACTTGTGGTGGGCGGAAAGTCTGTGAGTTCACACGGATGGAAACGAAGCTGCGGAGAGGAGCGGACAGTCGGCCCGAGACTTGAAGTCAAGAGACCAAAAACAAAAAGACAAGAGAGACAGGGACAACAGAAAAGCGAAACTTTTGATTTTTGAGGTATTCACTCAATCATGGCCTCGAGCGAGAGTGGAAATGGACAGGGGCTAGCCCAGTAGACCCAGTTATTAGAATTTTCCGACGGTCATTTCCCAATCTCACCCACCATTTGCAGCCCCAAAAGTGGACCACTTTGTCGCCTTTCCTTTTAAGGGGGTGCGCAATGTAGACTTTCGTATTCATTTGTCTGTTAGATATCCTACCTTTATCTAAATATTTTGAAAGAAAATGAGTTCCTGGCCGGAGTCGAACTCCTGTTCTCGGTATTTACTGCATAAATTATATCGTTTGATTAAAGGCCCACTAACAGATAATTATTTCCTATAATAATTAATAATCACTCAAGACGAAAGCATAGAAGCGAGCTTATTTGTTTAGTTTGGAATCTAGCGGCACTATACAAAATGTGCCACACACCTTTAGCTTGATAAATAACATCGAAACCCCTAAAGATTTATAAAATTTTAAAAAAGGACACCATGAGGCGTTGAAGGCGAGCTGCATGCGGCCGTCCCCGCTCGCGGTGGCAATTCGAGTCACAAAAAGACCGCCGTGCGGGGGGAGGAGGGAGGGAAAGAGGAGAAGGGAACTGAATACAAGGAAACAAGGAGACTAGCCAAAACTAGTAACTAGGGCACATCGTGATAAAAGAACTTTAACATAGTTCTAGTTAAGATGAGGGTGAAAAATATAAGTTTCAATCAATCATATTATATTTAAAGTTTCAATCATAGTTCTAGTTAAAGTTCTAGTTAAGATGAGGGTGAAAAATATAAGTTTCAATCAATCATATTGTATCTGTGGGTGTTGCAGAAGTCGTGGGATCGATTAAATTTATGTTGTTTTTACTTTCTATAATGAGAGTGGGGAGTGTGGATTCATCTCACTCAAATATTTATTTCAACATTTTAAGGGAGGATTAAAAATCCTACTCCGTGGGTCTCATCCATTTTTAAAGTGGGGAGTGGGGAGTGGGGGTGAGACTTCTACTTTTATTAAATTTAATAAATAAAATAAATAATATTACATTATTTAAATAATATTATTATACTTAACTAAATAATAATTTACATTGATTCTTAAGTTAAAATTACTTAAAAACAACATTATTATATTAATGGAGAATTAATAATATTACTATATACTATTTTTATTTGAAAATATTATATTATTATATGTATTTAAAAATAATAGTATTATATTTATTTAATATTAATAATTAATAATAACGAATATTTTATTCTAAGAAAATATTAATTTTGTACTAAATAATATTATATTATTATTTTATATAATAATAAATTTAATATAATTATATAAAATAAAATAAAATAATGCTTCATTTTATATTTAGTGTCCTTTTATTAAATTTAATATAATTATATTTAATAAAATAAAATAAATATTATATTTATTTAAATAATATTATTCTATTTAACTAAATAATAATTTGGTTTGATTCTAAGTTAAAATTACTTAAAAATAATATTATTATATTAATAGAGAATTAATAATATTACTACATACTATCTTTATTTGAAAATATAATATTATTATATTTATTTAAAAAATAATAGTATTATATTTATTTAATATTAATAATTAATAGTAATAAATAGTTTATTCTAAGAAAATATTAATTTAGTACTATATTAATAGTAAAAATGTTTCATTTATATTGCCCTTATCAATAATTTTTAATTTACACAATTAAAATTAAAATTAATTAGAAAAATTGTGATGTACAAATTAAGAATATTATTAATTATTATAAATTTACAAATATAATGAAATAAATGTTTATTCATCAAATATATTTTTTATTAGCTTTGTAATTAAAAACTATAATTCTTTAAATAAGGGTAAAATTATAATTTGAAATACATAAATTGGATTCTAATCTCCATTTCATACTTCCATTTCAATGTAAGTAAACAACATACTTCCACTCCCACTCCCACTCCACACTGTCAATCTTAGGATTCTCACTCCTCAGAATTTCCACTTCAATCCAAAATATAAACGCTACCTTATATATGCTTATTTCATTTACTTCTAACTTCTAACACTTGTATTGCACTTACTAGTTTTTTTTTAATTTATCAGAGTTTTACATATATATATATATATATATAAACAAAATTGGCAATTAGAAGGCTAAAATGTTAAATGATAAAGTTGAAGAGTTAATGTGACCAAAACCTAAGTCTAAAATTTTGTGAAATGAACAGAGGAGGAGTTGCATGCGACGGTAACTGTGTTGGTCCAAACGAAAAAAGATGTGCGTCCATTTCTGCCACATTGGCTTTGGTAAGGCAGCCTAGAGGCTCTATATTTCCTTTTTTTTTTTTTCCTTTTCTCCCAACCTACTTTCAAAAAAAAAAAAAAAGAAGAAGAAGAAGGGGGACACGGTGGGAACTCCCAAATATTCTTGATGAACAACACACAAGGACCTCTTGATCACATGCATTTTGACTCTGATGTTAGAAATATGAGTCACTATTATCTTTTTGAACTCTAAAATTAACTGAAACATGTCTTTAAGACAAATTTCTGCTCATCAAATAAATATTTTCAATGTAAAAAGGACAAACAATTAATCTCCAAGATAAAATAACCCAACTACTAATGAAGATTATTGTTGTAGTAGGTATCATTAAAAGTTTTGTATGTCACCCTTATCGAAAAAGATTTTCCACAACTCTTTTTCCTAATTCAGTTTAAATTAGTCACTCACTTACCTGGTGTAAATAGATTTCTATGAGACATCTAACGAAGTGTGTATATGATTTCTTCGAGTAAATATGATCAGAAATTTTGGAGTGAAAATCATATGTATATATTGTTAGTGTTTGGTTTATATACTGATGATCAACGCACGGTTTTATTTCACTCAAGTCACTTGGTATGATGTAACAAGTGCTGCTGAGAATTAATGGTGGTTAAGCAATTACAGTTCAATGACAAGTAACGAGAAGAATTCTTCAGCGGGGAATAAGAAAGAACGATGCATTTTAGCTTTTAGGGAGCTGAAACGTATGTTAAGATAATAATAAAAATGAGTGCGAAGGTTTTAGAGAATTCCAACGGAAAAAAGTAATTTTATTATCAAAAGAGAATTAAGGAGTAGTCTACTTCCTAGTGTAACTCATATAATTAATTAAAGAAAGAAGATTCAGCCGGTATGAAACTGTTCTAGCTTAATCAAAGTCTTCGGTTCGATGATTGAAAAAATCAAAGTCTTCGGTTCGATGATTGAAAAAAGAAAAAGAAGATTCTATGATCAAAATACGATAACAGAGATTTAAACAATATAATAAATATAACTCTAATAAGACAACTCTAATTACCATTAGTTACCTCTACCTCATCATCGAGTTTTCTGTTTAAAATAAATAAAAGATCAGTTTGAAACTATCGAACTTTAATTAGCTTAATTAATTTTAAAACCACCCTATACCTAATGTATTGGGTAAACATCATTTTGATTGATCACTAACACTTAATTAAAACTCACAACACGTAAATTTCACATGAATCATAATTACATAATAGTAAATCGTACTTAATTTTAATTTCTCTTTTCTATAAGGTGCATATATCTCTAGCTCTCTCAATTCTTATTGTGTGACTTAATGTTTTTGTTCTGGAACATCTCTTGTAGTGCAATTTCTCAACTAATCAAACAAGATAGAACCAATATTTTAAACAATTGGCCAAAAAAAAAAAGGAAAAATTCTCCTTTTTCATTAATTTTGAAGTTCCATGTAATGTACATTAATATTGCAAGGTATGGTCTCCAGACTCTAATCCTCCATTAAGGTAATTAAAGCAAAGCAAAAATACAGAAGTTGATACAAATTAACACCCATAATCTGTGTTGATCCTGGCTAGCTAGTGTGACCATCTTTGTGTTCGGGCCTGATCAACAAATCTTCCCGAAATAGCTGCTGCAAGTGCTGCTGTAAAATTAGGATCTTTGGTCAAATTAGAAGCCATTTGTTGGACCAAAATCTGATGGATTGCTGGAGCTTCACTTTGTTGAACTGATGATTTTTTGGCATCATCAAACAAAAATCCAGGTTGAATTATATCAATAGTTGCAGTAGGGCTTGCTGATCGCATCGATGATGCCGCAGAAACATGAATAGGATTACCAATAGTTGCAACATGGCTGGGGCTTAATGATAATTCAGTTTTTGAATCCGTAGGCTGAGGATGATTATGCTCTCCTTCGTAAGTTGCGACTAAAATTGATGGATCCTCAGCACTTCTTTGCACCTAAATAAAAAATAATAATAAATATTATGGATCTTGTGCTGGGATCGAGGCGCTCTGATGAAAAGCGTTCACTTATTGAGCTCTCAAAATTAAGTAGAAGAAATATCAAAGCAGTTGTTTCACCTTCTTCTTTACGGGGCAGCTTGGGGCGAAAGAACACTTGAAGTAAGCCCTAGGTGATGGGTTATCTCTTGTAACCTTTTGGCCATACTTTCTCCATTGATACCCATCCTTCACAATCTATATGTAAAAGGAACAAATTAAATTAACCCAGAAAGTATACACAAATATCACACAATTTTTTTTTTCTTTTACGTAAAATGAAACTAATTGAATTGATTCAAATAAATGGGTATTTCCAGAAACTTACCAGGGTTGAATTTGAATCACTGGCTCTCACATAAAACCTACGAACTTTTGCCTTGGTGTTGTTATCCTTTGGCCTTTTGCATGACTCTTCGTCAGTACTAGTGCTGGACTCAGTAGCGTGTACATTGAGGCCAATCGTGTGGCAATGATCTTCACTCTCAGCCTTCCTCTTCTTTGATATTCCAACTTCATTTTCTGTGTTCTTGTTCATCAAATCCATGTATTGCTGCCGCAAATTGTTGTAATTCTTACACAAAATGGTAAGCATTTCATTTAGCTTCTTGTTCTCAGTGCTTATCCTATTCAATTCCTCCACCAAAATTCCAGTCTGCTCACAAAGAGATTACAGAACAATTATTAAGTATTTACCCATTTCATAAATTTCTCTCATTTCTGGCGAGGTATTAAAAAAATAATAATAAAAAAAAGAATCACAAATTTTTTTCTTGTTCCATAGAGGTTCAGACCCAGAAACTCACCTCTTGTTTAACTGAAGCTATCTCTTCAAATTCAGCAAAGTGATCTCCCTTAAACTCTCTCTTCTAGAAAAATAAATAAATAAATAAATAAAATCAAAATATATATATATTAGTTTGAAGAATCTAGCTAATCAACTTGTGATTATTAGTAAAGAATAAAACAAATCAAAATAAAACTCACCGGGACTTCACTACTGTGATTCAAAAGATTGAGATTGAGGTCAAGAGAGGTGTCCACCCACGTTGAATCCATTGACCAATTTGTAGAGTTAACACAAGAACTTGAAAAAGAAAATATATGCGAGCAAATCTGATCAAATGCCCAGAGAGCTATATGCCTATAGCTTGTTAAAAAATTGAGAATCTAAAGTTAGTCAAGTGAATGAGAAAATTGATACGAGAAGTGGCCAAATATATAGGGAAGATGCATGTAAGAAGAAAAGTTCTCCAGGAAAGTAAAAGGAAGGAGACACACAAAGAATCAAACTCTTTTCGTTTCTTTTTTAATTTTTATATTAATATATACCATTATAATACTTTCTTATAATAGCAATGTGGAAGTGCAGGCAAATCAGAATAACCAAACAAATTATTTAATTTTAAAAAAATAAAAAGAAAAAAGACATGAGAAAGTGATGGCGGATTGCTGCTGATTTGAATAATAAAAGAAATTAATTTCAAACTTCTTTGTCAAGGTCAAGCGCTGCCGCTAAACGTTAAAGAATGGATGGATCCACAGCCTTTGAACTCTTGAGTCTTTTCTAGAGAAGTTGTTTGTTGACTTCAAAATTAACAAGTGGACATGCACTGGGCTTTCCAGGCTCTTTCTTAAATCTTACTCTTCTTCCCCTATTTTATTTTATTTTTTTCGGAATTTCATTGTTGTTTTCCCTATACATTATTATTATTATTATTATTTTACTCGTACGCGAAATGAACACGTTGCTTAGTCGATCAAGCTTTGTTAATAAGTCCACTGGAAGTTTGAATTTGAATATTGTTTTATTACTATTTACCACTCTGCATCCCAAAAACAAAACAGAATACAAATTCATTTATTTAATTGGTTTACATTTTAATTTTACCACCCGAGTGAGGAGACAAGAAAGATATCTTTCGAATTGACCGGGCCGCCTGATTCTTTACGCCGACGTCGAGCAGAGATTTTCTCTTTTTCTTGCTCAATTTTTGTGTGATTTTCCATTTCCACTGTTTATGATGAAAATTTTGAAATTTGTAACGGAAAATTTATAATTCATAACTTCATAATAAAAAGTACGAGTGAATTGTTTGTAAGGTAGCCTATATTCCATCAATTTTATATGATTGCATAATATTTAGAAATATTTTCTATAGTACATCCATTGCAACATTATCCTTAATTAATAAAAAAAATTATGTGATATTTATACATTTTATTTCTTAAATCTATTATTATGATTACATTTTAATGTTGTATCAAGTTGGTGCTCAAGGGTAAACAGTATGTAATTAATTACTTTAGCATCTTAACTTAACAAAAAAAAATAAATTACTTTGGCATCTTAACTTAAAAATATCTAGAATTGAGTTGATATAAAGAAGATAATAGAGGATTAAAGGTATGGTGTAGGAGTTAGAAATAGGAACAGTATAGGATTCTGTTTGAGACTTCATTAATGGTCGTCTTTCCTTCTCATTGACTCCACAAAAAGCCAACATCTGCCCACACGGTTTTGAAAATTTTGGCTTCCGAACTTTCAACCCTCCTCAGACTTCCCTTATCCATTTGTTATTATCTTTTTGTTTTCTTTTTATTTTTAAAGAGGAATCTTCAGTGCATAAATTTTAAAAAAAAATCAATTTCAAATTTCTTTTATCGTTCTAAATAAATTTATCAGCTAAATTAGCTAACCAAGACATTATTATTTAATTTTATATTCATATTTTAAATTGTTCAATCGGGGTATTGGCACTTGATATTTTCAATATTTGACTTTAAAAATTGAAACCCTTTGCATAACTAACATGTGTCAAATTGTCAATGTGTATGGCATCTGGATGCATAAGAGATTGCATCAAGGAGTAGCTATATGCTTACCTAATGAAATTGATAATATAAAACTTCGGTCATTTTAATTAATTAGGTCTTCTTGACTTTGCCTTTTAGAAGACCATTAAGGTCGGCAAGCCAATGGGTTGTTTTTTTTTTTTTAATATTTTTCGTACCAAGAAATTCAAACACAAAATTTGAAAATTGGTGTGAAATGAATAGTTATGTAAGATCTAAATCTATAGACTTAAATTTTATTTGTATTTTATCCGAAGTTTGAATTTTACTTATTTTCATAAATTTATACATTTTAATTTATTTATTTTCTATCACTTATGTCTAATTATAAGATGTTTAGGTTTGAATGAAAAAAGTTAAATATTCTGACTTTTATCTGAATGATAAAAGATTTAAATGAAACTTTAAAAATATTTAAATAATCAAATATACATATAACTATTAAAATAAAAAACAAAGTCACACGCACTAAAGAAAAAAGTAAAAACATAACGCCAAGTCACCATGGTAATGGGGTGGGGTTTGCAAACAAAAACCCTAAACTTCTGCTCTGTCGACACATACATTAGGAAAGACGGAGAGGCCACTTCCATTCTCCACCCCATTAAAAATTTTACCTACATTCCTTACCCTATTCCCCAATTAGTGGGGTGGGAATGGGGAATCCCTATGTAAGAAATGATTCCTCTATCTCATTTCTCATTTATTTATTTTATAGTGAGAATAGATAAATAATTTCAGTAAATTTAAATTTAGAGAGTTAAAATAAAACTATTACCATATTATAAAATATTTAAATTATTTAAAAAAACTCCAAAAGGTTGAAGCAATATAAAAACTAAAAAAATAAAAAAGTTTGAAGATAGTAGCACTTTAAGAGAGGATAAATAATTTCAGTAAATTTAAATTTAGGAAAACATTATAATGTCATTTAAATTATTTAAAAAAACTCCAAAACGTTTGAATATAAAAACTAAAAAAATATAATGTAGAGTACTCTTTTAGTTCTAACCTATTTATATTAGGTAAAGATAAAAAGAAAATTTATTAACCAACATTATAATTGATAAAACATAAATTATTGAACAAAATTAAAAAAAATTCATATATAATAGGGATTGGGGGGGAGTATAAAATCAAATCCCATCCCATTAACAATTTAGAAATTATTTTTTCTCCATCCTCAAAAATTATTCAAAATTCATCCCATTTAGGTGGGACTCTAAACTCGTGGAGGATTTTACAATCCCTTTAATACTCCTATTATATAAATTTATTTCCTGTTATATAAATTATTCTTTTATTATTTTTTATTTATCCTTTTTTTTGTTATATGTCTGTATTCAACTATAATTTATTTTTTTTTTGTGAATGAAAATTTTAAACATAATAGAATTTCAGGTAAGTATGCTTTATAATAGATCCATCTCTTTGTATTTATATTTAGTATTTTTATAATAGAGTTTGAATTTTATTTAATATATTAATTTTACTTCAAATGATTGAACATTTCTTGATTGGCTTAGGTAATTAACAAGAAAAAGCATCAATATAATATACTAAAAATAACATTATAAGTAATGTAAAAAAAAATATATGCATTAGATATGTTTTTTATGTTTCATACTTTGTTAAGGTAAATATTATCAAATTTTCTTTACTAACCAAATAATTTATATACAAGTATTGTTAATATTTATGATATTATATATGTCAAAATATTATATTCAGATGTTTTATTTCAAATTTGATGCGAAAATGACTCACTATTAATTTGTTCCCTAATAATATTAAAAGCCTCTAGAAACCCTTGACATTATAATGTGAAGAGTCGGCCGGTACGTTTAATTGGAAGGCAATTCGACCATTAATTTTGCAACAAATAAATCTAACAGTTGAAAAACGAATTGACTTTAACAGTGATTTTAAAGCGAAAAAGAGTTTACTATTAACTGAATATTACTAATATTTGGGGCGTCTGGGGTAATTTAAAATTTGAGGGAAAAATAATTATTTTTTTTAAACAAAAGCAAGGTTTTAAATGTGCTTACCTATTAATTTAGTTGGTAATTAATATATTTTGAGCCAAAACAAGAGGTATAGGATTTGAGCTTGTTCACAAGTGTAGAAAAGAAATTAAGTTGTCATTAGACTATAACTATTGAGGGGGAAAAAATAAAGAATAAAAGGAATATAGAAAAAGATAGATCGTTTTCCCAATATGAAAAGATTTAAAGGATGCTTGTGACTTGTCAGTTGAGGAAAAAAAAACTAATTACATGGCCAGAATAATGCAAAGTTGAAAATGCTCAAATTCGTCAAGGAAAAATCATTATTAATTTGAGAAAATCCGCGTATGAATCAAGATTATTCACATTAATTCAATAATTGCATATTGAGAAAATGGTTTGGTAAAATTGTATGTAATTTACATGGTCGTGACTCTCGGTGGCTTAATTCAATCATAATTCAGAGCAAAATCTAAGCCAGATTCAATATCACAGGGCAAGTCATATCGTAGTTTGCAACCCATTAAATTAATCCAATCGTGGCAATGTCAGTACCTTATAAAAATCTTCCACATATTTGATTAAACTAAAACCACCGACTAATTAGAATAAATTTCTTGAGATCGAGACTTTTAGTTTATGTTCAGTTGGAAGAAATAGCAGCAAAGGAAAGGACTGAAAAGGAAAAAGAAAGGAGAGAAAATGAGCGAAAAAGATAATCAATTTCATTTTCATTGTTTTGTTAAATGTGGAATTTATTTTTCTTCCCTCATTTCTCTCCTCTTTCCTCATTTTCTCTCCTCTCCTCTCCTTCTATTTCTTCAAACCAAACATGCAGTTAAGTTAAGTTTTCTTTTCTTTTCTTTTCTTTTTTCTAATGAGCAAATTGCGTTGGATCTCAAGTCCTGGCAGATCTTCTTCTAGTACATATCACTCAATTTGTATCAGAGCATGTAACGTAATATTAAAAAAAAAATCTCAAAGCTAATGATAATAATTAAGTCATAATTTTGGTGGATAATCAAATTTTTAATTATGAGTATATATAAAAGGCCTACAATTAGGAGGACTTTCCTTCCCAACTCTGATTTTTTTTTTTCCTTTTTTTAGCAAAGACCACTGTGATGGTGGAATTAGGTGAAATTCCTACCAAGACCTTATAAAAGTCTTATAAATGTTAATATCTAATAAAATTCTTCCACATATATAAAGGAGCATAAACCAAATTAAAAAAAAAAAAAAAATCTACCTCCTAACATGAGAGACCTCAACTTTTTCTTCCCAACTATATTATTTCCTTTAACCTCTGTATTTGATAATATATAAGTTTATTCGGAGAAAAAAAAGACTACGACTAATCCAATTTTTTTGGTTTTTTTTTTTTTGAGAAGTACAACTACTTGAAAGTTGATAAAGGGTTAATGACCTAGACTTGTATTATTTTTTTTTTTTGGTTTTTTGTTGGACCCAATAGGCAATGACATCAGCAATATACGTTATGCAACTTTACGTCATACCCTCAAAATGAAATGATTCTTATTGACCTGTAAATTATCACAAAGACCTTCAAAATGACAACAAGTAGTAATCTTCATTTTGTCCTGTACTTGTGGAAAAATTTGAAGTTAATATGTGTACTTTCTGTGTATTAATCGTTCATGTGAATCACGCAACAGTAGTGTTAATATATAAAATTTTGTTAGTGAAAGGAAAATGAATGGGAAACAGGAATGTACAATTATGTACTCTCTTGTCTTACCACTAATTAGTTTGTTAAAGCTCGTGGGCACTCAATCATGGAACTGAAAAATTGACTTCTTGTATACTACTTAAATAAGCTTAAATGCTACTGTAAATTCGGACCCTTCAAGTTTAAGCTTAAGATTTAATTAGAAGTCCTCGGGCGTATTTCATATTAAAAATTATCTCATAAGTTGAAGGTTGTCTAAAGGTTATATTCTTAAAACCTAATAATTATTATCAAGCAATTATATGAAATATTTATCTTATTATGAAACACACAATAGGGCATTTTCCTCGTTTTAACTTTCACTTTGGTAAAAAAATGAATGTAATTGATAGTAAATAAAAGAGAAAATAATAAAAGAATAAATTCTAATGATAAAATAAGTAACAAATTTACTTGTGATTCATGGCAAGAACTCAGATAAGAAGAGAATTTTTATTAATCTATTGGATACAGAGACGTGTGTGAAAGCATGTGTTCCACGGCCATCTTTCTAGAAAATAATGATGTTCCAACCTCCAACAAACAAAAAAAGACATAAAATTTGGAAAATCAATAACATATATTGCACGTTATGCAAATAATTCCCGTGGCTAGAAATTGCGCAAATGTATCATGTAGACAGGACCACTTGATCCTTATCTTCGTCCTTTTGGCTTAAACTCTTAATGATATTCCATCAAAGGCTTTGAAGAGTTTTGTTTTCTTGTTGATCAAATGAAAAACATTATAGTGTAGCAGAGTCAAGTCATCCACCGCACCTTGTATTTTGCATGACATCGTCACCATTACGTGTGATTGATGGTCAAATGTCACAATGAAAAATTCGATAACATACATCTATTCATTTGGTGGGTGGTGATGATGATGTGTTTTGCAACTTCTTTGTACTTGTATTTTGCATGTTGCTTATAGGTAGGATTAGCTGAAAACCCCACAAATTTGAAGTTTTTTAATTTAGGGGCTAATAAGTCGTCGAGGTCGTCTTAAGCCACTAATTAATCATTAAGTATTTTATTTTTTTGTGTGAAAATTTAATTACGAGACTATTTTAGAGATCAGATAGATAGAGAAATGATCGAAATGTGTCAAGTGATCTCAAAACAATGCAATTCTTACAACTTAAACTTTGAACAATTATAAAATTAGAAGAAGATAAAGATGTGTAATTCTTTTTTTTTTTTGGTACATGAGACTATCTGATATTCGAAAACTACATTGGATCTCGACTAATTCAAATTCGAGTTTGGTAGAACTACCAGGGCGGCAAAGCTCTCCCAACAAGTATTTAATGCAGGTGCATTCCTAAGTCTCGAACTGAAGATCTTGGTTAAGTTAGAACAACCTCATACCAGCTGATCTACGTACTTGTTGATTTTTTTTTTTTAATGTAGCATCTAGTGACAAAGTTTATTTGAAAGTACTAAAAGGTTGAAGGACACGTGTGAGTTCAAATTAGAATTCCAATTCTAGAATTTGTAAAGGAAAAAAAAGGGTAAACGTGATTGATCAAATGTGTGAATCATTTTGTAGTCACATGCTAAATCATCTTTCTTTGCACATTAGTAAATAGCTAGGCGTTAAGGTTTCTCATATGTATTATAAAGATTGCTTTTTCTTTCTAAATATCAGAATTAGGTTCAACCAGTTTTGAATTTAAATTTTAAGCAAAAAAAAATTTATTTATTTGTTTGTTATTTTTGAAAGGTAGGAGGCAAAAACCAAAGAAAACTTGTGTTGCTGAATTTTTGAAAAGATAATATTTTGTCATTTAATAGCTTGAGAATTTTCAAGCAATTTGTTATCACAAGCCAAAAATTTTGGAATCAAACTTTTCCCACTCTTGCGTTTAAAAAAAAATAGAAAATTAGCATATAAGAATCAAGACTATTTGCATTAGTAGATATATAAATTAATGATATGTATTTATATCTTTTTATAGTTGTTGTAGAAAAAAAAAAAAAACAGAATCGCAAAACAAAAGTTAATAATACATAATAATCATACAAGTGAAAAATCATATCATCATATCTTTCAAGCTACAGTAATTAGTGTTTATCAACTTTAATGCTTTAACTTTTAAACTACAACTACCCAATTTCAATCTCAAACGCTTCTTAATTTTATGGGGCAAGATTAAATTATACTTTAAGACTTAATAGTTATAATTAAGTCATGGTTTAGTGGATAATCAAAAATCGCACTAGTATTAAAGGACTTGCACCTAATTCAGCATAGACCAGGACTTGTATACAAGTCTACTCAACGTACGTAAAGGTAATGAGATTAGCATCTGACGTCATGCAACTTCATGTCATATATATCCTCAGTATCATTCTTGTTAACTTTTTTCTGAGAGCTTCAAAATGTAATAATAATTGTTTATTCTCTTATAAAATTCCGAATAACTACAATAATCTTTACCAATGATAACTAAAGTTAATTTGTCTAACTCTCTCTATGCAATCCCATGATTGGTCTACTTCTAGGTAATCATGTGAATTACGCAACCACTAGTACTAACACAGCCTTGATTGTGAATGGAAAATTCCATAAATGGGAACATAAGGTACCATTGTCACGATTTTCTTCATCAATTATCTGATCTCACCACAAGACTAATGTGATTCCCCCCCACTTTTGAGTATGAGACCGACAAGACGCTATGCAATCCACATGTAACACAAAGAAAACACGACACATATTATATATGCAAATAGTTTTATGTACCAGAAGTTGTGTAATGCGAACCATGCAGACCAATTCTCACTAAAAGGACCACGTACACTTTCATCCTTTTCACTTTTCTTTTTATTTTCTTTGTAGTTGTAGAAGTCAAGTCATCCACCAAGTTAGGTTTAACCAGTTGCTTTTGTGAATTGTGACGCAGTGCATGAGATCATCACCGTTACGTGGGATTGACGATGATTGCACGCATATTAATTGATTTTCATTTTTTTTTAAAAAAAAGTTATCGTACAATATTTATTCACTGGCGGGTGGTGGTGATGTGTTTTGCAACTTCGTAGTTTTGTGGTTGTATGTGTCCCGCAAGATGCTTCTAGGGTAAAGCCGAGAGCTGGCTAGGTGGCCAATAAATTAATTAAATTAACAAGAGGTTAGAATTATATATACAATAAATTGTTTTGGAACTAATTAAGGGAGTCAAGGTCTTGAGCCATTGATTAATTTTAATTTGTGTGTGGAAATTTATCGGATTCCTTTAAATTTCGAGACGGGAAATGATTGAAATTGCATGTAAAGTCATATAGTTAATTTATTAATATATTACGTACCTAACACTACTAACACTAATTTTTTTTTTCAATTATCTATGATTCAATTATTTTCTTATCCTATAATGTTTCATTCCTAGTTCCCTACAAAGAAAATTTGATTTATTTTGATTAAGTTTAAATTGTTGCAGTCCACAAACAGAACTTTCATAAGATTAGACTTAAATGTAGTAAAATATATATATACCTCTTCTCAATCCCAAAATCTATTTGTTTGTCTTATGAAAGCATGTTGTTCTTTTTTATTTTAGAGTGGCGGTCGGAAATAGTAAATAGGTGTTGGTAAGTAACTTACCACAATGGGAAGTTATCATTACACCATTTTTATTTTGTTTTATGTTCATCTAACCACTATAAAATTTTAACATGTACTTTGCACCATCTTTCTTTTCACATTTGCATCAACTAGCCACTTTTGCATTAACACTATTAAATAATTTTAATAAAATAATAATTTTACCCTCAAATAAATTAAAAGACTATTTTATCTTATAAAAACTTTTAAAATTAAAAATTATAATCATAAAAATATTCCTAAATTTAATAAAAAAATAAATCCCAAATAGAGGTGCTCAACTGATTTTTACTAAATTTAGATTTTACAAAATTTTAATAATTATTTTTATTAAAAATTATAATTTTACAAAATTTTAATAAAAATAAATAAATTTATTTATTAAAAAATTATAATTTTTTAAAATTTTATTAAAATAACTGAATTTATTTCTTAAAAGAATAAATCCTAAAATTTTAATAATTTAGGGGATTTTTATTAGATCCCAAAATTTTGCAATTATTTATATAATTATAATTTTATATTAAAATAATTTTTATTAAAAATAAAATTCTAATTTTAGGATTTATTTTTTATTAAATTTAGGGATATTTTTATCATTATATTTTTTTATTTTTTAAAGTTTTTATAAATAAAATGAATTTTTAATTTATTTGGGGGTAAAATTATCATTTTATTAAAATTACTTAATAGTGTTAATGCAAAAGTGGCTAGTTGATACAAATGTGAAAAGAAAGGTCGTGCAAAGTACATGTTAGAATTTTGTAGTAATTGAATGAACATAAGATAAAATAAAAGTGGTGAAATGATAATTTCCCTACAACAATAAAAAAATAGTGCCCAATAACATAAAGAGTTTGATAATTAAATTACACTTTGGCAGTGTTTTACTTCACAAATTAGGAAATCGGAATCATTGACAGTGTTTATTTCGCAAAATAAAGGCGGAAATCGGAATCGAAATCATGGGTCACACCCGCATTTGGGAATGAGAGATTGATTCCCAGAGGGAGCATGGTGATCAATCTCCCATTCCCTAAATTTTTTATTTTAACCCCATAGATTTTATAATCCCCAAATTACCCTTAATCAACTTTTGTCATTTTTGCATTTTGTCCCAACAGAATTTATGAAAACACCTAAAACTTTTATATTATGTGCACATAGGTCCTTTATTATTTAACAACAACAACTACTACTACTACAACAACAAAGATGATGATGATGATGTCATTGTTATTATTTTAATATATTTTATTAAAATTTATTAAGTTTATTATTTTATTTATTATTTATTATTATTTAAATGTCATTATTATTATTAAATTATATTAAATTTATTATTTTTATTATTGTTATTATTCATATTATTATTATTATTATTATTTATTAATTTTATTGTTTTTATTCATATTATTTTATTAATTATTATTATTATTTTAATTATTATTATTAAAATTTATTATTTTAATTAATATTATTGTCATTATTATTAAAGACTTTTCATTTCATTTTCGATTCCAAGACTAAATAAACACATTAATGTCAATCCAAGACTTTTTAATGATTTGTAACAATCTAATTCATTATGTTTCCGATTACAAGATAAAGTAAATACATTAATGGCAATCCAACTCATTTCGATTTCAGTTCCTACAGTTCAAGTAAACAATTTATTCTGATTCTGATTCTCTATTTTTATTTTAGCTCATTCCTATTCACATCCATATCAATTTCTATTTTAGTTCATTCCGATTTCAATTTAGTAAACGCAGAATTAAAGAGTTACGAGTACCACTTTCATGTTGATGATTATGTAACTCAACGTCCTTCCTAGAAAAATTGTCTGAATCTCCTATTTACATTTTGAGTTACAAAGCTGAAAAGAGAAATCCCAGCCCAATCAACTATTTCAAAGTGGCCGAATCTCAATGGGCTGATGTATCTAAAGTTTGACTGGGCTTCTAATACCCACTTCAAAATCCTTATGAAACCCCCCTTTTTTAAATAATTAATTTTGTTTTGATACCACAAGCCCCTATTCCTATTAAATCCCATCTACTCTTTTTTTTTTAAGTCTATTTATTGCAATTCATCTATTTTAAATCAGCCACGCCTAACGACGGAGATGATGAGGTTGTGAATCTACATAAAGTTAAGTGGAGCTTCTTGATGCATCCCCCAATTACGATCATGATGGTAAACATTGAATTTGAGGAAAAACGAGTGCTAAACTTAATAAACATATGCAAAAGAAAATATATCAGGCAAAAATTTTAAAATTTTTTTTTTCCAATTTTCTCACCTATAAAACAAATTGAAGTCTTACTTTTATATAGATGAGAGTCACAAATTAAAAAAAAAAAAGAATTTGTTGATTTTTTAGATTTTATAAAGAGAGAAGCGGTCGAAAAGTTTGCAGAGACAATAAAAATATCGTGGGTTTATTGAATTTGACACGGTAAATGATAAATGAGTTTACTTACATGTTGTCATTAAAAATATTGTGGATTTATTGTTAAATCACGCCTCTTCAATAAGTTATTTATTTTAAAAAAATATGTTTTGTATTGTATACTTTTCCATGTAACTACTTTATCTAGAGCTAACTGATAATTCCTTTGATACGAGGGAATTGTTGGAGCAATGATGAAGCAATGAGTTGTAATAAGGTATATGATACAAAGTTTAACACCGTGGTTTCATGAGTGGTGAACGAAAGAAGCATTGCTCTTAACCAAACGCTTAATTTTACTTACAGAAATTAACCACTTAGCTATTGAGTTGTGGTTTTTATTGTTGAGAACTTAAGGGCTTAATAAGTTGAATCTTTAAGGAGTTGATGAATTGAACACGATCAAAGCAAATGAGAATTAAGAACAAAACTCAGAACTAAGAACAAGAAAATGAATGCAGTGTCACGTAGCCCACTTGTGAAGGAAAAATCTACTCCCTTTGTTGATCAAAACACTCTGATTGAAACTAAATCTACAGAAGAGATTGCATAGATCACAAAGAAACAAATTATATGCAAAATGAGTGACAAACGAAGAAGCCATTGAACTACCACGAAGTGCTATTAATCAGCTCCTTTTAATACTGATGGAAAACACATTCCATGGAAGAATCTTCGAAGTCTTGCAATATCAATAAGTTGATTCTTTTGCTCTCATATCTAACGTACTCATAATCAATTGTGCCATGTCAGCTTGAAATTAAATACCACTAAGACCTCCTCAAGCTGAAATCAATCTGCATGTTGACCCATGGCTTCTTTATGATTTTTATTTGAATCCAAAAACTGAGATACTTTCAACTTCACAAGACAGTTATTGTAGAAGAAATAAAAAGTTAATAGTGTACCATAAATGTTTTATTTAAATAATAATTTTGGTAAAAAAATGTAAAGATAAATTGTAAATTTTCCATGATATAAGACTAAGGGCGAGTTTGCTAATATTGTAATTTTTAAAATGTTTACTATTAGTTATACTGGAGAAATAATCAGTTGTAAAAATAATTATTGAGCATTTGATAAAATTTATTTTTAAAAATACTTTGAGTTTTAAAACTAGTTGCGTTTGTTTAGTAATTTTTATTGTTAAACTACTATAAAAATGCAGACAGCTGAAATAGACATAATGCTAAATAAAATTTATTTATATATTTATAAATATGAGTGTACATGGGAGTGAGTGTGTGTGTGTAATTGATAACTAAAATAAATATTCTTATTTTAATATTTTTTATTTTGTTATCTCAATATAATTGGTAATGAAAATAATTTTTTTTTAAATTTGATGATTTTATTTCTTAGTTGATTAAGGACAATTTTGAAATATTATAATATGTGCAGATATTTATGAGGTTGTATTAAGTACAATTATTCTCAAAATCAAATTTTAAAAAGTTACTCATTCACTACTTTTCAAATTCTAGTTTAGGATACGGTGATTTTGCCAAAAATTGAATTTTTAAAAAAATTATCAAATACCAACATTAACTTCAGTTTTTCAAAATCACATTTGAGCTCTTCAAAAGCAATTCCAAATGGACAATACAAATATGAGATAAAATCAAGTTAGTTTATAAATCAAGATAAGTGTCTACCAAACACTTTAATAACATAACATTTAAGCTAAGGTTGTCCAACCATATGATTCAAAATCTAGACTTAGGAGGCGTTTATTTTTTTGTCTGAAATCTAAATAGACTTGGATTAATATAAATTTTAAATAAAGCTAAATGTCTGAATTTGAATGATATATTTATTTATTTATTTGTCTGAATAGCTAAAAATAAATATTAAATTATTTTTTTAACTTAAAAAATCTGAAAAACTAATATTTTTACATTTATGCCATTACTAATTATAAATGTTAAATAAAAATAAACATTTCAAAGAATATAAATAAAATAATATATTATCATAACATAAATCATATTCAATCGAATACAACTCTTTAATATTCTATATTATATATGTTAATCAATTTTATTATAGTTTATGATGTTTTTGTATGAAAAAAATTAAAAAAATAAATTAGCCCTTAATCTAAAAGGGGAACATGGCTCTTCCCACTTGGTATTTAAAAAATGGCATACTATACGTACGCGTGAGTGTGTGTTGTGCGTGTGTATTGAGCCATTTGGTGGAAAGATTTCATTCAATTTAATTTTATAAATTCTTTTTATCCTTTGCATATTCTTGACTTAATTTAATTTTTTAAATATGCTTGGTCCGTGAGATAAAAAGATAACGTCTTGATATTATAAATGATCAGGGTCTCATCTCGTTATGTTTCTCTCACACTCACAGTCTTTTAATTTTCATTTATTTATTTATTTATTTATTTTTGTCTTCTTCTTACATGATGTGCTGTGACTTTCATTTTCTTTCAATCGGAAAAGTGACAATAAGGAAAAGTCAAAAATGGATTTTAATTAACTTTCAACTCTCAACCTCCTTCAAACGAACTCATAGTTTTCTATCTGGCTGTTCTTTCCAATATTGTTGAACTCATACCTAAGGACAAATATTATTGGTTAGTCACCAAAACATTATGCCCAAATTTGGCATCGGCAAGAAACGTCAGTAAACGTTAGTACAATAGACTTTATAATTAATTAATTGGACATATTGTGTGAGTAATGAATGAGAAATTATATAATATCTATGAGGTATTATGATATATAATAAATAAATAATATTATAATATGTATGTATTTACTTTAAAAAATCAACATACTACTGGTGGTTATATAATATATGTATTAATTAATTGTATTACTTTTAATGTAGTCTATAATTCCTCAAAATAAATATACACCTTCTTAAATAACACATCACCATGTAAATAGTGAATACGTTAAATTGATTCCACTATTCTCTACTTGACTATTTTTCTACATCCATCAACATGGAATCAAAATTAAATAGCAAGAGAAAATTGGTTAACTCAGCTTTTTAAATTGAAAAAAAATTTGAACTTATTTGAAAATTGAATGAATCGAGTTACGTCCGGATGTTGAAACAACATTAATTTTACAATAGTGGTACGTGCAAAAAATAAAAAAATAAAATTAGCACACCATCATTATAGGACAAAAAAGTTTTCACTATATAGTTTGTGTATTACTTTCCTTTAGTACAAATTAACATCATTGTTCTAATGTGTAATTTTAAATATCAATTTTACGTATTTATAGCTTAAAGCACTCGGAACTTCAAAGTCGATTCTAAATTATAAATTAATGCCCAACATTTCAAGAATGGAACATGCAATTTTTAGTTCTCACATGCGGCTCGTTCGTCGCTTCTTTCGTTATACACACACACACACACACACACAATCGGATAAATCTTGAAAAATACCGTATGATAATACGCTCAATGTTATCCCAATTCAAAAGAAAAAAGAGCAATAAAAGGAGGTTAATATATCTCTTCTTAAATCCTTGGAAGTTTGCATGTACGTTAATGGAAAGTCCGCGTGTCATTTTCTTTCCCCATACGTGGGCAGTAATAATCAAAACATATAAAAAATAAAAATAAAAATAAAAACAAAAACTGCCTATGCTGCCAATCTTCTCTCAATAATTCTTTTTGTGATGAGATAAGAGAGAAGATGGAAACAGGTGGCAAATTTCGACCTCCAGAGATGGATATAAAAATAAACAGAGATAAACAGAAGAGACACAAGGACAACGAAATGAGAGCTAATGTTTCCAATAATTCTAACCGCCTAAATGAAAGCGACCTTTCTTCTTCTGCTGGTGCTGCCACGATCTCATTTCCGGGGAAATCTACTCTGGCCCAACCAGATTACTCGATTTGACATTGAATATTCAATTTATATTAAGTAAAAAAAAAAATTAAAATAGGTAATTGAGCTTTCTATATGTCGAAATTGATTTGGTGAATGTCCTAAATTTGGTTCCTCTACAAATCTCCTCCTTGGCAAATCATAAATGCCATAGACCCCCAGTATAATTTTTTATGATTACGAATTAATTTAATCCAATTAAGAAAAGATGAAATGCATTTTCAATCTCTCGACTCTGAGTTCTCTCAATTATGAGTATTTAAAAAAAAGAAAAAATCTCCACTTCTTTTTACCAATGGGATTTTTAATATCTTATAATATAATAAAGGGCTCAAGGAATTGTTTACATGTGACATTATATATAGCGTCGAATAGACAAATAGTGGCCAAACCCAAAGATAGTATTTACATGTGTTCCGAAAGCAAGAAACCAAAAAACAAAATGTCAAAATTTTGCGAGTAAAATTAAAACCCCAGCTTGTCGCTAAAATTAATTAAGTTGGTAGGCAGCATTTGAGAGTTGCTTTTCACAATCTTGACCCTCGACTTTGTTGATATTGTCACCTTGCCATGTCCAAACGATGTCTTTCAATGCAGGCCTGACATCTTCTTTGCAAAACTTTGCATACTCCAAGGTATCACCGGACGACTTCGAAAACTCGACGACGGCCACCTCCGGCGCCACCTCGAACACCTCCGCAGTCACCGACAGGGGCCCTTTTCGCCCCTCGGAATCCCCACGTAACCTAATTTTAAAGTCCTTGACTTTTGCCACCTTAAAGTTCATCCCCTTGGCAACCCCTTCAATCTTTTCCATTATATGCCTGGCGGAAAACCTTGACGTGAACATGGACCCCGTTTTCTTCTTGTTCTCAAACAAATTGGACAAATCGAACCCCGACGACATCGATGAGATGAACTCAAACGCGTTAAAAAACTTGGGAGACGATACTTTCTCTTTCTGATCATTATGACGATCGTTCTCCGTTTTTTCTGTCGCCGCTTGATCGTCGTCGTCATCACCATCATGTTGAGTAATGGAAAACGCGACGGGTCTAGTGAACCCTTTGCGGAACCAAGGGAGGCGCACGATGGATTGAACGGTGATTCGCCTCTCGGGATCGGAGACGAGAAGCTTGGAGATCAAACGCTTGGCATCGGAAGAAATCCAAGGAGGATAAACGAACTCAGCCTTGAAAACTTTCCTATACATGTTCATAATGTTCTCGTCTTGAAACGGCAAGAACCCGGCGAGCAACACGTACAGGATGACCCCACAGGACCATAAATCAGCCTTTGAGCCGTCGTAGCCTTTCTTCCTCAGGACCTCCGGCGCCACGTAAGCAGGGGTCCCACACTGGGTGTGCAGAAGGCCGTCGTTTCGCAGCTGCTCGGGGAGAGCAGAGAGGCCAAAGTCAGAGATCTTTAGATCCCCATTCTCGTCCAACAACAGATTCTCCGGCTTGAGGTCACGGTGAGAGACTCCCCTGCTGTGGCAGAAATCGACGGCGCTGATGAGTTGTTGGAAATACTTCCTCGCGAGATCCTCCCTGAGCCTGCCTCTGGCGACCTTGGCGAAGAGCTCGCCACCTTTGACGTACTCCATGGCAACAAAGATCTTCTTCTTGGTGGCCATAACTTCTCTCAACTCGACGACATTCGGGTGGCGGACTAATCTCATGACAGAGATTTCTCGCTTGATCTGCTCCATCATGAATTCTTTCTTCACTTGATCCTTGTTGATCACTTTGATCGCCACGCTCTCCCATGTCATCAGCTGCTTCCCGTAATACACTTTCGCGAACGTGCCCTTGCCCAATAACCTCCCCATCTCGTACTTTCCGAACAGAACATGCCTCTCCTCTTCCATGTCTCTCCCTCAAGATATTAGAATTTTGTATTTTGAATCAGGACTATAATTGTATCCCTATGAGTTATCAATTATGATGATAATACTGCGATAAGGGGATCCAAGAAAGGACTGCGGTTATGCTGATTTGAATTGATTCCATGAAGTGGGTGTTTGATCAAAGCTTTTCTCTTCCTTTTCAATGGGGTGTTGATTTTTGGGCACTTGGTTTTGTGACTGGTTTGTGTTTACGTTTGTTTGTTTAGCGGCTGGCTGAATAAATAATAGCGCACAGATTTTTTTTTTTTTTTTGAAAAGAATAGCACACAGATTTTAAATTTATATATAATGTAAATATATTATCAAAATAATTAAGGAGGAGACGCGTTTAGGGCGTTAATTGGAATGATTTGACTGTTTAATTAATGATTAATCGCTCTTGTTTTTCCGCTGGAGTAATTTTGCTCTGTTTTAGATTTTATGCTCTGTTTTTTTTTTCTTTTTTTAAATTTCATAATTATTTTTGGAGTAAGCTATCGGCGTGTACTTACACTTGTCCTGGATGAGGGACTTTGTATTGAAGTGATGGCATTCTGGGAGAATGTTCTGGTACAATCCAAAAACACGATAACATGTAAGTTGGTTATTTAAAAATTACCCCATCAGATAGATAGTTATAAGAGTTCAGTTGTGGTATTACAGTTGTACAGTACTTTAAGTAGATCCAACCATTATATTTAATTAATAATTATTTTTTTTCTAAATCTAACGGTTGGATAGAATCACAGATTATCGTCAACCATGTAGATGTATGCACGCTTCTATCCTAATTATAATATACTAACATAAGATCGGTGATAAAATAAAATAAATAAATTGTAGCGACAACGGGAGAGTGAAATTACTAAATAGATATTCATTTTTTCCTTTTTTTTGGGAAAAAGGGAATTAGGAATTTATTTCTTAGTTTTTGTGAGTTTCTGATCATAAAATTCGAAGTTTTAGCCGACTTAACCAATAAAAAAACATCCTGCAACTTGTTAAAATTTAAAGACAAATTATATAAGGCGACCAGAGCTATGTCACCGGGGCTGTTTCCCATGAAAAAAAAAAGAAATATAATTTATAAAATATCCCAAGATATTGTTTAAACTAATAATTGATTAAATCATAGATTCTTTGCCATTTCATTAAACAGTAAAATATGATGCAGTACAAGTCAAAACTTATTTAATTCGCTTAATATTCGGTCATTTTAAATTAGCAAAGTCAGATCTTACTTTACTTTTCATAAACCAACTTGCAATTCGCGTTTACCATTCTTTTCCCTTCTTTATTTGACAATTTAGTCAGCCAATGAACATTTTTGGGGTAATTTTTTTTTTCAACGTACTGTTTTCTCCTATTTTATTTTTTGTGGTCTCTTTTTAAAAATTTTCCTTAACAATGATAATGAAAGTTTCCAGACAAAGAGTGGCAATTTAATGCCTAGACAAGTCAAATATTGATACAAATAATTATTTGAGTTTGTGGCATTTCTAGGGTAACATATATTTTTTGAACAAATTGAACTGTCAAATTTATGACTAGTAGTCAAATTACGTTGCCAATCAAGAAATCAGACTTGTGTACCATTAGGGTGTGTTTGGCATTTAAATTTTAATGTGTCGATGTTGTATTAAGGTGTAATAATTTTAATATAGTACTATGTTTGGTGTAGGATGGACTGGATTGTATATTTTAATATTTTATATTATTAATTATGTTAAAATAATGTTTTCTTATTGATTTATTAGAAATAAAATGTTATCGGCAATCACAACCAACCATGGCCAAAAAATTGTAAATTTTATCCATTTAACTATTTAAGTTATATTTAATACTCTTGGAATTCGCATTTTTGGCTCTACATATTGGCACCAATATCTCTGACAATGAAGGCTCCGTTCACCGCATATTTTCAATTAAATTTTTGGATTCCAAAATTTTGACTGCATCCTATAGCAAAATGGAAGCTTCATTGTTGTAGATATTAATACTGCTGTGTAGAGCTTGTGACGAGAATTCTAAAATATTAAACTTATCATCAATTGATATCGGAAAAATAATGACCATGGCTGCAGTAGGCAATTATCGACAGTGAAAACGACCGTTGGTGGCTAGCTAGAAGAACCAATGGTGAAGGACTTGCTAGAAATACATAATTATTAAATATTAGTTAATCAATTACAATGAATAAATTTATTAAAATGTTACTTGATTAAATAAAATAATAAAAGAAATAAAGAAAATGACCAGACCCACTTAAACCTAGAGGGGTAAACGGGTTTGAATCTTAGGGATGGCGATTGTACTCGTAAATCCGTCCAAATCCACCCGTCAAAACTCACCCGTTGCGTGTGGGTTTGGTATTACAAATTGAAACTCGCATTTAGATGCGAATAGGTTTGGTATTAACACAATATCTGACAAATACCCACATGAATATCCGTTAGACCCACAATATTTTTAAAATATTTTTAATTTAATTTTAATTAAAATATATTTAAATCTAAAAATATATAAAGAAAATAATGCAATTATGCAAAGTGCCAAATAACCAAAGTGTAAACAGTGTACTGTGTATAACAATGCAATTTATACAAAGCGCCAAATAACCAAAGTGCTTTTGTATAAACTATTTTTCTTTAACTTAATGCATTAATTATTTCGTTATTATAATTTTTTCTTTGGATTAATATTTGAAAAATATTATTCTTTTAAAAATATTAATTTTAATCTTTATTGTAGGCATCATGTTGGATGGGTATTAATGATAGTGAATGAAATGAAGATCTTCTCTTGGAGTTTGTGTTGAATGATAATATAAATTGTAATTGTTATTTTTAGATGGTAGTTGTGGTTTTTTAATAGATTTTTATATTTTATACTTAAATTTGAGAATTTTTGTTGGATTGATGTTGAAATTTTAATTTTTCATTTACATTGGTTAAATTTCAAATTGAGTATGTTGTGTGGAATTTGAGGTTATTATTGTAAATTTATATATTCAACATTTGTGATTTTAAATGTACAAATCTGTAAAAAAAATCCGCCGGGTTAAGTAATTATCAAAACCCGCAGTGGGTGAATTTTCTTAAAAAATTAAAACCCGCTGCGGGTTACGGGTGGGTTTGGTAACTTAAATTTTGTACAGGTTTGAGTTTGGTAATAACAAACTCGCTGGAGGCGCTGCCCATTGCCATCCCTAGGTCTGATTAACTAGGCAAATTTGGTCAAAATGATCAGGTTCATGATTGGCGTAGACATATCTGCAGCTAGTCAGCACAAGGTAGATCCAAACATGCCCTTAGCAATTAGACTTATAGCCTTTTTGTATTGAACAAATTTAATTGTATAACGAAAAATCAACAAAACGTAAACAAGCATCTGAGAAATGTACTAATAAATTGGGAGATATTGTTATAGTAGACAATAGTTCTAGGGCAGTCCAATCTAAAAGTTATATTTAAGCTTCAAGTCTAGGAATATTATTACACATTGTTTAAAATACAGCTTCTTTTTATTAAGATTCCCGGTATAATCATATTTTACTTGAAAAACAATATCATCACTCATAATTATTTGATAAATCATAAAAAAAATACATAAATCATTTTAAAAAAAAAACTTGTATATATAGCAAGGTTTATTAGCTGGCTGTACAACGCATAACTTGACTAGCATTCAACTTCATGTATTAATTATTACTATATTAGACCACTCAAAGTGTGGGCCAATTTCGTATCGAGGGGGAAAAAAAAGAAAAAAAATCTTAATAACTTATATTATATTAAAAACCAAAATTAAAATCTAGATCCAAAGATTATAAGCATGCCATTTGGATTATTAGGTGTTGCAAATCAACCTAATAGCTTTTAATCACCAACTAATCGCTCTCCACGAAGCTAAATTATGAATCATGGGTCCCCCAAAATCACTTGATTTTTGGAGCAAAAATGGCAACAAATTAACGCTGTTCTTAATTGAAATAATTACAGTTCAAGGGGACGTGATGTTGCTTTGGCCACATAAACATCTATTTTTTAAGTAATGGACCCCTAGTATTTTAATTGCGTTTGTTGTAAGGAACCATTACTTCGTTTATATTGACTTGTTTGTATTGAGATTCAACCTCGAAATAATTAACTAACATGATCTTATTGAATAAATTAATTACTGAACATTGCCTTAGTTGAGGGACCTCTTGGTACTCCACAACAAGGGAAAATATCAAAACTAGGTCCGGATTTAGTTGGAGTATTTAATAAATTTAATAGAAAGATCGTGGCATATATATATATATATATATAAAGAAAAAGAAAAAGTTAAAACCAACGTAGAAACTATGCTTTTAAGAAACACATCAAGATCTTTTGCCATGATAACATGCAAGTGAATAAGTTTAATTACTGATAAGTAGGGACATATACCCTAATATTAAATAAATTGAAGGTTCCAGCATATACTTTTCCCTACATTATAATAAATTATAAATTACAATTTGTGACTTAGTTTGATATTTAATGTGGCAACCCATATTGTTAGCAATATTATAACAAAACCCTTTAAGTAGAAGTTAATTAGGTTTGCATTTTAGAAGCAAAAAATTTCTTCTTTAATTTGAAGAGTGAAATTTATTCATAACAACAAAAAATCAAAATGTTAAAAAAAAAAAAAACGGTGTCCATTCTGTTTGTACAGTGTGTATATACACATACATATGCATCATCATTTTTATTTATTATTGCTTACTTTATCCTCCCACATCATCTATTTTGAATCAATTGCAAAATTAATTACATGGCACTTATATATTTATAAAGGTCTGTCTTGCATTGTTATTAAACTACTCTGAGCTATATTGAAATTACATGACACTTATTTATTTAATAAAGAAGCTAGTTGTGAGCTAACAACCAATTTACCATAAATGCAATAGGAAAAAGAAATATTTATAAACAATTACAACAAATATTAGTGATTATAATAGATATTGCGAAATAATTAACCACGCCTCAAAATTTTTGGGTTAATTAAATAGTTTTATATTCATGTGATATCAGAGTTAAATGTCTCTCGTACGTGCATATAGATAAAAGAATATTAAATTTACCTCTGGGTCAGTTTGTGAATAAATAATAAAAATCAGAACGGATATTTTTACGAGGAAGGAATGATCAGTGTAACTGCTAATAAAATTCGAACATTACATGACAAGGTGGACAATTATAGTAAGTAGCTGACATGGCAGTACGTGGTTGGTTGTATTCGAACAGCATCCGCGCGGGTTGGTGGGATCCAATTGCTTGTTTGCCTGCCACAAACATCAACCATCACTTGATCACATCCATACGCGTGTGAAATGATTTTGGGGCTGCTCTACGTTAAATTTAAAATAATTAAAATAAGACTATGTTTATGTTAGAGCAGATTTACAATGGAGTACGAATCTCAACCATATATGTAAAGTGATAAATAATAAAAAAATTCATTATAACTTTGATCGTATGGTTATAAAAGAGTGATCTATCTTAAAGTAACTCTAACATAGTCAAACCCTTATAATAATGTGTATGAAATGATTTTGGAGGCAACTCTATATTAGAGCATCTCCAATATAATTGAATCCCCAAACAAATGATTGGTGCATAAGAACTAATGCATGGTAATGAAATGATAAAATCTTTTTCACAATTTGAGTTCATTTATCTGTCTCGTTTGCATTCAACTAAGGGATAGTGATGAAATCATAAAAATTCTTTCATAATCTTAGTTGCGTGCTTGCTCAGTGTACGTGTGTGTACATGTGTGCGTATATTCCTTTCTTATTCTAATTTAAGTAAGAAAATTATGTCAATTTCATAAATTACACAAGCGAGGACATTTTGATATGTTAAACAAAACAAAGTCCAATAATTTAGCCCCTCATCGCTTTCATGGATGAGACAATTTTATTTTATTTTTTTCAAATCTTTGGAATATCTCTAGAACATAACACATGGCTGCCTTCATTTTAGCCTGGCCCAGGATCCGTGAAGATTTACCGCAAGTCCCTTTTCATTTTCAATTTGGTCCATGATAACAGGAAGCATAATATATAGCTTTGATTTTACACTATCTATCAGACAAACTAGAAATATTGGAGAATTTTTATAATCATATTTATATTTTCAAATACGTTATTCAACAATTAAATAAAAATTAATGTATACATGAAATAAGTGAAAATTGTCTAGCAAGTTTCGATTTGTGTATATAACGAAACACTCGAAACAATCAGACATTGCCAACAATTACGTCCCATTTTATAACGAAATAATATTGGTCGTGTTGGTTACAGAAACCCATAATGTTGATTATAAAGAAAACATATCATGTTCAATGTTCATCATGGGTCTATCTAAATAAAGTAGTGCTTTTTCATATATATATATATATATACACCCTCATTTCTCTCAGTGTGGTGTGATGTATACGTAATCGTAATAGGGATATACTTTTGGGAACTTTCAAAAGCCAAAATTGGCCAAAGACCATCATGCTTCTGATAAGCTATGCATGGCTAACTGCAGCTGATCTGGTTCGTCGAATCTGTATTGTTTTTATTCAAATTAAGGCTCGTTTTGTTTTAGCTAACCTTTTGATAGTTTTGCTCTCAAAGTTAAACTGTTAATTAAGTGTTGGATAAATATCTGTGTATTGGTTTTGGCATCATAGTTGATTATTTTCCACAACTATCACAGTGTACATCCCTTGACAGCTAGAGTCGCTTCTGTTCCACAACAGCCATGGGTGGAACTACAGTCTACAGTAGGGCGAGATGAAGCAGATGCCCTAACTGGATTTTGAAATTTCATTTGACCTATACTATCAAAACAATCGTACATATTTTTGAAAATGCGTTTATTAATTTTTTTTTTGGATTTATGGTTGTGAAACTCATTGTTTCATACTCTTATTTCGAACATGCATGCCTCCGTTTAAGATAAATTCATACACTTATTGTGAACTAAAATTTCTCATTGCGTTCTTGACAAAATATTGTGACTTAAAACCCACAACATAAATATTAATAACCAAACCTTGAACAAGTCAAACTGATTTCACAAAGGAGAGATAGGCATGAAATACAGCTCATACGTGAGCCATGCCGATGAGTGATGAACATAAGATTGATTTCTGTGCCTAAAGTTTCGTTACAGGTAGATAGGTATCTGCATAAAAAATAACATCATTAAAACAAAGTTGCATGTATGTGCCAACAACTCTCTTAATAATTTATCCTTCCCCTTTCAATACACACACACACATACACGCATGCACATAAAAGTTATGTTTATTGTAATTTACAACTCAACAAAAACCACCTACCGGCTCACCTTTCCCCATTGTTCTACTATTCATTTTTGCACTGAAAAGGCTGATTGCAACTTATAATAAATGTATTAAAGAATATCAAATGGTTTAATGCAAACACATTATTATGCCATATAATTTAGTAAGATTGTTGTTCAATTCACTATAAAGTTATATAGTTTAATATTATGTCTGTACCACCTCTGTTAAACCATATACTTTAATAATATGTCTGAATGAAAAAATAATAATAATAAGAGTGCTCATATGAAAAACGGATCACACACGCTACCTCAAGAATCTTAGGGCATCAAACAACTCTTGAGTTTGATGTCATCTGATATTGTTCTTAATAACTAATAATTTATATAATTATTTTATGCCTTAAAAAAAGAAATGTCGAGGGATCATGATAGTTATTTGAGCTCTATAAACTTACACTTAATATATAAATATTTTTATTCTAGAAAAATTCTTTACATATATAGGGTACATTTGATAATGTTGTGTGACAATTGGTCTTTCAAAGCCCAATTGCTAAGGTATTTAGTTGCACCTTATAGCTAAGCTTTGGCAGCTTAGCACCTTTTTTCTCCCAGCTATGTATTATGTTACTAAATTACATACACTCGCATGTTATTTAATTTCAATTTTGTCCTCCTTTTTTAACCTAATTTCAAAATGGGTTCCCTTTAGCATGCTAATAAATTAGCATGAGAAGTACACTCTTTCTCCTTGTATTATATGGATATGTTGGAATGTGTACATAAATGCCAAACTTATTACGAATTATGTTATCATTATTATTGTGGTTGTTACAAAACTTTGAAAATGCATTTCCGTATTTTGTATTTATATTTTTATTAAGAAAATATTATCTATATATCTATATAAAGTTGGGATTTGGGGAAGTGATGTGGCATCACCATTTCTCATCTTTGTATATTCTCTATTATCTAATAAATAGAGAATTTTTCTTTTAAATTTAATTTTTCATCTTCTCGTAATTAATTTGATTGTTATTACACAACAACAATTATGTAAAGGTTTAATTGAGGCATATCTCTTAGTCTCCCCACTATCTCCCATTAAACCTTTTAATTTCCTATAACTCTCACTATCTCACAAGGAATTATGATCCATAATTTTTCATTAATTTTATGGAGTGATTGTGTATAACTATAAAAGGAGGGCTCATCTTTTTGTTTTGTACATACACAATTGGAATGAATAAAATTACTCTATAATATATTCTCTCATTTTATTCTCGATCTTGCGTTCTTTTTTTTATTTGTATTGTTGGCTAATAGTTTTTTTTTTTTATAAGGTATGTCTCATCTTAAAAAAATCAATTCATATTTTTTATCAGTTTATTAAGTATAAAATAAAAAAATAATACTAAATTTTTTTTTAAAACCGCATGAAACGCGGTTCTATTTTTTTTTTTAATTTTATATACAAGACTGTCCTTTCTCTTGTCCTCACGTCACAAATTCACAATGGTGTTTAAATGTCATTTTTCGGTCGCTAATATCTCGACCATATATTTCGGTAAAGATTATCATTGCAACACGTGACAATATTTATAAGATGAAAAGCTTAGACCTTCGATACTGTTCATGGCAGCGATTGTCATGTACTTGACCACTCAAAGAGAAATTAAAGCTTTATTACTTTTTCTTTTTTAAACTTGATAGCTTTTTATCTGTACTTGCTTTTTGAACGTCTTGTGAATTGTGATCTGGAAATGGAATCCCCTTGATTTTGGCTTTTCAGGTGCCTTATGGCCTGTCCTCTCTCCACTGAATGACCAAAGAGAGATTGTTTTTAACTTATAAACGCGCGCATGTTCTTGTTTAGTTACGTTCTTTCATAAATGCAAATGTTATGTACATTAGTTGTTAAGTTGGATTGTGATGTAACTTACATCACCTCCAAAATTATTTTTAAAAATTAAAGAATAATTTGGTTGATGTTGCTTTTATGTTACTGGTTATAATCTTATGGTTGTCGTAAGTTATATCGTCATTTTTTTATTTAATTTTATAACAACATATGAATGCCCGTGTGGAGAGAGGATGTTAATTTCAAAAAATAAAAGAAACATGCGACAGACGATGTTACTTCAATTGATAAACAGCTCGTACGCCGTGAAACCTGCATATTATCATTGAGGATTTGATTTGAGGCGACACAGTTTGATTGGGACTGTGATTTGAGCTGTTTTCTAGCCTCTACTTATATCCCAAAGCATGAATTAAATGGAATGTATCAAAATCAATGCGTACACCTCGTCTTATACCCACCTACACCAAGGAAAACTTGTTGGGACTTTTAGCTAGCCCTTCTGAGTGTCCGACACAGCCCCACACTGAAACATTGTTTGGCGACTTGTTTGGTGTATAAAGTATAAACAAGAATTCTTTTAGTTTCCAATTGCTTGGCATGCATACCCCATAGACATGGTTCAATTCATAATTAATACAAATAAGTGTTACATTTTAAGCCGTCTCGTAATACAGAATTCTAGAAAAGAAAAATAAAACCGTAGCTTGATGTCCCCAAGTGGAAATTAATATTTTGCAAATATAGCATCACTTGAAAGCAGCGTCTGCTTGAACTCGACCCATCATGTCATACACAGCAGCTGCAATCTCATTCATTGAACGCAGATGGCAACCTTCTTCCACCTGTTGTCACAAACAAAACATGGGTCCGCTTATAATACAGCGGCTCTATCTCATACAGCCGCTTTTTATTATTTTATTAATACAACCAATAACCGGCCACCGGTACTCTCATTTTAATTGCTTAAAAGAGGCAAATATTAAATGGTAACTATCATAGCGCTCCCTCAGTTTAGGTAAATATTGAGATAATCAATCTAAAATTAGAAAACTATCAAAGACCCCCTCAACTTAAAAAAAGAAAATACTACTTTTTCTTTTAATTCATGAAAAAATAGTTAATATATTTAACTTATGTACTAATAAAAAATATAATTAAGTAAAATTAATAGATTAATATATTTAAACAAAAATAATTATTTTATTTTATTAATATTACGTTATAAATTTAATGATATTTTACTTTAAAAATGTAACTTAAGTACTAATAAGAATAATATTTTAATATAATAAATTACAATAAATTATATATTAATTAAAAAATAAATTATATATCAATTAAACTATTTTTATATTACTTTATAAATTTAATGATGTTTTGCCTAAAAAAACTATCAAAACAACTTTATCAACTTTTAATCAAATTAAAATCCAAGTATCTAAACATGTAATAAAAACGATTCATTCCTAAATATTTGGAATAAATCAATCTCAATATCCCACAATAAACATATAAGGACTTAAATCCCTACCTATGAAAATGATTGCAATGTTTATCCAACTATCGAATTATTATTATACCAAACATCATACTTACCCCTCAAATGTTGTTGTTATTATTAGTGGCTAATATTAATATGTTCTTTGTATACCCTCTATAAAAAAATCATAAATTAGACAAATATAATATTTGATATTTTTAAAATAAAACTCACAAACAATCTCTTATGCAAATTAATTCATACAAAATTATGTCAAATTAATTACTTTATTTAATCTTTTTTGGTATAGTAAATTTTTTTTGCTAAACATTAATCAAATTCATAATGGTACATAATATGGATAATTACAAATTGAATGCAACTAATATTGAATAATGTTATATTAAATTATTTTTACAGTTATATACTTTAAGCATGACACTTACATTTCTAAATTAAATCAAATTATTTGAGTAATACTACACTCACTTGATGGTTCATGATTTGTATACTGAATAGTCAATTATCACAAAATTAGTTCAATCTTACATTTATATCAATATTTTTTAAAAATTAAGTTAATTTATATAACAACTAAAAATAATAAAATTATATAAAAATATTAACACGCTTAAATTTTACATCTATATTTTTTAAATTAAATTAAATTATATTTTTGGTGAAACAATAAGTACTTAGGTTTTATTTAGGTGGGTAAAACTACAGCCAAGAAAAAAAGTAATTTTTTTTAATACCGCGTACATTTACAATTTTTTAATTTTTCCCCAAATTTTGATTCAAAATATAAATATCTCTCATTCTTCCATTGTTATAAACCCTAGTCGCTCAACTCAAAGATATCACTGGCCGCCATTGTAGATGCTCAACAAAAAGAAAAACAAGCGGCCGCCATGAGTTTTTACTCCTAAATTTTGTAAATGTCACTTTTACCTTCTGTCTTTATCATTACAGTCCCTAGATCCCTTATCTTTTCATCTTCGTTAATCTCCCAAAATCAATCAATAAAAAAGTTGGCTTCTTTCGAACACTTACAGTTCGAGGTAAATGAGTAAGCTTTGAAATTGTATTCAAAATCTATGCTCAAGCATTTCGCATAAAAAAAATTATAAATTCAGTTCCTTTTTCTTGAACTCATCTTATTAGGGTTTATATATTAACTGTAATTATTTTTTTTGTATTTTGAATTATCAATTAGAGTTTTCAATGCCATTTTTTTTTTTGCATGTTTTATGGTTCCATTCTAGATGGATTGGCAAGGGAGAAAATTGACGGATGATTTGATGTAAACAATGCTTTTGGCATCCTCTCAAGTGGTTGGATCCAAGTCCAAGTGAGGCTGATGAAGCTTGAGCTTAGTGTCACCAATTCAAAGAAAATCTGCTAAGAATATAATTAAGGTAATTTTTATAGGTAATAATAAAGGTAACTTATTAATTGATATTACTAGGGTAATTTGGTCATTTTTTATTTGATGAAATAGATGAACTATGCCTTTATTGAAAGAAATATAAAAAATTATGGTCCAAATGTTTAAATAGTTGAAATTAAAGAAAAAATTGCATCTGAATTCTGGAGGTCGACAAAAAATTTATGTGATAATATATTTGTGTGTATATATGTGTATATAACTTGTGAAATTCAGTAATGAAATCCGATTAGATAGCATGAATTTCTTTACTTCTGAAGAATTCATTAAATTAAGGTCACATGTATTCTGCTTCTTTCCGTTTGTTTCCTAATGCAAATGCAAGTAAATGCAGGTATAATGCTGATTTCTACAATAATTTTATTTCTTTTTAATGTTTCATGCTAGAAAAATTAAATAAAAAGGCTGAAAAAAGACATTGATTTGAGTTTTTTTCTCTGTTGTGATATCGATATTCCTACTATTTACAATGCTTTGATAATTTGTAATTTAGTTATTTTTAAGTACTTTGTCTACCCGAATATAGTGTTTGGGAATTCTAACAAATCATAAGAATTGTGGGAACTACAATAAATAAACAAACAAATAAAAAAATGAACGAGGTTTGTATTTTGAATGTATTTTACTTACAAGAACAAATCTAAATGTAGACAAATTTTTTAGGTGCTTAATTTCTATTGCATTTTGTAAGTTTTTCATATTAGATGCTATTTTCATGATATATATTATTTTCCCAAAGCTTGTAAAAAATTCTTGTAAACCTGTGCGGATGAATGGAAATTTTGATTTGGTTCATTTTTTAGTGCGTTGGATAAATTAAATGCGCTTAATTCATAATCATAAATGTTATTACTGTGCTATTAGATTTTTATAATGTCATATATTGGTCGTAATAAATATTGAAAAATTATTTTAATTAAGCCCTAAAAATTGAAGAACTTATTTTGTAACTAAAAATTGTATGTATATTTAAAAGAGAATGATAGTCAATTATAGAAAAAAAAAGTGTTGTTAGCAAAATTACAATTACCTAAATGATAAATGACCATCAATGTGAACAAAGGTCAAAATCTCAAGTATGGATGATTAAGTTCATGACCACATTTTCTAAAGTTATTTCAAAGTGAAAAAAGATATTTCAACACTTCAGGTTCCATAGAATGAGTATGCTAGTCGAGAATATTTTTTTATATTTTGAATATTGTTGTTAAAAAATCATCAAAAAAATATGTTGTTAAAATTAGAATATAGTTTTGTGTTATTTTACCTTCAAATTTCAATTTTTTTGTTCAAAACAATAGATATATGATCCTGCCTAAGAATTTAGATCATACCTTTGAAATTTGAATATTTTTGTTATTTTTTTGCAGCCTTTTTTTCTAATTTCATTTGGTTTTTGTATTTTTTTATACAGAGACCCTGAAATCTAAATCTCAAATTATTAACATTTGATTTAACTTTTGGAAGATGTGAATTGATTTAATTTTATAATAGTTTTATTGATATTAATAGTTTTTAAATAGTTATTTTCTTACAAGTTTGTAAAAATTTTCTGAACAAAAGTGGTTTTAGGCTCTACTCTTTTTGCAATTTTAACTTTTCAATAAGCCTCACATTAGGTTACTATTATAACTAAATGCTTAAGTGATCGAAGTTCTCATTCTTGTAATGAAACTCTTGATTTGAGTAATTTTTAAGTGCATTGGATAAATTAATAGGACATTATAATTTTATTTGCAAATAAATGTCAATAAATTGATGAGTAAAAAAGACCATTTGAAAAAGATAAATTAATTAAACATGAAAAATCATATTACAAAATGTTCTTACTATAATGTTAGATTTTCATTGTACCATATTGGCCATAACAAATTTCTGAAAATTATATTGAAGAACTTATTTTATAAATAAAAAATTATATACATATTTAAAAATGAAAAGGAAGAATACTCATTGTAAGAAAAAAATTTGTTAAAAAATCTCGTGATTGTAGTAATAATAATTGTAGCAATAGTTTAAAACAACAAATAATAATAGTGGTAATAATACAAGTATAATATAATAATATTTATAATTAATAACATAAATATTTTGTTGAAGTAGTTCGAAATTACTAAAACTAATCTGAAAGAAAATTGAGTGGTAAAAATTTAATTCGAATTCAAAAAAAATCTTAATTCTTGATTTATTTTAGTTTAAAGATAAATAAATATGGTTAATTGAATGATAAAATGGGCATAACATTTACAAAAATCAAAATTTAAGTATAAATAAATTCAAGTTCAAGAAATCTTATCAATTCAATTGATCCCCCCCCCCCAAAAAAAGATAATTCAACATAAATAAATTAAGAAAATTTCAACTTTTGTAAGTTTAAACTTTTTTTTATAATTTATGCTGTCAAAACTTTTAAAAAATTAATTTTTATTTTTTTGAAAAACACAGCAATTGCACGCACCTGTACATCTACTTTTAATTTACAGTCAAATTTTTGAAAAATTAAAGAAATTATTTAAAGAGTAACGAGAAAGCTAAAAATGAATGCATTAATTTACTTGATAACTAAAAATAATTAATTAAAATGATAAAATGAGAATAAATATGTATAAAGATTACTCACTCAAGTACACACACACATACACACACCAAATCAAAATCAACAGATCCGAAGTGAAGAAAATAGAAAAAAAAGGACCTAGATTTTAGACAAAATATTAGAAAAGATTAAGGGTAGTAATAAAGATTTTTTAGTACTACATAGTAAGTTGATATTTACAAAAATAGTAAGGAGTTAAACATAATTCACCTTATTAATATTATTGTTATTGGTAATACGAGTGCATTGACTATTTAACCCAATAATTGGAATATTGCCAAGTTAATGGAAATGTTCAAACCAAAATTAGTAGAATAATAGTTGAAACAAATAGACCCATAAGAGAAAAGTATAACCAAATCAGGGACTCACCTAACCAAAAATAAAATTATGAAAAATAAATTTAGCACCTAACCTTAATAGTTGGAATCTTACCAAATTAATGGGAATACTCAATGCAAAATTGAAGTAACAATTAGTTGAAACACATGAACCAATAACAGAAAAAGTGCAACGAAAATCTAGAACTCATCCAACGAAAAATGAAAGTTACTTGGAATATAACCCAAAATTTTGGCATTTAATGAATTTAGTGGAAATATCAAATGTAAAATCAGTGGAATAATAAATTGAAACATACGAACCTATAAATGAAAAAGCTTAACCAAAATCAGGAACTAATCTAACCAAAAAAAATAATTTGGGTATTTAACCCAAACAACTGGAATCTTACCAAGTTAATTGGAATATTAAACGTAAAATCAGTGAAATAATAGTCGAATTATATAGACCCATAAGGGAGAAAGTATAACCAAAATTAGGAACTTACCTAACCAAAAATAAAATAATGAAAAATAAATCTAGTATCTAACCGGAATAATTGGAATCTTACCAAATTAATGGGAATATTCAACACAAAATTAGAGTAACAATTAGTTGAAACACATGAACCAATAAGAGAGAAAGTGCAACCAAAATTAAAAATTCATCCAACGAAAAATGAAAGTTAGTTGGAACATAACCAAAATTTTGGCATTTAACGAATTTAGTAGGAATATCAAACGTAAAATCGGTGGAATAATAAATTGAAACATATGAACCTATAAATGAAAAAACTTAACTAAAATTGGGAACTAATCTAACCAAAAAAAATAATTTGGGTATATAACCCAAACAACTGAAATCTTACCAAGTTAATTGGAATATTAAATGCAAAATTAGTGAAATAATAGTTGAAATATATAGACCCATAAGGGAGAAAGTATAACCAAAATTAGGAACTTACCTAACCAAAAATAAAATTATGAAAAATAAATCTGGTATCTAACCGGAATAATTGGAATCGATCAAGTTAATGGGAATATCCAACACAAAAATAAAGGAATAATTAGTTGAAACACATGAACCAATAAGAGAGAAAGTGTAACGAAAATCAGGAATTGATCCAACGGAAAGTGAAAGTTACTTGGAACATAACCAAAATTTTGGCATTTAACGAATTTAGTAGGAATATCAAACGTAAAATCGGTGGAATAATAAATTGAAACATATGAACCTATAAATGAAAAAACTTAACTAAAATTGGGAACTAATCTAACCAAAAAAAATAATAATAATTTGGGTATATAACCCAAACAACTGAAATCTTACCAAGTTAATTGGAATATTAAATGCAAAATTAGTGAAATAATAGTTGAAATATATAGACCCATAAGGGAGAAAGTATAACCAAAATTAGGAACTTACCTAACCAAAAATAAAATTATGAAAAATAAATCTGGTATCTAACCGGAATAATTGGAATCTTACCAAATTAATGGGAATATTAAATGCAAAATTAGTGAAATAATAGTTGAAATATATAGACCCATAAGGAGAAAGTATAACCAAAATTAAGAACTTACCTAACCAAAAATAAAATTATGAAAAATAAATTTGGTACCTAACCGAAATAATTGGAGTCTTACCAAAGTAATAGGAATATTCAACACAAAATTAGAGTAACAATTAGTTGAAACACATGAACTAATAAGAGAGAAAATGCAATGAAAATTAGGAACTCATCTAACGGAAAATGAAAGTTACTTAGAACATAACTCAAAATTTTGGCATTTAACGAATTTAGTAGGAATATCAAACGTAAAATCGATGGAATAATAAATTGAAACATATAAACCTATGAATGAAAAAACTTAACCAAAATCAGGAACTAATCTAACCAAAAAAATAATTTGGGTATTTAACCCAAACAACCGGAATCTTATCGGGTTAATTGGAATATTAAACGCAAAATCAGTGAAATAATAGTTTAAATATATACACCTATAAGGGAGAAAGTATAACCAAAAGTAGGAACTTTATTAATGAGAAACAAATCTACTTGGAATTTAAGCCAAAATATTAGTATCTAACGAATTTAATAGGAATATTAAACACAAAAATAGTGAATTGGAAAGTAGAAACAAATGAACCTATTGGTGAGAAAGTTTAACAAAAAATAGGGACATGTGAAATTAACTTGAAACATTTACCTAATATATTGATATTTAACCAAAAGTGTTGGGACATAATTATTTTACCTTTTTTTTAAATTTCATTTAGAATAAAAATATTTTTCTCACTCAAATATTTTTTAAGTTAAATGTTTATAAATTTCCTTAATTTTTTTCATTTTATTTTATTTTTTCTCCATTAAAAATGATTTTTTTAAAATTATTGAAAGAACAACCGGTAAAATACCGGTTGTTCAAGTGGAAAAAGTAGGCTGTATGTCATACAGCGCTGTACTATATGAAGACTCACAAAACATAGATTGAAACTAATCTGAGTTCGAGTATTAATAGGGGATAAGGATGTAGTTAATGGGTCGGATTTTTTTCCCATCTAAACCTTAAGAAAAAGAAAAATATAATTGAAACAAAGTAATTAATAATGAGTCATGACTAGGATACTCCACTTATATCCTCCGTCTAGGCATTGTCATATGATTCAATCGGGTCCCTACGGTGCAATGATAATGATACCATGTCATCGTTGCATCCAAATCGTTAATTTATTTAAATGAATTGATCCATTATAATCTAATGACTTGGTGTAATAGTGCGCCATAATTTTCTCCGATTCAATGTTATTTATTATTATTATTATTGATATTTTAACCACTTAATAATATCCACACGGTGGGTACGCCTTTAAGATACTGTAGTTAGACCCTTAATTATGTTTATTCATGCGTTTAAAAGAAAAAAAATTATTATATTACCAAGTAAACTCACCTTTACACTGAAAGTGTAGAGAACTTGATTATCAAAAGTTGCGACATTAAGATGAAGAACATGAAGCCCCAGAGAGTGGAAGCCAGTGACCATCTTGAAAAGCTGTTTTGGGTATCTGGTTGAAAGAATTTTAATGTTTGCATTGCTTTCTGCCATTGTTACCTCAATATCAGCAACAGGCGTGGAAGGCTTCTTGGGCGCCATTGATGATGATTCTCTCGAGTTGTTCGGCCGAAAATCTGAATACTGAGGAAATGAAAAGAAGTTGGAGAAGATAGAGGCTGAGAAACCGGCATCATTATGATCATTATCATCTGATTGTTGTAATATATGGATTCGCTTGTGAGCTTCAAGGGTTTGCACGAGTTGCTCTAGCTCCTTCACGTAGTTAATAGCTCCCCTACAATTGATGCTTGGTCTCCTACAATTAATTCGACGTTATTAATGAAAACAGATCGAATATATATCATTGAACTCTCTCTTTATTTATATTTATTTATTTATTTTAATTTTATTAAGGACTAAAATCAATAATGAGGGTGAAAAGTAAAGCATACCCTTTGGACATAAGAGGGTGGCACAAGAGAGCGAAGCACTGAAAGATAATTATTCATTTGCTTCCTCCTGTTGCGTTCAACAAATATGTGAGTCATCCTCTGGCTCTCAACTTCTTCTCTGTTCTTGGCACTTCTTGCACGTCGTCTCTTTCGCCGATGGCATGCGAACGGAGCCTCCAGGGGACAGGATTCTCCGGTGAAGAAGCCGTCGCCTCCACCGCCGCAAGTGGAAGAGTTGGTCTTGGCCATCTTCTGCGTCAATAAACCTAAGCCTCCATTTTGGAGAAGCATTTCAGAATGGGCTGCTCCTTCTTCAAGGCCAAAGCCACAACTCCACGGATCACCAGTTTCTCCTAAGTCCTTGAACCCATAGCTAAAGGGGTCTTGCTGGAAAACCACTGCTTCAAGAGCCATTTCTTCTTCTTTTTTTTTTTTTGGTGTTCTCTCTCTCTCTTTCTCTCCAGGTCTCCAAGTGTTTGTTTTGCCTTGTGAATGGATGCGCTAACTTCAGCCTATAAAATACCAGCTAACAACAAATAACTTGAAGCAACTACCACAAAACTTTTGGCTCTCTCTTAATTCCCTTCTAACGTGTTTAATTAATATGTAGTTATAAATAATCTTCGTTATACAATACACCAAGTTGCCAGGGAGATCTTGTGTTTATTTGTCAGAGAGAAAGAGAGAGATTCTCTCTCTCCCTTTTTTTTTTTTAATAAGTCTATGTATGCATATGTAATGTAACAATTAATGTCACAGAATTGAGCTGCAGTGTATTTTGTTGTTTATTAAAGTATAATAATAATAATAACAATAACGAACACAAGCACAAACATTGTGTTCTGTAGTCTTCGATTCCTGGAATCATTTGACACCTTGAAATTATTTTTCTTTTGCGTAGAAGTTATGATTGATTCACGAAATTAAAATGATGTGAGTGTTCTCTCCTTACTATGGCCTGCCGCCCGCGGGGTCTAATATTCGTTACATTGGTAACAACGCACGTTCATGTTCAATTGTTCATGTTCTCTCTCGAGAATCGTTTGCTTTGTTTCTTAATTTGTGTCATATTAAGTGTTGAATGTTAATTAAACGCGCGCCATTCTGAGAGAGAGTGAAGGTGACAAAATCAGAAAAGAAGGCTGAGTTTTGATTGCAAGGACAAAGCATGAGTCAGGCTATGTCTGTCAGAGGAGAGAATCCATGAAGATCATGAAACTATACGTATAATTAATTATCTAAAATTCAAGGGAACCACTCTCTGTAATCGATGAATCATATATACACCATAAACATCAAACATGTGTCCACTTTTATGATTTCCATCTTAAAGTTAAAAACGCAATTTACAATAAAGACATAAACTCCTTTTCTCGTGCTCTCTCAGCCCGTGCCCCCGCGTGTGAATATATATATATATATAGAGAGAGAGAGAGAGAGAGAGAGAGAGAGAGAGGACAATACTATTACCTGCTGGTGGTTATGGATAAAAATCATTATTATACCGAGGAAACCATGCATGTATATGCATTATATACACACATACACACACTCATTATTAGTGGCTTATATGTCATGGTTTTGTATCTATGAACTTTAATTCGATCCTGATCTGAATGGATGCACAATGATCGATTTGATGTTGTGTGCTTCGGTTGAGTGTTTTTCCTTGCTTTTAAATGGAAAAAAAATTGATAAATACTTGGATTGGTTGATTGGCATGAAGACCTCCAACTGCCAATCTTTGAATGTATCTTTTATATTGTTTTTTCATGGGATATGTTCATACATGTCGTCAAAGTCTTATTTTAGGAAGTTATTAATTTACAAGTTTATTTGTGTAGAACAACAATATTTTTGACCCTCCAGTTGAGACTTTATTTAAGAAGCACCTTTGTTGTTAGTATAGCTTTTAATTATTTAAATTATATTCCTAAACAAGATTCATATATATCGCAGCAACTGTAGCAGGTGGCATCTTACTTCAGCAAATATAGTATGAAAATGCATTTTTTTGACCAGTAGCTTATATTTGCTTCCTAAAGCTTTGGACCAAATATTGATAATGCAAATTCAAAACTCTTGCTTGCTTTTATGGGTTTCTTTCGTATTGATCACGGGGAGTATTTTGTTTATATATATAGTATTGATCTAGTTATTTAATTATTTAATAAATGCAGGATATCCACAATTAAGTGGGTACTTAAGACTATATAAAGGTGAAAGATAGTGGTTCTTAACTTTTGCCGAGATAGCCAACCAATGAGTTATAAAGAATTGTTTTGACTACAAGTGCTCTTCTTTGAGAAGTGTTATTGAGCATACTTTTGGGGTTTGGAAGAAGATATAGAAGATTTTACAAAATATGCCAAGCTATACATTTAAGAATCAGGTTAAGATAGTTATTCCTACCATGGTCTTACATAATTATATTTGAAAATATTCACAAAATCATAATCATTTTACTGAAACAATGGATAAACTAAGTCATCGTGTTAGTGAACATATAAGCAATATTACATCTCATGAAGAAAGTTATGATATTGTTGATAACATAATTCAAGATATAATAATTTTAAGAGATGATATTGCTGCAAGTTTAATCGATGCATGAAAATGGAAATAATTATAAGAATTTTGTAATTATTTTCATTTTTATTTTGATTATGTTATGTTGTATGAACTTCATTAGACACATTTGGTATAATTTATTTCTTCCATCAATGTGTAAAATTAGAATTTACAAACTAGTTATTACAACTTGTGCAGAAAAAATGAATTTGATTAGTTAAATATTAATTTGATTTGTTTCAAAGTGATAAACATAATCATATGGTAATCAACACTAAAAATAAATAAAATATAGAAAAATAATAACTCAAAGTAGGAGAAATAATTTGTTTAGTCAACAATTAAAAGATAATATTATTTAAAATTATTTATTACTGATAATCATCAACTTTTACTCTACAGCTATTAAAATTTACCAAATTAATGCCATCAATTTCTACTCCAGCTGTGACTTTTACTTCACAGTAACTGCAGCTTAAAAATTATAACACCTCACTACCAAATGCACCTATAATTGGGTTCTTAGTAAGCTGCTCATATCATCCTAAAGGCACTAATAATTCATTCGATAACCAAACCCGTTTAATCATAAAACAATAATGATGTTTAATTCATTTGTTGGACCTACTTGCTTTTGTGAGTGTGAGAATCAAACGTTTAATTATATTCACTAATTTTGGTTCGTTGGAGCTCAATAATAATAATAAATGTTATTGTTTACTTTTCGTAAAAAAGCAGTTAATTATAACCATAACAACTATAAAAAAAAAAAAGCAGTTAATTTGAACTAACATAAGATCGGCAACAAAATAAAATAAATAAATTACAGCAACAACGGGAGACCGAAATTACTAATTAGGATTTTTTTTTTTTTTTGGGGGGGAAAAGGGAACTAGGATATTTATTTCCTAGTTTTTGTGAGTTTCTGGTCATAAAATTCAAAATTGTAGCTGACTTAGCTAATAAAAAATTTTCCTGCAACTTGTTCAAATTTAAAGGCAAATTATACAAATTATTTAATTAGCTTAATATTCGATCATTTTAAATCATCAAAGATATATTTTACTTTACTTTTCACAAAACCAAATTCGAAATTCGCGTTTATTATTTTTTTCCCCTTCTTTATTTCACAATTTAGTCCCCTTCTCCTCTTTTATTTTATTTTTTTAAAATTTTTTTCTTAACAATGATAATGAAAGTTTCCCGACAAAGAGTGGCGGTTTAATGCCTAGACTAGTCAAAAATTGGTACAAATAATTATTGAGTTTATGGAATTTCTAGAGAGACATATATTTTTTGAACTGCCAAAGAACTCTTCTTTGTTCAGGTTCATCAGCCTCTCCCGTTCAGCCTCACAGGTTCAGGCATAGTTATGAACTTTGTTCAGCCTCTCCCGTTCAGGTTTTCTTTGGTTCTTTGTTCCACTGCCTAAGAACTGTGATGTACTTGTATCCTGATTTAGAGTAAGAAATTTCGACGTCATAGCGTTTTATGAAACTGTTGCATTACAGGTTATCATCGGTAGTTTTTTGGCCGAAGGATGGAAGGGGTCGAGATCGGGAATGCAACCTTAAGCGAATGAATCATCTGGTGGACCTGGAAGCCCTCTATACCACAGCACCGGAGGAGGATGCAGTAACAGCAATCCACCAAGCATACCGAATATGTGGAAATAGAGTTGTTGGTGCCGTGTGATTCAGTATCAGTTTTTATTTGGAATCGGATTCGGATGTGGGCTCCGTCTGTAATTTATGAACTCTGCTTTCAACTCGCTGGAGCTCTAGTTGCCTACCAGGAGTACAGTGTGTCTTAAACTGAAACTGAAAGTAGGCAGAGTCTTAAGGCCCTTTCCTATCCTTTAAAGTGGGTCTTGGGTTATTACAACATATGATAGAGATCAGATACGAGGCTTTGTTTAGATCTAGGTTAGGTTATTCTAGGATTAATGCTAGGAATTCAATTTGAGTGTTTGCTTCAGACATGTTATTCCTGTTGACGTCCGTTGCTACATTTTCAGTCACCCTCATTAGTTTATTTCGTATTTCGGTTCCTAATTATTATTGCATACACCTACGCTTTCAGATTAAATTCACTTCATACCTTTGCATCCACTGTATTTTTTAGTTAGTTTTCTAATTTCCAAATAAGGTTCAGGTTCGACGTGAACAGTATTGGTTAATTTTACATAAAAACCGTTGATTGGTAAGAAGTTACTTGACTGGCGCGTCTTCTTAAACACCCTTAAATTGATTTGATTGCGTTTCCACTCGTGAATTCCATTCAACATATAATGTTCTTATACTACATTTGTGCAATTCTCTAACACAATCATGGGAAGTGGCAAACGGCAAAAGGGACTTCCGACTCGATGATAAACCACGTTGGTCGCGGTTTTTTATCAACACTTAATTTAACTTCAATTTACAACAGTGTTAATGGATTTTTCAATACAACACTATCTCATAACTATTAGCAGAACTCTGCTGTGTAACAACAATCTCACTATTTGCTGTCTACTCTCAGTTGCGATCCCTTCACCGAGCGAGCAACACATCTGCAAAAAATATCTTCCCTGTTAGCATGAGCAGTGCAATCTCTTCCTCTCTAATCTGCTGGTACAAAGAGGAAATAGATTCTGTATCACAAAGATTCTGGACTTGTCGAGGGCCTAATTCTTGAGGGCATTTTCATGGGTTGTCGCAATTGACCATCCAACCGACAACTGGAGGAATTCTTAGGTGTGATGGACATTTTATTTAATGCATGGTCAAACTCATTGAGATCAATATCCTGCTCATCAGGACTCCTGCCCATCCCATCAGCCATAACATGATCTCCATTATACTCATCTACATCTTCATCGCTGTTGTCTTCTTCATCGCCATGATAAGCAGTTTTGACCATTGACCAGTAAATGAACTTCGGCCGTATGAAACTTCAGAAACAGTCACATCAATTTATTAGTCATCTTTAGCTCAAGTGATTCTTCTGACTCACAAGTTCAGACCAACATACTGGTAATTATAACACTACCTCATTTCAACTTACTAGTTTCCAGAGCAGTCATTCAGAAATGCTGATGACTGAATACTTGTGTTCAAGTAAAATGTGAATTTTAATCATGTTGACATTCGTTCTAAAAATAATTCATAGCAGAGTAGCATTTGCAAACCTGTCAGATTTCTTCAGCAAACATGGATCAAACGGAAAGAACATGTCCAGCCTTTCCAGCCCACCAAAAGCCCTGGAAAGTTCCGACTCCAGCAGATCATCAAAAACAAAAGCTTCAGACACGGTGAACAGACGAGCAGCTTTTGATTGTTGGAGAAACTCTGAAACCACAGATGGTAGGCATACCTGTTTACAAGAGAAAACTGAAGCATTAGGCCCCAGGATGAGATTAAAATTAAGACATATTCATCCAGCTAGAGCAGCAATTCAAAAGGAAACAATGAAAAGACTAAAAATATGTACAAAAGGAAATAATGAAATGACTAAAAAAGATGTACAATGTCCTTATAAGAAAAAAAATCGTCTTGAAAATAGTAATTTAAGGTGGTAGGGAAAAAATTTGTGACATAACAAGCTTGATATTTCATATTAATTTTAGAGGAGGTATCAAAAGAAAAGATGCTCACCTTTAATGGGTTCAAATCGTGCTTCAAAACTGTTTCTAGAGGCATAAGGAGAAGCTGAGACTTGAGCCTCGGTATATCCATTATAGATCTCATACGAAAACATAGCACATACATAATGGCCTGTGGTGAAGAATTAATCATCAATACTCCAGTTTAATAATTGATATAAACCACTCAACAGTTTTACCATAGACCAAAACAAACTTGTCTATGATAGACCAACATAAGCAAAATGATATCATTGGAAAAGCAAAAGATTCATAAAATAAAAGTTGGTTGACGAGACATTTAAGAAAAAGGAATCTTTTATTAAGAAATCAGTGTTCAGAAGCATTTACCTGGCATCCTGAATAAAACACTCTATGGGCTTTTGGGTTTATGTCACCACCCAGGATATTACAGTACTCCAAACACCAATCCACCAACCTGCAAAATAAAAACACTATCAGATTTAATATGAAATCCTCATTTGCTTCCTTTATAGAATATCCAGATCCATGCAACAAACCCAACTAAACAACCTATTTGATTCAGTTTGGATTTTCACTTGATGCAATTCAGTCTTGGTTAACATCTTGCTTTCGGTTTAATAAGTACAGTGCCCACAGGGCTCAAACTACAATTGATATGGTTATGTACTAACAAGTTAAACTTATTAAAATGATACTAATCTATACATAAAAATGATAAAACTGTAAGATGCTAATGTATGATATTTTCTTCTAAAAATAAATTAGCTATTGACTATTGGCTTATTATTTTATTTTAATATTGACCAGAGCATAATTTTTTTTATTTAATTTGGTTCTAGTCAGTCCATATAAGTTTTTTTTTTTGTTTTTGGTTTCCTACATGTCCTAATACCAACCACTTTTGGCTCGATCATTAAAATTTTTCAGATACTGAAACAACCAAGCATGCACACTGCTAACCATGCAGTTGCCATTCACTTGATGGATCTTCCATAAGAATAACAGAATACAAGATCAGCTATTCTTTCTAACCTTTTTAACAAGCTAACAATGAAACAGGGAGACAAAAACCTCGCACGAGACAGGAAACTAGCAAGATAAGACGCAGCACTCATCCTGCATATAAAAGAAAAGAGAGTTAATACTAGTATGTTAACAATGATTTATCCCCTCCAAAATGATAATCCATACAAGATTCCAACAAATACTATTTTGCAATACAAAGATACATCTATGTCATTACAATTGGCAGAGAAATCATTTATTTATTTAACAACTTCATTGCTGTCTATAAACATGTCTTCCAATAAAATAATGGAGGATAAACAAAATAATTTGGTAGAAAAGTCGTTTATTCATTGAACATTTTTTAAGCTCAGCAACACATTACCATCCCAGTAAAAGCAAAATTAAAAGTATCAGAAAAAAATGTTCTGACATGGTGGCATGTAACTTAAAAGACGACATTTGATTGATCAAGCAGCCTGATCTGCAGTTAACTATCTGCAGACCCATACCAGCTAGAACCAGCAGCCAAAAAATGATTTTACTCATTGAGATAAGAATCCAAATTACCTTGTGAGTGGAGGATAGAGATCACTAACAAAGACATCCACAAGCATTGTGGCAAATCTCAGACCACAGTTTTCGGGATCCAATGCACAGGCATAAAACATCACAAACTGCATTCAAAAGAAGACAAATACCTCAATAAACAAAGCAAGGAAAATACATATTTCATTAACCCCCCACCCCCCCCAAAAAAAATCCATCGAATAAATGATAAGAAACTGAAAACTATGCCACTGGGCGTTGTGCCCTCAACAATCAGTTCGAACCCCTACTTAACCCATTTCCACAAAATGTGCAATAAGGGTAGATATATCTCGCCAATATTAGTAGGAGTAGATTCCCAAGTTAGTCTTGATGGATTTTTAGGCTATATGGTAAGCGTATATATCTACAATCCCAGAAGACATCATATTGTGATATATCTGTAGATTGTAACAATTTAAAAAAATACTAATAAGAAAAAACTATAGAAGGAATAAATGCACATACACAAACATTGCAAGGATCTAGGGTTAATACCAATCAATAAGTTGGAAAAAACTTCGTAAGTCAATTTTCGATATAGAAATTGGAAGGATGTGATTCGAGCAATTTTGAAATCCAAAAGCAAGGGGAAATTTTGTTGGAATTGGGAAAATTTTTTCTACTAAAAGTGTACCCCGTAGGAATCAATTGTTCATATGATTCTTTGATAGAAAGAAATCAAAAGGGGGCGTGTCCGACTGTCTTTATAAGTTCACTAAAACAATGAAATATAAAGGAAATCTGAGCATTACCTGAGCAAACTTCGACTTGTACGCGTTTAGAACAGTTATCTGGAATGACTGAAGAAGAATTTCAAATACCTAACCATAACAATTAATCTCTTTAAAACAAGCCAGAAAGAGGACCCAAAGAGCAAGTAAAAAGAATAAGAATTTAGAAAATACCTCAATCAAACGGCCTGTGCCTTCACATGATTCAAGATGCTCGAAAGTTAGCACCATCAAGCTATCTAGTAGTTCCGCAATTAGGTTTCCACTTAAACTCTTCCGACTTAAAGAGCCACTTGGAAGCTACCCCAAAAAAACAAAATTATAATCAGGTTACATTACTTCCCACAAGTAAAGACAAATCAAGAAAAAGATCTACCAATTTTCTACAGTTCATTTTGTAGGTCTTTGGTTTCTTTTCTTCACAAAAGGAACTTCCACGTTTCATAATTTCTGTAAAAATTTCAGCAGCACACACTGAACTAATTCCAGTACCCGGCACTGGTTCTAATTTTTTCTGTTATAATTGTTGATATGAAAATCAGGTGAATCACCAAAACTGAAAATTTGTCGATTCTACCTCATCACCAACTTGCTCAGCATCATCTGCAGCCTCTTCCACATCTTCTAACTCCATCTCAAATATGCCTTTACTAAAATCATCATGTAAAATGTCATCCCATCCAATCTCCATCTATAAGAAATTTCACCACATAAGAATGTTCATATAAACACAAATTATTTTCAAGCACCAAATTACGTGGCAGTTCCATTGGCTTACATCCAAATCTATTAGCCTATCCACCACTGCCATAAGCAATGTGCTTCTAACAAGTTCTCCCATTGCACTGCTCTCAAGCTTTAGCATGTTCTCCGTGTAAACAACAATCATCTTCAACTACAGAAAGAGATGGATAAATCATAAATCTCAAAAATCACATTTAATCATGTAAAACAACAATTTCTGATTACAGAAAGTACTCAAATAAAAGAATAAATAAATAACAGATTCAGGGATAACATTCAAAATGGCAGGTTTTTCACAAACAAAGAAATCCAAAAGTCACTACCATCATGTGTATGTAAGTAGCACATCAACTATTTCACCATAATAAATAATGTGGAAATGACCACAGGAGAACACAAGCATGAGTATAAAAAGCATGTTATATGAGCACACTACCAACTTATTGATGGACTGTGTGAGGAAGAGTGGAGCAACTTATACGAACACCCCACAAAAGAGAACTCAAATTGCATTTGGTGTGTCTAAAAGACAAACTGAGGGGTCAAGAACAGAATCACATATTAGCAAGGCTTACAGAAACAAATATCTAATTTCAGAATCCACATTTCATATTTTCCGTGGTATCTGAAAGATTCATTAGTATAATTAATATCGATATAATAGTCATATATAATCCCCTGAGGTGATATGATAATCATATATGATCAATTTGGCAAAATTCCTAGAGATATTACACCAGAATGGGACAAGAAACACAGACAACAGTAACAATACGTGCATGCATCCATTGTGACTAATTTAGACAACAAAATCTGAAATAATAACACATAGGCCACACAATTTGTTTGAGAAATCCAATTTCAAATTTTAAAGGCTCATATCTGACTTACTCGCTCATGCTTATTATGGACAGTTGGCATTCTCTGCACAACTATGGGCAATAATCTCATCGGGGCAAGAGGCACCAAGTCAAAAATACTTTTCAAAGCCGCATGCACCCGGGAAAGAACTTGATGCTTTCTTTCAAGACCATGAGGCTCTTTCAGTTTATCTAGGAAATAACTTGGCGGTGTGAAGTTGCTGACGAGCATAGTTAAACATGAATCAACATATTTTCCATTGGAAGCAGCCTGAAATTTTATGAGTGAAATGAATTAAAAAGTTGTAAAGGCTTCACAGAGAAATTTTAAGAATTTAAATTTCTGATGATTCCCAACTGACGTACCAAGGATATAATCAGGCCTTTCAGTGCATCCATAACATCTGGGTCATAGTTCCACATGCTCATTCCAAAAATCTGAAAAAACACTTGATCACGAAAACGATAATAAAATTCTGGTAATACATAACAAGCAGAAACAAACACACAAATCCATATAAAACAACTTACAGAAACAAGAAGAGACTCGTGGTGTGAAATGTCTATATAAGAAACTGCTCCAGATAGCGCCTTCAAACTTGTCTGCCAAGTTAATATAAAGAGGAAATTAAAGCTTAAAACAAAACACATATGAATGTCATTTGATGATAACAACATGCACGAAACTAAGTGAAGAACCTACCTCAAGCAAAGCCCTATTGTCAGGATCAAGACGTCCCGAAAGGTGCATAACCGCAACTAGTTGGTTATAATTGTCATTATCACCCTATTCAAAGGAATTTTTTTTTTGGGTGGGGGGGGGGGGGGGTTACAATGGAGTATTAAATGAGGATTAGAACAGGTAACTAATTATTTTTTCCTCTGAAAAAAAATTTAAAATAATAATTAGTTGAGCTGAGTTTGCAAGGTGGGGAAACACTTACTGATTGGACAGATGTGAGGGCTTCCCTTACATGGTAGACTAATTCCAAGTCACTAATATTAACATCCTCCATCTCATGAGATTCAGCATGATCTTTTGGTAATTCCACTCCCATGGTCCCCAAGTAATCTACAACAATATGTGTCTGACCATTAAACTTACCAAGAGATATCGAATAATGAAATCATTTAACATAAATGAATATAATTAAAATTAAATATTAGATAATTCAATAATTTTCTTCATTTATTTAAGAGAGAAAAAAAAGGAAATAGCATGTAGTAGGAATGGACAAATCGGGTTTTGGTTTGCATTACAACCCGATCGGGTTGGAGAATTAAACCCAATAGGGTTGAATTACACCCAATGGGGCGAGTTTGGCGATCATGATCCCTGAACCCAAACCCGATTTGGACCTCAACCTGCCTCATACACGAAAAAATTTAAATTGGGGATAATTCCGAAAACATGGACCCGATTCCAAAAAAATTAATAATTTGTGTGTATTCAGGTCCTTTTTTTTCAAAAAAAATAATAATTTTGAATTTACATATTTAAAAATAAAATTACAAATGTTCAAATTTTAACAACCTCAAAATAAATGAAAATATAATAATTCTAAGCCTTCAACATAAACTTTTGATTCCGAGTATCCTAAGAATGAAGTTTTCAGTCAATCCAGTTCATGCAACTCTAACAAGATTCTGAAATATAACAACATGTAGAGCTCTAATCCCATAAACAAGATGTAATTACTACCAATCAACTGATCGAAATCTCATAAGGCAGATATTCATACCCATAAAAGAAAGAAGAAAAGGCATCAAGAAGAACTCATTTCATAAAGTAACTGCTACAACAAATACACATTACAAGAAGAACACTGATGCTAGAGATTTAATTTTATAAACAGAATGGAATATTTCACCAACTCACAGTTTACGAGATGCAGAAGAAAGTTGAAAGTATGCGCATACAAGCCTTTGCAAACCGACAAATGGTCATGCTCTTTTTACAAGCTTACCAATTCAAGAAGTCATATGCGAAATTCTGCAGATAAATCATCTAAATTCAATCCATCCCATCAACTTAACAGTTTAAAACCAACGTCAAAACAAGTTCTCCTTTGGCCTCATAAGAAGTTTCTTTCATCTTGTCAATTGCATAGCATACCCATTAAAGAATAAAGGAGAGATCAACTCAACCATATATCTTAAGCCCAAAATGCTACAATAAAAAGATTCTCAACCAACAAATATACAAACTTTACACACCCAAAATATTCTACCGCAACCTAAGAATCAGGAATCAAAAGAAAAAGAAACAAACCGAGAAGAAAGAAAGCCAAGAGAAGCAAGAACGAAAGAAATAAAAAGGACATGCCTTTAAATATAACCCGACGAAGACAAGAGTGAAGGTCGACTGCCGCTGTGCGTCTTGTCGGCTGAGAATGACGACCGCTGGCAGCGTGGCGCGGTTGAGTGGCTATCCGCGGTTGAGAATTGAGAGTAAAGAGGGATGGGCTTAGCTTTTTTTATTTAATAAAAATTTTCAGTGTTTAAGTAATTAAATTATTGAGTTAATTTTTTAATTTTTAATTTAATATAAATAATATCGTTGAAAAATATTTTTAAAAATATTTTTATATAATTAATTAAATTTTATTGTTACTTTAATAAAATTTAATAATTAATATTATTACTCATCTCTATATAACTTGTGATAATATATAGTAGTAGATTATTATTATTATTATTATTATTATTATTATTATTATTATTTATTTTCTTCAAAAATTAGCATTATTTACCTCCATAATTTTTTATGCATATTTTTCATATAAAAACATTAGAAATTACAATAAAATTGGTTAACATATATAATTTAGAATATTAAAGAGTTGTATTCAATTAAATATGATTTATGCTATGATAATTTATTATCTTATTTATATTTCTTGAGATGTTTATTATTTGTTTAACACTTACAATTTGTAAGAGTATAAATATAAAAATATTAGTTTTCAGATTTTTTAAGTTGAAAAAACAAACAACATGACATTTACTTTTAGTGATTCAGACAAAAAAATAAATATATGATTCAGATTCAGACTAATTCAGCTCTATTCAAATTTTAGATAAAAAAACACACACTACCTTAGTGTTTATAATTTTGAGGGGTATCGGGTTTGATTGCTAGTAATTTAGGCTTCTTTTTTTTTCAAATGTAACCCGATTGGGTTTAATAACCTGCACCGAATATAAATCCAATCGGTTTTTTATTTTCAAACCAATCGATTTTGAAAATCGAACCGAATCGAACCGAAAACCGAAATAATTTTCTAATTCGGTAATACCCACTGCTACTTGTGAGTTTAGACTTTAGACCTAGGGTTTTTTTTTAATTATTATTTGAGTATTTTTTAATTGTTTGTTTAAATTAAAAATATATTTTAATTTTCAAAAATATATATTTCGAGGTTGGTTTCGGATTCAGGCCTAATAAAATACACGAACCTAAATCCGAAATATATTTAGGGCTTGGGCTTCTTCCAAAATAGATTTGTTTTCAATTTTAAAGTTAAAACTTCTCAGGGGCCCATATTTGACTCGAATTAATTGGGAGTTTGCGGGTATAGGCCCTTGCGGAAGACAATCTCTCTCTTACGAAACGTAAGTAGAACGGACACTTCTCAAATATTAGAAGGGTCTAAAGAATCTGAGTAGTATTTCAGAAGATCAATGTACACACCATGAGGAGTTCCCAATTGTATAATTTGATTGTAAGTATCAATTATAATATTTGATGTAATATCAATAATAGTCCTACATAAAAGTATTAAAAAAAAAAGAAAATCAAATGGTTTAATGCGAACATGTTATTAATTCATATGATTTAATATGATTGTTGTTCAATTTACTATAAAATTATATGGTTTGATAACATGGTTGTGCTCAATCTATTAAACTATACAACTTAATGACACTGTTCTATTATTCATTTTTGCACTGAATATAAGTTACAATAAATGTCACTAAAGAAAATCAAATGGTTTAATGCGAATATATTATTAAGCCATATGATTTAATAGCATTGTTGTACAATTCACTATAAAGTTATATGATTTAAAAATATATCTAAACTAACTTTATTAAACTATATAGCTTAATAACATATTTGCATTAAAATAAAATAAAATGAGAGTGCTCATATAAAAGACCAAACTACATAAATGACATCTTATGACACGAGTTTGATGTCATATGATTCTTGTTCTCAATAAATAATAATTTCTATCACTATTTTATACCTTATAAAAATAAATGTATTTGAGCTCAATAAATTTACACTTAATATATAAATATTTTTATTCTATAAAAAGTCTTAACGTATATTTTTCTCCTAGCTATGTATTATATTATTGAATTACACTCGCATGTTATTTAATTTCAATTTTGACCACTTTTTTAACATAATTCCAAAAATTGGTTCCCTTTAGTATGTAAATAAATTATCATGAGAAGTACGGTCTTTCTCTTTGTTTCATATGGATATGTTGGAATGCATCTATAAATGTCAAACTTGTTGCAAATTGTGTTATCATTATTGCTGTGGTTGCTACGAAACTTTGAAAATGCATTTATATATTTAGATTTATATTTTTATTAAAAAAATATTATTTAATAGATGCAGAATATCCACAGTTAAGTGGGTATTTAAGACCATATAAATGTGAAAGACAGAGGCTTCTTAATTTTTGCCAAAATAGTCAACACATGAGTTATAAAGAATTGTTCAACTACAAGTGCTCTTATTTGAGAAGCGTTATTGAGCGTACATTTGGGATTTGGAAGAATATACGGAAGATTTTGCGAAATATGCCAACCTATACATTTAAGAAACAAGTTAAAATAGTTATTGTTACCATGGTTTTACATAATTACATTAGAAGATATTCACAAAATTATGATATGAAACAATGGATGAGCCAAGTGATCATGTTAGTGAATATTTAAGTGATATTGCATCTCATGAAAAAGGTTATGATACAGATGATAACACAGTTCAAGATATAATAATTTTAAAAGATGGCATTGTTGCAAGTTTAATCGAGGCATGAAAATGGAAAAAGTTATAAGAAGTTTGTAATTATTTTCATTTTAGTTTTGATCATGTTATGTTGCATGAACTTTATTAGACATATTTGATATAAGTTATTTCTTCAATCAGCGTGTAAAATTAGAATGTATTTATTTTCATTTTTAATTATTTTGTTATATAAACTATTTATTACAATTTGTGCAAAAAAACTGAATTTGATTAGTTAAATATTGATTTCATTTATCAAATTGATAAACATAATTGTATGTTAATCAACACTAAAATTAAATCAAATATATAAAAATAATAATTCGAAATAGGAAAAATAATTTGATTGGTTAACAATTAAGAAATAATATTATTTAAAATTAATTCTTACTGATATTCATCAACTTCTAAAATTTACCAAACACCATCCGTTTCTATTCCAGCTGTGACTGCAGTTTGAAAATTATAATACCTCACTATCAAACGCACCTATAATTGGGTATTTGGGTTCTTAGAAAGCTGATCTCATCATCATAAAGCCAATGATAATTCATTCGATAACCAAACCCATTTAATCTAAAATAATAATGATGTTTAATTTATTTGTTGGACTTAATTGCCTTTGTGAGTGTGAGAATTTATTCAATAATTTTGGTTCGTTGGAGCCTAATAACAATAATAAATATTGTTGTTAACTTTTATGTAAAAAAGCAGTTAATTATAACTATAACAATTTTTTTTTTAAAAAAAAAGCAGTTAATTTAAACTATAGGGACTCTGATTTTAATTTAAGAATGCGATATTGTGGCATGTACTGAGGATTGGTTCTTTTATTTTTGTTGGAACCTATGATGAAGGGAATTTAAAGGTAAGACTAAGAGTTAAGGCTAACGGAGGAACCTTGGGCTTAATAACACAAATTTATTTGATTTGGAATAACTGACTCATGTTTTTATTCATGTCTTTTATGGGTTAAATAGCCATTAAGTACAACTGAAACTAACTTATCGATTACATCCCAAAGAAATAGGAAAAACTAATTCTTCTCACAAGATTAGATCCAACTTAACAACCCTTAACTCACTAGACTCAAATTACTCATAATTTTAAATATAACAAGACTTTGAAAGTAAATAAATTTAGACCCGTAACATATTGCTAAATCACAACCAAAAAGGGAAACTTAGTTCAGTTCAGTTGGGAAACTAGGTTGCGCCCAGAATGGGCTCATTGACTCACAGGCCGAGTTCAGCGTACGCCGATACTTTATACATCTTAGTCGAATACTTATTACACTACTTTTAAAAACTGGGCCGGATCTGAGTCCTAAGTCTATCAGATGGGCTGGACTTGAAGCGTGGTTCCACATGGGCAGATATTTTATACACTCCATGTTGATTCTCATTACACCGCTTTTCTCGTGCACATGCCATACCGGCGTGAGTTGGGTACGAGCGAGGACGTACCTGTTCTCTCTAGCCCTTGATTAACCAGAGAGCATCATCAACACTACAGGAGAAAGAAGAAGAAGAGAGAATGGACGAGCTGCAAGTAGTGGAATTCGTAGCAACGTACTTGAAGAAGAAAGGATTCAGTGAAGCCGAAAACGCATTGCAAGCCGAAATTCAACGAAACAAGAACAGTAACAACACCAATCCAATCGACATCCTCAACGATCCCGAACTCTCCAAGTTCTTTCGCACTTTCTCCGAGTACACGCCTCTCTTCTCTTTCTCTCTGCTAATGAGTTTTTTTTAAAAAAATCTTTTGGGACTGAATTTTGTTAATTATTGAAATTACATTAATTGTATAGTTGTTAGGTTTTAGGAATTTTAGGACCGAAAGATTTTTGACTTTTTAAGCTACGGGAGACTTTTTTTATTGTTTAGGTTTTAATTATGTCAACTGAAACTAAATGCTACTGAGCATTTATGAAACCCTAAATTTTACTTGTGAAAGTTTCCAATTTCGGTGTGCTTTTGGTTGTATTGAGGCTTGTTTCTATTAGCTGAGCTAGTATCTCTATGAATAAGCTGAACTGATGTCATAGAAATGGGAACCACAAAAACAATATTTTTGCACCCTATTTTTTTGGCTTTTTCTTAACCACTAGCCTCTTTCCTTCATTGATCGGCTTGATTCTAGTGTTAAAGTCTCTTGATTTTGGATTAAGGGATATTGCTAACTTTCTGTTTGGTTAGTTTGAAAAAGTATGCTTTTGACTGAGAGAGGGACATAAAATTAGACCCACACTAGAGTGCATTCACCTTAGTTGGTTGATAGGGAAGTACATTGTGAAATCACTTAACTTTCTTCCCAAAAAAGAGGATTGAAAGTTCCTTTTGGGTTACTTGTATTGTTGTTGTTATAGTATTTAATTTTGTTCTTAATGAATAGTCTTGTTTTCCAGATCAGAAGATGGTCCAGCTCGTTACCAGGATGAATATAGCAAGCTTAGGTCATGGACTTATAGCTCCCTGGATCTCTATAAGGTAACTGGTTATTGAGTTGCCTTTAGTAATGATATTGTTGTAGGTTACTTCTATAGTAATGCAACTTCTCTTTCTACCATGCAGCATGAGTTGCTTCATGTGCTTTATCCTGTCTTCATCCATTGTTTCATGGATCTGGTGGCAAAAGGCCACATCCAAGAGGGTATAATTTAAAACTCTTCATCCTTGTCTTTTAACCTGAAATTTCTGACGTTCTGTTTATAAGGGCAACAATCCTTATGCATCTGCAATTTTATTGTTATTCAACCAGCTAGAACATTTTTCAATAACTTTCGTGAAGACCATGAAATGATGCACTTACGAGATCTTCAGAGGTTGGAAGGTGTTCTTTCGCCCTCGCATCTGGAGGTTTGTGACCATCCAAATTATTATTATCCATGGTTAAATTTCTGCATAAAAATTCTGAAAATTTTTCATTAATCAGGAGATGGAATTTGCTCATTCTTTAAGGCACAGCAAAGTCAACATTAAGATATGTCAGGTACTGTATTTGTTCTTGTTCACTTCGTTACATTAAAATACTTATACACATAGAGTTAAGAAAAGTAACCATTGTCAATCATTTTACCAGTATTCGTATGAGCTTCTGCTTCAGTATCTACACAAGACACAATCCACAAAAATGCTTGGGATTATCAATGAACGCATTAACTTCCAAGGTACAGCAATTTAAGTTAATGTAAACTATATTTTGAACTATGGTAATATTTTCTGTACTTCTGGTTGACGCCTTTACCCCACTTGTCGGCAGTTTCTCCTGGACAGCCCAGCTCAATTTCTGATGATGCTGAAATTGTTACCCTTATTGGAAGCAACCAAGATGCAGCCAACCAGATAAATCAGAAAGAAGTACATTGGGGGGTGAGCTATGGGAGTTGATTCTTAATAAGCTACTGTTCTTTCATTTTTTGTATGCAATTTCATCTTCATGTGATTTTTTATCATGTTTTTGAGTACTGGAAACAATTAACTGTTTCATTTAGAAGTTGCAAGAATGATCCTTGACTTAGACAATATCTTGTATGCATTTCTGAAGCATTAATTCCACACCCTCCTTTGTTCTAAAAGTTCGAGAATTCATCTGATTGATTATTTAAGGTGGTTATGGCCATTATTATCAAAGCTTGCTGTTTAGTTGTTCTTTTTTCTGTCTGAAGTAGAAAATTATTGACCATATTTCACTGTATCTTATGAAATCTTATAATTCCTGGTCAGAATAGTCTATATCACAGCTCAAATACATCTCATTTGAACTTAGCCCATGTCTGAGTTTGGCGAGCTGGTTATAAATAGTTGCTTTCCTTTACATTATGCTACCTATGAAGCCATTAATGTATCATTAAATGTAGTTTACAAATGTTAGATGTCATAATGGTCATAGAGTTATATATCTGATGTATGTTTGAATTTTGAACGGTTGTTATATATTTGTTACAGTTGCTTGAAGATTCTTTAGAAAATCGCTTGGAGAAGACGGGTTTAATCTCAGATTCTGAAAAAGCAGAGGGAGAAAACAAAGAAGCAGAAATAGATGAGAATAAGGTGCATATATTCCTCAATGCTTGTAATTTGATACAATGTATACCATTTTCTTTGGCAACTATAACAAACTAAGTTGAATTAATTGCAGAGGTATTACTGGTTTCATGTTTTATGTATGACTCTTTTGCCCTCTCTGATGGTAAAGAATTTTTTTCTTTCATGATAAAATACTCTCCCTCTCTGAAAACTAATTCCGTGCTATGTGTTTCCTCTTTAGAAAAGACCAGTAGAAGGTGGAAAGCAAGGTGCTTCAATTAAAAAGTTGAAAAAGGACAAAGCTGTCAATGCAACAGCAAAAACTGCGCGTCTAGAGGCCAACACTGTGTCTACAGCACCACGAGTCAAACCAGATCTTGCTCTCCCCGTAATGTATTTTCAAGAACCTCTGCATTATTTCCTCATTATATTTCACATTCAACTTTGAGCTGAAATTATATATATATATACAATGTGTGTGTGGGTGTGGGGAATAGGATAATGAATATTTATGAGGTCAGTTTAATCATTTTATCACATTTTAACTTGGGGTCATCTATTGTGATTCGTTTTTTCAAAAAAAAAAAGGAGTGCTTTATAGTTTATAGAATGAGACAAACACACAACAATCCACCTATGATTATTCAACTGTTTAAAGGGTTACAGAGCCACATGTTAATTTCTTCTGTTATTATTAGTTTCTTGAAGATGTATGAATTATTAGTTTCATGAAGTTGTACCCTAGGATCACACTAGTACATTATTTTATGAATCGATTGTTTCAGGCCAACGGAGGTGGAGCAATCTATATTAGAAGACTTGAGAAATCGTGTACATTTGAGTAGTGCTGCTCTGCCATCTGTCAGCTTCTACACATTTATCAACACACACAATGGGTAGCAACTCTGATTTTGTTGGTTTATTTGTCGACTTTGAGTGAGCATTTTTTGTATATCTTTTACAATCACTTATTTTATAATATAATCTTTCCCAGATTAAATTGTGCATCAATATCCCAAGATGGATCTTTGGTTGCTGGTGGATTCTCAGATTCATCGTTGAAGGTTTTATCTTGTCTCAATTATCAATATACATCTGGTTGCTTTTTTGGTTGTTAATTTTAAACCTTGCCTCCACAGGTTTGGGATATGGCAAAGCTTGGGCAACAAGCTGTCAGTTGTAAGTTTACTTGAACAAGTTTCACTTTGCTTGTGATACTCTTTCTCTTAGCTTTCATCATTGCTTTATATATTTATTAGGTCTGCTAGTCTAAAGTGTATAGACCTGTACTTGAGGTGTAGGTCATCTCTCTTCTGATTAGATAGTGTTAACATGCCTATAAACAAGTTTGTTTATGCTCAGTTATTCTAATAGAGAGATTGTGTTGTTAAACATTATTGTTGTCAGCTGGTTTGCAGGGTGAAAATGATACTACTCCAAGAGAAGATATTATAGGGCCAAACAGTAGAAAAAGATCTTATACTTTATATCATGGTCATTCAGGGCCAGTATATTCTGCCAGTTTTAGTCCGCTTGGTGATTTTATTCTCTCCTCCTCAGCAGACACAACAAGTATGTAATTCCAGGCTTAATTTGATTGCTACTCTCTCTCTCTCTTATTTAAATAAAATAGAATTGTTGTGCTGCAGTTAGATTATGGAGCACAAAGCTGAATGCAAATCTTGTTTGCTATAAGGGTCATAACTATCCTGTTTGGGACGTTCAGGTTTGTTTTCAATCTTCAGAACAGATTTTAAATTATCCACCTTGTGAAGCATTAGACATCAAGTTTTCTAATGTGTCTGGGCTATTTGGTTTTAATTTTGCTGGTTAATATTTTCTGCCTATTACACATTCCATTTCCCTTCTTTTCTGCCTATTACACATTCCATTTCCCTTCTTTATCTATCTTTTCTTTGTTTATCCATACTCTTGTTTGTTAGTAGCTATGGATTTGGTTCTTAAGAGTTGAATGTTGCTCACAATAATTTTTAACTTGCTGTGCCGTGCTTCTATGTCAACTTCAGTTTACAATCTCTGAAATTTGTTGTCACTTGGTGCAGTTTAATCCTCAAGGGCATTATTTTGCTAGTTCTTCCCATGATCGGACAGCAAGAATATGGTCTATGGATAGAATACAGCCTTTAAGAATAATGGCAGGACACCTTTCTGATGTTGATGTGAGTAACTTTTGTTCTTTTGCATTTCTTTGTTTCATATTGAAATTCATAGTTTTTAACTTGACTATTTGATATTAATTTGGCCCCCCTTACCACTATCCTGTCTATGGAAATCCTTATTCTGGCAAGAAGTCAAAAACATTCTTCTTGGTTAGTTTTTTTTCCAAGTTATCTGATCCATTGTATTGATCTTAGAAGTAAATATTCATTTTCAGTGTGTGCGATGGCATGTTAATTGCAACTACATCGCCACTGGTTCTAGCGACAAAACAGTTCGGTTATGGGATGTAGCAAGCGGGGAGTGTGTCCGGATTTTTATTGGACATAGGAGTATGATTTTGTCATTAGCAATGTCACCCGATGGTCGGTACATGGCATCTGGTGATGAAGATGGCACGATCATGATGTGGGATCTTGCTAGTGGTCGTTGTGTCACCCCTTTGATGGGCCACACCTCATGCGTGTGGACACTAGCGTACAGGTTTCTTCTACTGGTTACCACTGCATACCTAAAAATTTCGGATAAAGTATCTACTGGATTTCTTTTTCATTCTTTAACAATGATTTACTTTGGCTGTGCCAGTTGTGAAGGTTCGCTTCTCGCATCTGGATCTGCTGATTGCACTGTAAAATTATGGGATGTCACTACTAGCATGAAGGTGCTGAAAACCGAAGAGAAGTAAGTTTATCAATGGGCAAAATAACTCAAGACATGGTTGTCTTTATAATGCAATTTGGAAATTTACCTGCTTATATTGGGCTTTGTTTACTCTGCAGGAGCGGAACAAACAGACTGAGATCGTTGAAAACTCTGCCAACCAAGTCGACGCCAGTCTATTCTTTACAGGTACTCTGCTAGAATGTTTCACAGTTAATCTCATTTTCTTCCTCCAAATGTCTATAAAGATGATGAGAATGTATAATATTTGTATATATTTCTGGAAATAGTTTTCTCGAAGAAATCTCCTATTTGCTGCGGGGGCTCTCTCAAAAACTTCATAGAAGATTTATGCTGAGCGGGATGTGCGAGTTCAACAACAGTAGTGTAGGCAAAGTCTTGGATGTAAAATCAGAATCCCTTGTCCCCATTTGGGCTTGATATCTTTCTGTATTCTATATTTTTAACACGTATTTAAGAAACAAGAAAGATGATTTGATGATTTTGCTAGTCCGTCTTGGAGCGGTGCTGTTTTACTTGATTGGCAACTTCACCCTGTGAGAGCCATTTAACACGACATTTTGGCCTTTTCTGTTTTCGTTTTACAGACCGAGTAAAATGCAAGTGAAACCTTATCAAAAAAAAAAAAAAAGGCCCAAGTGAAACAAAATAGCTGTCATAACAGCCTGGGTGCCGTGCTTACATGCCAACCAACTGGCTTTATAAGCACGCTCGACGAAAGTGTGAATAATTAATTTTATAAATAAATAAAATCAGAAAAAATTGACGATATTTTTAATGAAAGGTTTTTTTAACTAGTTGAAAGTTTTGATGTGAAAGGCGATGTGGACTGTTGTGGCATGGCATCATCCCCCATTGGAGACTCATTATAAAATTCCCTTTTGTACGAGCAAATATATAAATCTCTCTCTCTCTCTCTCTCTCTCTCTCTCTCTCTCTCTCTCTCTCTCTCTCTCTCTCTCTCTGCGTGGGGACGGGCGTCTCTTCTGAACTGTGCTTCTAAATAGCACTATGAACGTAGGTATTCAAGCTCCCAGCAGACCTTCTTAAATTGAAATATATTTGTAGATTTATTTATAACCAAAATTTTTTTTTTAAAAAAAAAAACCACCAATAGGATTATATGAATAAGGGAAATTATCATTTGTATACCCTATAGATGCCTTGTTATCAAAAATACTACAACACTTTAAGGGTGTATCAATCGTCCACCATAAATTGACAAAAACTATCTGCCAACCACCAAACCGTTAGCTGCCGTTTGAAAGTTAACGGAATTATAGTGAATTGACGATTTTACCCTTGAAAATTATCACTCGTATACTATTAAATTCTTTTATTATCACTTGTATACCCTTAAATTATCACTTTATCATATAAAAAGACCAAATTACCCTTCTGGCGTTATCCTATTTAAACGACAAGTAACGGTTTGGTGGATGGCAAATATATTTTGTCAACTTAGAGTGGACGATTGATACACCCTCAAAGTGTTGTAGTATGTTTGATAACAAAGCATCTATAGGATATACAAATGATAATTTCCCTATGAATAATATGGAGAGTAACGAGAGTACAAGTATGGCATTAAAAAGAAATGGATTCTAAAGGTTTCGGCCCGGCCACACAGCCCAGCAGAATTCAATATCTCCGAGGCGACTGACCAACACAGGCTGCAGCCGATCGAAAAGCCCTCAATTAGAAATTTATAGAAAACAATAAAATAGCATAATCACACGAATACTGCACTGTTCAGATACGGTTACAGAACTGGGCATTTTTTTCCCGCCACCACGCTACATAGTACATTTTTGTCATATCACCCTTTTTTTTTGTGAGTTACCAACTAAAAACTACATGACAGGTACAGCTTTTACTTCTGCCAAAAGAACCAAAATTAAAGGGACAGAACAAAAAAAAAAAAAAATATTGAATCAATAGTTGGCTTCTTGAAATTCAAGTGGGTAAAAATTAATCTGATCAAAAAGCCGTGTCCTTGTGATCCATATCCAGCTGAGACTGCCGCAACTTGCAAGTTCCAGACTCGAGAAGCAATCTCTCCTTTTTGATCATTTAAGAAAATTCCTTGGGAAGCACCACTGCACTGGATAGAGAGGCACCTGCAATGGCATTGGGGCACCCGTCATTCACAAATCTCATGTAAGTAACTGAGCACAATTTTCACACAACTCAATTTGGGATTTGGTTCAGGTTTAATAAATGCATTATCTATGTTATATGCTATATCTAATAAGCTCAATTCTTCAAAATTCAAATATGGAGCTGGATTCGAAACAACTGTAATGGAAACTGTAACAAGTCTAGGAATTCTTAAGGCCCGTTCAGACAGAAACATGGACATCTTTCTATGAATATGTTGTTTATTGCTAACTGATTTGAGAGTTCACTTGGGAAAAAAACAACTGTTATTGAGATCCTTATCTCCAAACAGTTTTCTGATCAAAAAATTCGCTGCCACACATTTCTGCAATTCCCGATCCAATAGAATTCTTATGCCACTTCAGTAAATCCTTTGACACTGACATAATATGTAATAAATAAGAATCTGAAATGGACTATCATGACATCAAACTTTTAGAAGTTAAAACTAAAACTAAGAGCACTGAAGCAATGATAAAAATGGCACGCATATTGGAGGTAGTAGAAGTAAACTACAATATCCTAGAGGATAATATATGGTCTATGCATTCATTAAATTCATATATAGCTTATCCTCAATTGTCTTCAGAAGCCAGAAAGAGGTTGAGAGCAGAACCAACTCAGAGAGAGTAGAAGAGTGTGTAACAGAAAAAGGTGAGAAATAAGCTGAATAGTATTTTCATTCATTAGATCATTTGAAACATAACTTTGACATCACAACTGTATCACGACCAAGCCTTTAACATCAAAACTGTCTGCATTCCTATAATTGTGTACAACAATTTTACCCAAAAAACTTGTTCTGACTAAAGTACAATAGGAGAAGAGAGGCTCAACAGACAAAGACTATTGCCTCGATTAGATAGGATAGAGCCGAAATTAGCAATTAGGCATAGATTCTAGTATCAGTATAATCATCAACACTAGGGCGTAATAACATTGGACTAAACAAAAACTCACCACTCTAGAGGATTACAAAGGGATACAGAGAATTCACCATCTAATGAGTCCTACAAGATATACATCGCTTCCTAACCCACCACTATAAGAAATCCATCTAAAAAATATAGAGTTTAAAGAAGGAACTTTAAATAAGTCCATTCTTCTAAGTTACACTCTCAAAATCACACACATTATTCTAAAATCACTGCCTATTACCTTTACATAAACGACTTAGAACATCCCTCCAAGCTTAGGACATTATCTCTATCATTTTAGAAATTAAATCAAATTAAAATTAAAGATCTTAGTTGTAATGAGATGAAAGAGAACAAAACAAAACACAATTTGACTTCAAATTCGGTTTCAAAAACAAATCTGAGTAGTTTAACATTCATTCAAATCACATTTTGATGTAGAAATTAAGCTTCAAATCGAACATTCTAAAATCCATTAAACTCCATATACACACAACTTTCTAGTGATATGTCGCTTGTTAATCAAATCTTGAGGCATTGATGCCAGTAAATTCAAAACTTTTAGCCTTGTGCAGAATTTTTGACGGTTATGACCTTTGTTGACAAAATCTTGAATATCTTTAAGAAAAGAAATCTGAATTTGACTTCGTAATTAAGATTCCATAGAAACTAGACAAATTTATGTTTTCAACAATATAGAATACACAATTTAACTATTTTTGAAACAGTACAGTTAATTTGAAGAAATATAGTGTTAATCTTGGTTTTTGCTTCCCACATTGACTAATCTGGCCACATGTTCCCATTCTACTTCATTGTCCATCTTCAAACATGATAAGTCTCTAAACACTCCTGTGTCACGTAATCACCAAGAAAAATAGTCCTCGGGCTTAAAGAGACAAACTTCCAATAATTGAAATTTCAACAAAATCCAAATTGTTCAAGAACCCAACATAAATCTACTCAATTAAATTACCATTATGTATACATGTGCAAGGTAAGCATAAATAATGAAGGAGATAGTCTTAATCGGGAGGCATCTATTAATTGGCCATTTGATCTCCTAATTCTACTGAAAGTACTAGCCAATTCATGTCCTTAAAAACCCAGGAAGGACAAGAAAATATATTCATACCCTAAATTCATTTTAAATGCTTGAAGCTACATCTCCAGGCAGGTCAAATACCAAATATACCTAACTGAAACCAAGTGGAAGGACAAACTCAAAAGAAAAACATTGAAAATTTATCATTCTTATTCAACAAAAGACATTAAACCTAACAAAAACAAAATTTATCACTCATTTCCAACTCAACTCAGAAAAACCCTAGCCCCATCTACACAGAGACAATTAACAGTGTGGTGAGTCTAAGAACTTATCTAATTACCTGAGATTTTGAAATCCACCAAATGGGATCTGAGAAGACCTTCTTCTTTCTTCTTCAGCGGCCAGAAAAGCTAAAGGCATAAATAAATGAATAAAAATTTAAAAAATAAAATGCAACAGATACCAAGGCTTCAAACTAAGAAACATCATTTTAACCCTTCATTTTTAAAAATGATCTAAATGAACCAAGATAAAAAATAAGAAACATGTAATTATGCAGCAAAAATCAGAACTACAAACAGTTACCAAGCAGGCAAGACTACAAATTAAATTGCCCATCTATAGAGCAATTCTCTGTATTACCCAAGAGCAATTTTCTTGATTCTTTAGCTGCTTGATTTTCCAAGGATAGCAAATACAGTCTGAAACTCTATGTTCTTGGCTTTTACCCAGCAATTTCTTCCAAAAATATCCACTGCCTGTCATAACATCCAGATTTTTCCTATAATTGTTTAGTAACTATATTCTATTATTTGATTTCGTAGATCAATAAATTATATTATTCATTTACTGCAAAGACCAGAATTCACTGTTTAGACCCATCAGTCCATGCATTGTGCCACACATATGACCTAAAAGAATAAGACATCGCCTTCCTTTTGTCTGTAGATGAGAGAGATTATTTGATAATAATATATGTTATGTCTAATATCGTCAGAGTCAAAACACTAAATTTATCTTTAACTAATTTCATTTAAAACTAGTTGCAATATACTTACTGATTATGTTGAATCACAAAAGGGTTCATGCCTCAGATCTGCGAGATCCTTGCATTCAGCTTCAAAGCCTGGGCAACTGCCTTGTATTCTTTAACAGCCAGACATATGAAACAGTAAGTCACTCAATGTCTTTTTATTTGCGCAAATATTAATTTTCTTTGAAGTTGTTGTTAAAAATATTGGAAGGATCTAATTAGGCTGAGAAGAAGTCATTGTTTTAGTTCGCATAAAGAAATGTCTTCTTACATTTAGAGATATAAATGATAAAATTTATGAAGCCATGAAAACGAGAAAATGCTAATACTTATCAAGATCAGCAATGTTGAAGGAGCTGTTAAAACTTTTTTTTTTGGAATAATATATTACAACTTCGCAAAGAAAAAAATATAAATAAAAATAAAACTGAAAACAAATTACAAATCAACTTATGGCTACTCCAATGGTATTCAAATCTGCTGGCCTCGTCAGCCGTGAAATTTGAACTAATGATATAACACCCACATATTGAAAATTAAGAACTTATAATGTCAGTGCAAGAAACCACATTACTGTTATGTTGTAAAAATAATGTTATAATTACTTTAAAAAATATTATTCATTTATCTAAAAATAATATTATATTTATCTAAATAATATTATTTAATAATAATAAATTTATTAAAAATGATAATATCAAACTTTTTTAAATATAATATTATTATATTTAGTTAAAAATAATAATTTATTTAATCTAAGTTAAAATTCATTCTAGTGTAAGTAAATATTCTACTCCCACTCTCATTTCACACTCTCAACCCCAGGATTCCCAATCCAATTTGAGAAATAAACACCAGCTTAATGATTGGTCGCAAACTTTTAAGGCACAATTAGGAATTCAACAGCATAGAAAGAGACAATTTTCTCTGACATGTGTATATCTCCAAAAAAAAATGAAAGCTTTAAACATCATATCCTGTTGTGCAGTCATGCCATGAGGTGATTCCCAAATCCTTCAGTATCTTGTCAAAAATCAAAGAAAAATTAAACTAAGTTATATTTATTGTTTAGAAGATGCTTCATTCCATTTAAGGCATATCTACACTTTAATTTAACAGAAATTAACATAATAACCAAAGTAAAAAGAAGCAAATGCATTGGTCCAATTGACAAAACCTCAGGTGGTATAAGAGGTCGAAGAGGGTTTGGGTTATATTTATTAATATTTAGGAGAAAATTAATAAAAAAATTAACTAAAAAAAGCAACTGGCAGAAAGGGTGATCTAGAAGGAGACACTTGAGGGGAATTGTCTCTCAAACGTCAAAAAGATTTTGATGACCAAAACATTAGACTTTCAGATTTAATGAATGTAATAGCGGTCGTTAATGTATCAATCGCAAACAATTACTGTTGAATCCATTTTAGAACTTTCTTGAAAAGAACTTGTCAAGAAAAACTAAAAAAAAATAAAAATCTATCTCAATATAATCCACTCACATATGTACTTGTCAAAGTTTCAAGTCAGTCACCAGTTTTATGCTAATGATCATGACTTGCTAGAATAGGAAGATGAAACATGACTCTATATCGAGGTTGATGTCGAAATTAACTTGCTAATCCCAGTAACATTAGATCATTAAGGTATTACTTCCAAAATAGCAACAGCAATGAGAAGATAATGGAAATTCCTAGATCATGAACAACCATTACAAAGCAAAAGTTTTTATAGTAATATATCTAATTTATAATTTTATCAACATATTTAATATCTTAAAAAGTTAATAATCCTTTTTTTTTTCTAAAATAGAGAAATGGAAAATTCATTCCATCCAGAAAGATAAATCAAACATCTCAATGAAAAATATTTTGATCTATTTACAGAAAATCTATCACAGTAACCGGTTGGGAAGATAGTTAAACTCTTACTTATGAGCTAAATATGTAAAGAAATATACCTTCAACCAATGTGTACAAAACAAGCGTAACAACTCCATCAAGAATATTCACTTACAAAAGCACCCTCTACCTTCAGCGTCGGCTCTACCAACTGATAGCACAATTTTTTGTATGGATTGATCTACAACCTGTGGTTTTCAGATCTGAAACTTGGGAAAAGAAAAAAAAAAGAGCATCCTTTAACTTACAAAAATAAAAGAAAAATAAAAACAAATAAAAAAGATAGAAACTGAAAATTAAAAAAAAAACAAAAATTAAGAAAAAAAATTCACCACATAGTGATTCTTATGTCAATAATCATTCTATATCTAAATGGAGAAAAATCACCATAGCTCTAGATAGATAGAGAGAATATGCCTTCACATAAAAACAAATAAAAAAGATAGAAACTGAAAATTAAAAAAAAAACAAAAATTAAGAAAAAAAATTCACCACATAGTGATTCTTATGTCAATAATCATTCAATTTACATAACAACAATTAGTAGATTAAAAAAAATAAAATGTAAAATGAGGGCCGCTCAAAGCACACATAAATTCATTAGGAAAAAAATAAAAGCAGTTTTTTTATATTTTTTTTCTTTTTATTAATTTTTCATAGAGGATGAATACGAGAGCATGCATAGCCTCAATGATATCATAAACATTCCTGAAAGGAAATACAAACATAAAATAGGCAATCACCTTTTTTCCTTAGTTTCTCCTTTCAACTTAATGTATGTATTACATCAAAAAGATCCATGCAATAATTCAAAATATAACCAATAGCCAAGATTCAACTATTGCCATAGAGACTGCAAATCTTTTGTGAATGATCAACATATAATACTCTATGAATTTTCTAGTTAATTGAGGACTGAATACATTCTATAAGAAGTAACAAAATGGATAAAAACAAAAAAGAAAGAAACATCCCCACAATAAACTAAACTAGGCACAAAATATGATAGGAAATAAAATTTGTTAACTTCTTAAAGCCATGCGTTAAACAAATTCAGTTATGCAAAGAAAAGTACAGATACTTCTCCTCCTGTATAATGTGTTGAAATACTCGAATGCGTCAACATAAATAATTAGCCGAAATGTAAAGCAACTAGAACCTCAAACATATCCATTTAAAAGTTACTTTCCAATCTATTGAATTCAATCAACCTCGTAGATGCAAGCAATACTTTGAGATTCATTAGATTGTACAAGTTACAGAAAAATTTACTAGTTAACTATTAAATCATATTGATTGTAATTTTGTAGAGCAGTAGAATGACATTTGATGGCTGAACTGCTAACAACATTTAGTCTAATTCAACAAACTATGTGAAAATACATTATCAAGTGTATTGAGATCAGAAACCGTACCAATAAATTGAATTATTAAGACCCAAAGACAACTTCCTTATTGTTCCCAGAAGTATTTGAAGGTAAATCAACATCTGAATCGAGCCATCTTAGAACAATGAAATAATTTTCCCACATAAAATAAATATCCAATACCAGATGTTACAACATTTCTTACATTTTTTATAAAGAAATTGCACATAATAATATAATTTAGATAAGATATTGCAATGGAGTGATTTCATATCCACAAATAAAAACAACTCAAGAAGAAACTGTGATGCTAAAGTTGATACCTACTTTAAATTCCATGTAACATATATTCAAATAACATCTCACACAGTCTCACAACGGTTTCAGAGTTTAAGAATCTAGAAAATATTTAAATTAACCTGTGATAATAGCAAGTAAAGAAAGAGTTCCAAGCAAAAGTAGCAACAGAATTGTAAGCTAAGCATAGGCAGCAGCTACAGTGTAAGAGATGAGAATTAAAGAAATTCCATAAAATAAACTGGTTCCAGTACTGCAAGCTTTTTAAAAAAAAACTAGCTCTTGAGAAGAAACCCAAACCTATTGGATATGATTTTTTCTGAAGAAAAGTTTCTTCATCCTAAAGGAGTTGATCTACCTTAAAAGGGTCTTTGCCTCTGCAAAAAAAGAAAAAAAGAAAAAGGAACAAATACACACCATAGCAACTATGTTAAAGGAACAGTAATCTACTGAAATCAGAGATTCTTTATTGATTTTGATCCAATTCATGTTAAACCAAAACAAAAGACAAAATTTTTTGAGATTTTGACTATATTAGGGTTTTTAAACCCATTAGGGGAAGGAAAAAAGAAAAAAGGTGCAGGCAGCCAGAGGCTTGTTAGATTCAGGTGAAAAAGAACTCAGATCAGAAACAATTCCCGAGCGCGCATCATCGCATGCGCAAGAAAATAATAAAAAGGAAACGAATCAGATAAAAACAGCAGCAAGAAACCGCCTGAAAAGAGAAGTTTAGTGAGGACCATTCTAGTTAGTAGATAATAACGTGATTAATGGTCCCATGCTAAGCACTGTTAATTTTGCCGCTAAATCCGCACAGTATTAATCACTAATCACATAAAAATATATCATCAAAAGTCACGCTTTCAAGCTACTAAACAAACATTTAACTAATAATAATATAATGCATAAAATTAATCAGAATTCAAGATGAGTAAAGTCGAAAATGAAATAGATACACTATGAGTTATCATCACCATTCACCTTGTTCTTCATCAACATCTTCAGTTTGAGGGGATGTTAATGGAAAACTGACCGGAGGAGAGGGCCAGGTCAGATTCCGGTATTGGAAGCTGACAGAAAGAGCAGTGAGCACGCAAAAGCAACATGTATACAATTATACAACTGCCTCTGTGTGCTCACTCTCTTCTGTCAATTTCGATGTTCCAAGAATTAGAATGAGAAAAAAAAATAATACTAATAACATATACATAACAAGCAATGAGTAAAACATAATGCTTTTCCATTTATAGGAAAACCCTGCCGTTCAACCTTTACCAAACAGAAAAAAGAAACAATAAGCTGCAACTAAAGAATTAGTCAGATCTGAAGATACTGTTGACACCCATTAAATGAAAGAACCAAAAGCTACCATCTACATTAATTCTTACCCTTTTCGGTTTCACTATCACTTTATTTTAGGTTTTTTTTTTCTTTATTTCTCCTTTTTCACACCAGGAACAACAACAATACACTATACCCACTGAATAAAATAGAGAAATAATTTAAAAAAACAAAAAAGAAAAAAGAAAAGAAAAGAAACTTCACCACACTCTATCCGTGTGGATTGATCAAGATATTTATTGCATTGCTATTGGCTGAACATTGTTCAAGTGTTTGAATTCTTTTTCTCTCTCTCTCTTTCATGCAGAACGTACAGGTGTCATGACACGTACAAAGTGTCTCATCCTCATTTTTACTGATCATATGCAACAGTGCCGACGGCGACTGTACATATACGCACAACTAATCAAAGCAAGCAGAGACTTCATCTCGCTGCCATGTCCACGCAGCTCCCCTTTTTTTCCGCGGCTTTGCTTCGCCTTTAAAGCTCGTCTATTATTAGGGCGGGGTAATTATCACAGCTCTCCCTTTAGATTTGGTATATTATTACTGATATGACATCTTTCGTTTTATAGCGCACTTACCTCTCCCGCCGTCAAGTCATTGTTTGCGTCTTTTTGCGGAAGAAGCTCTCAAAAGACCGTTTGTTTCACGGGTGCAATTAATGCAAAGATTTTAAATATTTTAAGTTTATTAGATAATTATGATAGATTTAATCTTATGAGAGTCGCTGGTAATTTTTAACAGAATTTATAAATATTATTAAACTCTTAAAGATTATAGTTAACCGTATCAAATAAAATTTTTTATTCGTTAGCGTTGAAGTTATAAAAATATCTAATATATCTAATATTTTTCTTTGTTTAAAATTTAGCATTCAAGTGACTATTAAATGAAAAATAAATAATTTAAATGATGATAATATGTCAAAAGCTAGGGGAGGTATGTGTTAATTGTTTGCCAGGGCGTGGGGGTGTTTTTGGGAATAACCCAAAAGAAGATTGTACGACGCATATTCAAGAAAGAGAAGTGGAAAGAAGATATTGTGTAGAGAGATGATTGGCTGGCCGTGGTGGTTCGAGGGTACGTGTTCCTTTCAGGGGCCTGTGTGTTTGATCGATTTCTGGCCGTTGATTTGACTAATTTCCTCCGGCCAATTTCCTGTATCTGCCGTCGGATTGCAATAATAGTTCTACTCTCGTCGTTTTGTGGTCTGCTTGGAATTGGGTCATCTATAGACTGCGTCATTCAGGGAGACAAAAAACCGAAACAGTGCTTCTCTACAACCGTTTCCACTTAATTCTGCAAGCACCAATGAGCTGTGGTCAAAATTGTCAAACTCTAGAAAAAAGAAAGACATGGCAGGCGTTTTGTCAAACTAGGGTTCCGTCCCATAAGACGTAAGCAAGGCGCGGTGTCAAACTATGATTGGTTGTTTTTTGTTGAGATGTTCTAGTTAAATCGTACGATTGTCCCTTAAGGCTTACGAGAGGGTGTACTTAGTTGTGGGACACACACGTCAGACCCCTTTGAAATTAAAGGCAGGTGCATTCAAGTAAACGGAGGTCTAGAGGACGCCAATCTGCAAGTTGCAGCAGAGGTTTGGTCGAGCATTATCCATTTTCCATCAGTTTTATATTGGATTCAAGCGCTTGAATTTTCGGACAGGTACAGATTTAAAAAAATTATTTGAACTCATTTTTTTTAAAAAAAAAATACCAATTTGCGCGTTAGCGATTGAAAGTTTTATTATAATAAAAAAATTGTCATTTAGTCTGACGTTTGAGTGGATTTTTTTTATTTTTGGAAGAAGAGATTCGAGTTTTCTAGGGCGATCCGTTTTTCTCTCGTAATTATCCTTAAGCTTTGGGCTGTTCTTATCTCATTTATAATAGTCATAATTTTTTTTAGGTTATAGTTAATGAAAACATAATTTCTTCTCCACTCATGTAAATAGGTTCGTAATATCTTATTTTCATTTGAGAGATCACAATTGCTCTTTTCTCAATATGTTAATAGTGCATTTGGTATATTATATTGTACTATATTATATTAGTTATATTATATTATGATGTATTATATTAGAGTACATTGCATTAATTTGTAATGTAATATTATATTTGATGTAGTATGTACTGTATTATATTAAATAATATTATCTTATATTAATGTTAAATTTAAATTAATATTATTTAAATTTAATAATATTTGAAGGTTTTATACTAATTATTGAAAATAAGTATTAAATAATTATTTTTATATATTAATTTTTTAATACATAAATGATTTAATAATGTACTATTGTCAAATAATAAAACATTACGATATTATGTTATATTATTAATAATATTATAATATAATATAGTTTATTTCTATATGTTAATTATTATAATGTAGTATAATTTGGTATTGTGTTTTATAATATAATACGAAATTATAAATCTATTTTTTTGTTAATGTATAATATAATTATTTAACTTAAATTAATTTTTTATTTTAGTCAATAAAATTAAAATGTATTTTTTATGCATTTAAAGTTAAAAAATCAAAATAATTTATGTAAGAAAAAATAAAAATAATGTATTATTATTTATTTATTAAATTATAAAGGGAAATTATCATTTGTATGTTCTATATTTACTCTGTTATAAAAAATACTATAACACTTTAAGGGTATATTAATCGTCCACCCTAAGTTGACTAAATATATCAGCCGACCATCAAACCGTTAGTTGACGTTTGAAAGTTAACGAAATTACAATGAATTAACGATTTACCCTCGAAACTTAAATTAAAGTTAAGGAAAATTATCACTCGTATATTCTTAAATTCTTTTTTTAGTATTTGTATCATATAAAAAAACCAGATTACCCCTCTAATGTCATCATATTTAAACGACAGTTACTGGTTTGATGATCGACTGATATATTTTGTTAATTTAGAGTGAGTAATTGATACACTCTCAAAATATTATAATACTATTTTATAACGAAGTAAACTAAAGTTATACAAATAATAATTTCTCAATTATAAAATACAATAGAGTGTAAACTGACAACCAATCATATTTAAGTATAAGAATTTAAGAGATACAATACATAGAAGTACGTGAGGTTGTCTCTACATCAGCCATGACCAATAACCATTAAAATTAGGGAGAGCTTAAGTTATAATAATTATAACTTACATCTAATATTGAGAACCACAAAAATTATAAAATCATATAATTTTTGTAATTTTTAAAACTAAATATAAGTTACAGTTATTGTAACTTAGCATTTGCCTGCCTTAAAATCAATTTGAAAAACCTGAAGAATTTGGCAGACAAGGACGGAGCCATTAAATGACAGGTGTGTGAAAATTCATTTTCCTTTGCATTTTCTTCAATGACATGACACCATAGAGTTGATTGCATTTATTTATTTTTTTGAATGAACAAAGCCAAGAGCATAGAAGGGACGATTTTATATATATTCATCGCAAGTCGCAAAATTTGTGTTGGTTGTTCCAAGGAATGGATATCATCAGTCATCACTCGATCATAACCTCAAAATAAAAGAGAGATGAAAAATCGACTGTCTCCTTTTTTCGAGGCAGTAGCTACTAGTTATAAAACGACGTTGCCAGGAAAATAAAATTAGATCAGTTTTCCAAATCGTTAACATTAGTACTGTATTTATTTGTCTGTAATCGAAATTAATCAAAATAAAAATAAACTAGAATGGAAATAAAAGATGAGAATCAGATTAAATTATTTACTTTACCTATATAAATCAGAATCTAAATGGATTAGAATTTTATTAATGTGTTTATTTTATCTTAGAATTAGAATCGAAATGAGTTAGATTGTAACAAATTATTAAAAAATATTTAATAAATTATTATCATAATTATTATTTTAGATTTTAATTACAGTGATTATTTGTTTAAAAATTATTATTATTATTAATTATTGTCAATAATTTATTACTATAGTAAGTAATTGTAAAAAATTTTGATTAATTAATTATAATAATATGCAAATTAATTATAATGATTATGTTAATTATTATTATTATTATTATTATTATTATTATTATAAAATATATTAATTATTGTGATTATTTATTCAAAAACTATAATTATTAATATATTATTGATTAATAGTAATAATTATATTAATTAATAATATATATGAATTAATTAAAATGATTATATTAGTAATTATTATAATAGTATATTAATTAATTAATTATAATAAAAGTGTATTAGTTAATTAATTAATAATAATGCATGATTATGATTATTTATTCAAAAATTATAATTTTTAATAATTATTGTTAATAACATATTAATTTATTAATTAATTGTAATAATATATTAATTAATTATATATTAGGACAGTATGGGTATTTTTAATTTTGAGGAGGGTAAAATAGTCATTCCTGGGAATGGGAGACTCATTCCCACCTCCCCCTCGGGAATGAGTCTCCCATTCCTCATTCCCGCATTGTGATGGGCTCCACGATTCTGATTCCGATTCCCGACTCTATTTTGCGAAGTAAACGCTATCAATGATTCTGATTTCCTAATTCGGGAAGTAAACGCAACATAGGTGGAATCTATTAATTCAATAACCATGAGACGGGCTTGTGTACAATTTTTATTTTTAATATGGATTTGTTCACTTTTTTTTTAACATGGGTTTATTTGCATATGAGGCAATATTACACGATTTTACCCATAAAGTAACCGTTTCAATCTATACATCGAGCTATATAGTTCGATTTAATTCAAATAAACATTTGTCAACACATGTAAATATCAACCATTAATTAAGTATGCTTGAACCGTAAATTCTAAACTCTAAATTGGATTGGATAGCAATTTTCCATAAAAAAAAAATTGGATAACATGGGTTTGTTCAATCGAATAAAAATAACAATTTTTATTTTTCAATCGAATTAGATAACATGAATACATGATCCCTCCTTTTGTAATAATAATTTCACAAACAAACATTAACGTGGCTTGTGGATAATGTATTTTATCTAATAGGTTCTAGAATTGATAAATTATTGGTTGTACAACGGAACTGGGAGATAAGAATTTTAACTGAAATTTGATGGCGGATGAGGATATGTACATGACCCCTTTTTTTTGGTTTTTGTCAATTTATCATGATGCTCTAAGATATGTACAAAGATTTCTGTGTTTATATGCCAACTATTTCAGTTTCAAGTGAAGACTTTTCAAAGAAAAGAAGGTTACAAACCAAGGGACATGTATATATTCTTACCAAAGTTTATCATGTTAGCATTTATCTGAAATATAAAATATTCAATTAATATTAGTTTGTTTACATATTAGTTTTGTTTCATTAAAGGATATATTAAATTAATTAATACAATAGTGAACTTCCAATTTTATTTTTTTAAAAGCATAATAAATTAAAATCTTTCTCCTCACGTATGTAAGTAAGGTTTAAACTTCAAATCTTTCATATCAATTCAAGAGATTTTATCCAATATATTAGAGTATATCCCTTTTAACAAGGATTGAAAAGAATAAGATATGATCACAATGAAAATGAAATTGATAAAATAAGGTAGCAACAGTCTGGAAAGGTTTGATTTATGGGAAGCAGAGACCACGCCCTTAAAGTCTTTAATGTCCCACTTTTTCTAACTTTTCTTTTTCTCATTTAAAATCATTTAAAAATATTGAAAGCATAGCTTGTGGTTTTGGGTCGGAGCCAAGGGGTTTCTGGAACTCGATCACTGATCATGGTTCATGCATGGACCACTTATTTATAAATAATTCCGAGGCGGTGACCCCAGCCATAAACTGGAATTATCCGTAGCCACTACTCTAGGCTGACGGCTTGTTCAGGAAACACAAAAAAAAAAAAAAAGGAGCAAAATTAACGAACAAAATTCATTACTCACGCTCGTATAAAAAATATTGTTATTTTCTTCTTCAAGATGTAATAATTAATTATATTTATGTGTAGGATCTTGAATCTTCCTCCAGCCAGGCAAGCCTGACTCCTTCGAACGGATAAACACAGAAAAGAAGTGAAATTGAAAGGGTTAGCTTTTATTAATTTGTTGCGTGCACAACATTTGTTAGTGAAGGTATCGTTGTTAAATTAACTATGGTTGGACATTTTAACTGAACCGAAGGGTGGTCGACATAGGTTCTGAACTCTATTATCCAAAAATATTCATCCCTGTATGAAGGTTTCTTGGGTACGCGATCGCTTTCAAAACTCTCACAGAGTTTTGTCCCCATTTCCTTAACTAATCCTTTGACTTTTTATTATGTATATTATTGGCATACATCTCTGGATACCTCTCAGTTGATTCCACAACAAGTTTAAGATCATTATCATCTCTTGTTGTCTCTGTTGTACACAAGATTTATAAATTGCTTCTCTCCTGGCCTTCCATTCCATGTTACGGAGAGCTCTTGTCAATTGTTATCTGGCATTTGGCAACCCGGGGATTCTAATTCCACGTGACAAGTGTCAGTTCTATGCAATTTGCATGCCTAAATACTGGGGAACGGTTTTAAAAACTTTAAAGATGGTTCAGGTCATTTTCCAAGTTTCCCATCTTATGACTTTGTGTGAGTGTAGGTGTTTGTTAGATGCCTATAAAAGTTTAAGCGCCATACTAATTTAGTCAATAATATATCATTTCTTGCATTCCAGTTACAAGCATCCGGAAAAATATATTTTGCGAAGAAAATAAATAATTTACCTTATAATTGTTAAAGAGTGGTGTAGATGTCAGTTAAAAAAAAAAAATCATTTGAATAAAATTAACATAAATCAAGACACAAACTCTAATACATCATTTTGTTTTTTTTTTTTCAACTTTATTCGCATTTTAAATTCATCTATGCAACTTTACATGATAGGGGCATCTCTAAGTACGGGCGAACTAGGCACTCGCCTATGGTCGCCTGTACTAAGATGGCCCCATTGTAATCCCCTATATAGTGGGATGAATTTTTTTTTTGGTATTTCCTTTATATACTCAAATTAATAGATTTTTAATGTTACTTATAATATGAAAGCCTATTTTTTAGTCTCTCTTTAATTAGTAATTATCCTACAATTAAAATTTTTTATACAAATTCTATATCTGATATCATGAATGCTAAAGAGTTATAATTAATAGTATTGTCTAACTATTAATTCATTAGTAGTTTTTGTAAGAAAAAGATTACATTCTTTACTTGTTTAAAAAATAATTATTTAACATTATAAAATCTTTTTCATTTTTCTTTTTAAAGAAAACAATAATGATTGAACCACAGATAGTTTATACAAAATGATGCGTATAAACTGATGTGACATGAATAGATTACTTGAAAAGTGATAAAAATTATTTTTTTCAATTATGTGGTCCTACAATGGTTTTATGCAACTAACTCCTTATGTCGCACAGTTTGTACACATTTATTTGTACAAGATGATTGTGGCTCTATAATTACTATAAAAAAAATAAGATGTTAATTACTAATTATTTATACAAGGTAATTGTGCCTCTATAATTACTAAATGAACCATACATTTGAATTATGACCTTGTTTGAGTGCAGGTGTTTGTTTGATGCCTATAAAAGTTTAGGCGCCATACTAATTTATTGATTAATATATCATTTCTTGCATTCCAGTTACAATCATTCGGAAAAATATATTTTGCAAAGAAAATAAATAATTTACCTTATAATTGTTAAGGAGTGGTATAGATTTCAGTAAAAAAAAAAAAAAAAGTCATTTGAATAAAATTAACATATATCAAGACACAAACTCTAATACACCATTTTGTTATTTTTTTTGTTTTTCAACCTTGTTCGCGTTTTAAATTCATCTATACAACTGTACATAACAGGGGCATCTGTAAGTATAGGCGAACTAGGCAATCGCCTAGGGTCAACTATAGTGGATGGCCCTATTGTAATCCCCATATACTGGGATGAGTTTTTTCTTTTGGTATTTCCTTTATATACTCAAATTAATAGATTTTTAAAGTTGCTTATAATATGAAAATCTATTTTGTAGTCTTTCTTTAATTAATAATTATCCTACAATTAAAATTTTTTATACAAATTCTATATCCGATATCCTGAATGCTAAAGAGTTATAATTAATAGCATTGTCTAACTGTTAATTCATTACTAATTTTTTTTGAGAAAAAGATTACATTCTTTGCCTATTTAAAAAATAATTCTTTAACATTATAAAATCTTTTTCAACTTTGTTTGCATTTTAAATTCATCTATGCAACTGTACATGACAGGGGCATCTCTAAATATAGGGGAACTAGGCAGTCACTTATAGTCGCCTAGGGTCACCTATACTAAAATGGCCCCATTGTAATCTCCCATATAGTGTGATGAGTTTTTTCTTTTGGTATTTCCTTTATATACTCAAATTAATAGATTTTTAAAGTTACTTATAATAGGAAAATCTATTTTGTAGTCTCTCTTTAATTAATAATTATCCTACGATTAAAATTTTTTATACAAATTCTATATCTGATTTCCTGAATGCTAAAGAGTTATAATTAATAGTACTGACTAACTATTAATTCATTACTAATTTTCTTGAGAAAAAGATTACATTATTTGCCTGTTTAAAAAATAATTCTTTAACATTATAAAATCTTTTTCATTTTTCTTTTTAAAGAAAACAATAATGATTGAACCACAAATAGTTTGTACAAAATAATGCGTATAAACTGATGTGTCATGAATAGATTACTTGAAAAGTGATAAAAATTATTTTTTTTCAATTATGTGGTCCTATAATGGTTTTATACAACCAACTCCTCATGTCACACCAGTTTGTATACGTTAATTTGTACAAGGTGATTGTAGCTCTATAATTACTATAAAAAATAAGATCTTAATTACTAATTATTTGTACAAGGTGATTGTGCCTCTATAATTACTAAATGAACCAGACATTTGAATTATGACTTTGTGTGGGTGCAGGTGTTTGTTTAATGCCAATAAAAGTTTAGGCGCCATACTAATTTATTGAATAATATATCATTTCTTTCATTCCAGTTACAAGCATTTTGAACAATATATTTTGCGAAGAAAAATAAATAATTTACATTATAATAGTTAAAAAAGTCATGCTTAGATGCAAACGTTAGTAAAAAAAAATTTATTTGAACAAAAATAATATATAGTAAGACACGAACTCTACTACACTATTTTGTCATTTTTTTCAACTTTGTTCGCGTTTTAAATTGATCTGAACATCTGTACGTGACAGGGGCATCCCTAATTATAGGCGAACTAGGTGGCCGCCTAGGGTCACCTATACTATGATGGCCCCATTGTAATCCCCAATATAGTGGGATAAGCCTTTCCTTTTGGTATTTCCTTGATATACTCAATTAATAGATTTTTAAAGATGCTTATAATAGGAAAGCCTATTTTTTAGTCCCTCTTTAATTAATAATTATTCTATAATTAAACTTTTTTATACAAATTCTATATCTGATATTCAGAATGTTAAAGAGTTATAATTAATAGTATTGTCTAACTGTTAATTTATTATTAGTTTTTCTAAGAAAAAAATTACATTCATTACCTGTTCAAAAAATAATTATTTAACATTATAAAATCTTTTGTGTTTTTCTTTTTAAAGAAAACAATAATGATTGAACCACAAATAGTTTATACAAACTGATGCATATAAACTGATGTGGCATGAACAGATTAGTGGAAAAGTGATAATTTTCTTTTTTTAAATTATGTGGTCCTATGATGGTTTAATGCAACCAACTCCTCATGTCACATTAGTTTGTACACACTTGTTTTTATAAGCTGATTGTGACTCTATAATTACATTTATTTGCTCACTTTTGAAGGAAAAAATAAAATAATTTCTTGAAATAAGAGTTATAGAGGAATTAAAAAATATATCTTTTTAATTTTTTTTTTAAATTTCTTAATATCTTTTTTTATTGTTTATATTCAAGATATACCTACGTAAGAATTAAGTTAGTTTTGAGTTCTTTTATATTTCTTTGAGTGTTAAAGGTGTTGAATGTAAGAATGTTTCATAGAAACATTCAGCCTAAAGCCCCCAGTACTCTAGAGCCGGCCTTGGTACCTGAGCATAACTCAAATATTAAATGTTATATTGCTGGCACATAATTTATTGATCACAATTTTTTTTTTACATTTATAAACTTCTACAATAAAATTTCTATGTAGTCATATTGTTGGGACCAACTAATCTTATTATGATAAGGAGATTATAACTTAATATAGTGTAGTTATAAAAAGTATTGTTTTAACTTGGGGCTTATTTGTTAACTTATGAAGTCTGAAATTTTATTAAGTTCATAATCTTTTTTGAATTTACTTGTTTCTTTTCATAACTTATGCTTATTTTCAGATATTTACATCTAAATAGAAAAGTAAACTTTTGTTACTTATTTGAACGAGAGTAAATATTATATGCTAAAAATATATCTATTATATATATATATATATATATTCTAAATTGTAAATCATAATCCCTTGTTCCATTTTGACTTATAAAGGACATAAAATATTAAATAATCATGTTTAAGACATTTTTTATTTATAAAAACAAAAAGATACCACTTATATTAACATATTAAAAAAAAAGAAAAATAAATGCCATTCATGCATTTATATTTAAATCCATTCATATTTCAGTTAAATTTAGACCCTATTCAAATTTCAAAGGAAAAAAAAGAAGCTATCTTAATTATCCTTAGTGTAAGCAATATAAAGGTAAAGTATATGCTATATTGACAATTAATTAATGAAGCATATCAAATCCAATGTATAGAGATTAATAAAAGACAGAGAGATAGTTTTAAAAAACTAATATTTATCTATCATTTATGTAATATTGTTGAGAATATTTAAAGTCATCTTATTAAAAGTTTAGAGACTAAATTATCCGAACTTCAAAACCCTGAAGTGATTAGAAAGCACTCATGATAAGAATCTAAGGATGTTTATCGGAGCCTTAATTTATCCCCGTTTTTAATCATCTTATAAAACTGATCAGAAAGCATTTATCTGAAAATAATTTCTTGTGCTTCAAAACCCTGAAGTGGGTATCAGCCCAAAATAGAAAGACTTCCGAATTTAAACCCCACCCAATGCTGGAGTATATCATGAAGAAACATGACAACAAAGAATTAAAGACAAAGTCAGTATATTGTATTAACCTAATACCATTGGGGTTTGTGCATGGTAGACTTTTATGTTTATTTTCATAATGTTCTGTTTATGGTGAAGCTCATGCTGATCTCTCGTGCACTTGGAATATTCTTTCATTCATTTTTTGCCTTTTATAGTCTGTTAATAAACACGACTTGGTTTCATGCATGCTCTCTAAATTAGCCATTTTTGTTGTTCTCGGTTTTGTAAATACTATAGCATACTGATGATCTAATTAAGCAATAGGTTATGCATTTTTTGTGTGCCTAGAAATGCTAATACAAGAATCTAAGCACCAAAAGGGTAGCATTTTATTACGTTTTTTTTTATTTTTTTCTATTTTTCATAGGTCTACCTCATCTGACTTTTATGATTGTATATGTATAGGTGAATGTAATTATCTTTTACCAACGGCACACATTGAAGTGATCATTGCAGATCTCACTCTTTTTGACTACTGAATTATTATTTATGCATGAAAACTGCAACCTTAGAATAATTCTTCCGTAAAAATTTTCCAATTCTTCTGCTGGTCTATTCCGAGGATCAAACCTCTCTTCTAATCTATTTTGAGGACCAAACTACTTTTAGAATTATTGTATGTTACAATAATTACAATATTTTTCTTTTTATATTTTTAAAATTTGGCATTATTCAACATTCAAATTATGGTCGGATTTCAAATATACAATGAAAACAATTAGAAAGCACCAAAAAAAGAAAAAAAAAAGACCAGTAAATTATAAAAAAAAAAATCGTAACTGTTAAATTCACAACAATAATTTATAGAACTTAAACTGATTTTTATTTTTTAGTTTTAGCATAGGATCCGAATCAAGTTCTCATGTACGAATCACTTTATCTTTACTTAGTTTACATTTCACTTCTTATCTGTTTGAATGCGCTATTCCAATATCGTAGCCTATTAACAAATTTTCATCCCCATATTCTAAAATCATACCCCCTGTTCCAAGGGAAAAAACTTTCATATGACGGGCACATACACTACCTTAACATGCAGAGGAAGTTTTCCCGTTTAATGGCTGAATAGTGATTCTAATGGTCGGAATAGGAGTGGGAATGGTCGGATTCTAATGGTCGGAATGGACGAAAAAAAAAAAAAAAAAAAAAAAAGGGTCGGAATAGGAGTAGTCATATCAATTATAATATACGTGGAACCCACTAATTAAAAAATATAAAATTTATGGTCTCATTATAAAACCCACCTAAACTGCACAATACAGAATGTGACATGATTAATTGGATACGTATGGATCTTTCTCACTTTTCTGTTGCATATTTTAATAGAATTGCTAGGCTTAAATTTGTAGGTTAAGTATTTCCTCAAGTATGCATATAAGAAACAAGGGTGATTTTAGGTATAGGGTGAATATGGCAGTGGCTTAAAGTTTTATATTTTTTTAAAAAAATTTATTATTTTGATTTTTTTAATAATTTTTTAATTAATAAAAAAATTAATACATATTTTAAAAATTAAAAAATTTATTAAATATCTCTTCATTCTTAATTATCCTACAATTAAGAATTATTTTTTTAATAAAAAATCTATATTTAGGAACTTTAATCTTAAAAAAATATAATTAATAATTTTTTTTAACCATTACTCCATTAGTTCATTTTTTTTCAATTATTCAATATTAAAAATTTTGATTTTTAATATTTCTTTTAATTTCTATTAAAAACCTTATAATCTCAAGAATTAGTAAATGAAAAAAATTTCTGGTTCTCTTCTCTACCAAAAAAAATTATTATATTCATTGGCCCATTTAAAATAATTAGTTTCTCAACACATAAAGTCCATTTTTATTTTTGAACATCAATTCATCATTTTAAATTTTTATATTCTATCATTCTAAATATTTTATTTAAAAATAATATTATTTTTATTTATTTGTTTGTTTATTTTTTAACGGTTTTAATGGAATAAAAAAATCTATCTTCTTGACTATTTTTTAGGTTTTATTTTTAAAATTTTTATTTTTTATTATTGTTAAAATTCAAGAATTAAAAATAGAATAAATTTTGATCATTTTTATATATTTTTGAGTGTTAAAATTATAAAATAAATAAAGAACTTATAAAAAAATTTATCTAAAATCTCTCAAATTCTGAAGCCGGTCCTGATAAGAAAAGAGAGGGAAAAAAGAAAAAAAAGAAAATCAGGAAACATAAAACCTAAAACAGATGCCTTTGGCAAGCAAAAGGACAAAAGGAAGTTGATAGAAAATCTGTTTCTCTTCTACTCTTGAAAGCAGTAGGCCTCCTTTCTATCAAGATGCAACTGCAGTCGCCCCTGGCAGTAAAATTTGACCGAAAAGAAGAGGGGAAAGAGTATAAAAACTAAATAAAAGAAAAGAAAAAGAGAGAGAGAAAGCAGTAGCCGATCATGAAAAGATAGTTGGATTTTGAGCTTCAACAACCAACAAACAAGATCTCAAAGCACTATCAAGTCGGCAAGCAAATTACTAGAATTTTCGTGTGGGGATTGCGGCCTTTGTCACAGAAGTTACAGCTAATTAAGAGTATAACTAAAAGATTTATCCCCAAATACTTTTTTATTAACTTACGTAATTAATAAAAAAGTGAAAATGTAAGTTTTTTTTCTATAAGACACTTTAAATAAAAATAAGAACAAAATTTAATTACTTTCCGTTTTTAATAATGTAGTTATAATATTTTTCTTTCTTTAATAATAATATTATTAAAAATAGTATAATATTTTTTTAAGAAGCAAAAGTCATTGTTTAATACTTAAGAGAGAAAAGGTTAATCTTAATTAAAAAATCTCTTTTACAGATTCTTTTGAAACTCTTGCTGTTAATATAACTTTTTAAATAAAAAATAAAATTTTATTTAAAAAATCTTTTAAAAATACTCTAACCACCATATAATTTATCAAAAAAAAGTTTTAACGAAGACAAAGGGGAAGCAAGTTGAAAACTTGATGCATGCACGGGCGCGAGCAATATAACGAGTGGCAAAAACGCTTTTGTCAACAAAATGATTGCTACAATTTGATAGTGCACATTATAAATTGATAATGATAGTTGAATGCAACTAACACAAAGTCATAAGATCATAATTGTATTTGCCTCTTTTAGGGTGGGGCAAGGGGTTCCAAGCCTCCAATGTACTTTTGCTTGGAATCAATTAAAGGAAAAAAATTATATGGTATCAGAAGTAATACATCGAATTATTGTATGTATGACATGAATAGTTAAATCTAATATAATTATAATTTACATGTTGGTTTTATAAAATAAATGAATACATAACATAATATTATTTACTTATTGTGTGATTGATATAATACTTCAAATGTATTTTAAAATGTGTCCACGATAAGATGATTACGTTATATGATACTTTCACGATACTTTCACTTCACTACATATGCTCCTGAACAACCACTGGTGGAAGTCAACTATGCTTTTAATTTTAAGGGTTATTATCATTTTACTACTTTAGGAATTACTAAATATCAAATGACTACAAGAAGTATGGTCTCCCATCATTTTACTACTATATCTTTATAAAAATATCATTTTACTACTTTTCCGTTACAACAGTTAGTTGACCGTTAGTTGACTGACACAATATCAATTTTACCCTTCATGATTAAAAAAAATAATAAGATAAATTTGTAATTCATATATCATAATTCTAGTAAAAAAAATTATGTTGGTATTTTATATCTATTTTAATAAATATATGATAAATTTATTTTGTAAATAAGTTTCAAATATTTTTTTTGATCATGAAGGGTGAAATTAATATTTTGTTAATCAACTAATTGGTCAATTAACGGTCAACTAACGGTCAATTAACGGTTGTAACGGAAAAATAATAAAATGATATTTTTTATAAAGATATAGTAGTAAAATGATAGGAGACGATACTTCTTGTAGTCATTTGATATTTGACAATTCCTGAAATAGTAAAATGATAATAACCCTAATTTTAATTTACTTTTTAAGAATGAAAACACATACCCCCTTTGTTTTAGCATTTCTCGTCAACTTAGGGCCATAGAGTATGTACTATCAGACTCGAAATTTTTATTAAAATCTATTCAATGATAAAATCGACTCTGGCAAAAAGAACAGGGAAAAGCCCGCAAGTGCGACAGCCCAAACAAGAAGAGGGTTCATGGTTCCAATATAAAACATCGGGGATTTACACTTACGTTAAAAATAGACCTTAAAAGAGTTTTGGCACCCTCTTCCCTTAATTTGCTAACCGTTCCCATGCATGTGACAAAGTTGGAAGTTTTTAGTGCCCTTTTCCCTTAATTTACAAACCATTTCCAGGCATGCGAAAAGTTTGGAGGTAACTTGATGGTAAAAATTTAATTGATAAGCTGACCATTGTTTGGTTTGGCTTGTTTAGATTCTGTTTCCTTTCAAGGAATTAGGATTTCATTAGTAACATTGGAAATATTTGCCGAAGCATTTCAACATGTTTTTTCTTTTTAAATGAAGTATAAGCATTCAAACACTGAACCTTTTATCTTCCCAAAAAAAAATCAACACTGAAACTATTAGCCCCTCAAGCCGCAGCAAACATGATTTGAATGGAGAATTCCATTTCCCTTATTATGATCAACAGCTTTAAATCAATTGACATTTATTTTCACAAGTGCCATTAGCAGCATTTATTTTAGTAGAAACTTATTCTAAGCCATGCTCTGAAAGCAGTTTGAAGCATGCAGAAACTACATAATTCTTTGGGCTTTTAACTCTGCTCAAGCAGGAGTGCTTTCATGCATTCTTCATCAGCCAAACAAACAACATATAGTGCATCTAACAGAAACGCAAAAGTGAAGCCCAAGACGAGTCAGAATCAGAAGAGATGCCTTGCTGATAGCAAGTTTCTTAATCTATTACATTATCTATCAAAAGCAATATTTTTTTTTTTAACAAAGCTAACCCAATGTATTCTACTGTGGCTTAGACAATATAAATCCCAATTAATTTAACAAAAATAGGAAGAAAAGCTAACCCTAAAACCGCTATAAACTTAAACTAAACTAACTGTGAAATCTAACAATGCAAACCATGACCCGGAATTTATCCCAAAAGTGCAATAAATACCAAAATGCATGGCTTACTGTGGGCGCAGCATGCACAGCGCATCAAAGAAATCTGCAATAAATAAGATGCTGGGTTCCAAGATGATTCAAACGTGACAGATGAGACGTCAAAGCTGAAGGAGTAAATTTTCAACTTTTAGATCCTCTTCGTCGTTTTTTCCCTGATTTCACCTCACTCGCCAGTGTCTTAGAAGGACTTGATGACTTCCCCTTGGTACTTTCAGGCACTTTAGCAGAATCCATCAAATCCTTGACATCCTCATCCTCTTTCACCTTTGTTGAACTAGACTTCAACTTGCCAGTTCCATTTGCATTAGATTTACCAACAGTTTTTGGGGATTTACCCTTTGCATTGGATGATATCTTCGGTGTTTCTTGCTTTGACTTCTTGGACTTCGGCGTCTCTTGCTTGGATTTGGAGGAAGTTTTTGGTGTCCCACTGCCACCCTCTTTTGATTTTCCTGACTTCGAGGCGTCCATGGCATCATTCTTGGATTTGCTAGCTGATTTTGAAGCAACATCAGCTGACTTAGTACTGTTTTTTACAGTATGATCTTTATTTTCCGATTTAATCTTAGAGCCATCTTTAGATTTGCCATCAGATTTACGACTAGATTTCAAATCTGCAGTTTTGGATTTGCTCGAGGAAGCCCCTCCACCCCTAGCAATCAAGTGTTTAACTTATCAGCACTCAAGAGAAATGATTGATCCAATAGCTAGGATGTACAGATTTACTCACTTCTTTGTTGAATTCTCTGACTTCCCTTGCTTAACTGAATGTTCAGCACTTGTTTTTGCTTTCTTCTTCAGAGGCCTGATTAAAATATTTCCACAAACAAGGTTAAATTAGATTAAGAACAGATATATTCCCAAAAAGAGATAACATCGGACAGCAATAAATTGAATTAAAGACATTAGAATGTAATAAAGTTTCGCTAAGTAGACAGTACAAAACTCACCCAACCAGCTCCAGCCCCCAAAAAAAAAAAAACAACCCAAAGAAAAAAAAAAATCTCTTAACCCAGAAGTAGTTTCCTATAGTTCTTAACATAGCAGCACTTTTCCGCAGTTCGGTTGGTCACAGTAAAAGTTCAGATAATGTACACCACACAACAACCAATTAGACAGCTCAAGAAATATAAACAAGCTATTGGAAAGTGAAAATCTTTGAAAGTACAAAAACCACATCCCAGGATCCAAACGTGAAAAATAGTTGGAAAGACAAGAAGTAAGAATACAGCTTTCGAGTCAAAGCCAAACCAATGGCTTTTGTACCATAAAGCTGTCACAAGTCCATCCACATCACACAAGAGTAAGGACACTAGATTTTCATGTTTATAAATAAAAAACATCGTGAAAAAGAAGAAGGGGCATTCTTAAGTATTATATTTGGGAGTGAATTGGCGTATGAAGTAGATTGTCGTGCTTAGAAGAGGTAGTTTGGGTTTAGCCTCAAATCAGCTAATGATAACTTTAGAATAAATGTCACAGGAATAGAACGACAAGAATGTATAAATTGTTTGGGGTATGCATGGTGAAAACATTTCATTGGGCCATTAGCAGTGATGGGGGAAAAAAAGAAAAACACAATGATTTAAGAAGCTAAGAATTTGGAAGAGTGCTCCTTGCTTAAAACTTTTCAAGAAGGTATAGTGCAAAATAGCAGAAAGCTGAAAATCCTTATTTATTGGTAACAGTGGATATAAATCAACTAAAAGGAGGTTACACTATCGGTCAGCTCATCCAACTATCCCAGCATCCGAAAAAAATCTAAGAAATACTGTCAATCCATCCCAAACTATACGTGATCACTACCAAAAATTTAAAAAAAAAAAAAAAAAAAAAAATATATATATATATATATATATATAAGTCAATTTGGGTAGTGACACTTGGGGAACATAATTACGTCCATATGACAAGAAGCTCATAAATAACTTTGGGAACATCTCACTTATGAAAACTAGAAGTAGCAGTTCCAATTCAGAACCTAAAATACACAATACTTACATTTCAGAGGACGCATTGGGACTTTCTCGATCAGCTGCTTGTTCCTGTTAACAACACTTATCAGCAAATGTCCATGACCGTAGACATTCATATATTCTTGAGTTTCTTATCCAAAATATATCCATGACTTGATAATTTTGAAATAACATATCAAGCAACCACATACCTCGTCTGAGTCAGAATCACCTCCAATAAACTCCCATCTCTCCCTTTTAAGATTCAAAATTTCTTCATCACCATCAACATATGAAACCTATTTAGGAATGACAATAGAAAATAAGCACCTTTCACATAATTACTTGGAAATTGAAACAAGTTTCCCATAGTGGGGCAGAGAGAGAAAAGGAGGGGTTAAAAAGGTGGACAAACGAACCAAAAAGTATCACAAAAAGGCCTTCAAAATAAGAAAGGTAAACTGCCATCAATAATGGATGTCTCACCTTATGCTTCTTTTTAACAGGGTCAAATGACTCAATAACACCTTCATAATACCTGTACGTGACAAGACAAGAAGAGGAAAGAAAATTAACTTAGCATGTCAGATTCATGGTGCCATGTATAACTAAGCTAATGCATTGCAATAGAACATTTGAGAAAACATTATTAAATAACAGAGAGCTTCATAAAAAGCCGGCATTAAGGTTTTAGTACAACCAAATAAAACGAACACTAATTTCACCAGAAGGTAAAAAAAATTACTGAGAGGAAATTACAACTTAAAGGAACAGCCTATTTTGAGGCTTGAGTCAGCTGACCCAACAGTCCTAAGTAAGAAATAAATGCCTCACAAAAAATAAATAAAATACAACTAAAAATTAAAGGGAAAAAAATGAAACTAAGACGAGCGAGCAATAGATGCTTTAATGAGGCCTCATGTAATTTTAAGGAAATATCATTAATACTTACATGCGATCCTTCGGCCACCAAACTTTAACCTTTGAACCAACCAGATTCTCTCCAAGATCTTCAGTATCAGATGCCTGAAACAACAATCACTTCATAAGAAATCAACTAAGAAAGTGAAAAGGTAAAAGCAGATATCAGGCAGTAGCGTAATATACATCTCAATTCCCAGACCATGGTTAGAAAAGGTGCAATTCTTCAGGGAAAAGAAACCTAACCAATATAACACGATCGAGTGCAATAACCACCTTATTAAGAAGATTTAACTTGCTTGATAATATCACAACAACCATAAATGGTATCGCCAGCGAAAATTATTCAAATAGTGAATCTCAGATAATACAAAAAGAAAACTGCATAAATGGTACCCCCCCCCCCAAAAAAAAAAAAAGAAGATATACAACTCTAACAAAATGCAACTACATCACAATGCACATGCTTGTTACCAACCAGCACTCACAGATATTCAAAGTAAGGAGGACTTCGATTCACTTAATAGAAATACGGTGCAAAGAAGAAGGATACTGTCACAAAATGCAATTTTTCTAAAGAAGGTTCCCCCACCAGGCAAATGATAATATGCAACCAAAATATCATAGACCTAAACACAAAAGAACAGAGCAGAAAAAAAGGCCATTCTTTTTCTTTCCCAGAAGTACACTCTCTTGGATTCTTTTTCTTTCCCAGGAGCGCACTCTCTTGGAATTTGACTTAGAAACAAGCTCATTGGACCTATGAAAATAGATTAACAAACAGAATCAAAATAAAATTGGTACTAAGAGAACATACTTTTTCTTTCCCTGGAGTACGCCTTCTCTTGGAATTTGACTTGGAAGTCGCTTCAAAGTGCTGTGCATCTTTAGTTGGTTTTCCAGCTGACTTTGGCGAAGAAACCATTTCCTAGATCAATAATGAAATGACAACAATTCTTCAGATTAGCAAATTAAATTAGGAAATAATTTATGAAGAATACCAATAACACAAGGCAAAGTTACATTAGTAATCAATTTGGCAGTACCTTATCATCTTTAGTCATCGATCTTGTTGCATCTTTTCCCAGAGTAGCTTTTTCCCGCCTTTTCTTCTCATGTGATTGTTTCCAGGAGGACCCCTCCGCATTGTTATTGCTGGCATCAACCTTCTTGGCTGACTGCTTCAGCAGTTTTACTTCTGAATCACTAGAGGCACCACTTTCTTTCTTTGATATATCTGCAACGGGAATTTTATCCTCATTAACAGACCCAGCAGGCAACTTTTTCCCAGAGCGTTTAGGTGGTTTTGCTTCTGAATCACTATTTCCTTCAGAAGCCTTTTTGGAAATATCATCAGCAGATGGTGTGCCCTCTGTAAGCACAAGGTCCTTTTTCTTTGAACGGCCATGCCTTTGGGAACGACTTTCATTTGGGACACTCCCGCTTGGAGATGAAGGAGCAACATCCATGGATCCACTTTCTGTTGCTTTAGGAGAAGAGACCTGAACACCAGTCTCCTTTTCATTTTGGGCAGACACAGCCCCCTCAGCAGTTGGCTCCTCATGAGGTGAACTAGGATTCTCCTTGTTATCACTTTTATGATCCAACACAGCCTCAGTTTCCTTCTCGCTATCAATTTGAGAACTGTCAGATGGTTCTTCTGATTTCATCAAAGAATTAGATTTCTTCCCTTTCCTGTTGGTTGGTTGTTCTGGCTTATCTTCTGCAGTTATTGCTTTATCAGCAACAGAACTATCAGGTTCTGCATCGCTTGCTGTTTCTACACCTTTGGACTGATCAGTAAGATTACCAGGCTCCTCCTTCTTCAAAGAATTTGAATCTGCCAAAGTGTCATCTTCTCCTGTCTGAGCATTACCATTGTTCACAATTGCTTTAGGAGGTCTATTATCAGCAAGATCAACTTGTTCTGTAGAAGGCCCTTCTATGACAATCTCTTTGTCAACCTGATAATAATTATAAAAATTTATAAATGACCATTTCCAATTTGAAATGTACAAAAAAGAAAAACATGAAAGTGAAGGATTACATAAACAAAAGAGAATTGAGAACTAGGTTAACAGAGAGAAGAGCACAATCAAAAATAATTCAAAACAAAGAACAAAAACCTGAGCTGCTTCATCCACTGGTGCCTTCACTGATTTGCTCTTGTCTTCATCAGTCTGCAAAAAATAATACACAGCAAAGAAATGAAAATCAAATCAAGCATCAATACACATCCAATAGAAAACAATAAGTCCACGACAGCAAATGACTACTTTGCAGGCTCTTTCGAAGATTTCAAATGCGCAAGATCAAGGGAAAGGCTAAATAGGCACACAAAAAATCTGACTCAAGCACAAGATTAACAAGCTTCCATATACGTTCTCCTGTGACTCTTAATAATTTTACCTTATGTTCATTAGAGACATGTACATCATTCTGCTCGACAGCAACAGATGCCTCCTGGCATATAGAAGCAACTACTTCACTGTAATCATCCAAAGAGATGCCTGAGGATTTTACTGCTTGCAACAAGTATGGTTTAACCTTTGCTGCACAGCTTTGAAGTACTTTCTCCGCCAACCTCTGAGCAATAGGTAACACTTCCTGAAAATATTAAAAATACCTTAAGAAATCACGAAAATGGAAGACAAAACTATTACCGCAAATCATTATATTTATAATTACTGACCTCATTGTCCTTTTTCACACAATCTAATATTGGAGATAGTAGCTCTAGAGGTATATCTTCACTTTCTTCTAAGACAAGACTTATAATTGTCTCCATGGACGAAAAGACATTGTCAGGGTGGTCATCCCTTAGGAAAGAACAAAAGAAACCATCAGAAGATGCATTTCATATCTCAAAACTAGTGCTCTCAATTGTTCACCAATTATAGATATTAAGCTAACACTAAAGAAATATGCAGGATAGAATCATTCAATAGGCCCTTTCCATATAAAATATACATCAATAAATGAGAAAACATCTGCATGGGCAAGGTGAATATCAACCAAAGACATTCTTTTCATACCTAATTGCCTCAAGAAAATGCTGGAACATCTCGATAATCAGTGCATCACATTCAAGATCCAACATAACAACACACGACCTGACCTTCGCAACAGTTTCAAGGATAGAGGTTCTCTTAGCATACGAGCGGCTGGATTTGTCAGACAAATTTTCAAAAGATGATACAATCAATTGAAAGACTTCCTGCAAACAACAAGGGGGAAGGGGGGGAAAAAGAATTGAACAATCGTGAATGCCAACAACATGCATAAAAGGGCAATACATGACAGCTAACTGTGTAAAGATTGTATAGAAATCCATGCCCTACAGTGTACCTTCATCTGGTCATCCTCATAAGGAGCTTCTGGTGCAGTTATTCTTGTTATCTCACTGATGCATGCAGCCACTGCAACTTTGACATCAACATCTGAATGCCCAAAAAGTTGGTCCGCAACCAATGCTTTCTGCGAGGGAGTGAGTGCATTTTGCATCGACTTGGTAGGCGACTGTTCCACCCTAGACAGATAACTCTCAACTTGCTACATTCAGAAGGCAAAAACAAAGGCTGGGAATTAAGTGAAGTCATTTGGAAATGGATGAAAAGGAAAGTAACAACTCTTCTCAGCTCGTTTTTGAAAAACCACCATTTACAGAACAAGTTTGTTAATTCACATATAAACCTTCTATGTAATAAAAGCACAACGAAAGAAAAGGTACGCAATCAATTGTTCACAGTAATCCCAATTAATCCTTATCTAGGAAAGTTTTACAACAAAATCTACTAAACCCTTAAAACCATTATCCCTCCAGGAAAAACCCGAAAACAGCGACAACAAGAAATTATTCATTAAATATCTTATCTTCTCTTACAAAACCCACAGCTAATGTAATTAATTTATGTAAATGAAGTCAGATATGTTAGCCGGCAATCAATTTCCCATTTCTGGAAACCAATCACATAAAAACTATCTTGTCACCAGATCCTGATATCGCACGTCATCTGCATTTAATTAACTATGCAAACATAATGGATACTCCTAATTACATCATTCAACACTGACATCAAACCAAACACCGTTATATATATATATATATACATTTTTTTTTTTGGAGGCACAGAGAATCTAAAATTCCATAAATAGAGAGGGAAAAAGCCATTCATGCCCTCATTTAATTCAAAATTTTCCCTCGCATATCTAAATGTCCATTCATGAACTCATTCAAATATTCGCGCACAATTCAAACAGATGAGAACTTCCCATAAGTCCAATACCAAAAAGGAGCTCTTTAAACAAAATTCAAAACCAACTTGTCCAACAAGTTACCTATCTCATAATATCATCAAGGGGGGGGGGGGAGCAACAGAAACAAAGGACACTTGTTTCCACAAGCTGCTTTTTCAAGACGTGTGTACAGAATCCACTGAGTTCCACATGTTGTGAATTCCACAAACTTATAGCAGCATGTACATAAGCACTGCCATCTGTGCGCTAAGCTCAATCAAGTGATACACAAACAACACAAATACAACGTTTTAAAAATAAAAACATCAACAAGATTACTATGAAGTCAATAAAGCTCACAAAAGGACACTCAACATGCATCACATAAGCTTCACAATTACTAAAAAAATCATAAATAATTTCAAATAATATATATAATATAAAAACTAATAGAAGCAAAAATATACGTGACATTAAATTTTTTAAATATGGAATAAATAGAGTAAAGCTTACATCAAGAAGAGGAAGGAGTTCATCAACGGAATCTGGAGGTTCTAGAAGCTTATTTCCAGCGTCCATGAGCTGTTGCTCGAGCTCCTTATCAGACGAAGCCATAATTTCTCTCTGTACGAAAACACCAATAGATCCTTCGATTTCAGACGCTCGAACCTCGATTTCACACCATTGAAAGCCTAGAAAACGACACGGAAACAAAGAATTGAAGATTCAAAAGCGAGATTCGAACGAGAAATTTAGAGAGAGAAAGTTAGGGTTTCTCTCGTCTTTGTTTTTGCTTAGAAAGAGCGAGAGACAGAGAACGAGTGTGTGTATTTTATTTTTTTTTTAATTTCGTTAGACTGTGAAAATATTTATAAATAAAATACAATATAAAAAAGGGATCTTTTTCTCGTCTCTTATACTTTCTGAAGGGGGTGTTTTGGTAAACGAAAATTTATTATTCGTGCGCTTTAAAGGCGAATCCAGCGAAGCCCTTGCTCGGATTCCGCCGTGTTTATGAGCTCCAGTTAAATATGGGGTTTCAAATCCGCTTTTGGATTTTCATGACTGTGGGTTCAACGTGGACATACTCTTGACCGCTTGATTTTTTAATTGGCCTTTTTCTTTTCTAATTTTGTGAGGGATTTTGATGGACAGCACAATTTTTTTTCTTAATAATTTAATTACATATCAACAAATTATATAAATCATATAATAAAACCTTAAGACGTATAAAGGATGCCCCAAAATTTTTCTTTTATATTTTCAATATGTCTGCTATATTTTAGAGCACTTGAAAATCTTGAAATCATATTGCAAAAAACGTGAGAAATATATATATAGACACACACACATACAGATAAATTTTGAAGAATACATAAAATTGCCATACTTTATAGTATATTTCATCTTTTAAAAATTTAATCAATCTGAGAGGATGAAGAGATAAACACGTTATTAAATATGAAATTGAATACTATGTATATTATCGTCCAATGAGCATATATGTATTTACATTTAAGGACCTAGGACAAAACAAGTAAAAAAAATCATAAATAAATAATATCAGTCATAAGTGTATTTATGTTAAAAAATACTAAATAAATTTGTAATTACATTAAATGAAACTACTGTTTGTATTATAATTATTATTTTGAAAATGTTATAATATATAAAAGTATGCAATCTCAAATCTACCGGTTGTACGTATTACTTTGGATGCATGAAATATTTTCCAAAATGTAGTAATTTTTTTTTCAATTAAACATGCAACTCACAAATCTCAAACCAAATTATAAAAGATTACTGTTATAATTGATACATGCCCCTGAATGGTATGTTGAAGAAAGCCCAACAAATAATTGCCTTTCCAATAACATATATGTATTTACATCCACAAGCTTTGTTTCCTTAACGATCTTATCCCTGCATGGTGTTGTCACACATGGAAAGAATCCCAATAAAGTAGGGCAGCTATAATTACAAATACCTTACCATAAATTCAATTTGAAAAAAAAATCAAATAACACTCCATCATCTTTACTTATATAACTAGAGCCATTTTAAACAATAAGATAACCACAAGAAACTTGCGGGTACATGCAAGTGCCGATTACTTGCCCGCGAAGGCAAGGAAGATAACATACGGGGATTTTATTTTGCCAGTTATATACTCTGGGTAGATAACGCACTCTATAAGGTGATCGTCGCTCGATGTTCCTATCAAGTATCAACCCATGGTGTAAGACGGGGTTGGTAAATTGATTACAGTGCTCTTGATTTTCGTCATCATATTGATGCTATTGGTGATTCCCTGTGAACCAATTCCACTGTCCTTTAAGCCCTGCCGCCATAAAATGCTCAATAAGTTAGAGTCAATAGCTTAACAATTTATATGGATTGAGGTTGAATGTCAACTTGTAAGTACGGCACTCTAAGAAAGATTAACCTGGAAAGGAAAATGATCAGGTCCACGAGACGGAGCTGAATTAATCTGAACCGTCCCTGTTTCCATCGCGTCACTGATTAAAATTGCTTTGTTTATATCCCTAGTAAATACACATCCCTGCAAAATGAAATTTGAGCACAATTGATCACAGTGGTCAGTAGTAATTTAAGTAGTGATACACATTTGACTTTCAAAGAACTTCAAGCTGGTAGCTTTGCAGATGGTTGGCAAAATAAGATATATGTTACCTGAAGACCAAAGTTGCTAGCATTACAATGGTGGATTCCTTCTTCAACCGAGTTTATCCTAATAACCGGCAGAACAGGACCAAATGGCTCCTCCCATGCTATCCGCATATCAGGTCGGACATTATCTAACAATAAAGGCCATATGAGGTTGCCCTCCCTCTTGTACTCTTGACAAAATGTTGCGCCTTTTTGCTTAGCATCCATAACCAACCCTTCAATAAAGTTAGCAGACGACTCTGTAACAACCGGGATTATATCGCAATCATCTTCAGGAGCACCAACCGTCAGTTTAGCAACTTTAGCTTTTACTTTCTCCACAAGAGTGTCGGCTACTGATTCCATGACCAAGGCAACTTTCACAGCCGTGCATCTTTGACCACTGGCAGAGATGATTATCAACATAATCAAAAATATTTATTACTAAAACTTCATAGACAAAACTGTCGAAATGATTGAATGGTTATTTACCAGACGTTTTTTAAAGAACTCAATAACAAAAAGGGAAAAAACATTGATAGTGAAGTAAAATGATCAAGCACACCACAAAAAATAAAAACATGACTTAATCCACAAAACAGGACATATTAGATCACAAAGGAAGACTTATAATCGACAGATGGTCGCAATTCACCTATAAGAAAAGCCTCCTTTAACGATATTGGCTGCAGCCAAATCCAAATCTGCATCTTCAAGTATGATACAAGCATCCTTTCCACCAAGTTCCATCTGAAGAGGAATCATGCCTGCCTTCTTTGAGATTGCAATTCCAGTATCCCCACCTGTGAAGCTGAGTATGTATGCTTATTGGTCAATGATCGATCTGTAAGCTACAAGGGGTTCTTGAAAATTCATGTAAATTCCAATTCCAGATGCAAAGATTAGTAAAATCTAGAATGCGTCTCCTTTGGCTTTATGATGGGAGGACATTTATCCCTTTTCCCTTTTTTCTTTCACATGCTATAATAAAAAATCATAAAAAAGCAATACAAAAATAAATGATAAGCAATGAAAACTGAAACTATGTAGTAATAAGATCTCGAAACATCTAATAGTTACCTAATACAATTGATACCGGGATGCATTGTGAGGAAGTCACCAATCTCAGAACCTTTTCCAGTGACACAACTAATTAGACCTTTAGGAAAACCGGCCAAATGAAAGCAATGTACCATGTGAAGTGCAGCCACAGCACCCTGCCCAGCAATAAAATCATTACTGCTAGAACTGCCTGAACTTAAAAATCAGCTAAACTGAAGAACATTTTGGTGGAAACCAGATATAGGATGGAAATTGGAACATTAGCTCATCGGTTTGAAACCTTACCTGGGTTGGAGGCTTGAGCACAATGGAATTTCCAGCAATGAGTGCCGGAGCAATTTTTGAAACAGCGAGATTAACAGGATAGTTGAATGGTGGAATGGCTAAAACAACCCCCAGGGGTATCTGCAAACGGTGCAAGTCCAAATAAATCATCCATAAACAACATACAGAGTAACTACACCATTCTTGCAAGTTACTTAAAGAGCAGGAATTTCAATCAATGTCACAAGATGATGAAAATTATACACAGAGGCACCAATTAATCCACAAATGAGGATTGGGGCAGGGGAGCTAGAAATGAATTTTCTGATGGTATAACAAGTTATGAGTTAGTGAGGGTACTGGCAAAACCAAAAAGCATAAGCTTTCCCGTTACATTAGATGTTTCCATTTCAACTATTATTTAAAAAATTATATTAATCTGTGTCCAAAACTGACAGAAGCAAAGTGTTGACAGCCGCTACTTAGACATGTGGCTCTCCGTTCATTCTTTCAATTTTTTGTAATACTTATTGTTACCCATACATACATATCTTTTTAGATCCATTAGCTTAGACATGTTACATGCATGCATAATTAACACATTCTTGATTCTTCAGCATTTGTTGCAAAAAAATGTGATATATCCTGAACATAGGTGTTGTTGTTTAAGAGGTTAGCAATTTCTATAATAAAAGTCCCTGGTCAATGGCTCCATGGATATTCTTTGTAATATTCCTCTTAGAAAATAGTGAGAAGAATCTTGTTCTTTATGAGAAAGTTGCATGATGAACAACTCACTCAAACGCCTACATCAGCAGGAGCCACACAACACAACACAAAGCTCCTTTTGTTTTATTTTTTTAGTGGCTGGTTAGCGGCAGCAGGATACCAAACAAAGCCTTTGCTTATACTAAGATTAATTTGTAAAAAAAATTCAGAAAGGAAGCAGTGAAGTTACCTTTGAAGTGAGGCAATATTTAGTTCTCTCATTTCCAGGGAAACTATCGGAGACCAACAATTTCCCTTCCCCAAGAATTCTAACACCTTCCTCAGCACAATATGAAACCAGATCACCAGATCTCACTACCTAATTAATCAAGAGCAAAGAAAATAAAACTCAATTCACAGCAAAGTAACTCTTGCAAAGAAAAAGATTTAAAACAAAAATTGTTTGTTGTATTTACTTCGGTGACTGCATCCTTAGCAGGTTTAGCTATTTCTTTAACAAGGCACTCAGCAATGGGAGCTTTTTGCTCTTTTAAGATTGCAGCTGCCTTGTGAAGCAATTCTGCTCTCTTCCACAGTGGAGTCTTTGCCCATGATTTTTGTGCTAACTTTGCTGTTTCCACGATCTTGTTCACCTCTTCCTGAGTACAAGCTGTCAAATTCTTACACCCAATTAGCTTAACTAGAGGGACAAGAAAACCGGGTTTCCAACTAAAATAATTGAAAAAAAAAAATTCTGTAGAAGCTTAAGTTACCTTGAACTCTGAAGTGGGGTTTTCTAGTACTGGGATTGATGATGGTAACTGATTTGCCAGAAGATGATTTTCTCCATGCACCGTCGTAAAAGAATTTGTAGACACCATTTTCATCAATGATCTCTTCAAAATCTGCCATATTTGGTTCTTGCTTTGCTTGCTAGCTGCCTGTTTTTTGATCTCTGCTTTTGACTTCGAACTTGAGCACCCAAGCTTTAATTAAATAAGAAGAGACGGCGATGCAGTTCTTGGAGAAAGAAGTGATGCTTTGATGATTTCGTTTATTCTGGGATAATGCCACGTAGATGAATATTGTGGAAATGGCGCGAACGTGGGGCCAGTTACCTTCCACGTTTGATGTAAGGTGACCTCCAAATTTGACACGTTGCTTAGAATTTTGCTTTTCGTCTTCCGCTCTTACACCAGTCCATAATTTTCGTGGAAAATAATGTAATATAAAATGCGTGAAATTTTTTTTTTTTTTGATAATAATAAAATGCGTGAATTGAGATACTTCAACTGAAGAAATTTTGATTTTGTAAAAATAGGTGTGGTTCGTATGATTTGTTCAAAGCTTTAGACTTGGAATGGAATGAAAACCCGATAATACCCTTCGAATAAATTTGAGTAAAAATAATAAAATATAATTTAATGAAACTACTACAGAATTATCTAAGTACATACTTCCGCTCGCTTTTGTCGTATGATCAGGAATATCGTCCCTTCCCATCAATTTTCATTTTTTTGACACTTTCTTATGATTTTTCTCTCATTTCCGGATGATGGCTAAACTAATGGTTTTATCAATTAGTAATTGGAATGAGATTGAATCGAAATGAAAACGAATTATAATGGGTTGAAATAGAAATAAAAATTAAAATAAAAATTAAAATAAATTGTTCATTTAAATTATAAGATTCAAAATTAAAATGTATTGTATTTCTATTGATCTGTTTATTTTATCCAAAAATTAAAATGAATTATTTTAAGTTACTAAAATACCCTTAATTAATTATCATTTCTACTATATTTTATTATAATAATTATGATTATTATTTTAAAGTGTTGTATAATTATTTTAAGTTATTAAAATACCCTTAATTAATTATCATTTCTACTACATTTTATTATAATAATTATGATTATTATTTTAAAGTGTTGTATAATAATAATAATAATAAATATTAAAATAATTTTAATTGGCACACACGTTATAGCTGATATGCCGTTTAACGTCTTGTCACCAAATAGCATGTCCATCATAGTGAAACCCAAAACACGACATGTCATCCAAATTATTTAGAAAATCAATATGCATAAATAGTGTATTTCAGCACGTACTTTAGATGGCTTGTCGTTTATATTTTGAAGAAAAATGACATGTCATTTTGTTTATATGATTATAGACAACGCAACGATTTTTTTTCTCAACTGTAGATCCCTATTAATTCTAATAAAAGTAATAGACTTTTTCCTTTTTAATAGTTGCGTGGAATAATAATAATTACTATTGTAATTTTAAAAAATAAGAGAGAAAGACACAAAAGTATGAATAATCATAACATTTGAATCCTAACTATTATGGATTATCCATCTAAGGTGAATTTCATAATTTATAAAATCACTTGTTTACCATCCAATAGATAAGTTACTCAATTTTAATAGTAATTATAATGAATTCTAATTACAACTACAAAATTACAATTAAAATTATGATTATCATTATTATAAAATAACAAGATAACAAGCTTTGATAATGGAAATATACCAATATGCCATAATATTGTAGGCTTGAAAGTTGAAACCAGAAAAACTTCATTTTTATCCCTATTTTAATATATAAAAATTCTTCAAGAATATTCTAAATATGAGAAAAAACTAAGTTATGTGACATATTCTTTTTTTACATTTATTATTAATAAAATAGTTTTGGGCAAGAAAAAAAAATGAAATCCTTTTAAGAGCTATATATTATAAAAAAAAAATTGATATATTTGGCATTAGAATTGGGCAGAACCAAACTCATTTAAAAAAGCTGGTTCGGTTTGATTTTTCAATTCCAATTCATTATTTTTTTTCCCTAAAATTGAAACCAAATCGGAAAAAAAAATCATTAATGGCTTGTTTTATTAAAATAGTGCCAGACAGTATGATATATGAGACATAAGAAAAAAAAGGGTTAAATTTTGTAAGAAAATTAAAAAAAAAAATTGAAGGACCTGAACTAAGATTTTGGTTCTAGTTCAATGATTTTTTTTTTTATTCTTATCGGTTCTTTATAATTCAGTATTGAACTAAAATTTTTAGAGATAATAAATCACCTATTTTTTAGGGACATCACTTATAATATTTTAATGGTGCGTTTATCAATTAATAATAAGAATGGATTAGAATCGAAATAAAATAAATTGTTAACTTTAATTATTAAATCAGAATTAAAATAAGTTGTATTCTCATTAGTGTGTTTACTTTATCTATTAATTAGAATAAACTATTATTAACTGTAAAAAATTCTTAAGGTTAATATCATGATATTATCTATTATAAGAAGAAAAAAAGGGCGATGACAATATAATAATATGATAATGATCAATTAAAGATATATTTAATAGAATTTACTATTATACATAATTTTTAAAAAATTATTAAGTACAAAAATTATTAATAAAATACTAAAAAAAATATTATTAAAATTTAAACCTTAAGCGATGTCTTATTCTTCTGTACTTAAAATCACCTCTAATTACTGTTTAAATTTTAATTTATTGGTCATTCATCAATTAAATAAATAAATAAAATTAATTTTGTTATAAATATTAAAAAACGAGTGGCAGATAATATTAGAGCTGTTAAAATTTTTAGCATTATTATTATTGAATCAGTGGCAGAGCCGACGCCGGTGATAGCGAGTCAGAAGTGCCTGAGGGGCATGCTTGCTTAGGCAAACACCGGGGGTGGTACGTAAAATAAAAACACGTGTTGACCTTTGACTTCTCTAACCTCGTTTCAGTCAAAAGAGAGTGTTCGATCCAATAATCTTCTCCCACGTCAACTACTTTCCACGTGTCTCATTTATATTCGCGGAGACCGAGTCATCCAACAGATCACCATCTCCTCCCTCTCTCAACTCAAAATCATTTCGATCACAGATCCATTAGACAATCCTGCTGATCCCAAACCCAAAACTCACCGAAGGCTCTCTCCGTGAACTCTGGATAGATCCTCCGATCGCACCGTGGCTTCGGCCGGGCCGCCGCCGACGACGCAATCCCTCGTTCAAAGAAGAAAACAAACATCATCAACCGAAAACGCTAACCGAAGTAGAGATTCGATAAGAGGTTCGCGAACGAGGCCTCAAAACGACTTTCCGTTTTGGCAACAGAACTGGTTCTTAGGTTTGCTCTTCCTCATGGCAATGGTATTCTTCGCTCTCACTGCCTTCCTCTTCCTCGGCCTCAATCTCGACGAATCTTCTCCTTCCTCCGCCTCCGCCGCTTCCTCTGAAACCGTCGAGGTCCGAATTCAACTTTTTAACTCCTTGATTTTATAGCATTTTACGCGAATTAGAAAATTGTTACTAAGTTCATTATTTTGTTAGGGCGTAATTCTCAATAACTGATGTGGGCTGGAAAATACGATTTTTAATTTGTTTTTCTCTTTATTATTTTTGATTTGGCAGATTACTTATGGGACAGTTCTCAAGTTGATGCATGAGAAGACAAAATTCCGGCTGCATTCACATGAAGTGCCATATGGTTCTGGCAGCGGGCAGCAATCTGTCACGGGTTTCCCTGATGTTGATGATGCCAATAGCTATTGGGTACTCTCTCTGATTTTATGTTTTCTGAAGCAATATAGATTTTTTGGTTTGGAATCAGAGCATTGCACTTCTTAGAATTGCTTGGATCAGTATTTTAACATAACTTGTACTGGAATGTTCATTTAACAGGGGGAAGTAAACGTAGGTCCAGGAAACAAATTTTTTATTTTTTATCTTTTTTTTTGGCTTGCTGCCATCCCTAATCTTTTGTTTCATATTTAAAGATAATTCTAGCAACTAGTTAGCCGATGTTTGTTTATTGATTTTAGTTGGTCATTTTGTAGTTAAGTTTGATATACTTGATATAAATTTGGAAGGTCAATTCTATGTTAGTGAAGTTAATATTGCTGTATGATTTTGCAAGAAAGTGGTATCAGCAAGTGTTTTTTGTCTTTGGACATGATATAAGCTTTTCTTTTGCAGATTGTTAAGCCTATTCCAGGGACATCTGCCAAACAAGGTGACACCATAAAGAGTGGGACTATTATCCGGTTGCAGCACATGAGAACTAGAAAATGGCTGCACAGCCATTTGCATGCGTCCCCAATTTCAGGAAACCTTGAGGTTAGTTTTTCTATTTTCTTTATGTTTCTGTAGCACTTCATTTGGTACAAGACGATGATCTCAGCTTCTATTCTGTGTTCGAATTTAAACTAGATGGAACTGCTAATTGGTTGAGTGTTCATTTTTTATTTTACTTTGGGCTGTAATATCGAATTGCCCTTATTGACCTTTTAAAATCTATAATTATTCTTTATCTAAATTACAATGTGCTGTGTGTAGATTAGCTGTTTCGGAGGCGAAGATGAATCTGATACTGGTGATTACTGGAGGTTAGATTTTACACTAACTCTATTTCAATTTGTATCTACCTGTCATGGTCTTTCCGTTGACTGATGCCATACTGGGCCAATTTCGATTAGGGTTATGATTGAGGGTAGTGGAAAGACTTGGAGGCAAGATCAAAGGATTCGGCTTCAACACGTTGACACAGGTGGCTACTTACATAGTCATCCGAAGAAATATCAGCGGATAGCTGGCGGACAGCAAGAGGTGAGAAAGAAACAATACAGTTCCATTCCCATTTAGATAAACATTGATTCAAAGTCAATCTGAAGTTCTATGTCATTTATTTCAGTTTATACGTAGAACTTTGCTTTTCAGTTCTCCATTTAACCATCTCTTTGTTTTATTAGGTCTGTGGCATCAGAGAAAAGCGTGCTGATAATGTGTGGTTAGCTGCTGAAGGTGTATACCTACCTGTTACTGAGAGCACGTAGATTTTGGTGACATTATATGAAGTTACCCTGTAAAAACAGGTACTAGGGTTTTGGATATTTAGGTGGCTGGTGCCTTTTCTTATAGATATAGCTATTAGTTGTTGATGTTCCAGTACGATGAGGGGGAAAAAATAACTTTCAGGGACTTGAAATTAGATGTTATCCGATGTAGTTTGTGTGTGCAATTTGTGCTACTGGAGGAGCTCTCATGGTAACGCAACTAGCAGTTTGTTTGATGATCTTTACATTGATATAAAGCATATTAATTACCTCTTTCTGGCTTTATGTTATATTAAAGTGGAACAAAATCTTTCAATTTAAGGATGTCCTATCTGGAAATCATGTCACCTTTATCGAAATGCGCACATGGATTGATATTATGCACATTACTCTCGGAGTGAACATATCTACATACCCATCATAATCTTGTTGGGGAATCAAAAATTGGAAAGAAAAAGCCACTTGCAGTTGTGAGTTATGCTGTTTCCTCGGCCTTCACAACTTTATTTCTACCTTTTTCTATTCCCTCTTTTTATTTATTTATTTTTAATTAAGAAAGCTTGTAGCAGGGTTGGCCATGCTTCGTGATTTGTTCAGAAAATTTTGAACCGATACCGGTTCGGTCATCGATTTTCTTTGTACTTTTCTTTCTTTTTTTTTTTCCCCCCCTGTTTCGTCCCTCAAATAAATTTTGGTATCACAACAGTTGAAATTGTTTGGTGGATAAATTCTTTTATTGGTAGTAATACAGAGGAATTATTGTTTGTTTATACGGCTGTGGATTGAAAAGAGGGGAAAAGGAAAACAAGAAAAAGAAAAAGGATGTGTGCGTATTTTGTTTATACGGCTTTCGTAAATGGTAAAGGAGGAAGTTCCGGTGTTTTGCGTGCCATGAATTATTGGGCTGAAGAATGGGCCTACCAGGTGCCCAAGCTTAAGGACTTTTTTGTTTCCTCCTCCTGCTAAAGAGCCCCACTTCTTTTGCCTCAGGGACCTCAATTGATTCGCTTACTCTCGGTCATTCCACTTCTCATTGTGGGGAAGGAATGCCTCGGCACAATTTTTAGGAATAGTCGAAAATTTTGTGTCAATTTTCAAAATTATAGCACACTTTTTAATCTTAATAGCAAAGAAAGAAATAAATAAAAAAGATCATTTTGAACATAATTGGTCCAAAGTATCTATTCATCAGTTAGGCACACTCGATATGTTGATTGCATCTCAATTGCTCATGAATTGTCTCATAACCACAATAAATTATCAAAGGATATTTATGTTGGACAAATTCATTTCTTAACTTTAGTATTTCTTTTATTTTTTTTTATGGGTCCCTCAAAATATATAATATGGTAGGAATTGTCCCGTTCAGATCTAACTTCCAAACTCAAATTATGAGAATTTTTTAAAGACCAAAAAACATGGGCCAGGCTGAAATTTGCAGTCCTAATTAATGCTGATTGCTCCCGTATAATTAATTTAATGCTCACCAGCAAACAATAAGTTGTCCCATTTCTAGCTAATCGTCTGCCCAGACCTACCCCTTTATGGTCTCTCAGTTTTCTGTTGGGTTTCGTTTCCTCAAGACTCACATTTTGTTTTAATATTTTACCGGCATTTTCCTTTTCTTTTCTTTTCTTTTTTAAATAATGACTTGTCGGTGAGTTATAAATCTTTGCTCATTCTGTGAATAATAATATGAAATGGTGTGATACAAAGTTGATATTTTTTTTCATCAAGCAATGAATAGTATTAGGATAATCTGCTAAAAGTAGAGTAGGTAGTTTGGACTTTGGAGTTTAGCTCGGTCTGGTGTTCTAATTTTTAAGAAAATCGAATCGAATTAAATTACATTCGATATTTTTTTTAACTGAATCAAACTAGTCCGGTTCATGAAATTCTTTTATTACTATTTTCAATCATTCTTGAAGACCTAAACTAAACTCAACTGAATCCAAAACCGATGGTTCCCTAAGAATTGCTCATCCAATCCATTCAGTTCGAGTTAAATGCCCACCTCGACAGTCTGTTTTCTTTTTTCTTAACTAATCTCAAGCTTTTGATTTAGTTAACATATAATTTAGAAATTTTGACAGAGAGTTAAAATTGTTACATCATGTGATATGGTAGGCCTGCCTCTAGGTACCAGAGTTGACAAGCAAATCAATTCTCTCCTTAATCAAAGCAAAAAAGAAATCGATGGCCCACCTAATCGGACGGTTTAAACTACCCCATGGTTACATCATGGATCACACTATGCTGTGCACATGAGATTGCAGTGTAGGGCCCGCATTGTATAATTGAAGACAAAGCATCAGATCACATGTTATCTTTTACGCGGCATGATTGTCTTTCACTGAAGTACCCTTTTGGTGATAGTGTCCTCAAAGCTGGCCTTGTCGAGCCATTATTTGACCATTTTGGTTAATTTGCATGAAAGTGAAGTCTCTAAACCCTAAACCCCCCCTCATTGTTTACGGTTAAGTTCTCACTTCTCACAAAAGGAAATTTAAGGCACCAAACATTTTCTAGCCCCGCCCTTCCCCTTTACTCTTCCTCACCCCAATACCAATAAATAAATAAATAAATAATATAAAATCAACTATTACAATCTTGTTATTGAAAGCTGACAACGATGGCAACATAATTGAATTTTATAGTAAATGACAGGAAATTTCTCCATTATGAGCCCACATACCAAGTCTTAAGTCTTAACTTGCTGAAATGGAACATAATTAGGGTATTTGCATAATGTCTTTAATTTCTCTGCGTTGCAGAGAGAATTTTTCTTCAATGAACAAAGACAACTTGAGAAGTTCTTTTCAGCAAAGGCAACGGCGCAGCATTGAACTCGAAAAACTTGCTATGGTTGCAGCTTACTACTTAATACTTATCGTATGGCATAATATTTACAACAAATCAGGCTAAAAAAAAGAAAGTAAATACATGCAGGCCAATTTGTCATAAACAAGACACAAAAGATTACAAACTTATTATACATATATAATATATATACCTTAAAGAGGGGTAAGAATGAGGGCGTTTTTTATTCGTGCCCACCAGCTCAGTTTCTTGTTTACCCTCCAAATTGGCCCCCTAATCTTCCTGATCTGTGAATAATTAAATTGCAAACAGCCCATTAAACAAGGTCAATGCATTTACTCATCAATTTGTTAAAATAATCAAAGTAATAAAGCTTGATTGTCCATGTACACACTACCACAAGCATAAAATAAAATAAATTAAAGCCTGCAAATCCAGAGATTCCCGATGGAAGCATCACATTCAGAGTTGAAATTTAAGTGAAGGAATAGATTCCCATATGGAAAAATTGCAGTTAACTGTCTTTTTTTTTTTCCCTGAGAGAGAAAATGAACCAACACCTCTTTTAGCAAGCAGGATTATAAAATTAAAGCTAAGGTACATAAGGTTGGACAAAAATGTACAAATGGTTTGAAAGCAACTCCATGTTCGTAGGGATAGTCTTAACATTATTCAGCCCTCAAGAGTTTCTGATTTTGAATGCCATCCCACTGACAGCGAAGCATCTCTAGATAAAATACTAGAGAATAGTTTAACAGCTTTCAGTATGATTAGATCTAAGGATATGACAATGAGGATGAACTATCTAGATGATATTAAACTAGCTGATATGGGTTATATAACTATAACACATAGGAATTGTTTAGCTACATACATCAACAAGAGCTACAAAAAACCAGAAAAATTTGCAGTAGTATTATGAAAAGAAGACTAACATCGAATTGGTCTCTTTAATCAAAACGGTAAGCTCTTGGAAGTTGAACTGGTTGTGAGGGACTTGAAATGTTCTGATGGGACAAAATCCTGCGGCAAATTGGCCCTCTTCACAATTCTCTTCATATTGTTCTGTAAACTTTGTTGGACTAATTGTTTCACTGCTTTCTTTTCCTCGCTCATCATGTCTTCTTCCTCTTCTAAACACTCCTTTGCAACACCATTTGGATTTGTAGATGTTGATGATGAAGATCCGCAAATAGGAGCAGACACTGCTGCTGCTGCTACCAAATTTCCACCATAAGTCTCTGAAACTTGCTTCCCTTTATCAACTCTCAGGCATTCCAAAATCCTTGAAGCCCTCTTCTGTGCCAATGTGCTACCCAAAAGTGTTAATTCAAGCAATGCGGATGCAATACCAGCTTCTATCATGGCCTGTCTATCTCCATATGATTTATGTGCCATCACCATCAAAACATATGATGCCTTCTCCTGGCAACCCGGTGAGTCATTCCAATTCAAAACATCAACTAAAATTGGGAAGGCATCGGACACCATGCTAATAGCTTTTCGACCTTCTGGCGTTGATACTAAATTGCTCAAAATGGACAAAATTCTCTCACTTAGTTCCATGTCTCCTAACATCTCCAAGAGAAATGGGATCAAATCGGTTTCTAATATAAAGGAAATATTCGATGGAAAGATTGAGAGATTGTATAAAGCTCGTAGAGCATCTTGTTTTGCTTGTGGACTAACTTTTTTATCCGAATTCTTGAGGGTTTTAACCAAGAATGGGACTGCACCTGAAGATCCAATGATAGGTTTATTAGAGTCCAACGCACTCAAGCCTAAGAAATTCGCTACTATTGCTTCTGAAACTGATGGGTTAGGAGCAACAGGAGATTCTATAAGCTTTAGCATCTTGTGAACAGCCCCTGCTTTCACAACGGCTGCTTTGTTCCTGCAAAAGGGGTAGCAAAAAATCAATCAAATTTTCAATTCTCCCGAACAGAAACACATTCAAGGATGAAATAATAGCCACAAAAATATGGAAAGTGACTTGTCCTAGCTAATTTCATTCTACATCAAAACTATACATGCAAATACAAATTAGAGGGGGGAAAAAACATTTAACGCACAAACATAACACAATTTTTTAAACCCAAAAAAAATAAAAAACCAGAACTTACAAATCATTGCCGATTCCAAGATTGAGAAGAGCATAAAGAGCAGAAATTTGAGAATCAACAAGTTGAAAGTCAAGCATCCCAGCTAAAGGAGGAATGGCACCTAGCATAGCAAGAGTGACCCTTGTTTCAGAATTTTCTTTAGCCAAACTCCTCACTTTACTCGCAGCTTCTCTTCTTTGCTCTTCACTCTCACTTTGCAAATCCTTAACAACAATCTTTAACTCCACTAAAGCTTCCTCTTTCTTCTTTATCTCACTCGCAGCTTCACCCTCAGCCAAGTTCAAGAGATCCAACAGCTTCTCCGATTTCGAAACGCACCCTTTTGCTTCTTTCTGCTTCTCTTGCTTCCGCCCGTTTCCTCTCTCCGAGTCCACTCCTCTGCTCTCCATTTCCGTTTTCGCTTTTGGCGTCGGAAGAGAAATCCCCTCGTCGTCGACAACTTCCCGACCGTAACGTGAACTCCCACCACAACTCACGGCGTCGAATATTTTCCGACGGAATGCAGCACCGGAGAAGGCCGTCCATAATCGGAAGTGATGGTGGCCGTCGGCGGCGGATGTGGGCCCGTCGTTACGCTGGAGGATCAAGGATCTGACATTGTTTTGATGAATCTTTGCCATCCTTTTTCTTATTTTTCTCTACATTGGCGAGAAAACCAGACACAAGTGAAGTGAAGTGAAGTGGGGAGTTTTGCGTTTGTGTGGGTGGGTGTGCGTTGGTGTTCTTTGCTTTATTATTTATAAGAGCTGATGAAAACGGGTGAGAGAGGCAGAGGGGTATTAGAAAGTGACTGTAATGCTGGAATAATTTAAGCCTTGTTTGGATGGACTTTTGGAAAACAGTTCCAAATGAAGACAATTTATTTACCATTTAATTTTGTCCTTTTTAAAACAAAATTAAACTATTAAAATTAAAATTAAAAAAAAAAAAAAGCAGCAAAGCACCAGTCTCCTTCTTTCTTTCCATCTTTTATACTCCATCCAAACGAGCCTCCTCCGCCACATAAATAAAACTTCTTGGAATGTTAGATTGATAATCACGTTTAAGCTTTCTGCAATTAGCCAACCCTAAATGTATAGTTAGGTTATCATTGATCAGAATTAAATTCATTGCATTTTGTTTAAGCAATCAATTTCAACTTCGTTATAGTTTTTAGCAATTAGATATTTAATTAAATCAATCAGTGATGACGCCGTAAGCCACAATACCACATGTTATCTGAGTACAAAATGTGTATAATTATATTCGTGATTTTACTTAACAAAATACATATTTTTCATACAACATTATATTAAGAAGAAATAAAATTTAAATCAAAACAATCTAATTCTATTACAAAACAAATATTATCTGATAGATACCAAAACAAATGCCAAATACATCTCTTCATTTTTCATAAGAAAAGAACACTTAAATTAGATCCTCTCTAAAGGCCGGGTGGTTAGAACTCAAGCTCTCACACATCCAGTCCCCATATAATAATATCAGAACTTAATTTCTCTCTTAAATTTTGAGTAGAGACTGGTCTTCTCGCTTACGAAATATAAGTGAAGTAGATAGCTCTCAATTATTAATAAGAGGTTAAAATCTGGGTAGTACTTCATATGAGTAGAGTAAACATCTCTTAATTATTAATAAGAGTTAAAATTTAATCAGTATTTTATATAATATTAATGTACTTTTGTCCAAATAATAATCTAATTTATAAACTATCAGTTACACTAATTTTTTTTTATAATATAAGTTATAATTTTAAATAATAATCTCATATAATTAAAAAAAAAAATAGACCCTCTCTAATTTAGTTTGGTCTGAATCTGACGGACGGCTATAAGTTTCAGAAATAGCAACCCCAAAACTCATTTTGTTAATAATTTTTTTTTTACTACACTACACTTACCTCATTTTCACCTAAATAGATAAAATTCACTACCGAATGACGTCTAATATTTTACGTTTATCTCCGTCATAGTGAAGCGTATATTTAGAAAAAAAAAAAACAAATCTAGAGAGAGAGAGAGAGAGTGAAGAAGCCGTTTCTGTAGGGAGGGGCGTGCCGAAGAAGCCACGAAGACCATGGTCCAGCGGGGGTTTGGTGGCATAGGAAAATGTGCAAAATTGTACAACGCCAACGGGACGGCTGTCAATTGTCATGCATTTCACAGTACAAACACACACCTCGCCCTCGCCCTCGCCCTCTATGCCATCCAGCTCATATGTGTGCGTTTGTCAAAGAAGCTTCGCAGTGGGCCCCGATCCAGTGTCCTCTCCTCTTTGATTTTTATTTTTTCAATCTAAAGATGGGTCGCATGCTAACTAATTCGGTTCAGTAGCGTGTACGGCGTATCCTGTATGTGTCCAAGTCCAGATTTTGTTTTTACTATTATTATTTGGATAATGTTAAGTTATATGTGTGCATCTTATAATTTTCTTACATAAATAATAATTATTTATTAATGAAAGAAAAAAATCACTAAATTAAAATTGAGAATGAAAAAAAGAAAGAAAGAAAAAAAAAAATGGTTCATGCTCTTCTCTTCTCTGAGTTGGATGAGAATGCACATGTATGAATATGATGCATGCAATGCAACCAAACAAAGCGTGACTCGACTCATAATCTCATTCGTATCGTATGTCTTTTTTTTCCCACTCGTCCATCCCACGGCCATGGGCTTGAACTTGAATTTTGCTTTTTCAACTCCCTTTTCACACTCTCATGTTTTAACCAAAATTACATCCCATGTATTGACTGACATTCCATTCCAATAATTGTCGTTTCTTTCTTTCTTTCTTTGGTTTATCGAATTTTCCAAGGTCTTGACTTCAAAAACTTTCTTCTGATTGGATGACTACAAACATTTAAAAAAAAAAATCTTGTTATTTATTGACGTTACAATCATAATCTTGGAGATGAATATCGGTGATGAAATTCTAGCGACTAATAACCTTCATACTAAAAAAAAACCCCACAGTCTACTAAAGGCTCTAGCTGTGGTAAGATTTTCATGAATTTAAAACTTATAGAATTATAAATGGTTCAAAAGTTCTCGAAACATAGAGTCAATTTGGGATTTCGATTGCTTCTTCTATGTGCCTGCGTCTGCAATAAGTTGTTGATTAAAAAATAATAATTTAATATTTGGTAAATTATATTATTGTGGCTATTGTTAATTTCAATAACAATTTATATGCATTTGATAAATTTTATTATAAATATGTTGTTTTTATTAATGTTTTAAAAAACAAGCTAATACATAATCCAAGTAAAAAAAGAACAGAAAAAAAAGTAACATGTATTACATTATGCAATAACCACCATGACTGTAAGGAAAAATATAAATAGATTGAATGTCAAATGCCATAGTTATGAAATTGATTTTAAAATTTATGGTTAACTTACATATGAAATTGTTCGTAGTTCAAAAAACATTTACGTAATCATATGCAAATCTAATTGAATCTTATAATAGAAAATAAAGGTAAAATATATAAAAAAAAAAGTGAACTTAGTGAATCAAAATTTTGATGCTAGAGAAAATGTACAGTAGTTACGGCGATAATCTCATTGTAGTGGTAATATAATATCTAATGGTTTATATATTAGCGTCAACAAAAAATAAGACATAATTATTTTCTTTTGAATATTAATATTATATAAAGAATTTAAAAAAAGTGTGGTAGTTTATTTAGTAAGCGGCCTATGAAAAACAACTTCTAACCTGCTTCTAGAAACTACTGTCAAAATGAAGAAAATTATGAAATCAGTAACTTTTACAAAATTTATTCAATATTATTTTAATCACAAATTATGAAATTTATTTGTGACTGGTATTCTTAATATCACTATATTTACTTGGGGAAGCAAGATTGAGTTAACCTTTCATATCTATTCGCTAATGCACACAGAGTGGAATTATAGTGGTTAAAATTGTGGAGAATTTAAATCTAATCCATAAACTTTTATACTGACTGAAACCCTTTAAAGAGGAAATTCAAGAACCCTTTTGGAAAAGAGAGCATAATACCGTAATGCAAATTTTGTCAACAAGCACCAACTTCAAATTGACATTAAATCTTTGAAACAATAGATAACATTTTATAAAATATCCAACTACAGAGAAGTAAGTACCGTAACTTGAAATTAAAAGTCATACTACTTTCTGCCAAAAAAAAATAATTGATGAATCGAAGAAAATCAACCATGTGGGCATCGAATATTTGTGCCCTGGACTTATCAGCCATGTTACTTTCTTCAACAATGTTTATATGTTTGTGCGTGAAATGCGAACTTGACAAATTTTGAGTCTTATGACTATTAAAGAGGTCGTGCCGCAGAATGCCGTGACCCACGTCCAGTCCACTCGTCTTATTGAATTCTGTAATGTGCGATGTGTGTTTGTCTTGAGATCAGCCGTGCACAAACATGAAGATTATTTGTTTTTACATTTATTTCGTAAGATTATTGACAATTCAATCCGTATGACGATCTTATGTCCATTGATCTCTAAGAAAAAAAAAATTAAATTATTTCCATACGGACCTCACAACCTAATCAAATAAAACTAAAACAAGAATCAAATAAATAACGCAGCACAGAATACATTAACAGCGTCTTAAGATATTTTCGCGAATGAATGTAAGGACACCCATTCCCTGAATTCATCATACACGTACATAAATTTTGCTCAGGTGGCATGATTATGGTTATTTGGTGTCGATGCCATCGGTGTGTATGAAAGTAAAAGGTATGGCAGTCACACTTTCGCGCCCATAGAATACAAAATATTATAAACCATGTTCACTTAAAATCGACAACTATTTGTTTGTTATATATACACACACATACTAACGGGACAAGATGTTCCTTCTCCATACTTCTTGGTCTCATTCAGTCACTCTCACTTCCTTTTACATTATTTTATCTAATGAAAAGCTACAAAAATCATAAAACCTAGGTAATATATTTACAAATGATAAGCTACAATTAGTGTTAGTACTTGCAGTGAAAATATAATAGCCATAGTTTGATGTTGAAATGAAATCCATCCATGTAGAGAGAGGTTTAAGTTCCATTGCCGGTAGAGAAAGTTTGTTAAATTGTGTCTTATATTGATTAATAAAAGAAATTTATTTGGGTTTATAAGCATGATAAATTCCTTCATCAAAAGACTAGTCTATTTTATTGAATACCTCAAAGCCTAGACCGAACCCCTAATCAAGCGACATCAAAGCTAGACCTTACTTAGTTAAAATATAGTGATGAAACAACCCAAATGTAACATATGAAAGATCTAGAAAAAAAAACTAGATTCCAGTTTCGTCAATGAAAATTATTGAGTTATGTCTCATTTTCGATTTGTGAGTAGGATAATCTCTCCATCAAATAGACTAAGAGCATCACCAAAAGACTTTTCAAATAAGATTTTATTATTTATTTGAAGAGCCATATCATCACTTAAAGTTCCAAAAGACACTCCAATTAAGATTTTTTATTTTTTAAATAAAAAATAAAAAATTACTCCAATTATGAAAGTAACTCTCCAATTAAGAGGGAGAGTTACTTTCAGCCTCTTCAATTTATATTTTATTACTTTTTATTGTAGAAAGAGAGAGAGAGAGGTGTTTTAATTACTATTGACTTTTCTTTTAAAAAAACTAGTTATTGAATTAAAATAATATTAATTTATTTTTATTTGAAGAGTCTTTTGGAGAATAACATATTTTTTTATTCTTATATTTACCACATATTTTTTTATTCTTATATTTACCACATAAGTAAGCAAATTGATATTTAAAGAGTAAAATTTATAGAGTCTTTTAGAAATACTCTAATATTTTAGAGTTGAATACCTAAAAAGTCTAGAACCAACCCCTTAACAATTTTTTTTCCCCCAAAAAGAAAAAGAAAATTCCCACAACCTTTTTCTCTGAATATCTAAGCTTTAGATATTCATGCAATAACATAACCAACCGAGACAAAATGCTTATTATTATATCAATATATTATAATATAAAATTTTTCCCCCATAAAAAAAAAAAATTAATATATCGACAAGCTATATAACTTGGTCGCATGATGTACATAATTGGTTAGATGCAGGACAACATCAGAATGAATAACACCCAAACCCATTAAATTGCGAATTAGAAAGATTGGTATCGAATGAATCAACCCAACCAACGCAACTTATTTGTAATAAATGTAATTTATGTGACAAAGTCCGTCTCCTCCCAAAATAATTAATTGTATCCATTTTTGTTACCTGCCTAGATGCACATTTTTATATTCGATGTTGCCACAGTAAAAGGCAACTAAACTTATTGCAACACACCAACCACCAAACGACAACCTAATGGCTATAAAGGGCGTATAGGGAGTTCCAAAAATATCGACATCTAAAAAGATAATACAAATTTGAGCCATTGGCAGGATTCCACAATTCCACTTACAACCCCAATCATTGTTTATCTTTTAATACACGAACTAATAAACTAGAAAAGCAACACACACGGCACAAGCAGTGAGAGATTAGAGAGCTGAACTGCTTGGTACCCCATTATCTAAAGAACTGTATGTCCACAAAATTTCTTTAGTAAAAGACGAGAGTCGAGAGTTCACGAGATGGAAGGTGTTTGCATGAAGGCATAACAACTATGGGAACATTTTCATTTAATAAAAATTATTCCATCACTCTCTCATGAGAGACAAAAGCAAACAACCGACCCAAAAAGCTTCTATTCTTCCTGTTATCCACTTTGGATTGATGTTTGGATTAAGCTAATCAAATAAGAGCACCATATTATATGTGCAAACGACAGAATAAGATGATGAGATGAGGAAAAAGTTTGATATATTTTACAAACTAAAGGCATGAACATATCATTCTCCAAACTAACAAATTTATAACACCAAAGATCTGTTATATCCCACAAGAAAAGGGAAGTGTACCTTGGATGCCACCGTGATTGTACCCAGATATCAGCAAAAGACCAAAAAAAGTTTTTATTAAGTTTATTTACCACTCCAAAAACAAGTATTAGTCATTGGCAACCATTGCATCAATGGAGGAAGAGCTCTCCAATTTCCTGATGCACAATTTGTTTCGTGGAGGAAGGTCTTTGGCTGACGGGGCGTCATCAACATCAATGATAACTGAGTCTTCCTCCTTAATATCTCCTTTCAAGATGGCCACCGCAATTTCATTTTCAACCAACTGCTGTATTACCCTCTTAACTGGCCTTGCCCCAAAGTTAGGGTCGAAACCCAATATCCCTAGAAGAGTAACAGCTTCCTTTGTATAGTGAAGATCGATCTTCTTTTGTTTCAGCCTGTCTTTCACTCGGTTCATCTGCCAATCAACAATGACAATTTTAAATTAAAACAATTAATGTGTAAGATGCAGATACTACAGAGAAGATATGTCCGGCACTATTATATGCATGCTCGCTCACATACAGATATGATGAACCAAAAACAAATATCAGACAAGATCATTTTTCTGTAACAGAGATTCTAATGACATGCAGAAGGAGATCATCCTCAAATATAAGAAACAAATGAAAAACCAGCCAACTCAAATAATTCAACACCAAACTTTTCTCATGAAACCAAAAGTAGAAATTCGTTTTGCTTAGATCCATTAAAAAGGTCCAGATGAAGTTGACTAAAAGTCTGAATGTTCAGTTTAACCTTCACTCCCTCATGCATAACAAATTCAAGTAGGCTTAAGACTTATGTTGGGAAAGAGAATGGTTATGGCCACAAATGCCACATTGTCTCTCAAGAGACAGTGACTTCCGAAAAGAATTGATAGCTAGAATATAGGATCCCATCCCCAAAATTCAGTTTGTTAAAAGCCCATTGAATGATAACTCCTTATCTCAGAGCTTTCACTGATAAATTGGTTGACTGATAAAAATGCATCTATATAACAATATAGGCCTAACATGAAAGCATCAAAAGAATTAGGCAACTAAAAGGAACTATCTGTGAAGATTTTATTACCTGTATTTCAACAATTTTGCTGATTTCTTTGGAGTCCAAAGGCTGGAACACAATGTACTCATCAATTCTATTCAAAAATTCTGGCCGAAATGTTTGTCTGGCCAATTCCACAACTTGCTTTTTCATCACCTCATAAACAGCTTCCTTGCTATCTTGTACACTTTGGAGAGTTTCAAGTATATAGTGAGACCCAATATTTGAAGTCATTATCACGACACAGTTAGTAAAACTGACAGTCCTACCCTGAGAATCAGTTATCCTTCCATCATCCAACAACTGTAACAATATGTTGAAGACATCCTGATGGGCTTTCTCAATTTCATCAAAGAGTACTACAGAATATGGTCTTCGACGAACCACTTCAGTGAGTTGTCCACCTTCTTCATAGCCAACATAACCTGGTGGCGCCCCAACCAATCGAGAAACTGAATGCTTTTCCATGTATTCACTCATATCAATTCTGACAAGTGCATTTTCCGTGTTAAAGAGGAAATCAGCTAAAGCTTTTCCAAGCTCAGTTTTTCCAACACCAGTAGGACCCATGAACATGAAGCTAGCTATAGGTCGAGCTGGGTCAGATAATCCTGCCCTCGAACGTCGGATTGCATCAGCAACTGATTTAACTGCAATATCTTGACCAATAACTCTCTTGTGAAGTACTTCTTCCAGCATAACTAGCTTTTCCCGCTCTGATTGTTGAAGGCTAGATAGGGGTATGCCTGTCCATTTGCTAACAATTTCGGCAATATCAAGATCAGTGACCTCCTCTCGAAGCAAGGAATGTCCAGATTTTTGGAATTCGGAAAGGTTCTTCTCAGCCTCTTCTAATTGACGTTGAAGGGAGATCATAGTTCCATATTTGAGTTCAGCAGCACGATTCAGGTCATAGTCACGCTCAGCAGCTTCCATTTCTAGGTTAACTCTATCAATCTATCAAAATTTAAACAATTACATAAGAAATTAAGGGAAAAGAAGGGACAGAAATTTAAAAATAATAAGACTAAGAGAAGGGTTACCTCTTCTTTAATTGAACGTATTCGACTCATGAGATCTTTCTCATGGCTCCACTGGTCATTTAATTCTTTTTGTTTCTGTTTTAATGAATTCAGATCATGTTCCAGTTTGCTTAACCTTTCTTTGGATGCCTTATCGGTGTCATTTTTCAGAGAAAGCTTCTCCATCTCCAATTTAAGCACAGCTCTGTCTATCTCATCCAGCTCTATAGGCTTGGAAGTTATCTCCATTTTCAGTTTTGCAGCAGCTTCATCAACAAGATCAATGGCTGAAAGAAAAAAGCTAATTACAATCTTTATACAAGACAACGTACACAGAAGATGTTAACATTTAACAAGATTCCAGGCAGTGACAAGATAAAAACATAGGGGAAGAAAAATAGTTGGCTATTTCTTCCAATCCTTTCTCCTTTCCCCCTTTCTCTGTGGGTTACCTTGGAAGCAAACCCATAGCTTCCACTTTCATTGGCATCAACATCTTCTCAAAGGTCAATCACAAAAAGCAGTCTCTGATGAGAGCATATCCACTCTTTTGTACATTAAAAAGACAGAAACTATAATTTCAATATGCATCAAATAGCTATCACTAAATTTTTTAATTTTTTTTTAACCCTTTTTCTAAGCAAAATGAGAAAACAAGGAAAATAAACTATCAAGTAAACAATTAAACTGCGGATCCACCAATACAGTAGAATCATATGTTTATTTTTCCGGACTTCTGATGCATCTAGGTTTTGGTGACTATAGCCTGAATGAGTCATGAATTAACAACCAGTCACAAGAACTCTAATTAATTATTTAATTGAAATACAGAAGACAATAACAGAATTATTTCGGATAGAAGTACCTTTGTAAAAGGTTGTCGTGAGTCTTAACCCCTTTGACCAAAATCATGTTTTTTTTCAGATGCTATTATTGTAGAAAGACAAAAAAGTCCTTATTATAATCAAATTTAGAGTGTTAAGAAGATTCCGTCATGCACTTCGTCATGCATAGAAGTGTTCTTCTTGCACTTTAGCATGCATACAAGACTGTTTTGCACTTTGTCATGCATACAAGACTCTGTCTTGCACTTCGTCATGCATACAAGATTTTGTGTTGTACTTCATCTTGTATTGCAAGACAAAGCATGTAAATGGCATTAAAAAAAATTAGGGGTGGGAAAAAAAAACATAATTTAGACATGGGGTTCACAACTCATGACAGGACCGCTCTAGAAGTCTCTTTAATCAAATACCTAAAAATAACAAAAACATGTCTCCCGGTTAGATATCTGGCATGAAGAGTAAACAAAATGTCATTTACCTTTGTCAGGCAAAAATCGTTCTGTGATGTATCGATCTGCAAGAACAGCTGCAGAAACGAGGGCACTGTCTGATATTTTAACACCATGATGTAGCTCATATCGCTCCCGTAGCCCACGAAGTATGGATATTGTATTTTCAACAGATGGTTGATCGCAAAACACTTGTTGAAATCTACGCTCAAGAGCAGGATCTTTCTCAACGTAGTTCCTATATTCATTCAATGTAGTTGCTCCTATACACCGAAGCTCACCTCGACCAAGCATTGGTTTCAGCATGTTGCTAGCATCCATTGCACCAGACCGATTACCTACACAAAACAATCCACAACTGAGGACTTTGTATCAAGAACTGACTGAATTTCATAATCAAAACAGATACAAGATAATAGTGTGTGTAATGAATGTCAAATCAATCCAGCCATCAACGTGACGGCATACACGCGAATGTGCACCTCCACAAAATTTAAAGAAGCTTTCAATCAGGAAGCTGAGAATGCTGGTCGTACTTTTGTTACCAAGGATCATAAGATTATCTAAAACAATACTACAAATAACAGGATAAGGCTACAACCTGCCCCAATAATTGTATGTAGTTCATCAATGAATAAGATAATCTGTCCATTGGACTTCGTAACTTCCTTCAACACAGCTTTCAACCTTTCCTCGAAATCGCCACGATAACAGGTACCAGCAACTAATGAAGCCATATCTAAGGAGATCAACTGTGTAATATAAGAGTAAACAAAAAGATTAAATACAAGTTTAGTTGAAGGAGAAAGAGAGAGAGAGTGTACGTTTAATGCAATTATTTTTTATAAATTAACATCGTCAATATCAGGAGTCCTCAAGAACAACTCTTGCTTAGATTCAACTGTTTCACTAAAGTCTCAGTTAAGAAACTGCCATAGAATCGTCTGAAACAAAATCTTTTCCATTCAAGAATCAATAAAAACCTTTCTGTTTTGCAATGTTTCTGGAACATCCCCTCGCACAATCCTCTGAGCCAATCTGCAAAGAAATTTAAAAAGTCTTAGTATTAACATATATCTCATCTCGGACTCAGGAAATAGATTAGTGATCTGGCACAAAAATCATATACTGCTACACAACCAACTTAACATGAATGATCTGCAATAGCTAAACTATGTGATTGCAAAAGATGCAAAGAATGCTGCATCTTGAACAAGATAACCAAGTTCCTGTAAGAAATATTTTTGCATAATCTATAGATTCCACCCAGATATACTAAATAAACAATCTACACAAATAAAAATCCAAGGTACATGTTTTTTTGTACTTTTGGAAAGAGCCAAGGTGAATTATAAGTTTCTGAATTTGAAAACTGAAAACACAAGCTACATACCCCTCAGCAATGGCAGTTTTCCCCACACCAGGCTCACCAATAATAACAGGATTATTTTTGGTTCTCCTAGATAATATCTGGATACATCTCCTAATTTCATCATCTCGACCTATGACAGGATCAAGTTTTCCACTCCTAGCAAGCTCTGTCAAGTCATTCCCATACTTCTCCAATGCTTGATATTTTCCTTCAGGATCTACATTAATGAAGAAAATAACAAGTGATGGTAACCAACAGCTAAAAGCAACCAAGGAAATAGCAATTCTGTTACGTACAAGTAGAGTCAATTAGTCACAGATTGGAAAGGTAACTAATTATAGAACACGTAATATCTAATAGTTAATCATCAGAAACACATAACAAAAAGATGCCAATCAGCTGTGGGTTTGATTGTATCACAAAAGCATAATCTATCTTGAGATCCGACAAAAAAGAGGTGTAGAAAACAGCTAAAGAACATGTGACAAGGATCTCACTACATTAAGAGACAAAAAAATTCAGCACATGATATTAAATGCAAGGGGAGGTTCAAACCTTGCAACTCATGCATATATATCAGGTTGGACGAGATGATACGGATGAAAAGAAAAGCCATGAATAACCAAGTGAAACAGACATAAACCAGCTGCAACACTATCTACCTTTATACCATAGTCTTAATCATGCTTGACAAAGCTTCCTACTCTTCTCTATTGCAGCACATAATTCTTACCGAATTCAAGTAGCTTCTTCTTTTCATAAAACACAAAATATCGAGTTCTAAATGTATAAAAAGTTCAAGAATTTGAATGCATCAAGGAGTTCATACTTTGATCAGTTACTCTCTGATGTCCACGAACAGCTTTAACTGCATCCTTCAAGTCCTTCTCATTAAGCCTGATATCATTGAACAACAGCCGTCCAAACCTATCATCTGAAAGAAATGCCAACAAAAGATGCTCTACAGACACAAAATCATCTTCCATTTCTTTTTTAATCCTTTGAGCATTACTCAAGAGCAAACCAAAATTTGATCCCACTATAGGTCCACTAGTGGCACCTGTCACCTGACACAAGAAAATAAAAATTTCCAACTGCATTACCAACAAAGCTAACACAAATAAATATGTCCTCAAAATTTGAAAGTAGATACTTTTGGTTGTTTGGATATAAAGTCTTCTGTAGCCTGCAGAACTTTGGTGTTGTCTTGCCCCGCCTTTGTGAGTATTCTCCGAGCCAAACCATCCTTTTGCTCCAACAGAGCTTTCATCAGATGTTCAGTTTCCACCACTTGTTGGTTGTTAACTCGTGCAGCATCGACCGCGCCTACAATACCCTCCCATGCCTTCTCAGTGAACTCCGTTGGAGTAATCTGAATAAATATACCCGCAATTCATAAGTATAAAAAAAAAAAAAAAAAAAAATCTCACAGGCTTCACATTCTCATTCTCAGTAACAAGTCATTGCATGTAGATAAAATTCCAGAATTGAGTTTCGTTAAAGTATCAGATATCAATTGAACTTCTACATGAATTACCAATATTTTCACAGAATGCATTTTCTTCACCTACATTTAGAAAATCTCAAGTCTATGAAAACAAGATACAAGTCACAAGCAAACATGAATATATATTTATAGTTACAGCCACAATTTTTTTTTTTTAAATTTAGATGTCCGTTATATGTGTACGGACCTGAGAAACGCCGATGGCGGAGGAGCGGAGCGGAGTGGAGGAATGAAACTTGCGCGCGAAACTGACGGTCGTGAAGGATAACTTCGCGGAAACGACATCGTTCGGCGGAAGTATGAGTTTGTTTTCGACTGGAGGCCGAGAGAGTGAATTTGTAAAATTGGTGAAAGTGGAAATTGATTTAGCGCGGGAGCCGGATTGAGAGAGCGAGAGTTTATTGTATCTGGCTGACTTTAAAGCGGCAAAAGTGGTCTTCGTTAGTCTTCTCGATGCCATTTCTTGCCTTCTTTTTTTTTTTTTTTTTAATAATAATAATTTTCTGAAGTATTGGCGAAAGAAGTACGGTTGTTTGTTTGAGGGTTTTGCTGGGTTTTTGAGAGTGGCTGACAGACAGAAAGCAGTTTGCGAAAGCTTGGAGAGGAGGCAACCGGACCGAAGTAGAATGTTGTAGAGTTTTTTGGTGATTTCCAGTGGCTTTGCTGCCTAAAGTGACGCCGTTTTCATTTTCCAAAGATTAGTGGATGGTAAAATTAGCCAAACTTCATTACTCTTAAGTATGTATCTATGTGAATTAAAAAAAAAGTATGTATTTATTATTATTATTTTTTTTTTTTTGGAAAATTACTCTGGGCATAATTTTAATTGACTTGAAAATAATTAGTCCTAATTTTAATGGATTTTTGCAATGAAAATTTTACTGGACCTTTTAAACTATAAAAAAAAAGAAGAATTTAGCAAGGACCTTTTAAACTTTCTTCCTTGGGTTACTCCTCCTCTTTGGCAATTGTGTTGCAGCTGGGGTATTCTCAGCATCACCACTAGTAGCAGCAGCAAAGGCAGCTACAGCTACAACCTTACAAGTGCTTGGGGAACAAACTTGACCATTAAGAGTCAATATTCACATAAGCAACCTTGATCAGAGTTGCATTCTTCTCAGGACTTGACGATGATTCCATTCTCGTGTGGAGAATGAGAGAAGCATAGGTGCAAGCCAGCTCTTCGTTCGACATTTTCCTCCAACAAATATAAGCACTTAAATCGGCGCCGGAGATGAAAGTTAAGGCTTTGGCTTTTTAAAACAAACAAACTTTGATGTTATAAGGATAATTTTAAAAATTAATAGAGGTTATTGAGAAGTGGGGGCTAGTAAAATAAAACTGAAAGGGTCAGATATATGATTTTTCCGATTGATGTAAAGTTAAAGCCCAACCCCTGATCTTGATAAAAGAGGGCCCTCGTGGCTCCATTAGTACCATAGCAATTTTCACCATTTCACACTCATGGTCAGTCTCTCACAATAACTAACTGAATAAATTGTTTAAAAGATAATGACGATGGTCGAACACATAAGCATATTAGTTTAGTGGGAATCGTGCCTGAACACTTCCACTTAATGTGCACATACCTTTGCAGAGTTCTATTAAGATATTCCTATATATATATTTTTTTATAACATCTATTGCTATCAAAATCGGCTTCACCAATTGTTTTTGTGACGGATCTACTACAATAGTCATTTCACAGCTCGTAATTTTTTAAATATAAGAATTTTTTTAAAAAATTTTATTAATTTTATTCTTTAAATATTTATTTATTTATTTATGTAAATAAAAAAATATATTAAAAAATATATTCTATAAATAAGTTAATATTATTTTAATTAAATAAATATTTTTTTTAAAAATAAATACTAAAAAGTCTCTTTTAAATATAAATAAGTTAATATTATTTTAATTAAATAAATATTTTTTTTAAAAATAAATACTAATTAAAGTATTTTTCTCCATGTAAGTCTTTAATAAAAAAGTAAAAATAAAATATTAAAACCAAATGTGAAAAAAACTAATTGCATACCTAAAATTGGCTCACCAATAATAAGAGGATCAATTTTTGTTCTCCATAATATATTTAAAATTTTTAATTGAAATATTTTTTCCACTTTGATAGTTTTAAATGTTAAATCCTTTTTTTAAAGATATTCTAATAATTTAAAAGTTATATTGATATGATTTTTATTTGTATAATGAAAAATTTATTATATCTTTAACAATTTTGTTAAAATTATTGCTTAAAATTATATTTAATACATGCTATTAGCTTCTGATTTATAGTTATAAAAAAATTTTCACAATAATTGTAACTTAAAAATTACAATATCTCAATCTCAAACAGAAGTTTAGTTTCTCTTTTATAATTACATGCTACCATATGAATGAAATGCTAACAAAAGATGCTCTACATACACATAATTATCTTCCATTTCATTTTTAATCCTTCAAGCATTATCTAGGAACGACCCAAAATATGATCTCGCTATAGGTATACCAGTGACGCATGTCATATAACAGTTGCAAATATACAAGAAAATAAAGTTTTTCTTACAATTACAAAAGTTTTCCCCTCTCTCTCTCTCTCCCTGTGTATATATTTGTTTGAAAGTCATCATTTACTAAAATGAAAATACTTCAATCTCGATTCTCAAATTGAGTCTTAATAATGGTAAGCATATGATATACTACAAATTTTCAAAATTTCCACGAACGTTAAATTACAAAGTTTAGGTTTTAAATTTTATCACACAAAACCTTTAAAAAGAAAAAAAAAATCATTGTACAATAATAATAAATATTCGCTCCGTATTATTCTAATGCTAAAGTGATTTTATATGATATCCTTCAATTTGGTAAAAACTTTTATTGGCCTTATTAAAATATTATTATCATTATTATTATTATAATTATCATTATTGTTACTATTATTATTGTAACTATCATTAATAGTTGCTTTTATTAATTGAGATAGTAATTTTAAAGCACAAATAATAATGTATACTTAGATAAATTAATACAAAAAAATAATCATCTTTGACCACAACAAAACCGTCGCTATCAATCATTTCGCACTGAGGTGAAAAATGGTACATTTGGAATCCTCGAAACTTTGTTTATGCATCGCTACCCCTTTCTCCTCCATATGATGAAATGCATTTCTTTAGAAAATGACCATTAAAGTTTTGAGTGAAATATAATAATGTCATTAGGCACTGGTTTGTGGTTGTGAATTGCACTCACCAATTCACCACAATGTCGAGATACATAGGATGAAAAAAAAAAAAAATAATGACGGAGATGTTCTATTATAAGAATTGAGATTCATTTGTGAGTTGATCTGTTTTATTAATTTTTAAAGATTCATTTACATCTGTCTTTATTTATAATAAATAATTGGGACTGATGTATCCTTTTTTCTTTTTCTTTTTTTCTTTTTCATTTGTCTTACGTATTAAAATATTCTTTTTACAACTTTGTTGTTTAAGACAGATAAAAAAGAATAAAATTTAAAAAAAAAAATCTTGATCATTGAAAACAACGAATTAGAATATTTTTTTTACAACAAATGCTTGGAGCAATTAATAATTAAAAAAAACTCTTTTGCTTATTTGTCACCTACGAATTTTATACGGGATTATCTTCCTACAATTCTCGCGACACGTGGTATCATTTGTTTAAAAGTTTTGATGGTCAATCTCTACTAGAATATGAAATATTATAATTAAAAGAAAAAAAAAAACGAATGATTGTTTCGATTAGTGGGGAGCACGACTGCATACTTTGTCAGCAATGGCCAAAAAAAAAAAAAAAAAAAAAGGTATTGTGACTGTTCATGAATGGAAATCGATATGTACTTCTCTTTGTCCGGCAGACGATTTAGATACGATCCTCTATTAGGCCCTACTGATTCTACAGCAAATTCTAATACGAACAGAGTCCATACTCGTGATCAAAAATGGTTTTCTTAAGTTATAGTACAGTCAAGCTTTTCAGCGTAGAGTGAATAACGGAACAGTAGAGCTATAACCCTATCAAAAAAATATGATATTTCATGGGGGTAGAATTAGTCGATGATGTGGAGACATGTTTTAATATTAGTGATATATGCTTATAAGATTTGAGTAATAATACAACTATAAGTTATGATACAAACTAATATGACATCACATCACATAATTAATAAGTTGAAAAAAACAAATAATAAAAATAAATTATATAGACTGTTGTATTTTTTAATTCAACCAGTCGTAATATACCATATCATGTTGTATAATTAATAGTATTTGTGGTAATAACATTACACTTTTATAAAAGTCACAGACATGTATTCTATTCCTCCATGCGTACAATTGACAATCTTTTCTAATCTTCTTGCTTTACAAGTAATTACGAGTCATATGTGTTTTGCTATAATTGCATCTCACCTGAAGAAGTACGTTGAGATCCCTTTTTAGACTACTATTAAACCCTCATCCAGTTGCTTAAACTTATGAGTTATGCAATTTCTAATATATTGAAAAAAAAAGTATAAATAATTTTTATTTACCCTTAATCATCCATCATTCAAAGTCTCAAATCTCAATTATCGTTTAAACTATTAAAATTCAGGATTTTTAATAATAATAATAATAATAATAATAATAATAATAATAATAATAATAATAATAATAATAATAATAATAATAATAATAATATATTTTCAATTTACATGATCATGTGTACACCATTAAAGAATGCGTACAAGTTGTTTGGTTTTAGAACACAATAATTGAACTTGACTCCAAAAATGTTCACACAAGCGCTGTTGTTATAAGGTCCACTCCAATTTTGGGGGAAAGAAAAAAAAAATCCAATTCTGTGAAAGAGACCCATCTAGGAGACACTTCCTCGAACATTCATCATACCACATTTTAATTGACACGGTGACCAAATGGTGAGAATTTTAACAAGGTCCACGCTTATTATTGCTTACCTCAAATAAGACTTAAATTTTATTTACTCCTTAATTTGGCTTTTATGTAATGATTTCTCTGTCACCATCTAACTTAATTAAATTTATAATAATGAAAATTCACACATTTTAGAAACCCTTTTTCAATTTGATATACTTTAGAATATATGTTAGGCCAAATTTTAGGGTTTTTGGGAGTCATTTTGAATTGATTTCGGAATTGTGAATGTGTGATCCACTCATCAGCGATCATAATACATAGTTTAAAACGCGCTCCTGAGTTTTAAATCAGTCAAAAGTGTCGACTCAACGTGACGCCGTCGTTTTAACAAGTGTTGTGGTTTAAACGACAGCGTTTAACGGGTTCACTTTCCCATTTTATCTCACTGTCCTATCAGTTCTTCTACTAACGCCCAGGCAGGCAACGGGATCAAAACAAAACCCTCGGGATAACTTCTCTTCTCTCTCCTCTCGCAATTCGTTGACCTCAAAATTTTTCTTCGAAAGAACACGAAATCACTCAAGATCTGTTCGCTTCGAGTTTTAATTTCATAAATCCAAGGTCAGATCTTGTTCATTCACTCATCTCACTCCCTTCACTTTACTTGCTTTCTTAGGGTTTCAAAAAATCTAATTTTTTCCCCATGTCTTCTTACAGATCTGTTGAGAAGTGTTGAAACGGTGACGTTTCTTCCAGCGGAGAGAACCCAGTTCAGGTTTTTGAGGTTTCGAGTTACTTATGATCTGTTTACGGATCTGGGCGTTTTAGTATCTATCTTGTTGGTTGTTGTTGTTGTTGTTGTTGTGTTTAGTTTAGGTTTAAAATTTGCGGTCTTGGAAATGTCGGTTTTGCCTAAGGGGGGCGATGAAATTCAAATTCGAGAGGTGTGGAATGATAATCTCGAAGAGGAATTTGCTTTAATTCGTGAAATTGTTGATAAGTATAACTATATAGCTATGGATACGGAGTTCCCGGGCGTGGTTTTGCGTCCTGTGGGAGCTTTTAAGAATATTAATGATTATAACTACCAAACGTTGAAGGATAACGTCGACATGTTGAAGTTGATTCAATTGGGTTTAACATTTTCGGATGAAAATGGGAATTTGCCTACTTGTGGGACTGACAAGTTTTGCATTTGGCAATTCAACTTTCGCGAGTTTAATTTAATTGATGATATTTTTGCTAGTGATTCAGTTGAGTTACTTCGTCAGTGTGGGATTGATTTTAAGAAGAATAATGAGAAGGGTATTGATGTGAACCGCTTTGGCGAGCTTTTGATGTCGTCGGGTATTGTGTTGAATGATGTTGTACGTTGGGTCACGTTTCACAGTGGGTATGATTTTGGTTATTTGCTTAAGTTGTTGACTTGCCGGAGTTTACCCGATACGCAGGCGGGATTCTTTGAATTGATCAATATGTATTTTCCTGTAGTATATGATATCAAACATTTGATGAAGTTTTGCAACAGCCTTCATGGTGGGTTGAACAAACTTGCGGAGTTGTTGGAGGTAGAACGAGTTGGGATTTGTCATCAAGCTGGTTCAGATAGTTTGCTCACTTCCTGCACATTTAGGAAGTTGAGGGAAAACTTCTTCAACGGCTGCGCAGAAAAGTATGCTGGTGTACTGTATGGTCTCGGTGTCGAGAATGACAAGACTAATTAAAAACAAATAATTGGGAAAATGTTCATGGATATTTGTAGACTACTCAAGTGTGAAACTCTGTTTTCTCTTTGTATACTTTGGCAAAAGATTGTTGTTTTAGTTGTGACTTCTGCTGTTTGTTGCATTGTAACTGAAACCTTGACTGGTTTTGTAGTTTCAGTTTCTTGTAAATTATTGCAGTTAGTGTTTCAATAATAATCATAATGATTCGCAACTTATTTTGCCGTGTTTCTTTTCTATCATATTCTTCCTTTTTCCTCATCTTGTGGTTGATGATGTCATTTTATGCTGCCGAGATGTAGTTATCTCCTCGTAGATCATCTACTTTTGAACTTTTTCCTCCCTTAACCTTGATACGTCTTTCATGTATAGCTTGGGAAATCTCTGTCACTCTTAATTTCATTTGATGTTTGAGCACATGAAACCTGTTCACAAGCTCTTTATATTGGAAGAATAGCTAAATGTGTCCCACGGAGGAGAGAGGGTGGTTCTTCCTTGCCAATCAAACACTGTCCTTGTAGTGGCGAGCTCAGGTTCTGCAGGGATGTGACGAATTCAAAATCCAGATGGGCCCCCAGTTGAAGATTTGACTTCAGGACAGGTGTGTATAATACAGTATTATTTGAAAGAATGACCAGTGGCATTATTGTTATATAATAAAAAATATTTTACACTTGTTTGCGGATTTAGACTAGGTGAACATTGCTGCAGATATGGTCTTTAAGTTGTTTTGGATTTCTCTGAATGAAGTGAGCTTTCTTTTTTTCCTTCTCTGGGTGGCAATGTACTGGAAGAGTAAATCTGTTAAATGGAATTATCATTTTTAATTTTTAATTTTTTTTTAACTGTTGCATGGTGTTCTTGTTGATGTAATTCTTTCAACTTCAGGTAAGATATTTTGAAACTGATGCTGCAGCATTCAAAAGCTTCACCACAAGAGTCGGTAGCTGTCAAACATCAATCTTTGGCTGTCTCAATGGGAATTTGGATGCACATCCTTGGTGTGAATTAGGCTGAATATTGGTCGTTACACTCATGGTTGAGTTTTAAAACATTGGAGATGAGATTACTAGTATTTGATGTGAGGATGAATTATGGTAAACGTGAGGATGAATTATGGTAAACTTAGTACACTTGGATTCTCTAATATTTGATTCCTGTATCTTTGAATTGTTGTCTGGGTGGCTTGTTACTGTTCTGTACTTTCCAGCTTGGCCTGAGAAGCAGAGTTTGCTTTTGATGGAGCCATGGTTGTTTACCGTTATGCTATTTCGTTAGTGTTCTTCTTAGTTATTTGACTATATTTGCTATGATAAGCATAGTAACTGCATCTCTTAGGAAATTCACTTGATGGATGTACAGGGAGTGCTTTCCTTCTCCTTGGCTCTGGTTGTTGACCAAGTTTTCTTTTGTCCGAATGTCAGTACTGTGCCCTTTACTTGTATTTTTAACCAAGCTGCCGTGGGGAGCAGAAGAGAAATTGAAATTTCCCCATTTGATGGGAAGAGATTGGATGGCAATTTGCAGCAGCACTAGAGAATAGTGAAAATCTTGCTATACGTACAAATGGGAAAGTGCAAGTTTGTTGGTTGGTCAAATTTTGGAAACATCGAGGATTGCAAGTAATCGTCTTTAGCTAAAATGAGCTCTCCGTTGGTCTTTTTGCTCCCTGGTCCAGGGTTTCCAATTTGTGCAACACTCCGATTCCAAGGGCTTTCTGAAATTCCTATGCGTAAGCAAGCTCACAAATTTTATGGCCACATAAACAAACTAAAGAAGACAAATTAATTGTTGATGGTTGGCAGTTGGCCCCTACTTCGTTTGTGACGAAGCTGAAGTCACAGAAAAAGAACTTCGTTGGACGATCTTATAGTCTAGACATTGCGTAATCGAAATACCTCTCCCTTATTCCTATTTTAATAAATTAAGTTTCTGATTGCTCTACAGGTTCGGCTACGGTGTAATTATAATATTATAATATTATGTTATAATTGTATTTAACCGTTAGATTTATTACGATGGATGAAATTTATTAAAACCTAACGACTGAGTGTAATTATAATATAATACAACAATTGCGCTATAATTTTTGACTTACTTTACTCGCTTTATTCTCCACTCATGCACATCACCTTCCACGCCTTCTCGAGTCACTACTAAAAGCACACATTTTTTATATTATCATGCCATTAATATGGTTTTTATGTAAGCTTTGACTGTCAAATTTTTACGCTCTGGCCACCCTTTTCAGGTTAGGTCGAAGTCTCGTTCGAGTCTACTTACGGAGACTCGATAAGTTTTCATTCTCCACCAAGTAAAAAGGATTGAAGGGTTACCAATTCCAGCCACCCCTCCATTTGTGAACAAACTGCAATTCACCCAATAAGTTTTGAAGGTTACTACAAATTTAGGACTAATAGAGGGGGTTCCTTTTATGACTTACAAAACAATTGGGGAGGCTTTGATGTTTGATAATAAAATGAAGGGGTTAACCGAAGTTTACATTTTATTAATAAAATGTTGGACAGGTGTCTTCGCTAGTTCATTCTCCCAGTACAAGGATTCTAGTAAGATTCGGACAAAAATCTCGATGAAATCACGAAACTGCCATGCTCCCACCATTCCGCGGCCATTTTCTCTCTCTTCCTGCCTGCCTTGCCTAGCCTCCAATTCCAAATTTCCAAACGGTTGAAAACAGAACTCTCCAGCGTAAAGGCCGAGTACGCGACTGGCTTTCTCCACTGAGTCAACTCACCAATTCTCCAACAGGTCAGTCATTCTTCAATTTTCCCTCCTCCCTAGAAGATATTACAACAATTTTTTTCTATTTCTTCCAATCGGATCCAAATCAGATCCGGATCTCATTCCTTCCCCCATGCTTCGAAGAATAAAACCTCCGATCCTACTGCTACTATTCCTCCTCTACTTTTTAACCCTATCTTGCTCCGCGGATCCGGGTAAAAAATGTAACAAAACGTCGCCGTATGCCGGACGCGAATACGAGCTCTTCATGGTCCAGCACCAATTACGTGGTGTTGTTTCCGTGATCGACGATTGCTCATTTAGGGTTTCGCAATTCGAGATGTTATCTGGGTCGGACGTCCACTGGTGGGGCGCCAACGCTACCGATTTCGATAACATTACCAGCGGCTTCATTGTCTCCGATCACAGCCTCAACGAGACTTATAAAAACGCCACCTTTACTGTCCGTTTGTTGGAGAACATCACGTGGGAGCAAATTCCCGTGCTTTCCGTCTGGGACTCGTTCACGGCTTCCGATTTCGGCCACGTGGTTTTAAATGGGTCCGATTCGGGTATCACATTGAGCCCCGGACTGGCCCCATCGCCGACGCCCAGTTCGAATCGAGTTTTGGGAGCGCCTACAATGTTCGATAACTGTAAGATGTTGTCAAAAGAGTTTAGAGTTAGATGGACGTTGTATGCGGATGAAAAATCGATTGAGATTGGTTTAGAGGCTGCCACCGGGACCCAGAATTACATGGCGTTTGGGTGGGCCAACCCGAATGCCACTTCCGGGTTTATGCTTGGTGCTGACGTGGCGATGACCGGGTTCAAGCAGGATGGATTGCCATTTGTTGATGATTTTTATATTACAAAGTATAGTGAATGTGTTAACAAAGATGGTTCTTATTCTGGGGTTTGTCCTGATGCAATATATGAAGGAAGTGATTCGGGTGGATTGGTGAATAATACTAGGTTGGTTTATGGGCATAGAAGAGACGGGGTGTCATTTATTAGGTATAAGAGACCGTTGGTATCCAGTGATAAGAAGTATGATTTCTCTGTGAATTATACTGAGAACATGCAGGTTGTTTGGGCGTTGGGTTTGTTGAAACCGCCTGATGCTCTTACACCATACTATCTTCCCCAGAATCATGGGGAGCCTGAATCAGTTACTTATGGACATTTGGTGCTTAATGTATCAGAGCATGTGAATGATTGTTTAGGTCCTTTAGATGCAGAAGATAAAGAAGATCAGGATTTGATTATTGCTGATGCTAATGTTCCACTTGTTGTGGTGACAGGGGAGGCTTTGCAGTATCCGAATCCTCCTAATCCTGCAAAAGTGTTTTACATTAATAAGAAGGAGGCTCCAGTGTTGAGAGTGGAAAGAGGGGTACCTGTAAAGTTTTCAATACAGGCTGGGCATGATGTTGCACTCTATATCACTTCGGATATCCTTGGTGGGAATGCATCTTTGAGGAATGTGACTGAGACTATTTATGCTGGAGGGCCAGAAGCTGAAGGAGTTAAAGCCAGCCCTATGGAATTGGTTTGGGCTCCGGATAGAAATACGCCTGATGAGGTGTACTATCAATCTTTGTATGATCAGAAAATGGGTTGGAGAATTCAGGTGGTTGATGGTGGTCTATCGGATATGTATAATAACAGTGTTGTTTTAGATGACCAGCAAGTTACTTTCTTCTGGACACTGTCCAAGGATAATGAGTCAATATCGTTTGCTGCTCGTGGTGAGAAAAAAAGCGGTTATCTTGCAATAGGGTTTGGCAGTGGAATGGTGAATAGCTATGCTTATGTGGGTTGGATTGATGATATCGGGAAAGGGCACGTAAATACATACTGGATTGATAGTATGGATGCTTCAGGTGTGCATCCCACAGTTGAGAATTTGACATATGTCAGGTGCAAATCAGAAAATGGCTTCATTACATTGGAGTTTACGCGTCCATTAAAACTATCATGCAATCACAATCACAGAAATAATCCAGAGTGTAAGAATATTATTGATCCCACAACTCCGCTCAAAGTGATATGGGCAATGGGTTCTAGCTGGACAGATGGTCATCTGACTGAAAGGAATATGCATTTTGTCAAAAGTCAAAGGCCTGTTCGAGTGCTGCTTTTGCGTGGTTCTGCAGAGGCTGAGCAAGATTTACGACCGGTTTTAGCTGTACATGGGTTTATGATGTTCCTTGCCTGGGGTATTTTGCTTCCTGGTGGAATATTGGCTGCTAGATACTTGAAACACGTGAAGGGTGATGGGTGGTATCAAATTCATGTTTACTTGCAGTATTCAGGATTAGCAATTGTCCTACTTGCACTTCTTTTTGCAGTCGCTGAGCTTCGAGGTTTCTATGTCAGCTCATTACATGTTAAGTTTGGGATTACTGCTACAGTTTTGGCTTGTGTACAACCATTAAATGCTTTTGTAAGGCCTAAGAAACCAGCAAATGGAGAGGAGATTTCATCAAAAAGGCTGATCTGGGAGTACTTGCATTTCATTGTGGGCAGATTTGCCATTATTGCAGGAATTGTGGCACTTTTTACTGGGATGAAACATTTAGGAGAAAGGTATGGGGGTGAAAATGTTCATGGACTAATTTGGGCTCTTATAATATGGTTCTTGATAGGTGCATCGATAGTCTTATATTTGGAATTTCGTGAAAAGAAGCGGAGAAGAGAGAGAATACTTGGAAGAAGCAATTGGGTTTTGGGTAACCTTGAGGAAGATGATTCTACAGATCTACTGAGCCCGACCAGGGATCTTGCAGAGAAAAGTCTGCAACATGGAACGATGGAAGTTCAGTTAGAGCCTCTGAACAGATAGCTATTGTTTGATAAATATTGCTACTCATCACCAGTTTTTGAAATTCTCTAATCATACAGGGGATAGCTGGCCAGTTTATTGGCTTATGAGTTTTGTTCGGTGTAAGAGGGGCTTGCTTACATTTCATTGTGTTTGCCTCCTTCGGGTAATTGCACAAGGTGAATTTTGTATACTTGATACATCCTTTTATAACATAGTGGAAAGTTATATTCTTCAGTTCTCTGACATTGATAAAATGCAGCTTTTTTTTGCATTCTGTGTTAGCATAGCTTAGGTACTTTTGGTTCCTTTGTTTTTGAAGTATGTTCTGCTCAATCCAAGGTGAAAACGGTGTTTGTGTAAAATATAAGATGCTAACGAAAGAAATACTCCATAACATTTCATTTCGGTTTGCATTTTTATTAGTTCTTGTTTTCTTGCAATATGAACTACTGCCTTATGTACTATGGATTCTGTTTCAAAACTCACCACTTGGGAAATTTTTTTCTTGTGAAGTTTATGGTAGAACGGTACGTTATCCATTTGATTTTATTAACAAATTATTCTATTTATCCATGTATCCGGAAGGGCATGTTGCTATTTTGAAATGTTCATTTAGAGTAATACTTATCACAACCCTAAGGTATCCTTATAGAACCCCATTTTTTGAATCACTTTTGAGTAGCAAGAGAAAATTACATAAAAGGAGTAAAGGACTTTTTATGAATTTAATTAAACTTTAAGTGTCTTTGCAAATTATGAACCCTAACTAGCTTTATATCCTAATATATGATATAATTGATTTTTTTTTATATAATAAATAAGAGTAACAGTGAAACATATTTGACAGTAAAAATATTTTAAAATATTTTTTTAAAACATAAGAATTAAATGAGCTATTAAATTAAAATATAATAACTAAATGAATAATTATCATTTAAATTATTATAATAATTATTTTCACGAGATATATTATTTTTTTTATAATTGACATTTGTTTAGATGTGTAATTGACATTTCGGCCCCTCAGTCGTCAGGCCCAAAAAGACGGTAGAAAAAGAAAAGGGTTGGGCTGCAAACACCCCTTTAAATTCTTATAAGACCCCACTTTTTAATTTTTATATTTATAATCCTTTCGTGAATAAAATTGCAAAAATAGATTAAAAAATTACAATAGAATTCTTATTAATTTTATTATCATGTAGAATAAATTAACTAAATTATAAACACATTTTTCAAAAAAAACTTTATTAAGTGGCTTATTTCTTCATTTTTCAAGCTGTTCTAGATGCAAAATCTAATATTAAACAGAAATAAACAAAAATAATAATAACTAAAACTATGTTAAATAATTTATTTATACCTTGTTTGTTCATATTGTTGAAAGTATATGTTAAGTCTCTTAAAATTATGTGTGTTGAATAGTTTTATTAGTGTTTTAAGCAAATAAAGTTAATTAATTTAAATAGTTTAATTGAGTTTTTTTTTTTAATTTCAAAGTGTGTACAAAGCAAACCTTAATTTTTTTTTTTTTAAATCAACATATGAATGACTGAGTGTACGAAATAATGGAGCATTCAAAATAATTTTTAGAGTGTTTGTAACCCCACCATATCTCACATTGTCTTCTTAACATGGTTACAAATTCAAATTACGCAATCAAAATTACTAATAGTTGTAAATTTTTTCTAAGTTAATGTTATAGATGCTTTTATCTCAATTAGAATTGTTGTTCTTGTAACGAGCTGTGAATACTAATCATTCCAAGTATTAGTCTCACTTAGTATTGTTGAAATCTGTCATGTGCAACAATTTCTATTATTGAGTTAGTCTAAATAACTAGCAGTAGTGGGTTAGAGAATGGTTGACGTGTGACCTATTCTTTAACTAGATATTTTTTAGTCTTTCAGTTGCTATTTTCTTGTAGTTGTTGTTATTTATTCTCGAAGTTGTTGAGTCTGTAAGCTATAAATTTCTTTGTTCTTGAGCAATGAAGGCATGAGATGAAATCACTTATAAAAACTTGTCTTTATTTTCTGCTTTCCAAATTCTTTTCCTTCTGTTAAACAAATAGTCTTAGCAACATAGCTCAAGGGCGAGGTCGAGGGCGAGCAAGGGGGTGAGGACGTGCCATCAACTCAGAACGTGATAGCGTGGTATCAGAGCAGGTTATGGCTGACGATCAACGACTCCAACGGCTTGAAAACCAAGTTGAGAACCTTAGTTCAGTTCAGGAAAGACTTCTTAAGCAGATGGAGGAGCTAATAGGGGCAGTGAACTCTTGATTAGACTTGGTGGAAGAAAGGTCTGTCAATAGGAATCGGGGACCACACGAACAGGGTGGTGCTGGGTACGCAGGTGGACTGGTGGCTCCTAAGCTTGCAAAACTTGGTTTTCCTCGCTACTATAGCTCGGAAGATCCAACTTTATGGATTTGCTGTGCAGAACAATTTTTTGAATTTCAGGGGACATAATTGGAGGATCAAGTCAAATTAGCAGCTTATCACTTACAAAAGGATGCTCAATTGTGGTTCCAACGGCGCAAAAATCAAGGTCACTTGATTACTTGGGATGGAATGAAGGCAGGATTGCTAGAGAGGTTTTCTGTAACTGAATATGAAGATTTCTTTGGAGACTTATGCAAGCTGAAGCAGACTGGAATTGTTTCAAATTATCAAACTCGGTTTGAGAGACTTTTGGCCCGAGCTGGTTCGTTGATAGATAAACAAGAGGCTGGGTGTTTTATTAATGGATTGAAGGATGGGCTAAGGGATGATGTGAGAGCTCAAAATCCTCAAAATCTGTCAGCTGCAATTGGGTTGGCACGAAACTATGAACTCAAGGCTTAAGAAATAAGGCGCTTTGTCATTCCAACATTCTCTTCTTCAGTTCGTAACTCCAACAACCAATGGAACAACAGCTTGACCCCTAGTGGTTCTTGAAATACTAACTAGGCAAACCAAGAGGGGGGTGAATTGGGTTTTTAAAAAAAAATTAAGCTAGGCAAACAACACAATTAGCACAACAATTTAATCTATTGCCTTAATCAAACCAAAAACAATAAATTCAATCAAGCACAATATTAAAAGAGATTAAGGAAAGAGAAAGCAAACTCAAAGATTTTTACGTGGTTCGGCTATCCCCGCCTACGTCCACGCCTCCAAGCAAACCAAGCTTGAGGATTCCACTAAGCAAGCCTCCAAGGCTACAATTGCTTACAATTGACTTCCAAGGTGTCAATAAACCTTTACAATATGAGATTATCCACAATCTCTTAACCCAAGTGTTTCCCAACACTTACAATCACTCACAATTTTAAGATTACAAATTGTTTCACTCTCACACAATTTTTAAGATTACAAATCAATGCCCAATGTGTGAATAAATGAAGAATAAAGGTGTTTCAAGCTCTTTGAAGATTGTATTCTCGAGTGTATGCTCAATGATGAAGGAGTGATCAACCTTTGTTCGGATTTGAATGAGCTTATTTATACTTGGAGCTGAAAACTACCAGCGTTATCGATCTTGTTGCTCAAAACGGTTCGGTTCGCCGTTAATAGTTAACGTTAACCGTTTATTCTCAAAAGTTACCGTTAGAGCTAGTTTTTCAAATAAACGGTTTCCTGTTAAGGCTTACCCCTTAACCGTTAATTTCCAGAGACCTGCAAGACAGATTTCGGTTATCCTAAGTTTCATTAAACGCGTTAAAGCGTATCATGGAATAACATTCTGGAAATTATCGGTTAACTGTTTTATATAAACGGTTCACCGTTTAATTCCAGTAACCTGCAAAACACGTTAGCCTTATCCGTTTCTACTAACGGTTGAAGATTAGCAAGAATGAACTTACGAAATTATCGGTTAGCGTTTTATATAAACGGTTCGCCGTTTAATTCGATAGCACAAAACGTGTTAGCCTTATCCGTTTCCGCTAACGGTTAAAGATTAGCAAGGAATTGAACTTCGAAATTATCGGTTAGCGTTTTAAATAAACGGTTCAAGCCTTAAGAGTTGTTTACTCGTATTTAATCGGTTTGCCGTTTTCAACATAAACGGTAAACCGTTTATTTCGAACCACTTCTATAGCCGAAATTGCAGGAAAATATTTTTTAATTGAATTTTAACAAAAAACCATCTTTCATGAACATGTTAAGGAGACTTTAAGACTTTCTTTTACTAAAGAAAGACTCCAACAATTTAATTATAAAGCATTTAAAGTTTGTTATCATCAAAATCAATATTATGAACATATACAAGTTTACAATCTCCCTTTTTGATGATGACAAACTTCATTCCATATTTTGCTCCCCTTAATATATGCTCCCCTAAATATATGCTCCCCTAAATGTATAACTTATCTCAAAACAAGTCCAATGAATATTATTAGCTCAAAGAACCATTTGAAAAACAATCTCCCTTTTTGTAAAAAAAAGTTATACAAGTTATACAAGAGTCTCTCCCCTTCATCATCAAAAAGAAAAGATAAACGAGCAACAAAGCATAAAAAAATTTTGGCATAGGCCCCCCGTACAATGAAGCAAAACTTCAAAACAAAAAACACAGCACTTCCAAAAACATTAACCAAAACTCCATGTACCAACAACTCCATCTTTCAACATATAAGTATTCAATCATAAAAAAAAAAAAAATCAATCAATCCATCATCAACAGCATAGAAATGTAATAGAGAATATCAAAACACAGTATGAAGAGTAAAATACAAATGAACATAACATAAAATGTATGTGCGAATATGAAAGCCGGAAACTAAGAAGGTGGCGGAGAGGAGGCGCTGCCAAGGTCATAGCCAAAATAGCCAAGAATGCGGCGCTGTGCAGCAATGATCTCATAGTGCTGATCGATAGTCTGCTCCTGAAAAGTCTGAAACTGAGAGCGGAGCTGCTGCTGGTCGCGAGAAAGGGCGTCCAATCTGTCAAGGATCACCGCCTCTCGAATTCTCGAACATCATCGACCAACCGGCCAGAGTTTCCAAAACGGGAGGCTGAATGCAGAAGGCAAGGCCGCTCGGGAATAGAAGATGGTGCGGGGCGCGGAAGGCGCTCGGGAGGCTGGAGAAGGCATGGAGGTGGATGGAATATCGGTATCCATCTCTCGCTCCTGCAGGGAATGAATCAGTGGAGGAGGCTGGGAACAGAGCGGCGTGGAGGAGGCGGAGGATGAGCTCAAGCCTAAAATCGGGAAGGCGATCGGGAGGGTAAACATCGTTGAGCATCCGATCATCCTCCTGAGCAATTAAGGTATCTCGGTTCTTGGAGTTATTGATCTTGACCCATTGTCCATTCCTTCGAGAAAACCTATCTTGGTCAAGGCTTCCTACCAATCCTCTTGGACTCATATACACCGCTGCGTCCCGAAGAGGCACGTTAAAGTGCCGCATAGCCTAGAGATAATACTACCATAGGGAAGTAAGCGGTGGTTAACCGCAGAGTACTCAACATGTGGCGCACAATAATGTATCCAAGATTAATAGGTCGCCCCCGAATAAGACTATCTAACAACCCAACATCCAACCGTGTAACCTCATCCGAATGACCCTTCCTAGGTGTAATGATATCTTTGTAAAATACTATGAAGGATGCGAACTTGGAGAGGCAATAATGAGACCGAAAAGGTAAATTACAGAGTTCATTTTGAGATCTCTACTACGACAAATGTTTGGACACCCGAATGATGAGAAAAGCTGGAAAAAGACAAAGCTTTCCTAAGTGTAAACCTTATGCCCATCATTGGAAATTCCTAAAAGGTTGTTTAAAAACTCAACATCAAATTCAATGGGCACACCACCAACCCGAGTAACTATGTTATCTACCCGAGTTTCGAGATTTCCATGTTTGAATAAAAACTCGAACTAGATTAGGAAAAACCTTGTAATCTAAATCTATCATGATTCCCAAGGACGAAGCATAGTGCTCACACTTCATGACATACAACTAAGTCCCGAAAATCGTCTATATCAACATAGAATGAATCTAATACCTTTCGACCCATGGCGATCCTCAAAGCGCTTGCACAATGGTGCGGTGGGAAGATGAAGTTGTTCAAATTCGGAAGTCTCCCGAGGTGGAATAGGGTTGCTTAGAGGGAGCCTGTTTCCTTCTCCGAGTGGGACGCGATGAGTGGCCATGGTGGTGACCGGAGACAGAAAGAGGAAGAAGATGTGATTTTGAGGCTCAATTTGAGTGAAGAAAGGCAAGATTTCAACCAAACAAGAGGAAATCAGTTCCGCTAACCTTAGGGTTTCAATTTGGGATTTTCGAATGTTGGGCTCGATTTGAAGATTTGAATCGGTGAAATTGATCTAAGGATGAAAATAAAGGTTTTAGCGGTGTGATTTTGCAAGAAAATGAAGCAGAAGACGAGATTGGAGAGGAAGAAAGCTTTCGGTTGCGCAACAATGGCTGAAACGGTGAAAGGGTAACTAAGTAGGAAGAAGAAACCCTTGGAACAGCTTTATATCACACGAAAACGGCGAACCGTTTTCTGTAAACGGTGAGGGAGTAAATTCCAGAGAGCAAGCATAAGCGAAACGGTAAAGGCTTAATCGTTAACGGTGAAAGGTTAAAGACAAACGGTTTACCGTTTGTATGAAACGACTAAGAGGGTAAGGCCAAAGCATTAGAGCATAGTTTCTGAAAATTAAACGGATTCCTTTATTTTTTAAACGTTAACCGTTTATTTACCTAAAATTTCGCACATTCTGATTTGATTTTTGGCCCGTAAGTAATACATTCTAAGATCATTTAATTGATCCAAAAACGTTTTACAAGCCATTTTGATGCATGATTCATATACTCACATGTAATCAACCAATCAATTCATATAGAAATTCAAAAAATTAATAAGCCAACCACATCACTTTCATATCTAGCTTAAGCATTTTACCAAGTAATCAAACATTTTAGCAGACTTAATAACATGAATAGAATGTTAATGTGAAGACTTCATCATCCCAAGTTCATGTCGAATTTTAGAAAAATGTTCTTCCCCAAGAGGTTTGGTAAAAATATCGGCGAGTTGTTTTTCCGTAGAAATAAACTCTAATGCAATAGCTCCCTTTTGCACATGATCTCTCAAGAAATGATGTCTAATTTCTATATGCTTGGTTCTAGAGTGTTGAATGGGATTTTTGGAGAGATTTATAGCACTAGTATTATCACACTTAATAGGAATTTGGTCAAGGTTAATGCCATAGTCTCTAAGTGTTTGTTTCATCCAAAGAGCTTGTGCACAACAACTTCCTCGTATATATATTCACCTTCCGTAGTTGAAAGAGCAACAGAATTTTGTTTCTTGCTAAACCATGAAACAAGTGAGTGACCTAGAATATGACAAGTTCCACTAGTGCTTTTCCTATCGACTTTATAACCTAAAAAATCCGCATCCGAATAACAAGTTAGATCTATATGAGTTCCTCTAGGATACCAAAGGCCTAGATCTATGGTTCCACTCAAATAACGGAAAATTCGTTTTACAGCAAGTAAATGAGATTCCTTGGGACATGATTGAAATCTTGCACACAAACATACACTAAACATGATATCGGGTCTACTAGCGCTTAAATATAGTAAGGATCCGATCATACCTCGATATGCTTTGATATCCACTTTTTGCCTTTTTCATCTTTGTCAAGCTTGTAGTTGTGCTCATTGGAGTGCTTTTGGTCTTTGAGTTATCAATGCCAAATCGCTTGAGTAAATCCTTCACATACTTGGCTTGATTTATGAAAATTCCTTCATCATTTTGTTTTATTTGTAGTCCAAGGAAATACTTCAACTCTCCCATCATACTCATCTCAAATTCTTTACTCATACAAGATGAAAATTCTTTACACAACAACTTATTAGTAGAACCAAAAATAATATCATCAACATAAATTTGAACAATAAGTATATCTTGGTTTTATGCTTAACAAAGAGAGTAGTATCTCTTTTTACCCATTGAAAAATCATTATCTAACAAGAAATTCTTAAGTCTATCATACCATGCTCTAGGTGCTTGTTTTAATCCATACAAAGCCTTAGATAACTTATACACATGATTTGGAAATTTTTCATTCTCAAAACCAGGAGGTTGTTTCACATAAACCTCCTCCATAATATAACCGGTTTAAAAGCACTCTTGACATCCATTTGATATAAAATAAAATCTTTATGACATGCAAAAGCTAAGAGCATTCTAATGGATTCTAGTCTAGCTACAGTGCAAATGTTTCATCAAAATCAATTCCCTCTTCTTGGTTGTAACCTTGAGCCACTAGTCTAGCTTTATTCCTTACAACCGCACCAGATTCATCCATCTTATTTCTAAATACCCATTTAGTACCTATGACGGATTGATGTCCTGGTTTAGAACTAATTCCCACACATTGTTTCTCTCAAATTGATTTAACTCCTCTTGCATTGCCATAATCCAAGATTCATCATTTTCCATCATCCGAAAGGATTTTGGTTCAATTTGAGAAATAAATGCAGCATGCTCACATGTGTTCCTAAGTGAAGATCTAGTTGTAACACCACGTGAGGGATCTCCTAAAATAACATCCTTAGGGTGAGATGAAACATACCTCCACTCCTTGGGGAGTGTTTGAGAAGTGCCTTCATCTTGCTCTGCATTTGTTTCTCCATGCTGCTCTTCTTGAATTCCATGAGGTACATCCTTTTGGTCGTCATTTGATGATTCTCCTTGATGTTCTTCTTCGCATTATCATCAATAGCTCCTTTCTCCGCAGAGGAGGAATTAGACTCATCAAACGTGACATGTATAGATTCTTCCACAACCAAAGTTCTTTTATTATACACTCTATAAGCTTTGCTTGAGTTTGAATAACCAAGAAAAATACCAACATCGGATTTTGAATCAAATTTACCTAGATTATCTTTTGTATTCAAGACAAAACATTTGCATCCAAAAACTTTGAAATAGCCAATGTTGGGTTTTCTATCTTTCCAAAGCTCATATGGAGTTTTGTTAAGATTAGGTCTAATCAACACACGGTTCAAAACATAACAAGCGGTGTTGACGGCTTCGGCCCAAAAATATTTTGGCAAAGAGTTTTCATTTAGCATGGTCCTAGCCATTTCTTGAATAGATCTATTCTTTCTCTCTACAACTCCATTTTGTTGAGGAGTCCTAGGTGATGAAAATTGATGCTCAATGCCAAACTCATTACAAAAATTTTCAAAAGCATGATTTTCAAATTCTCCACCATGGTCACTTCTAATACAAGTAATTGAATATCCTTTTTCATTTTGAACCTTTTTACAGAAAATTCTAAATGCATCAAAAGCATCATCTTTATTAGCTAAGAACAACACCCATGTGAATCTAGAGTAATCATCCACAATCACAAAAGCATAGTATTTGCCACTTAAACTAGCATATCTAGAAGGTCCAAATAAATCTATGTGAAGTAATTGAAGAGGTTTTGAGGTAGAGATATCTTTCTTGCTTTTGAAAGAAGTTTTGATTTGTTTTCCAAATTGGCAAGCTTCACAAATTCTATCTTTTTGAAAATGGATTTTTGGAAGACCTTTAACCAATTCATTTTTCACAATACTTGAAATCAAATCCATGCTTGCATGACCTAATCTTCTATGCCACAACCAACCATCATCATGCAATGCGGAGAAACATTTATCATTTGAGGATGCACAATCTATATTGATGGTATAGACATTAACACATCTATTTCCTATAAATAAAACCTTGCCATCACAAGCATTCTCAATAACACATTTTGATTCATCAAAAATAACTCTATAACCTTTATCACATAATTGACTAATGCTAAGCAAGTTGTGTTTTAAGTTCTCAACCAAACACACATTTTCAATGAGAGTAGAGGATACATTACCGACATTGCCAATGCCAATGATTTTTCCTTTTGAATTATCTCCAAAGGATACATCTCCACCATTTTCGATCTTGGTAAAACTTGAAAACCAAGAATAATTCCTCACATGTGTCTTGAACAACCACTGTCCAAGTACCACTTATTCTTCTTCTTCTTCAAGCCCTGCAGAGAAAATTTCAAGTTTTAAGTACCCAAACCTTTTTGGGTCCTTGAGAGTTAGCAATGGTTCCTTTCGAAACCCAAACACATTTCACACCATAATATGCATTTCTCTTCACTAAACATCTATCTTTCATATGACCATCTTGATTACAATAATGACATACAATTTGATTGTGAATAGATATATTCTTTACAAAGTAGTTCTTGTAATATTTTTGTTTTAAATTTGGTTTGTAACCAATCCCTCCTTTATCAAACACACATTTTTGTGAGTTAAGCAAGTTATCTAACATCTTTTGCCCATTTGTAAATTTTAGCACAATCTCATTTAGATCATTGCTTTTCTTTCTAAGCATTTCATTTTCATTTTTCAAGTCATTCACATGTGATTCTAAATGCTCATGTGAAGTACTAGAATTTTCAAATAATGCAACTTTATCATGCAATGCTTTATTCTCTAATTCTAGGCATGTAATCTTTGCACTAAATGATTCATTTTCATTTTTAAGCTCTACCAATTTCTTTTTAAGACAAACATTCTTTTTGCCCATTTTCATCAATTCATCATGCAATTCTTTAAAGGCATCATGTAATTCATCATATGTAGGAAGATCACTTACCTCATCAAGCTCATCACATGATTCTTCCCAAAGGCCATGAGAGCTAAATTTGTCATTTCTTGTTGCTCTCCTCATCACTTGATTCCTCATCGCTATCATCCCACGTTGCCACCATAGCTTTCTTTTTGAGTTTGTTGAGGAGAGGACATTCCGGTCGTATGTGTCCGGGCTTCTTGCATTCATAGCAAGTGATTGGCTCCTTCTTCTCCTTTTTATTCTTGTAACCTCTGAACTTTCTCTGCTCATTATTCTTCTTGTAAAATTTTCTGAATCTTCTAGCCAACATTGCCAACTCCTCATCATCCATCTCGCTTTCCTCATCACTCTCACGTTTTGAGGCTTTGAGAGCAATGCTTTTCTTCTTTTCCTCATGTCCTTTTTCTCACGCCAAATCCTCTTCATATGAAATGAGAGAACCAATTAAATCATCAATAGGTAAGACATTTAAATCTTTGGCTTCCTCAATGGCAGTTCTTTTTGGTCTCCATTCCTTAGGTAGTGACTTAATTATTTTCTTAACTTTCTCACTATTAGAAAAAGTTTTTCCTAGAGCTCCTAGAGTGTTCACTATGTCTGTAAATCTAGTATACATAGCATATACACTCTCATTTTGTTCCATTTGGAACAATTCATATTGTCGAGTGTATCTACTAATTTTTGACTCTTTCACTTGATTAGTGCCTTCATAAACAACTTCAAGTTTATGCCAAATTTCATTAGCACTTTCACAACTTGACACTCTATGAAACTCTTTCTTATCTAGTGCACAAAACAAGGCATTCATAGCCTTGGAATTTAGAGAAGCCTTTCTCTTTTCCAATTCATTCTATTCCCGGGAGGGTTTTGGAATATTTTCCCCGACTTCGTTTTTAGTCAAAGGCATAAAAGGACCATCACAAACAATTTCCCAAATTTCATAATCTAGTGCTTGTAGGTAAATTCTCATCCTAGTTTTCCAATACGGATAATCATTTCCGTCAAAGAATGGTGGTCTAGTTGTGGACTGTCCTTCCCTAAAAGTTGAATCAATTTGGGTTGCCATGGATCTTTTACTCTAGACGGTTAAGTCCTAACAAGAGAACCAAACTCTGATACCAAATGAAATACTAACTAGGCAAACCAAGAGGGGGGTGAATTGGGTTTTTAAAAAAAAATTAAGCTAGGCAAACAACACAATTAGCACAACAATTTAATCTATTGCCTTAATCAAACCAAAAACAATAAATTCAATCAAGCACAATATTAAAAGAGATTAAGGAAAGAGAAAGCAAACTCAAAGATTTTTACGTGGTTGGCTATCCCCGCCTCGTCCACGCCTCCAAGCAAACCAAGCTTGAGGATTCCACTAAGCAAGCCTCCAAGGCTACAATTGCTTACAATTGACTTCCAAGTGTCAATAAACCTTTACAATATGAGATTATCCACAATCTCTTAACCCAAGTGTTTCCCAACACTTACAATCACTCACAATTTTAAGATTACAAATTGTTTCACTCTCACACAATTTTAAGATTACAAATCAATGCCCAATGTGTGAATAAATGAAGAATAAAGGTGTTTCAAGCTCTTTGAAGATTGTATTCTCGAGTGTATGCTCAATGATGAAGGAGTGATCAACCTTTGTTCGGATTTGAATGAGCTTATTTATACTTGGAGCTGAAAACTAGCCGTTCGATCGTCGCTCAAAACGGTTCGCCGTTAATAGTTAACGGTTAACCGTTTATTCTCAAAAGTTACCGTTAGAGCTAGTTTTTCAAATAAACGGTTTCTGTTAAAGGCTTACCCCTTAACCGTTAATTTCGAGAGACTGCAAGACAGATTTGGTTATCCGGTTTCATTAAACGGTTAAAAGCGTATCATGGAATAACATTCTCGAAATTATCGGTTAACGCTTTTATATAAACGGTTCACCGTTTAATTCCGGTAAACTGCAAAACACGTTAGCCTTATCCGTTTCTACTAACGGTTGAAGATTAGCAAGAATGAACTTCGAAATTATCGGTTAGCCGTTTTATATAAACGTTCGCCGTTTAATTCGATGAGCTTCATAAAACGTGTTAGCCTTATCCGTTTCCGCTAACGGTTAAAGATTAGCAAGGAATTGAACTTCTGGAAATTATCGGTTAGCCGTTTTAAATAAACGGTTCAAGCCTTAAGAGTTGTTTACTCTCTGGATTTAATCGGTTTGCCGTTTTCAACATAAACGGTAAACCGTTTATTTCCAGAACCACTTCTATAGCCAGAAATTGCAGGAAAATATTTTTCAATTGAATTTTAACAGAAAACCATCTTTCATGAACATGTTAAGGAGACATTTTAAGACTTTCTTTTACTAAAGAAAGACTCCAACAATTTAATTATAAAGCATTTAAAGTTTGTTATCATCAAAATCAATATTATGAACATATACAAGTTAACAGTTCTAAAAACACTAATCCAGAGAGGGTTTTCCCCATACGTAAGTTGACACCAATTGAACTCCAAAGGCGACGAGAGCAAGGGTTGTGCTACAACTGTGATGAAAAGTATACAGTGGGTCATAAATGTAAGAAATTATTCTTCATTGAAATAGATGAAGAGGGTGAAGAAGGCACAAGGGAAATGTATACAGAAGAAACACCCGCTATTTCTCTACATGCTTTGGCTGGCATTCAAAACTCTACACACCATGCGGGTTCACTCACAGATTGGTAAGATTCCATTAATGATTTTGATTGATTTTGGTTCCACTCACAATTTTTTGCACCACAGATTTGCCAAAATCACCGGAATTAAGCCGGAAAGAAACTGTTTATTTAGTGTAGTGGTAGCCAATGGGCAGAGATTGTCAAGTCTTGGGCGATGTAAAAGAGTAAGACTAACCTTGCAAGACGTCCCAATTGAGGTGGATTTTTTCTTACTTCTTTTCGAAGGTTGTGATGCTGTTATAGGAGTACAATGGTTATGTACCCTTGGTCTAATTTTATGGGATTTCGGAAGGATACAAATGCAGTTGGCCATAAATGGTCAACAAGTGATGCTGCAAGATTCAACCAAAGCAGAACTTCGGGCCCTTGAAAGGGATATTATCCCTAGAAAATTGAGGCAAAGTGATGGTAGGGGAATTATCTTACAAGTTTAGGCGATCCAACAAGAACAAAGGATTTATGAGGAGTCACTAACTGATGGAATGAGGCCCTTGCTTAGTGAGTTTAGTGATCTATTTGAGCCACCTACGAGATTACCACCACTACGCTCACATGATCATATATGATACCTCTTCAGCCAGGTGCAGGACCAATTTGTGTACGCCCTTATCGATACCCGCATTTCCAAAAACAAGAGATTGAACGTCTGGTGGAGGAAATGTTATCATAAGGAATAATTCGCCCCAATCAAAGTCCATTTTCCTCTTCAGTGCTGTTGGTGCGGAAACATGATAGGAGTTGGAGGTTTTGTGTAGATTATCGAGCATTGAATCGGGTAGTAGTCAAAGATAAGTTTCGAATTCCAGTTATAGATGATTTATTGGATGAGCTACACGGTGCAAAATTCTTCACCAAATTAAACTTCAGATTCGGGTACTTTCAAATAAGAATGGATCCTCATGATGTACACAAAACAACCTTCCGCACTCATCATGGGCACTTCGAATTTCTGGTAATACCTTTCGGCCTCTCTAATGCTCCATCTACATTTTAATCACTCATGAATGAGGTCTTTAAAGCTCATCTAAGAAAATTCATTTTGGTATTCTTTGATGACATTCTAATTTACAGTAGTACCTGGGTTGAGCATTTGAAACATGTTAGAATTGCATTTTCTATTTTACAAGCTTACCATCTTGCAGTCAAAAAAGTAAAATGTCAGTTCGGACAAACTGAAATCAAATATTTTGGGGCATATCATTTGGCAAGAAGGTGTGAAGGTGGATCCAGATAAAATACAGACGATGATAGAATGGCCAAAGCCAACAACTATCAAAGCTTTGAGGGGTTTTCTTGGACTAACAGGTTATTATCGAAAGTTTATCGTAGGATATGGCAAGGTTGCAGCTCCTTTAACTGACATGTTGCAAAAAAAATACTTTTTTTTTTGTCTCCCAAGGCAGAAGAAGCATTTGAGTTATTGAAACAAGCTATGATGCACACTCTAGTTTTAGCCTTGCCGAATTTCCAACTTTTATTTGTGGTAGAATGTGATGCATCAGGAAACTGATTGGGAACTGTCCTAATGCAAGAATAAAGACCCATTGCTTATTTCAGCACTGCCTTGAAGGGTAAAAATCTTTTCCTATCCACTTATGAAAAAGAACTTATGACACTTGTTCTTACAGTAAAAAAATGGCGACCTTACTTGCTTGGGTGTCATTTTGTGGTCCGAATTGATCAACGTAGCCTCAAATTTCTTTGGGATCAACGAATAATGACAGAGCCATAACAAGAATGGCTGCTCAAACTAATGAGATATGACTTTTCCATCGAATACAAAAAGGGCAAGAACAATGTGGCAACAGATGTTTTATCGAGAAGAGACGCACAAGGGGAATTCAATACAATCTCTAGTCCCTAACTTCAATGGTTGAAGTCCATTAAGAGTGAGAATCAATCACATCCAGAGTTGCAATGAATTCATCATTTGCATGAGCAAGGAGAGGCTATTGGTCCATGGGAAAATTGCAATGGTGTAATGTTCTTTAAGAAGCATATCCATCTTCCATCAAACTCAGAGCTCATTCCAATTATTCTCTAAGAAATTCATGGCGTGGGGTATGAAGGTCTGTACAAAACTCTTCATCGAGTCAAAGAGGTGTTTTATTGGAAGCAAATGAAGAAGGCTGTACTAGATTGCATCAAACAATGTGATGTTTGTCAACGCCGTAAGATAGATCACCAAAAGCTAGCAGGTCTTCTCCAACCATTACCTTTTCCTACACAGGTATGGACAAATATTTCTATGGATTTTTTTGATGGTTCACCCCCATCTAAAAGGAAGACAATCCTCTTTGTGGTGGTAGATAGGCTATCTAAATACGCTTATTTTATTCCACTGTCTCACCCTTACACTGCACCAAAAGTGGCTCAAACATTCCTTGAAAAAGTGTTTAAACTACATGGCATGCCAAGCTCCATTGTATGTGATAGGGACTTCACTTTTATAAGTGTCTTTTGGAAAGAGCTCTTCAGATTGCAGGGAACTAGCTTCAATTTCAACTCATCATACCATCCTTAAACAAATGGCCAAACAGAAGCAGTGAATCAGACTCTTGAGATGTACTTGCGTTGCTTTACTAGTTCAAGACCAAATGAGTGGGTTCAATGGGTTCCTTGGGCTGAATTTTGTTACAACACCAGCTTACATGCTTCTACTCGCAAAACTCATTTTGAAGTGGTGTATGGAAGAAAACCTCCCAACTTGCTTTCTTATGTTCCTGGGACGTCAAAAGTTGAAACTGTAGATAATATGCTTTAAGCTAGAGATCAAATTATGAAAGACCTACGGTATTAACTCCAACAAGCACAAGTTAGAATGAAGACTGCTTATGACTGAGGAAGAGTCGAGAGAGAATTTGTTGTTGGGGATTGGGTATTGGGTATATTTGCGACTTCAACCTTATCAACAAACTTCTTTGGCTTTGAGACGCTCATATAAACACTCTCCACGATTTTATGGGCCATATCGTGTTCTAAAACGAATTGGTTTGGTGGCTTATCAACTTGATCCACCACCAGGGAGTAAGATTCACCCAATTTTTCATGTGTCACTCCTAAAAAAACAGCTAGGAGCAGCTGATAAAATCGATTCACCTCTTCCACTGGTGTCAGAAGCATCGGGACAATTGCAACCACAACTTATAGCAATTCTGAATTCTCGCAGCAAAGGGCGTAAACGTGAACTACTTATTCTGTGGCAAGATCTCCCAGAAACGGATGCTACTTGGGAAGATGAGTACCAATTTCAGAACAAATTTCCAGATTTTGTGTGTCCTTGAGGACAAAGACAATTCCAAGGGGAAGGGAAATGTCATGTGCAATTTCTATTATTTTAGATTATTGAGTCAGTCCAAATAACTAGCAGTAGTGGGTTAGAGAATGGTTGACGTGTGACTTATTCTTTAGCTAGATATTTTTTAGTCTTTCAATTGCTATTTTCTTGTAGTTGTTGCTATTTATTCTTGAAGTTGTTGAGTTTGTAAGCTATAAATTTCTTTGTTCTTGAGCAATGAACGTACGAGATGAAATCACTTTTAAAAACTTGTCTTTATTTTCTACTTTCCAAATTCTTTTCCTTCTGTTAAATAAATAGTCTCAACAATATAGCTCGAGGGCGAGCAAGGGGGCGAGGACGTGCCATCAACTCAGAACGTGACAAAATCATAATTAGGTGTGAATGTTAACCATTCAAAATATACTATGTTAGATATATTAATTTTTAGTAGTACTGTTATCCTCTTACATGTAGTGAATATTAACAATTCAAAAGAATATTAGATAATTTTATTTTCAATAAATGACCAATATCTTAATGCATACACACACATACCACTGGATTCCATGAGCGTCCACTTGATATTTTGGAAATATTGATGAATGTCACTTGCTATTGTGGAAATACAAACTATGATCTAACAACTCTCCAATATAAATGATGCAAAGTAAAATTAAAAAGTCGATAATACCCTTATGTTATCATAAATTTTCTGTACGACATGATGATTAAATTATTCCAAAATCTCGACAAATTATCGGTCTCATAACCATAGATAAATATTAATCATTTAAAATATTGTACTTTATAATTATCCTAAATAGTATGTTATCCTCGTAATGAGTTGTAAATTCTAATAATTTTGAATCATATTGATTTCTTTCCTTTACAATTTTATACAGCTTGGGAAAGAAAAATACCCTTAATTTTCATAAAAACCACTTGCCTTAAACTTTACCCTTGATTGTTTAAAACATTTAATTAAAAATTGAAAATAAATTAAAAGTGTACTCAATTTACAAAATGACCCTCATTGATCATTTTTCTTTTCTTTTGTTTTGAAAGAATCATGTTTCTTACTTTAATTATAAAAAAAATGATAATTTGAACATAAGTACCCTTACGTAATGTGGCTGAAATCATGAACATTGGCAAATAATCTTTCAGATGTTGATCAGCTATTTTAGTGCGACAGATATCTTGGGCTTTTATGTTCTAAAGACTCGTTTGTAACCACAACAGTAAGGAAAACAGTTAGTGATCAGTGAGTCATTTTTGTAAAAGTGTTCCGGTTCTTTTGGTAAATTCGTAAAAAGTTTTAAAATAAAAAAAATATAATTGAAAGTCCATAGTACCCTTCCCAAATCATACATTTAGGTGTCAAAGTTGGATTTTATATGTGTATATATATATGTATGTACGTATGTATATGTATATGTATATGCGCACAAGGGGGGGTTATTAAACAGTAGTTGCTGTCAAAATATTTCGACGGTCGCTAAAATCTCTCCCCATTTCTCTTTCGACACGGTCGTTTTTGTTTCACCCAAATTTCGGTATCGGGTTCTAAGAGCTACTGGATCCCGAAATTTGCTGGTAAATTCCGAACCTTTTTTATTTTCGTCATACATTTTAACTAACAACTACTAAAGAATTATAATAACAAAAATTCGTGTTTTGATTTTGATTATTTTGTGTGTTTTTGGCAAATGGGTATTGCGTTTCTGCTTCAGTTACTGCTTATATATATTCAGAGTTTACGTCTTTCTAAGTTGGCTTTATTATTTGTTTAGTTGTTTCAGTTCAAGATTCATAATTGTCTCATTTTTGGAAACCTATAATTGCTTACGTAGTGAATTGTATGTGTGGATTTGTATTGCTCTGGGGTTCAGCTCTTGGGACTAATGTTAGGGTATATTTGGAATTGGCATGCTGCAGCTTTTAATTTGCTGCTGATGTAGAATTGGAATCATGAGCTTTCAGGTAAAAGTGGGTGTTCATTGTGATCACTTTAGCTGTTTGTGGGGAAGCTGAAGCACAAATTGTTTGTCGGATTTATCTGTTCAATGTTTTCAATTATCCTTTTTTCCCGTATTTCACTTTTGGTAGTTGGTTTATATATCATTTAATAATCCTTATAACTTCATGAGGTGGCCGCACTGCTTGCCAAAAGAATATAACTGCCCGTACTCTTAATTACTTACTTTCTTAATTTTCCCCTCTGCTTGAATGATATGGAGTAATATTCTTTTCTTGTTACACGCTTATAGTTTTCCGTACATTTGTTCTGAGCTTATTCAAATCCCATTTTATTCGCATTGCTTGACACAGCTGCAGGTTTTTAGTAAACTTATTCAAGAATGAGATTTGAGGATATCATTACTTTCCAACACATGATTTCTTCTTTTCTTTTGATTCTGTTCGTCTGGCTGATTTTAATCTTTTTTTGATGATTCCCTGCATTTTTCTCTTCAGAATTATCTAAAATAACAGACTGTGACTCGAGCAAGTTTCAATTCCTTTTCTCCTTCTCTGCGTTTTTGACTTCTTGTTCCTCTCTCACCTTGTTCATGCAATTCGTCATCTGTTTGAATAACATTTTGGAGAAGATTTTAGTTTATTTCCCTTTTTTAAATTAACTTATAATTTAAATCAGAAATGTGTAGCTCATATCTTGAAGTTAGGTTTGGTTTTGGTAATGTTTCTTTTTTAAAATGGTACAAATGAGCTTAATTCTCCTAGTTAGTTTGTGGTTTCTCACTAGAAACTACAATCACAGGAATTAAATTTGAAAGAAAAGAACAACTGCTTTTATATTATATCATGCTTAGTTGATTTTGTTGCCAAATATACTTCTTTTCAGAATTCTTCTGTTTCCCACTTGATGGGTTTACTCGTCATAATTTTTATTTACATGTGAAGGGTTGTGGAGTTATTACCTTTTATGGCGCTTTGCATTTTATGCCGTATAGAAGTAATCAATAATCACTTTATTCTTCATATTTTTTTTAGGTTGCTAATTAGTAGATGATGTTTGTTGCGTATCTTCCAGCCAAATCTCCACCTGTCTTTCAATGGTTATTTGCTTTTTGCGTGTTGACCTCTCTGTTACATTTATGATTCAAGTGATGTTGTTGTATATGAACATACACACTGGTGTTTTAATTCATTTCTTGGGATGGGATAGTATGTTTTTGCAAATAATGCTGCTAGAATGTTCTAAGTTTGTTCAGAGGGCGAAGATCCAACTATGAATTCTGGTGGTGGGACCCTTCTAAGTGATAATTAGATTCAAAAGTTTTATGTATATGGTTAAGAGGATGATGCTTGTTGTTTATATTCTTAAATTGTTTTCCTTATTCATGGTTCTCATATCACATATTTTGGCCTGCTTAGTTCCTAATTTATGAGGCAAAGCTTACTTGTACTTGAAGAAGAATAGGAATTGAGAAAGAATATTCTTGCCGGTTTGTTTTCGTGAACAAAAAAAGAAGAATAGAAAAATGGCCTATGGACCTAAAGGCATCTTCTTTCCTTGTAGCAAAGGGATTGGGGGCTATGTGTTAGAAATTATTGCCTCTCTCTTCGGTACATTTCCAAGGGTTTTTTGTCACCCAAAAAAAAAAAATAAATTGTAGTTAAAAGGTAACAAAAACACTGATGATGGAATAGAATATAAAAGCTTTGGTGCTATGCAGGACTAAAATAAAAAGAAGCGAGTATTCATATAATTAGATGTTAAAAAATGATACTCTTTTTTTAAAAAAAACATAATTTAATAAAGCAGTTAGTTAATAGTAACTTATTGAAGATTTATTTTCCAATTTTATATTTTATGTGGCTATGTATGCTTGTTATGAAATTATATCATTTTATTTAAAGAAATACTATGCTCAAAATGGTTAATTGAATTCAATGCTAGTTATAAACCATTGAAATTATTTTGTTTCTACAGTTAGTGGGTGCTTGCGGTTGTTTTAATTGGAGGAATATGCAAAGAATCAAGTGTTCTATTTTACGTATTATGTGAATTTATGTTGTAATTACAAATAATAAATCCAAACCTTCCCGTGAGGGGAACAAGGGGGGAAGAGTGTGTTCGTAATTATGTTAATACCATTAATAATTCAAAAATATTAGAAAGGGATAAGATCAGTCACTTATGTACAATACTTTTAATTCGTTTGGGATTATAATTCGGTTAACCTTTGGGATTCCATTTGATATATAAGGAATCAGGAATTCCTTTTGAGTTCACTAGATGCCAATTAGGTCTGCTAAGAATTTATTAAAAATTGAATGGTTTTTTCCTATCTTGCAGAATATGAGTAGCTTGGTTGAGAGGCTCCGGGTTAGATCAGATCGGAAGCCAATTTATCAGTTAGATGAATCGGATGATGATGCTGATTTTGAGCAAAAACCTGGGACCACGGAGGAAAAGTTTGAAAGAATAGTCAGGATTGATGCGGTCTGTTTCTTGATTCTTTTTTGTCTTTGAAATCCTCTTATTAGTTTTTTTCCCCTCTTCCGTTATATTAAGTTTTTCTTGCATCTTCTGATGCTGAGCTTTTGAACGCAAAGAGTAAAAACTTGTATGTCTAACTGATTAATTAAGTATTTTCAGTTTTTTTGTATAAATTACTTGCCTTTCTCAAAACTAAGGCATTCTTTTAAGTCTTGGGTTGGCAACTATATTGGTTACTGCATTTGGATTGTTTTAGATGATGGTCCACATGAAATCGAACATTTAGACGGCAGTTATTTTGGATTTGAATATATTTGAAATGCATGCTTTTCACCATTGCTTAAAGCATAGGGAACTAGATTTTAGTGATGAAGTACAGGCACAGTTTGGATGTAGATGAATGTCTTAGTTTCAAGCATTTCTCATGTCTCGGTTGTTGCACGTTGTTGAAGTATAATTGATAGGGTTATATCTCCTAGTTCTAGCTTTTCATCACAGGCCGATCACACTATTTGTTTTCTCTTTATCATTAAAGTTTGTAATGGTAGGAAGGTCTTTGACAGACAAAACTAAAACTTGGGTGGTTGGTCATGCTTCTTGTATTGATATTGTTCTGAAATTTTTATTGTGCACTTATTGTATTTCCATGTTTAAAGCGTGGCTACATGGTTTTTCTTCAATTTTAAGATGTTTCTGATTGTAAATTAACAGAAAGATGATTCATGTCAAGCCTGTGGAGAAAGTGAAAATCTTATGAGCTGTGATACTTGTTCATATGCATACCATGCTAAGTGTTTGGTTCCTCCGCTAAAAGCTCCTCCTTCTGGCAGCTGGAGGTGCCCAGAATGTGTATGATTCTATCTTATGCTCAGTATTGTGTTTATTTTTGTTTAACTATTTGCTTGTATCTCTACGCTGAGAAATAACATTTTTGTACCTGCAGGTTAGCCCGCTGAATGATATTGACAAAATATTGGACTGTGAGATGCGTCCAACTGTAGCTGGTGATAGTGATGTCTCTAAGCTGGGTTCTAAGCAGATATTTGTTAAACAGTATCTTGTAAAGTGGAAGGGATTATCTTATTTGCATTGCACTTGGTAAATCCCTTAGTATTAATTGAATACAAAACCTATTTGACTACTTGTTCCCTTAGAGCGGAGGAAAATTTGCAGTGAACTGTCTGATTTTCTATTTACTCTGTTTTAGCATTTTAGATGATTTTCTCTAATCTATCTTGCTCTTCGGTGTTTCTTTTTACTCAGCAATGTTTGTGTTTTTGTGTTTTCTGGCAGTCTTAACCTGCTAGTTCTATTTTCTCTGCAGGGTACCTGAAAAAGAGTTCCTAAAAGCTTTCAAGTCCAATCCTCGTCTGAGGACTAAAGTAAACAATTTCCATCGCCAAATGTCATCAAACAATAATGCTGAAGAAGACTTTGTTGCTATTCGACCTGAGTGGACTACTGTTGATCGGATTCTTGCCTGCAGGTTTAACAATCTGAAACTTTTATCAGTACAGCTGCACACGCACACAAGATTCTGTCTCTGTATTGTCTTTTTGTTGCTCCGGATTTGATTTAGTCTGGCGAATCTTCTTTTTTAAGTTTTGACATTGAATTGGACATTAGTGAGTTATGAAGGGGAATTATTCTTTCTTTTCTCAAATGTTATGTGTCTTTCCTTTGGTAGAATTCAGAATGTGTACATGGGGTTAAATCTTCAGTGTTAAAAATTTCATAATTTTAACAAATCTGTTCGTATTTATTTCTGGTTTGGTTCTTGATGAATGGCAGATAATACATTCTTTTGCAGTGAGTCTTTTACCATTGCTTTGTGGTGTTTCATTTTCATTTCTATTTTAAAATGACGTGATTTTGTTTTTGAGATGTTGCAGGGGAGAGGATGACGAGAAGGAATATCTTGTGAAATATAAAGAACTTTCCTATGATGAATGCTATTGGGAATATGAATCAGATATATCCGCATTTCAACCTGAAATTGAAAGATTTATTAAAATTCAGTCTAGATCACACAGATCGTCTGGTAATAAGCAGAAGAGTAGCTCTCAAGATGTTACTGAATCTACAAAGAAACCAAAAGAATTTCAACAGTATGAACATAGTCCTGACTTTCTTTCTGGAGGTATGTCATTGATATCTTTTTCCAAACTGGCAGGCTTGCATCAGGTTTATGTTTTATTTTGCTTAATCATCGTGTATTTTTTAAGATTTATTGTTTATTCTCTTGTAACTGAAGGTTCACTACATCCATATCAGCTTGAAGGACTGAACTTCTTACGTTTTTCTTGGTCCAAACAGACGCATGTGATACTCGCTGATGAAATGGGTCTTGGTAGGTCTTGCTTTGATCTGTTCTGGATTTTGGAAAGAGCATTCCATGTTTGCATCTTTGTGACTTGATTTTGCCAATGCTTTGCTTTTTGTTTGGTTGTAGGCAAAACCATACAGAGTATTGCCTTTTTAGCATCTCTTTTTGAAGAGAGCATCTCTCCGCATTTAGTTGTAGCTCCACTTTCAACATTGCGAAACTGGGAACGTGAATTTGCAACTTGGGTACCACAAATGAATGTTGTATGTACATGGCATTTTTTCGGCTTCTTGTTATCATTTGTCAGAAAAAATTATCCTGAACTGTAGTTTGCATGTTGCAGGTTATGTATGTTGGCACTTCCCAAGCTCGTAATATTATCAGGGAATATGAATTTTACTTCCCCAAAAATCCTAAGAAGATCAAGAAAAAGAAATCTGGTCAAGTTGTCGGTGAAAGCAAGCAAGACAGGATAAAGTTTGATGTCCTCCTAACATCTTATGAGATGATTAACTTGGACAGTGCATCTTTGAAACCGATAAAGTGGGAATGCATGGTAACGTTCTCTGGCTTATTTAGGGCATTGCCATTCTCCAATATCTGATTGCTGGTTAACACTGACATTCAAATGTAGATTGTTGATGAAGGTCACCGTCTAAAAAATAAGGATTCGAAATTGTTTTCTTCACTGAAGCAATATTCAACTAGACATCGCGTGCTCTTAACTGGAACACCTCTTCAGGTCGGTTGTTCGATTATGACAGTGTATTGTATTTTATGTTAGTTCTATTTATGTTAGTGCTTACTTCCTATATTTTGCTATGTTTCTTGGCTAATAATCTCATGTATCAATGTATAACTTTAAAATTGATTCAAATTTTGTCTTGCTACGTTTTACATGTATCCATGTTATATGATTGTGAACTTATGTGTACTTCTACATTCTCAGAACAATCTGGATGAACTTTTTATGCTCATGCACTTCCTTGATGCTGGGAAGGTTAGTGTGATTTCTGGTTTATTGAGTAATGATATTTACCTTTTGTTAAATCAAGATTGTTGGTCAAACTCGTTTATGAATTTGAAGAAAAGTTTGTGGTAGTTGATTACTAAATACATGCAGTTTGGAAGTTTAGAGGAGTTCCAGGAAGAGTTCAAGGATATAAATCAAGAGGAGCAGATTTCAAGACTTCATAGAATGTTGGCCCCCCATCTTCTTCGAAGTATAAATCTTCATCTTACTCTTCTATATTGTTGGCTTCATTTGATTTCTGTAATTGCTAGTGTTACTAAGTTTATTGTTGTGAGGTGTTGATCATGGTTCGAATTTATGATACCTTGGTAATTGATCATTTTATTTCCTCTTTTTTCATTCCTGATAGTGTTGTGATGTTTGAAATGTTGAATGTTATTAAAAAGGTTTCGGATCTTTAGTGTGTTTATAGACAATTGTAAATTTTGAGCAATTTTTCTGATATAAAACAGAGAGAAGTGTCTAATATGAATCTTGAATCTTTGTTGGTTCTTTTAGTTCCTACAAAATTAATTCGTACTGCAAGAATGTGCAATGTCTGGTTCTCACTTTCTTGACCCCATTCTTTTGAGTTACCTTCATGCTTCCATGGTACTTCTAATTTGAGTCAGTCAATCCTCCAGTATGGTGATTGGCTTTTGTTTCTCATTGAAAACAATTGAATTGGTAGTTTTCAATGTGATGCTTTTCTTGGGAGAAGTGCAATTTTTTATGTTTTTAAAATGAAGGGCTTGATTTGGTTTTATTGAAAAGTAAATCTGTCTTGATGGCTATATATCTTTTAGCCCAATGGGATGCTGATCGTCCATTAATACATTTTACCATTACATTCATATTTCAATATGTTGCTGAGCATGAGCGAACATGCTTTTAAATGCTACTGCAGGAGTGAAGAAAGATGTCATGAAGGAATTACCTCCCAAGAAGGAACTCATTTTACGAGTTGAATTAAGTAGTAAGCAGAAGGAATATTATAAGGCCATTCTGACACGTAACTATCAAATATTAACTCGACGGGGGGGTGCGCAGGTATGGTTGCATGTTTAAGTGAAGTAAACCCCTTTTTTATTGCATTTTGGCCTAATAAGGTACTATGTTCATGTGTATTGAACCAGATTTCTCTTATTAATGTCGTTATGGAATTGCGCAAGCTTTGTTGTCATCCTTATATGTTGGAAGGAGTTGAGCCAGATATAGAAGATACAAATGAATCTTTCAAGTAACCTTCTATGCTATGATAGTTTATTCTGAAATTAGAACCTTTTAATGTATTCTGATGATTTAGATGATAGACCTTAGTTTCTTTTTCTTCCCCCCCTTTTTGGGATTTTCGATTAGGCCAAAGATATAACCTGGCTTGAATCACACTGATATCTGCTTCTGCATTCTTTTTACTATATGATAGGCAGCTGCTGGAATCTTCTGGGAAACTGCAACTCTTGGATAAAATGATGGTGAAACTTAAAGAGCAGGGACATAGGGTTCTTATATATTCGCAGTTCCAGCACATGCTGGACCTACTAGAAGATTACTTAACTTTTAAGGTACAATAGTAATTTACTTTGCTCACATTTTTTAATGTTTATAATTTGAATGCTGCAGCAGTTGACTTTTTGGCATGTATGGATAATTGGGATCTTTCTTGGTCAAAATTTTTATGTTCAGAAATGGCAGTACGAGCGGATAGATGGCAAGGTTGGTGGAGCTGAGAGACAGATACGCATAGATCGATTTAATGCCAAAAATTCTTCCAGATTTTGTTTTTTGCTCTCTACTAGGGCTGGGGGCTTGGGAATTAACCTTGCGACGGCAGACACAGTTATCATATATGACAGGTGAAATGCTTTCTTTCTAACATTCATTTCTCTTTCTCTTGTTACTAATCATGATCGTCAACTCTGAGGCATTGCAGCATCAATCGGATGTGAGTTGGAGCATGTAAAATGATTATGAATGAAAGATTTATGGAACACTTGCTTTTATACATTTGTTGTAATTGAGCAAGTTTCCTAATATGTTGAAGTTTTTTTTTTGCATAAATAGAATGCCTTATCAGTAGTTTTTTACTTTTTGTTATATTCCACGTGTGTTTAGACTAACACTGCTTAGATGCTCAACTGTATCCCATGGTTTTGCCATTTGCGAATTTCATAATTCCTAGAATCTTCAAAGAGAACAGGAAAGTTTTGCTCTTTGTTTTCTTCTGATTTGCATATGTATTTGAGCAGCTATTGACAAGATAACTAGTTCTCTGATCTGTCTGTGATGCACAGTGTTTCACTGTCACCATATTCTATTAATAATACTGACAGCCCCAAGGGCCTATCCTAATTGATCAGTTTATTCTTATATTCTGACAAGTTTTTAGAATTTTTTAACTTTTTGCAGTGATTGGAATCCTCATGCCGATCTACAAGCAATGGCTAGAGCTCATCGACTGGGGCAGACCAACAAGGTTGTAGCTATTTTTCCCCCCAATCCCTGTTATGTTGAGGTAGATCATTGATGTTGGGCTTATTTTTAATATGAGAAATATTGTTTTGGTTTTGTAGGTAATGATTTTTAGGCTCATAACGCGAGGATCCATTGAAGAAAGGATGATGCAAATGACTAAGAAGAAAATGGTTTTAGAGCATCTTGTTGTAGGGAGGCTAAAGGCCCAGAACATTAATCAGGTAACAATCTTCTTTCAGACCTGGAGGCCTCTTTCTTGCTCTGTGGAAAGCATTTTGGAGCCTGTCTTCCTGTGGACTAGGGGTTGGAAAAATGATGTATGGGTTTCTGATGCTGTGGAAAGGGCTAGGAAGTTGACTATCAGCAAAGAAATTGGTTAAAGGATAATTTTTGATGCTGGAAAAATATGGTTTATTAGCATTATTGCCCTTTCCTTTGGATTGGCAGAAAATTAGACTGACCTGGTGTTTTCTAAGTTCATAAGACTTCCTTTGCAGAGTTTTTGACATGCCAGGAAAGCTTCAGATGAATTTAAGGGGAAATATCTTACTAGTTTTAGAAATTAAGAGGAGCTTCTGAGAATGATTAATAAACCAGCCATTGCATATGATTTTGCTGTACATAGGAGTTCAATGATATTAACCTTTAAGGGTTTGAGGTTCAATTATGTTCAGTTTTGTCATGAGTCCTCTGTAGCCTTCTTTGTCGTATCAGCTACGTGTTGTTCTTATCGTTATGTTTGAGCTAAATCTTTGAGGAATGTTAGTTCTTGCCTTTGCTGTGGACCGTAGAATGTCTTGTCTTACTAGTTTTAGAAATTAAGAGGAGCTTCTGAGAATGATTAATAAACCAGCCATTGCATATGATTTTGCTGTACATAGGAGTTCAATGATATTAACCTTTAAGGGTTTGTGGTTCAATTATGTTCAGTTTTGTCATGAGTCCTCTGTAGCCTTCTTTGTCGTATCAGCTACGTACTGTTCTTATCGTTATATTTGAGCTAAATCTTTGAGGAATGTTAGTTCTTGCCTTTGCTGTGGACCGTAGAATGTGTCTTGTTTAACTCTAATATCTTCTCTTACCCTCTTTTTGGTATTAATGTATGTATGTGCTAAGTTCTTGCATTAGCTATCAGCTATACATTATCATACACTCCCTCTTCCCCTGCAAACCAATCCTCTCTCTGTAATTATTGTGTATTGTGTATGTATGTGATTAGTTTTTGCTGTGGACTATGTATTGTTTGTGGTTACCCTCTTCTTCAACCCCCACCCCTTCTCTTTTAGTTTCTTATTTATCACTGTTACCATGTTTGGATGTGAGCTAGATCTTGTGTTTGCTGCGAACAGTGAACTGTTTGCTGTTTCCATCTTTCCCTTGCCCCTCCTTCCTTAACTATTGTGCATACATGTGAGACTAGCATGAATGCAAGGGTCTGAGGAACTGAATTATTTCTACTTTAGGAAGAGTTGGATGACATCATCAGGTATGGCTCAAAGGAACTATTTGCTGATGAGAATGATGAAGGTGGAAAATCCCGCCAAATTCATTACGATGATGCTGCTATAGATAGGTAATTTTGGAGGTTGCTTGAGATCCACAGGTTGGTATTCAAATACCTAAGCTTAAATATATTACTTCTTTGTTTCTTTCATAGATTACTTGACCGCGATCAAGTTGGAGATGAAGAGGCTTCCTTGGATGATGAAGATGAAGACGGATTTCTGAAGGCTTTCAAGGTTTTGTCTTCAATTATAAATATATGCATATTAATATGCGATTCTTTTCTATTGATTGATGTTGGGTATGATTTTTCTAGTTCTATTGAAAAGGTTATTTGAATTAGAGTTTCTTTATCTTGGTGAATGAAAAGATAGAACTCACCCTTTGTTTCTCTTCTTGTTAGACCTATTTTTTTTAGTGAAAGGTTTAAAAGTATGTAGTTGTAGTCAGTTTGTGTATATTGGACTGTATTTTAGATGTCACTTATTTAGGACTTTTTTTTTTCTATTTTTATAGGTTATTTTTATTCATTTTCTGATCCTATTAATTGTCGCTCTTGCATGAGAAAGTGGTCATATGACAGTAACTGAAGTGGATGCTTAGCTGTTTAACTACACTATCTTTTTACTTTGGACAAGGTTACCAACTATTAAACTCCTTATAGAAGAGAATATGCATTATGCAGGGAATTGCTCCATAATCAATTTCATGCTTTATTCTATCTTTTCTATAATTCTATCTTCCCATTAGGATTGTTCCTTTGTTTGTCTTGAGTTGTGATTAGGTATGATGTGGGTTCTTATACATTAGATTGATCATGGAGTAATGGAGTAGCATTACCACTTTTTAGTATAAATTCTACTGTTTGTACTTTAAAAGGGCCAGCTATATCAGAGTAATTATGTTGGAGTTGAGTCGTATAGCTTCCCTTTTTTTTTTTAGTTCTTGAAAAATGGGTTCAAAAAAGGAACGTCGTTTTCCGGGAGAACCGAACGGCATGTCAGTTTCCAGCCCCAAAACTGTTAAAGGACAGGATCACTTTTTAAATGTTTCACATTTAAATTGAGGTAAGCATTTTTAGCATAATAATGTGGATGCTTGTACAATAGATAGATCATGGAGTAAGATTACCATGTACTATTACCAAATCTACTGATCATACTTGAAAGTGGACTGATCATTTTTTAAATGTTCCATCTAGCATAATAGCAGTCCGATGGTAGAAGTCTTGTACTTGGCCATGTGTTAAACACGTCTTCAGCGCATTCACTAATGCAAAGACTTTGATGGTTAAGACCATACTCAGGTGACAAATTTTGAGATCTTACTTCGGATTGAGGGCACTAGCACTATGTAATGACCTGTCAATCATTAGGTTGCCTTAGTAACAGAATCTGGTCGAATCTGGAAAGCTTTTGCAATGCACCAGATTTCCGCAACTTTTTCATGTGCTGTTTCTTGCATGTAAATCAAGATCACTGGAAACGCCTCAAAAAGTGAAATTGGGACCGCATTAAGTAATAAATCCTTTTGGATTTTTTTTGCCTAAATTAGTACTCCAATTGCGTGTAGATTACTAAACTTGAGATAAGGCGGGTTACCTTTTCTGACCATTAATTATTGGATTGTTAGTGAGGAAATCTGTTGACTGCCAAATATAATTCCTATCTTGTTCACTGCTTACAGTCCTTATTTGAGCAAGGGTCACATTGTTTTGCGGTAAAACTTTTTGTATAAATTTACTGTATAAATATATTGAACTATGCCTGGTTATTAAGAAGGACATTATTATATGTTTAGGTAGCAAATTTTGAATATATTGAAGAAGTGGAGGCTGCAGCAGAGGAGGAAGCTCAAAAATTGGCTGCGGAAAATAAATCTAGCATGAGCAATTCTGAAAGATCAAGTTACTGGGAAGAGTTGCTGAAAGACCGGTACGAAGTGCATAAAGTTGAGGAGTTCAACGCTTTAGGAAAAGGAAAGAGAAGCCGTAAGCAGGTATTTCATCATGGCCTTGCCTCAGCTCTGTTAGACAGGGTAAATTGAAACGGTAAAAGGGTTTGTGTCTATAAGATCATGCCTGATCTTGGATGACCCTGGGTTCCAAGTGGCTGAGTGGTGATCTGGCATCAGCACCAACTCAGCAGTCTGGGTAAAGTCGGTTATTGTGGGAGTCTGGGTATTTTTGTTGCTTGATTAAAAAAGGAAGATTATAACTATTAATAGATGTCTGATTTCTTGTGACTAAACTATAGTTTTGCTGATGTTTTTTCAATTTCCTCCCTATTTTGATATGCAGCAAACAAGGAAAAAGAGGGGGTGAAAATCAATTTAATCGCTGTAGAAATGGAATTAATCTAGACATTGGATTGACCTGTGCTTTATGATCTTTTTTAGATGGTGTCTGTTGAAGAAGATGATCTAGCTGGTCTGGAAGATGTAAGCTCTGAAGGTGAGGATGATAACTATGAAGCTGACTTGACGGACGGCGACACCACATCCAGTGGAACTCAACCTGGCCGGAAACCCAACAAGAAGAGATCTCGTGGTATTTTCTCTATCCTAGTCCTATTTGACTCAGTAAGAAAATATGATGATAGTATTTTCATTATCAGGCCACTTTTGGCAATTGTTTGCAGTGGATAGTATGGAGCCACCTCCCCTGATGGAGGGTGAAGGGAGGTCATTCAGAGTGTTAGGCTTCAGCCAAAACCAGAGGGCTGCATTTGTACAAATATTAATGAGGTTAACTCTTCACCTTTTTAGTTTTTGGTACTTAAGTTGTATTTTGTTACATATATTCCACCCCATTCTTTCGCTACCTTCCCACCTTTTGTCTGTTTGTGTGTGTGCGCGTCCATGTTTTATTGCTTGTTTATTTTAATGTATGACTAGATTGTGGTGAGAATCTAAGGATTTAGCAAGAATTATATTGTAGTTTATATCTAGTAGTGCAGATCTTGCATTTTGTCTTACTGTGGGATGGTGATTACAGGTTTGGGGTTGGGGACTTCGACTGGAAGGAATTTACCCCTCGCTTAAAGCAGAAGAGCTATGAAGAAATAAGAGAGTATTTAACTGAACTTTGCTTCATATGTTTTTACTTGTGGTTTAGCGTTGTAGTCTAATTGATGTTTGCAGCTTTTACTGGTGGTATCACATATCTATTTGATTGGCTATTGTTTGAATGTGCTTAAAATTGTTGCTGAATCTGCTCAGGTCCAAAGGCATTCAAATGATTCTAAGCATGAATATTCGTTAATTTATATAAAAAGGTCATTTATTTTGCTTTTACAAGTGTGCAATTATTTGGAGGTGTAACTATCTTTAGCTATGAATCGGGATTCACTTAGAGCATCTTAGGCTGTAGTCTAGCTCTCTCTCTCTCTCTCTCTCTCTCTCTCTCTGTGGCTGTATGAGGAAATTTCAATTCTCGAGTCAGATTAATGTAATGGGATATTTCATGATAAGTGGTTAGTCATTTCATTTCCCTTAGTATCAATTGTATTGATTTGATGTGAGTGAAAATGCTAATGCTTATCATAGTCATTTCTAAGCATGTAATGAGTCTCCTACATTCATGCTTTTGCTTTAACTAGACCTTCTCAACAGTCTGTTAAGACGTTTACACATGTAATCTTTCAATCTAAGGAGTGTTTTTTAGCATGATTAAACAGTCCAGCTGCATTCAAGAATCTATGGCTAGGATCAACATCCTTGCATCATTTCCCCCTCCTCAATCAGCACCTTCCCAAGTCATTGTTGAAAGTTATCCACTAGGTCTGTTGTCCTTTTTTCAAGAATCTATGGTTAGGACCAACATCCTTGCATCGTTTCCCCCTTCTCAATCAGCACCTTCCCAAGTCATTGTTGAAAGTTATCTCACTAGGTCTGTGGTCCTTTTTTCTTGCTCAAGAATGACAACGGGCCCTTTTAACTCTTCACTCTGTCTGTACAATAGAGTTGACTATCACTTATGTTCTAGAGTCAATTGAGAAATTTGTAATTAATTGAGTCTCTTAAGAAATTGAATAATATATTAAGATAGATTTCAGTGCAGGGTTTCATTTTTCTTTTTGTCCGTATTTGGCATATTCGCTGATATTGTTAGTTTTTATTATTTTTTAATTTAAAAAAAAAAAAAGGTACGGGATCCTTTTCTTGACCCACATTACTGAAGATATAACCGACTCTCCAACCTTCTCAGGTAATTGAATTTCTCCATTGTTTCCTCTCTCTCTTTTTCCCTCTGCTTTGTTCATTTGCTATGCAGCTAATATTTCATTGATTTTGTTTCTTTGTTGTAGATGGTGTTCCAAAAGAGGGGCTTAGAATTCAGGATGTGCTTGTAAGGATAGCAGTCTTGCTTTTGATTAGAGATAAGGCAAGTTTGTGAAAGGAAATCTATGATTCTTTCAGAAACATTTTATCTCTTGGCATTTGGAAAATTCACTTAACCTTTACTATGTATTACATGTATTTTGCCATTTATAGAGAGTATCATTATTTCACTCTATATTTCTAGGGTTTGTTTACCCAATACATTTCGTTATTTCACTTTATATTTCTCAAGGTTGTTTTCTTGCTGCATTTAACTTCTCTTACAGTGATCATAACTATTCTTTTTTAATTTGGAATTATAGGCGAAATTCTTATCACAAAAGCCAGGCACTCCTCTTTTTACAGATGACATATATTTGCGCTATCCAGGATTGAGGGGTGGAAAGTTTTGGAAAGAGGAACACGATTCATTACTACTGCGCGCTGTGCTAAAGTATGTTTCTCGTTTTATTTAACACTGAAACATGTATCTGTATTGCAATTGATATTACCTTTTCTTTTGTGTTCTGCGCATCTGTCGATAAATTTGCAGTACTGGTTAATGAATTCTTTGTATGTTTTGAAGTGCTGCATTGCTTGTAGCTTTATATCTCATTTTTGCATGTTAGTGTTTGTCCCTGTTGCTTATCCCGATTAATGTGATCCTGTTTTAACTATGCTACCCAAATGTCCAGCTATATTGGAGTTTGGTTCTGTCCTGTATCTAAACAGTTCTTAAGATGTAAGTATTTTATTTTTATATCTATACAAATGTGAGTTTTGCTGATCTCTTAGCTACTGACATATCTGTGTTCTCTTTGGTTAGATGATGGATATTATTTGAACATTAGGTACTAAAGCTTGCACTCACCATAATCTGATCTCAGGTTTATGCATTTATGAGGGAATATGTGTATATATGTACGGATATATGCATTTCATGCTAAGGAAGAGTTGGATATAAATGTTTCTCTTGGATATTATCAGATTTCATTGTTTAGCTCTCTTAAACTTGGAGCGAATAAAGAATTTTTTTTTTTTCCCCAATGAATATCTAGGCATGGGTATGGTAGATGGCAAGCTATTGTTGATGATAAGGATTTGAAGGTTCAGGAGGTCATCTGTCAAGAATTGAATCTCCCCTTTATAAATCTTCCTGTCCCTGGAGCCAGTTCTCAAGCACCAAATGGTGCTAATTCAGCCAATCCAGAAGCACTCCAAATGCAGGGAAACAGCACCGGGAATGATTCAGTAGCTACTGGTGTCCAAGGAACAACTGATGCTGCAAATCAAGCACAAGTATATCAAGATTCTTCTGTATTATATCATTTCAGAGATATGCAGAGAAGACAAGTTGAGTTTATCAAGAAAAGAGTGCTTCTTCTTGAGAAAGGGCTTAATGCAGAGTACCAGAAAGAATATTTTGTGAGTCAACCAAATCTTGAAAAACCTTTGTTTCATTAAATTTGTTTTCGGATGGTGTATGAAGAGAGTTTTACTATTTTTTCAGTAGCATGCCTTGCTGTGCTTTCTTCTCCAATTACAATGCTTCACCTGACACTGTTTATTTCTGGACTATTCTATTGCTATATGTTTTAGGATTGTTCTATGACACAGCCAAAGACATCTCATTTGATCCAGTCTATTTGCATTTGATAGAATTAAACTGCTACTCTATTGTGGCTTGAACCTTCAACCGTATTTTTGTATCTAAATTTGTTACAGTGAGTATTTGGCTTTACGTAGTTGTCATTTAATCTGCTTTTCTTTCAATCTTTCCTGTTTGCAGGGTGATGATGTAAAATCAAATGAGATCCCGAGTGAAGAGCCTGAGAGTGAAAGAAAGACAACAGAAAGACCAAGTCCAACCTCAATGGAGATTGATTCCCAAATGGTTGATCAGATGCCAAAATTAGAGGCAATTAGTAAGGACATTGTTATATCTTACTGTGTTAATCATATACAATGATAAACAAATTTCAGTATGTACATGTTCTTATGCATTTAGTTTGTGCCTGTTACTGCCAGTTTTCCGAATCATCTTTTTAGTTTGTTGCATTGTCCAATGTTGACTTGGTTTATCCCTTGTATAAGTTCCCTGCTGAGTAATGTTCCTTCACTGCAGCATCAGAAGAAATATTAGCAGCTGCTTGTGACAGTGATGCAGATCGGTTGGGATTGGCTCGGCATTATAATGAGGTAAATCATTTTTATTGACATTGGGGTTTGAGCACATGCTTGTGTCCTTGTGAAGTGGCAACATCCAGTGTCATTCTGGTGGGGTTGGCCGGTTAGGTTGCCTATTGGGTTCACATTAACTGTGGGGAAAAAGGAGGGAAGAAAGACTGAATATTGATTGGAAAAGAGAACTGATTTTGTCTCTGTGCCCTTTCTAATGCTAATTAACATATTATGTTCACTGGTTTTAATCTATTCATTGGCAGATGTGCAAGGTACTGGAAGAAAATGTTCATGAAGTAGTGAAAACATCTTTAACAAGCCAGCCAGCAAGTGCTCAATTGAGGACGAATCTCCGGCTTCTAGAAACCCTTTGTGAAGATGTAAACCAGGTTCTCTCTACCCAGACAAGTCCTTCATTGGAGCAGCCAATGCCAAATGAAGATAAAGAGTTGCAGCCTGAAATTCAGAGCACCTCTGCAGAGCCAAGTTTACCACAGACAGAGCAAGGTGCCAACACGCATGATGCTGTGGTGGAAACTGAGGTAAAGGGTACACCAGAATCCGAGCCAACAGTAGAAGGAAGTAAAGCATCAAGTAAAAATCCTGCTGTCGCAGACATGGATTCAACTCCGGCTGATCCCACATCTATGCTGGGGAAAACCACTGACGTGGAAATGGCAGAAGCTAAAAATGACGCTGACATCCAAACTGATGATAAGCCTACTGGGAAAGAAAATTCTCAGAGAGACAAGGCGGGGGTAATTGTTTTAGATGATTAAATATATACATTTTCAAACTCAGAACTTATTTTAGTTATCAACAATCCAGAGACACAGAAATCCAATAACAGTAGTTTCTTCAGAACTTTTGTTATTCATTTTCAAACTCGTAAGCAGATAAAATGATTTGTGGAGATGCTACCTATTGCATGCATCTACTTACGAGTTTCTTACTTCTAGACTGCACCTGGTTTGATTCTAGTAAAGCCAATTGCGGCACTCACGAGCTACTGATGTTTCAGTTGAAGGCTATGAGGCATCTTTCATTAAGAGTTTTAACTGAGGTCTAAGCGTCCTCTCCCTCCCACCCTTTCGCTTTGTTAGCCATTATGCTTTAATTCAACCCTATAGATGAATCAACCGAAGGGTAGAATCACCAACTTCAATCACTTGACTTTGACAAAAGAAGTTAAAAGATCAGACTTTTATGGCTTTGTCTGCCCTTTAGTTCAGTAGCTTCTAGCCTCCTAGTCTCCTACCCAGTAATGATGGGTAAACTACACCTCCACTCTTCCTTTTGAAGCCGCAAAAATTGCAACAAAATTATGCACGCCAGTGGCACGGGTTAAAGGTTTGTTTGTTACCTTTTGAGTAAATTAAAGAGATCATAAAATAAAGCGATAAATAATTACATATAATCAATTTCTTAATCAATTCGTACATGTTTTAAAATCATGCGCATGCATGATCCGTGTTCAATATATAACTTAGTTAATTTCTTAACTTTCCATGAGATCACTGAACACTATATATATATATATATATATATATATATATATAGTTTCATTTGATCTTTGAAGTGAATTTCTTTTTACCCCTACCTAAAACTCATCTTACGGTGATCACTTAACCTTTATTCTTTCATTTACTTACTCTTTATTCATAACCAATAATATCCATGTACATATTTGCTAAGGTGTTATATGTTGTCTGTTGGGCTGTATGTTAGAAGCTTAAGAATTGTAAAAATTTACTTTAATTTATAGGAAAACTTGAGAACTTTATGAAAAAAATTTAAGAAATTTGAGTGGCTATTTGGAACATTATGCACCAAATATTCCGCTGGAATTCCCTTGATCACCATTAGTGGTTATTAATTCATATTCATAGCAATTTTAATAATAGAATAAACGAATCTCAACTGGCACACCTCCAACTTAAAGCACATTTAATACCCATAAATTAGGGTTAATTTCTTTTCTTTATCTATTATATGGCACAACTCACAAGCATCATATTCATTCCTTTTTTATTTGAAAATTGAAAGAAAGAGAATAATTCAGTTGAGTCACAATATACTCACTGTAATTCCTCAAATCTATTGTGTGTGTGTGCGTGTCGCCAAGAAGTTTTTTCCTTTTAATGTTATTCTTGCTTAGGCAACACTCATGCATGCAAATATCTGCATGTTCACATAACATGTATGAAATGCGTTATGAGTGTAAATATATATAAATGAATGAATATATTTATAAATTATGTGTCTATAAAGCTGTAAGCACTTCCTTTGAGACTCAAAAATAGCTATATAGAATGATAGATATAGATCATAAGCTCATAGGCACTGACAAAAGGAGTGTTCATATATATACATATCAATATTGGCGTCGTGGTGTTAATTAAACAATAATAATGCAAAGGAAAAAGGATGGATGAGAAAGAGATGAAGCAAAGCAAAGCCAAGAACAAATTAAAAAGAAGAGCCCTGGAAATAAGGCAAATGCTGCAAAAGTAGAGACAAGGAAGCGACAAGTTTGGGCTTCAAGTGCGCGCATGCTTTGTCACACACAAGCCAACTTCCCCTTAGCCCTTAAGCCAACCTTTTTTTCCAACAAGCTTCATCCCCACACCCTCTACTTTGTTTTTTTGCAATTCAACAAACTACTTTTCTCTTCATACACAAAACTTGTTTCTTTTGTTTCCTTTGTTTCAAGTTTATATCTATAGAATATAATCTTGTAACTTTCAATGAAGACAAAATTAGCTTACAGAATGTGGGACTTTTCTCTATATAATTTTGATTATCTTCTTCATGGGAATTGGTAAGTTAATGGCTTGGATGATCATATCCTTTTTGCGTTAGTATGATCATCAAATTATATTATAACATGTGTGTTTGACTACCAATTTCTGATAATACTTAAAATATTATAGAAAATGTCCATTAATTTTTTTTTCTTTTGAGTTATTGTACGGATGACGAGATAATTCTTGTAAATCACAAATTTTTATGCACATGCATCTTATGAAAATTTCTTTCCTTTAGAACTTTAACTAATGAGAAGTTTCGAACACTCATCACTACTTGCAGACTTCTATGACACTGAATTTCGTTCAAATTAAGAGCTGAAAAAAATTATGATTGGATGAGACTTGAAAAACTGATAAAATTAGAGATCACACAATGAATATTCAGGTAATATTTGTCTACATGACGTGTCTACAGCTATTGTGAGATACAATTTATTTAAGAATTGTTACAAAATCTCTCTCTCCCCCTCTCCATACACACACACAGAGACACACACGAAACCTCACTTACACCTTAAAGAAATTTTGTATCGAGGGATGGTAACTGAATTTTCAACAAAAGATTGTTGATGACTATACTTACTAGCAACGTAGTATAGTCATTCTCTTATCTATGTAATGAATTTTGATCCGGTGTTATCTTTAGTTATGCTGATCTTTTTAATAATCTTGAGTCACCGGTGCATTTTTAGGATCAAGTATCACATTTTTACTTACCCTAAGTTCTAATGATGTAAATCAATCAAGAGACATGTTGAGGATCACATAATTAATGTACACAACGATAGCGCTTTGGAGATGACCAAAATAAATAAATAAATAAGTAGAATGGATGATAAAATTTTACTTGTTAAATTTTGTGCATGTTTAAAAAGGTCCCACATGATTGGACATTGGGACCCATCAATCGATATTCATCTTTAGGGCATAGAGACAGGTAGTGGGTCATTGTCACTTCCTTCAAGTGCGAGCCAGATAATACAGTCGGCGACTAATTTAACTAATTATTTCCACAAAAGAACAGTACCATGCAAGCATCTGAGTTAACAAATTCAAAGGTTGTCTAGGTTGCCTACGACTAGGAATCTAAGCTCTTTATATCTCTATAAACACGAGCTCTTTCTCTTCGTCATTTCCTCACAAGGGCCTGCAGTATTATTACTAACTAGAGCTGCAACAAGCTAGCTTCATTAATAATGGCCAAGCAGCATGAAAATTACCCAGCCGTTTGTGTTACTAAGTCAGTTTCTGTGCATCCGAAATCTTTGCCCCCACAGAAAATTCTTAATCTTTCTAATTTGGACAGGCAATGTCCTCTGCTTATGTACTTAGTTTTCTTTTACAAGCCAACATTTGATTGCCAAAATTTGTCCCTTGATTATGTTTTTAGTAGCTTGAAATCTGGCTTGGAAGAGACCTTGTCGATTTGGTACCCGGCTGCTGGCAGATTAATGAGCTTGAATCCCAGTGATAGGAAGCTCGATATTTGGTGCAACAACAAAGGTGCAATTCTAGTCGAGGCTCTGACACGTGTCAAGATCTCAGAGCTTGGTGACCTCTCTCAATACAATGAGTTCTCTGAGAATCTTGTTTACAAGCCTGTTTTTAATGGAAATTTCTCTGAAATGCCTCTTGTTGTTGCTCAGGTAATCAATAAAGTTAACTCACTGAAAACTTTTGAAGAATTTTCAAGGTGAAAAAACAACGTTAATGCTTTGTTTATTGATCAAGCTAGCAAATCCTGATTATGGTTTTGTGTGTTTCTATGCAAATTAATTTAAGTTTTTATCACGCAGCCTCACTATATAATTTTGCGAAACATAAAACCCTAGCTTTTACGAATGTTCACATACAGGAAGCCCTAACAACACGGCAAGCTTTCTTTCAGCAACGCAAATTCATGAAGTGATTATTAGTCTAATTTTCACTCTAGGGCTCCGTCTGTTTTAGCTTTTTGGCAAATAATTAATGGCCAGAGTGTATGGTGTAAACACTAATGGCCGAGCTTTTGTGTTATATCTAATTGTTTCCTTCCGCTTGTAAAATGATAACAAACAATTTTTACTTCACAACGCTCAATGATATTTATTAACCGGCCATCAAAATTTTCTTGACTGCTCTCTCAATACCTAAATTCTGTTAGACAAAATTATTTGATGCAGGTGACCAGGTTTGCATGTGGAGGCTATTCAATAGGCATTGGCACAAGCCACTCGTTATTCGATGGCCCGGCCACTTATGACTTTCTTAGTGCATGGGCTTGTAATTCAGCTATTAAGAAAAGAAAGGGAGTTACAATTTCTGATCATCAGCCAGTGCATGAGAGAGGGTTAATGGTGCTTGATAATATTTCTCATGTTCATAATGCTGTCACAGTAAAATCACCTATGGCTGCGCCTAGGGCGGCGGCCATAGATCATTTGTATCAGTTGATAAAAAATGCCATGATTAATAGACAAAATTCGGAAGTTGGTGGGCTAAATTTTTCAGAAATGGGGGGCTCTAATTATGTTCTCAAAACATTTCATCTTAGCGGTGCAATCGTTGAGAGTTTGAAGAGGAAAGTGTTAGGTGAAAGGAGAGGTAATTTTTCTTGCTCATCATTTGAGTTGGTTGCTGCTCACCTTTGGAAGGTAAGGTTCTCTAGAGTTAGACTTGTTTCATTTGATGATAATTAATAATCAGTACAACTGAGGTTTATTTTCACTCACAAGTAGGATCTTTAGGTGGGTAGTAAGTTTGAAAAATTTTGTTTTTCACAACAATCTTTTTAGGTAGAATGTTTTGCTATATAAAATAAAATTAAATTCGTCTGAATTTGACTTAAATATGAATTTATCTAAATGTATAAATTCAAATAACATATATGTTTTCTTTTATTTTTCTTCAACCAAATTGAAATATGTTTAAAACATTGCTTTTACAATTTATCCGTATAAATCTTACTGGTAAGAGAATATAAGAAGTTTATGGGGTAAAAAATTACGGTTCGTAATTTAGAGACAAATATTCTATCCCTTAAAATTAGGGTTATTTCTTTATCTGAAATCTACATATATTTGAATTTGAATTTGACCAAAATCTAAATAAATATAAATTTGTGATCAAATGTGTTTTTATAAGGTTTTAATAAGATTAATGTTATCATATATTTAATAATTTTCCAGTGTTAAAAAAGGACAAAGCACTTAAAATAACTGAATAAATTCTTAGGTTAATATTTTTGTTTATGCTGGAACAGGCGAGGACTAAGGCCTTTGCACTGAAGAAGGAAACAATGGTATGCCTGCAGTTTGCTGTGGACACAAGGAACAAGATGGTGCCGCCACTACCGAAAGGTTTCAGCGGCAATGCATATGTGCTAGCCTCCGTTGCATTAACAGCCGGAGAATTGGAAGAACTGAGCCATGAAGCCATTGTTGAGAAGATTAAGGACGCTAAGAACTCTATAAACAATGAGTATGTGAATGCATATATTAAAGCACTTGATGGCCCCCAAGGCTCCCTCCCTCCCCTTAAAGAGCTCACTATAGTGTCTGATTGGACAAGGATGCCATTTCACAAGATTGATTTTCTTAATGGAGAAGCTGCTTATGCGTCTCCATTGGCTTCTCCAATCCCTCAGGTTGCTTATTTCATGCAGAACCCTAGTGATTTGAGGGGCATTGATGTGAGGATTGGCTTGTTTCCGCAAACTCTCGATGCATTTTCTCACTACTTTCTCAGCAATCTACAGTAAGCAAGCTTTCTTTAAGCTCCGTGTCTTTTTAGCTTTTTGTTTGGGATGGGATGTAAAGCTTGGGTGAAACAATTTAGGGTGTCTTGAAAAAGACTATTAGAGATCAATAATTGTTCTAATACATACCATAAAGACAATGCAGTTTGGTAATAATGACGATCTACTACGTCTTTTCCCGCCCAAACGAAACACTTAACACACTTTTGTATAATCTCGGATCCTACAATGTAACAATCTTAACATAGTCTTAATCATACAATACAGCATTAGCGAAAATGAGAAGCTAAGCGCATAGGAGTGGCATTGTCATTCACATCATCATGCAATGTCAGGTCCATTAACACGATGCACATTCAAAACATAGCATGAAAATAAACAGGGGATTTAACAGATTGCTTGAGCTTTTGTGCTCATTCAACAAGAAGAGTTGACTGTACTTTTAAAGAAAGAACAGAAGATTATTTAACTGCAAGTAGCAATCATTAGGCTAAAAAAGGCAGAACGGAATACATATATCAAGGCAGTGTCAATTACATGAGGAAAAAATCATAGAAAATGCTTCGCTGCAGATCCTTACTTCTCTATGGTTAGTAGCTATGATCTACTTTCATATGCATGACCTATGAATAACTACTGCATCCGAAATTGCCTTCTGGTACCAACACCTTATCTTGTTCCTGCAACAGCAAAAATCACATCATCATCAAATACCTAGGAAAGAATTATGAACTAATAATGGGATCAGAATTGTAAAGCCAAATTTTGTTTAGGAAAATTAAGGTATCTTGAATATTCTTTCTTCTATAATCCAGATACAACACAGGAAAGAACAATCAGTGTGCAAATTTCTCCAGCTGTGTAAATGGTGGTTTGACATGAAGGAAACAGGGATTGATCAGAAACCATTAAATAGCTGGGGCATGCTTTCGCAAAATTAAAAGAGGGGGCCAGACATAAATCATGAAAGATTTTTAACACTGATGACAGCTATGCTTTCTGTCTGGAGTATACGGAATTCTAAGGGAACCCTGAGGATGCTTCCATTAAATTACGTCCTAAAAGCTAACTTGAACGCAAGGAAAATGATATGAACTCCAAAGCTAACGTTTCTCAAGTCATTTAAAGTCCCATTTACAAACCTTAGTAAACACAATTCTAACTAATACTAGATTTGGTATTTGATTTGAGGATCCATCATGCAATATTATTTTATTGGCTCCTCCAAATAAGCAGCTACATTAAATTTAAAAGCAGAAATTCATTACAAGCATCACCCGTTAATCAAATGGAGAATTTCCCCCTTTTAGTGTGGAACCACAACAATAGACAATTGAATAGATTGAGTAGATTCTTCAATATAATTGTTAACGTAGTGTAGAAACTATTAATGAAGGCATTTTGACAGGAACTAAAAGCAAGATTATATGACCTTACCTCTTTCACCATTGAACTCATGAATAAATCTTCCAAGGAGTCAACACTAGTAGAAATATAACTGCCCTGAGTCTTCTGTTGGCCCATGAGATACCCTTCCTTAAGATTTGATGATGCCTGCATAGATGACCTTTGGACCTCATTAATCTTCATGGAGAAGTGATCGATGAAGTTTGATTGTCCAAGTGAATCAAATTCGTTGCTTCTGTGGAAAAATGTTTTGTTTGTGTCCAAGCATTGACCCAAAGGCCCCACATCTCCGTTAATAGATACTGCAGAGTTTAATGGGCTACACATGACATTTGGGCGGCAAGGAGCATCCTGTACTGCCTGGAATTGTAAATCCGCTTTGGGATCCTGAAACCGGTTGGACAATGGATGTAGAGAAGAAACATCACATGGACTATTTCCAATTGGCAATGCCATTGTAGAAAGGTTATCTCTCAAATGACCTGGATGCAGAGTAGGCTGTTTATAATCTCCTCCCAATGAAAAGGAATTTGGTTGGATTCCAGATGACTGAACTGCACTCGACCAGTTGTCATTGCATCTCCCATGATCTGGTAGATGTGAAGAAGATCCTGAATTTAAGGACATCAACGACTGATTTCCGAACATTTTGTTACTGTGAGCTTCTTGAGCATGTCCTTCTAAAAACAAGGGGTTGTTATTAACATCAAGAAGTGGATTAGTTGACCGACCAAAGCCAATTCTTGCATCTGGAAAGCCACTGGAAACATGGAATGTTGTATTATCTTTAGTGTTGGGGAGTTCACTGATGCTAGTAATGTTCTTGTTTAGTTGTAACTGATCGAGTTCTAAGGAAGTTGGCATCCCTTGAAGTATGTTACCACTATGGCTTCCAGGAAGTAAGGCTGGATGAAATTTGCCCTGATCATTAATGGTGTTGTCCGAATTTTGTGCATGACGCATTGGAATCATTCCTGAAGAAGGAAGGCCATGCATACCCAGTCCAGCTGGTGCGTTCAATCTACCAAGCATCCCACTAGCTGAAAATGATCTGAAGGTGCTGTTTTGAAACTGCCCAGGTCCACCCACTGTGTGGTAGTTACCAAGTCCGTTGACAGAACTCATTCGCAAATATGAAGGATCGGAACTGCCTAAGGCTGCTACCATATTAGCTTGCTGGTTAGCCACACAGCTGATCCTTTTGAGGTAAAGCCTATATTTCTGCAACCATATAACCAAGTTAGCTTCCATGAATAAGATTTTTCAACAATCAGAACAGAGACCATAAAGATGAGAATTTATGCCTGAAGATGGCTTGCCACGTTTTCTCTTGTCAGTTTTTCAACGTTCATCAGATCCAGAATCTTTTTAGGCACAGCCTCTGCAATAGAAGACAAGATAACGAAAAGGCATTATATATGAACAATGTTGCTTATGAGAATATATATATATGTATGTATGTATGTATGTTATGGCAAACTGAAGATTGAAAGATTTTATTTTCACCAGCATGATTAGCTTCGCTCGGTTATCAATTTTGAACGAAAAATCAATATTTATGGAGTTTCCTAATTCAAAAAGGATCTTGAACAACAAGAAATGTCAAGCAACAAATAAGGCGACATTACAATAAAATAGGTTTACTAACATGTGCCCAATAAAATTGAAAATTCTTGAATAGTTTTGTCAAATTGTTTTTCAAATAGTCACAAGGATGAGGAATTAAAAACTTACTATCAATGCCCAACTGATTAACAGCAGCAACAAACTTGCGATGCAGCTCCACTGACCAAACAACCCGAGGCTTCTTTTGGGTAGTTGGATCCTCATGATTATGGTCATTCTCATCGTGCTCATCATCCTCATCTTCATTCTGATCTTTCCTTTTTTTATTGAGCTTTCCATTCTGGTCAGAATTCCCCATTCCTTCAGCCTGGCCACTTCCATTATGAGGCTTATCTTGATTGTCAGAATTGTTCCGATCCTTTGAATCAATTTTCTTCCTCCTGACAACATGTTGCCATATGTTCTTCAGCTCCTCAATCCGAACAGGTTTCAACAAATAATCACAAGCTCCATGAGTGATTCCCTTCATCACAAGCTTGGGGTCCCCATTTCCCGACAACACTGAAAACATTTACATTTTACCATTAAAATATCCAGTTGAATAATTTTTCTACCATTTGTAACATGTGTGTCAACCATTTGTAACATGTGTGTCAACAAAGTTAATAGAATTAAAACCATGCTTCTAAATGTGGCTATAAAATCAATTTGGAAGTACTCAATTAGAATAACCAAAAAAAAAAAATCCAAAATTTCCAAAAATCGCGTTATGTTTTTTAAGGAAAATATTCAACTGACAAGACTGAAAATTATGGGAAAATTAAAAAATGACTTAAAAATAACTTTTCAAAAGATTAAGGAACTCCAATGCTCTTATATTGAATTTTGAATATAATTTTAGCTCAAGTAATTAAAACTTAATTTCAGTGGCAAACATTCAAAAAGCTGAGAAAGCTAAAGGCCATGTAAATGTCTTTTTGGCTTACTTATGACAGGTAGGTCCATCTCAAGTCCCACAAGCTCAAGCAACTTGAAACCATCCATGTCCGGCATATGCACATCGCTGATAACAAGGTCAAACCTGTTCTTATTTTCTCTCAAAAGCTTCAGAGCCATGATTGCCTGACTTGTGGTAGTAACTGCAGAACCCAAACCCAAAAATTCACATTTGAATAAAACCATCCTATTCAGATTTTCCAAATATTCAACAGACTCACAAACACAACCGAACTGAAGAAATCAAACAGCAGCAAATCTAAGACTAGCCATAGATTCATTCTAAGATAAATCCAGACATAAGTCACTTGTCTCAAAATTCTATAAGATATTACAGATCCAAGCATAGAACAACTAATATTTAAAATTTAAATCCTTCATTAACACAAGTAACAAATCCACACTCCATAAAACCAAAAGATTAATACCCTAGGTATCCCAATTAAAAAAAAAAAAGTAGAAAACATCAGTAATGATATTTAAGAAGATTCTCCATGCAATTAAATCAAACACTTACAAAACTTAAACATATCCAATCAAATGAATGTACACAAAGTCATTACAAGATTCCAAATCCAAGAACCCATAGACGAAAACTCAAAGATGTAAAACAAACCATGATATTGGCAGCGACGAAGCAGAGTCTCTAACAGCAAAAGACAAGTTGGGTCATCATCAACAGCCAAAACTCTCAAGCCACTGGGAAACTGATCACCATTTACATGCTCTACGGTCATTGTTTTTGGGGGAAAAGAAATCTAAGCTCGAAGAAGGGGAACAAGAAGGAAAAAAGAGTAACTTTGAAATCAAGATTACGTTTTGAGCAGAACCCAGAAACTATATTAGTATTAGAGAGAGATTAATGATTAATGAAACGTGATTAATGAAAATTTTTGGAAATTATAAATTAAAAAAAAAAAAGATAAGTTGAGTTGAGTCTTTGTGTTATTAACTGTCAAAAAGAAAATGTAAAAAAAAAAAAGGGTGAAAGAATATGGAAGCTATAAGCTATGCATGGACTGTGAAAGCTGGATATGGAGTGAATACTGATAGCTTTAATGGAAAAGATTTGTTTTACCATTTTTGGTTGACTGAAATATAGGAAATTTTTGTTTTTTTATGAGAAATTTTTGGCGCGTGTTCTTCACTGCTCTGACTCGAGTCGAGTTACAAGGGAGGTTACCGTTGTTTTTGGTGGGCTATAACAACCACGTGGATTGCACATTTGCAATCGTATTGTGGGGCTTAGTGGAATATTCCTCCGCCACAAATTTCTTTTTCACCTGAGCCCTTAATATTTTGTAGAAATAAAATTATATGCCATAAGTTTTGAACTGTATCACTTAAGCCCTCTTACATTCGTGTCCTCTTGTTAATGTTTATCTTTTTTTAGTAATAATATTAAAATTACGATTTTTTTCCACTTTTATATAAACGAACATAATATAAAGATTTTGCATGATTCATTAATAGTTTGATGAAAAAATTTTCATTTAAAAATTTAAGGAATTGAGAAATTTTAAATAACTTTTTGAAAAAAGCTTAAGTTTTTTTTTTAATCACATTACAATTTATTAATATTTATAATTAAAAATCTATTAAAACATCCCAAATCAGTTGTTGGGTGATTGAAAATTTTAGATTTAAAATAAGTTGAATCTACTGCTAAATAATTAAAAAAAATCAACATACATATGAAATGACTTGAATCATCTACATCAAGGAGAACAAATATCTTAATACTTACTAATTAAATAATCAATTCTTGTTTGAAATTTAAACATGTCGATAAATGCAAATTTGTACTTAGAAAAATTTAAAATCCCAAATCAACTTGGGTATCCAAATAAATTTTAAGATTAAAATTTAAACACCAGGCTCAAAAGAGGTCAGAGGCATGCTCATGGAGAGAATCTAAAAAACCAAAGACGTTTGAGTGAAAAATTGGAGTAGTTGAATAGCCAATAGGAATTCAGCACGTGGCGCAGTCCACAGCTATTTTTCACTGTGAAAGCTGAAAGTGGCAGAAAGTAAGCGACTCGCGTGAGCGTGCTTCGCGGCTGATGGAGATGCAGTGGAGGCTAAACGGCTATTGGCTGTTTGAGAACTATCTTTTATTTGTTTATTAATTTCACTATTTATTTATATTAATAAAATTATTCTTCAATTTATTGCTTTTCAGTCTTGTTCTCGCCCGTGTAAAGATTCTTATCTTTACAGGATTAGAGGCCTTTTTTTAATGTGTCTTTAGTCATAGCGTAGGACGTCAAATTCTATAAATTAGGATCAACATTAACGGATAATTAATTAATATTGTAGCATAATTAACCCATTTTTTTTATTATTTCGGAAACCCTTGTTTTGACAATCCAACCACTGCCCTTTTTATACACAACTTTTTGTTCTTTTTCAAATCCCAAATGAGCCAACGTAGTCAAATAAAAATTCTTATAAAATACCAATTTCAGCTTTACATCATTTGTTTATTGTAATACGATAATATCCCTATACCTTAACTCTGTTTTGCTGTTTGGGAGAGAATAATTTTAATTTTGGTTCAATTTTTTGAAATCGTTATTTTTTTTTTGAATTTTGTTTAAATTTGAAGACTCAAATCGAGCTGAACTAAAGCCAAATATATTAATTTAAATTTTTTTTGAATTGAATTAGAATTGATCTAAAAGAAATTGAGACTGACTCAATCAAAGTGTCTATTCTTAATAATGAACTACAATGAACCAAAAAAAAAAAAACTAATTGATCATTTTTATTATAGGCTTTGTTGAGAAATAATAAAAAAAATAGTAATGTTCTAATAATAACAATAACTATAAAAACTGTTGATAGTCAAAGAAAACTGAAATTATAGATAATTGGGGGCGTTGTTAATGATGACTCGATGATGTCCAACACAACAATGCCGCTAGCTACGGTGCAGATGGAAAGTAAAGGGATGCAATTATGATTGCGATATGAATATAATGTTACAAGACAATTCCCCCCTCATGATTGTGTAAATGAAATACCAAAAATTAATGAATTTAATTATTAACAAGATTAGCTTCTTTAAAGCCACCCCACCATTGCCAATACGTAATTAGTTTTTATCATCAACCTCCACTTAAGTGTCACGCGCAATCTTGTCATGCATGGCATGCAATGAAAAAGGAGAGAGGTGGGGATAAAAAGTATATAGGGCTCACGACCTATATACAAATCATGAGAGCAACTTCTTTGAAGGTTGGTAGAGAAAGTGAAGTTGCTGCTATCTAGTGATGAGTGATGAGACCAATTTGTACCAGAGAAAAAAGATCCAAAATGAAAGAAGAAGAAAACAAAAAAAAACAATAACGCTAAGGAAATTAGTAGCCATCACTAAATAAGCTAATGCATGCTATAGCTTTAGCTTGAATGTGCGCACCATGAACTATCTCCGTCCATCTCTTGTTGGTGGAGTACCTCTTAGATTGTGGATTCCAGATAAGAAAGTGAATTAGGAAAGTAATTCCATATCATTCAGTTGATGTGATGTTTTTTTTCTTCATTGAGGGGATTTTTATCATCACTTTGGCCGTCCGAATCATTAATCAAGAAGCACTTTTAATAATTCCCCTGTGTTAAATATTGATGCCCACAACATTCTTCCATCTCAATCAATCTGGTATCATGTCCTTCTTTTTCTTCTTTCTTTGCTTTAATCCATAAAGCTGTCCAAGGGACACAAGAGAATAAGAAATAAGAAAGGAAATATTATATTATACTGCTCGGCCGGCCATTCATTATTCGGGTAATAAATCAAATCCCCTTTTAGCATATGTGAGCAAAGATTTAAATTCTTTGTGTGGACTGTATTGTGGGGTGGGGAGTAAGAATTGGTATTTAATTTTATTCAACTATTTGGAGATAGATACCCATTTTAAGCTTAATTATTCAAATTGCGTCATACTAGACCTAACTAACAATTGTCTTAATAATAATTCTGATTAATTATGACATAAGTAAATTAATGTGAAAGAAAAAATATAAATACTTGTACCTAGCTATTTATATTTTTTGGTGGGTGGTTCCAATGTATAGTTTTGTGTCATTAATTTGTGAGCTGTGATGAAGCATGATCTAGAGAAATAATTTAATCCAAAGATCTTGAAAGATGGAAGAGGGAGTTATTTTACATTGGAGAGTGCTCTTTTTGATATTGTGGAGGATCCTACACCACAATGAAGATACAAACAAGATCCCAATGAAGTTTATTTATGATTATATAGGGCACCATCATTTGACTATCCACTAATATCCTAATTTTGCCTTTCAAAAATATTATTCTAATATTCGCTTTCAATTTTGCATGACATCAAAAGCCTCTTCTCTCTCTCTCTCTCTCTCTCCAACATGGTTCATATATTACTGCCCTATGTCATTTAATAAACAATTTTAGAAGATTCACATGTTGGTGCAAAATCTTAAGATTCCTTGCTTTTTGAATTCACATGAGTTTGCTTTGGCTTGTTAAGGGGCACAGGGGGGGAGAATACAACTTAGCATGCTTCATAAAATGCTTATGTATGCTTAAGTTTAGCTAACATTGTCTCCTATAATGGATATATGCTCACAATATTAAAACATTTTGAGTGCCTTCCAATAATCTTCCCTTCCAATATTATATTTCTTGACATATCTTGTGACAATTCAAAAACATGTATGCTTCGCTAATATTTTATGGGATTTGCCAGAACAATGGAGCTGAAAACAAGGACAGGAATAGAATGGGAAAATTTTATTTATATTAATCGTGTTAAAAAAAAAAAAGGAAGCATTTTGTTGAATGTTGAAACTCGTTCAGTTCTTTGATGCATTCAAATGCAATGATAAGATATTATTTGTTAGAAGTTCACATTAACGAGAGAGGTAAATCATCTTGTCAGAAATTATTTATTCTTTGACATTTGGGTGATATTATTGTTCTAGCAGATGGGACTAATGCAAATCTTGTTCAAACGACTAGAATACAATACGTATATTCATATAAATACACACTTAGAAAAAAAATTTGGGAGAATTTTATCGAAAGGATTTTTAAGGGGGGGAAACAAACGACTGAACTACTTCATAATGAGCCCAAAAAAGAAAGATTATGCAAAGGAAAAGCCATGAATTAACATTATGCAAAGGAAAAGCCATGAATTAACAAGAAGAATAAATAAAGAAAAGCATAGAATATTTGTAATGGTAAAAGAAATGTTGGTGAACTAATTCATGTTTCGGTATCAATTTTGAGACCGAATTATGCCGAAAGAAGTCTTACAATTACAATTACAATTACAATTTACAAGCCGCAAAGCAGGTGATAAAGCAACCTTTGGTATATGCCGATCACTTAAATATTCCTAGAGTGATAGTCCCAAAAGTTAATAATTCTACATCATCAAAGCTTCTTAGTTATGTTTCTAAAATTAAAAAATAAAAGCAAGAATTGTATGGCGTCAAAGCCCAAAAAGGAAAAGGCAAAGAAAATATTCTATTTCCAGTTTCTTTCCAATGATTTACTAACTAAAATGATTTACATAAATTTCATGTAAAATTAAACTTTGGCATTCTCTTAATTAATTAGAATGAAACATTATCTCTCCCTGAATAGCTATTTAAAAACAAAATGGAGGCTGTTAATGATTGAATAAGCACCCGTCACCCATATATGATATATCACGTGGAGTTATATGTAATTAAGATTATAAATTTCATGGCACTACTTTACATCACAATTCTATTGATATACAATAGAAGTCTACTTGACCCTACTTTGATATAGTTCATTTGAAGTTTAATTAAAAATCTATTTTATTACCACATAATACACATAAAAAAGACTTAAACCTTCAATCAAAATGATGAGAATGATATAGTAAATGAAATAAAAATTTGATTTAACCTGTCGAAATCCAGGAGCTTCCAAACGGTATTATTGTCATCGCCATGCTATTGAAGCTGCAAAGCCAACCATAATACGAAGCATAAGATAGATTAATTACTCAAAAAGTAACACACATTTCATTTATAAATAAGTAATGTCTATGTTGGAGTTGTTTTAAGGTAGAGTACTCCTTCTTAATTATATAATCAAAGTGATAAATAGTAAATATTATAAGTAGAAATTGATATTACAGTACCTTGTTTTGAGAGAGTCCAGTCCTTATCTTGGCCAAGAGCCCAAATGAAATACCCACCTAAGCCCTTTGATTTGGCAAACTGAACCTTGAGTTTAATGGACAGCACATCATCATACCCAATCCAAGAGTCCCCAGCAAAAGAATAATAAGCCACAGGCGTTGCATCGAACACAACAGCTGCGGTACCCTCCATGTTAAATTTAACAATTTGATTGTAAGTCAAGACTCCATCACCGGGTCCAACTCCCCAAGCCGGAGCCCCGATTCCGTTAACATTCGGATCCTTAAGCTTCCATGTTCGCCCATATAATGGTAGCCCCATCACCAGCTTCTGGGCCGGTACCCCGGCTTGAATCCATGACCCGATTCCATAGCTTGTACTAATGTTACTTCTAGGATCATTTAGTGCGGCATGTAACCCGGTGAAATTTTCCCATGACCCATGATAATCATAGCACATTGGACCAACCCAATTCACGTATTTATTAATTGCCTCGATTGGATAAGCTCTAGGCTCACCATATATTGTAAATCTTGAAGCAAAATATACCGCTGCAGTTAATAAAAGAGGTGAATTATTAGTGATCCTGGCTTCTTGATTTATAGATTTTCGCCATTGTTTAAATAACAATGCAAGATTTGACATATCTCGATCATTAGCTGGAAATTCCCAATCCAAATCAACACCATCAAAACCATACTTTCTTGCAATTTCAATTGTTGAATTTATGAATATGGCACGAGATTCTGTAGTGCTGGCCATTTTGGAGAATACATTTGGGTCATTACCTCCTCCTCCTATTGATAAAAGAATTTTGATATGTGAGTTTTGGGCACGAAGCGTGCTCACTAACTCAAGCAATTTTGCGTGGTCTAATAAAGTGACATTAAGTTTGAAAGTGTTCGGCTCAGGCAAGAGGAATGCGTAGTAAATGTGAGTGAAATAAGACGTGTCAATTGAAGAAGCTGGGAATTCATTGAATGATGGCCAATATGCTGCTTTGATTCCTGTGAAACGACGTGGAACAAGAGGGGATGTATATGGTTCCGGTGATATGGGCCTGGGCTCGGATACCGGTGGAGATGAATTCGGAGCTGGAAACTCCGGAATCGTAGGCAACGCGAGGTAAGATTCCGGGGCGGGCACCACTGGAGATGTGGGCACTGCCGTGTGAGGATCCGAGGCTGGAACCGCAGGATAAGGGGGTACCTCCGTGTAAGGATCCATACCAGGACCAGCGATGTAAGAAGAAGGTGAAGGGGTTACTGGGGCTGGCCAAGGATGATTTGGAGGCATTGCTGGAGAGATTGAGTGACAGTGTTTGACAAAAGTGAAAACGATGAGTACAGGAATTAAAGGCGACATGAATTTGTATTTGGCCATGGTTGATATTTTCTTTGTGCTAATTGACAAAGAGCATAATGAGAGGCTAAACATTTATAGGGGACATAAAGCTATGGTAAAATCGACATTCACTGTTGCTTTGCTGTTTGGTTTGGATCATATTGCCCGTTCGTTTTATTGGGACATTAGTAATTTGAACTTAATTATGGGGTCATCCTGGAGAAGTTCGCAAAATGAAACAAAAGCAGGCCAATTTACAATAAAGGGGTAACCTACAAAAGGAAGCCGAACGTGATTTAGATAGAACAGAACTTTCAAATTTTAGGCCGATACGCATGTACACTTCGAGTGGTCCAAGAACAAATTACGAGTCTGTCTTTCATTAGATTTTTTTAAGCGATAAAAATTTATTGGGGGACATTGAACATGCCATCCTATTCCACTTTTAAAGACATACAAAATAGCACATCGATTTCAAGAAAACAACAAATCGAAAAGGGACTCGCGTGTCAATTTCTAAAATATCGAGGATTTTTATCTGTACATCGAGACACTTTAGAAGTTAGGGTGTCATTTTCCCTAGAATGAATATTGGCTTTAAGAGTGTCTACGAAAGAAACTTCATTGAAGATGTAAGGCACAAGTGCCATATTATAAGAATATTAGGTTGCTTTCTTTGATCATGTAAGACATACATGCAAGAGTACAAAATGAATTAAGCCAGTTATAATCGCAACTAGCAACTCTGTTTGTTGAATCAACCTCAAAGATTGTTGTCAACTTGGTAAAAGGTTTAGAAAGAAATATGAAGGAAATATCATAATTAATTGTCTTGATTTAAAATTGTATGATTGTGAAAGATTGCTTCAAAATCATTCATGTACTGAGAAATACCAACGAGACCATTCATAAATTAGCTAAATATCTTATTAGCAATATGGGTTGTGTAACTTGGTTGGAAGAAATTACAGCTCATGTAACTATGTATGTCTTTTCCCTTAATCAAAGTTCTCCATTTTTTAAAAAAAAAAAAAAAAAAAAACTCTGCTGGTTGTGAATTACATTATTGACTAGTAATTTGGTCCATATCCATTTTTGTTGCAACTTGCAACCTTGGTCTTTTATAATTTTACTAGATTACTTGATTACATTATTCTGATCCTAATTTTGGCTCCAATCTTAAGTTTTGATGCCCACTTTGAATCTGAATTCCCCCTGTTCACATGTGATGAGAAATATAAACCAAATTACTTTCACATTAAGTGACTACTATTAGTAGGGGTGGCAATTTGGGTCAAGATTCAATTATTCAATTGGATTTTATTCAAATTAAATAGGTTTAGGTTTGAAAAAATGAATTCGTTTAATAAGTGAGTGAATTCAATTTGATTTGTTAAATAAACAAATCGGATTTGAGTTTAAAATCATTGGTATGTTTATTGGTTTAAAATTCGTTTGTATTTTATGGGATGTTAATTTTGTGGTTTTTCTATTTTTTTTTTGCTTATTAATTATTATTTTTGCAAATAAATTGTAAACGGATCTAAATTTGATTCGATTCATTAATTTTGTATAGCAAACAAAGCAAATATTCATCTAATAAATGATCAAATCTAAATCCTATTGTTACCATTCATTTAATAGTGAATTGAATTTGAATCTATCAAATTTTGACCCAACTCATTTACGGTCTGATTCATTTATTTGTTTTCGTACACCTAAGTACTAGTACAAGCTTTCTTTGTTTGTTTCTTTCTTCTAAAAAAAAAAAATTAAGAATTGGTATGAGTCTAAACGGAAAGTCAAACTGTTGACTCCCTCTAAAATTTTTTAATCCATTTTCTAATTATATTTCATTTAACACAAAATATACCTTTTTTTTCAATAAACACTTTTTTCATTTATAATCTTTCAATTTCTAATAATTTCTTCACTTTACAGCCTTAATATTTGTATTCTTCTCATCTTTAAACTTTTTTATTATTTAATTTCTAAAAAAATTAAAAGAAAAACCTTAGAAAATAATGAATATTTTATGGGTATAATACAATTTTATTTCACCTTTAAACTTATTTACAATAATTAGTTTGAGAATCCTTAAGAAATTGTTTGCAGTGGGATAAACTATCTATTTAATTTGTTTGATAAGTTGTATCCTAATTTGGTTGCTATGTTTATCATAAGAATTTTGTTTTGGGTTAGAAACTTACTTCTTAAATTCAGATTGTTTTAATGATAATAAAAATAATAATAATACCATACAAATAAAATAAATTGAATCAAGAGAAAAAAAAAATAAGTGGGGTTAATTACTTAATTATCTTTGTATTTCTCCTTATTTGTAATTGTAATATAATATAAGTATTATAAGAGTAATAAAAGGGTTCCAGTAGTTGAACTCGAATATAAATGAAAGGAAATAAAAATGTGAAGTGTATTGCTTCTTATTACATGCCCTTATTTATAATACATCCAAGACAGTCAAAGTTTGTCAATTGTCCACAAATCAAGATTCTCTCTTAATCTGATCATGTTCTAAGCAAATAAGTTAGGTGTTGATTGATAGTTAATAAAATAAATAAAATAAAGAAGTTAAATCTTATCCATACACTATCACTGAAGAATACAGGGTAAAATATCTTTAAAAGTTTAATAAAACTCAAATCAGGAGAGGATCCTATTTCATTATCCACACAAATGTTGTGCACAAATAAAATGGATTGCTTTGCTTTCCTTCTTTCAATTTCTCTAATATGTGAAAACTCATTTTATTTTGAGTGGTGCATTTTTTTCACTTTTATCAACTATGCCTATGTGGTGGGATCCAAAATTCCACAACAAAAAGATGCAAATAGAATGGAGCTTTTCACACTTTTCTAAAATGTTTATAACATCCCTCTTGAATTTATTTTCTAAAATACCTTCAATCTAATTAATTAAGTACAAATTCATAAACTAATATTAACCATCTTTTTATAAAAATTTATCAATTTTTTAAGTGGCATACAAATTGTAAAATATTAAATTTATCTTAAATTTTTTATTATATTATATCTATCTTGATAACTCTAAACTCTTATAATTTTTTCAAGAAAAATTAACTAGAATTTAAAATATAAATATAAATTATGAAATTGGTGGGTGTAAAAAATTTGTTAAAAGAATAATTTATCTAAGTATTTAATTAAAGGGAAATTATCATTTTACAACCAAAGTTTTACTGATATATCATGCCAGTATCAAGGTTTGCTGAAAAGTGTATTTTACTACTAAAGTTTTGCACCGTTATCAATTTACTACCATTCCGTTAATAAAAAGTTAATGTTTAACGGAAATTGAGTTAAAATTCGATTTTACCCCTAAGAGCTTGGTAGTAAAATGATAATTTCTCTAAAAGTTCAGTAGTAAAATAATAATTTTTCTAAAAGTTCGGTAGTAAAATGATAATTTTCCTAAAAGTTCGGTAGTAAAATGATAATTTATCTATTAAATTAATAGACAATTTTACTCTTACAGCTAGAAATGTCTTTGATGCCCTTATGACATCAGCAAATTTTTAACGTTGTTAACGGAACAATTGTGAATTGATAACAGCGCAAAACTTTAGTAGTAAAAAACGACTTTCATGCAAGAAATTTCCTTGATCGATGATATACGTCAAGAAACTTTAGTAGTAAAATGATAATATCCCTTAATTAAATTTTCTTTCAAAACAATAAATGAATTAATGTGCATTAGGTTATTTAAATAATTTCAATTGAAAAAGAGTTTTAAGAGGAATTTTCAGGAGCGTCAAAAGGCCTATTCAAATATATAACATTTTAATAGTTTTGCAAAGAGTAGGCATCTTGACATCCCTCTAAGTTCCTTTTAAATCCCTCTTTAATTAAAATTAGCCACATACCAAAGATAAATTAATGCCTTTTTTTTGTTTTGAATGAAAAATTGATTAAATACTTAAATAAATTATTCTCTAACAATATTTTCACACCCACCCCATTTCAAATTTTAACTAAAAATATTTTTTTAGAATTTAGAATAAAGAAAATAAAGATTATGTAGCAAGAAGAAAATAATTTAAGTTTTTAGGTTTTGTATGTGTTTTATAAAAAAAATTAAAAGAAATATTCTTTTTAGGGTGAAATTTAATGACAAGATTATTAATTTAAATTTATGGGTTAGTAAAGTAAATTAAAATAGAAATTTTAGGGAATTAAAAAGGGATGTTAGACTGATTGTTTAGGGGTGTTAAAAGCTCAACTCTTTAAGAAATTGTAGGCCGAACTGAATGTAGGCTTTACAGTCTCTTGGGCTGGTCAAAGATTATACATGTTGGGCTGACGAAGCCGAAGCAATACCTGAAGCTCCATTAAAATTGTACATTTTTATTTTTATTTTTATTTTTTTTGCTCTAAAATCGTACATTTTTATGAATATTAGCAATTGGTTAAAATTTTAAACTTAAATCTGTTGTATTATTATCATCCTAAACATTCTGATAATTGAACCAACTAGCACTAAAGAAAAATCTGTCTTTTGATTATCACAAGCTGTTACTTCTACGTATATTTGTATTTAACTAAAATTTAAATGCACAACTCTCAATAGAAAGAACGAGTGAAGGCTGAGAAAATCATTTGACACTTATAGAGTTATAGTATAGCTCAAGTTGGTGGTCGTATTCACAAAATAATTTTTTTTTTTTTGGGAATAACAGAAAATGTTTTTTCTCCCTTTTTCTAGACCCAATTGAGTTGAACTTTCACACAAAGGCATGTTTTGACATAAAGTTACAAGTTTTCTTAGTTGTAAACAAACAGTTTGTCTCAGGCATGACCATGCACATAACTTTCTGGAAATGGGAAAGTTCATGTCGACAAATGACCTCTCCATAACCATTTTAGCTTCATGTTGATTTACCTAACTTAATGGTACTCTTACATATTGTATAAATGTACCAGCAAAGAATTTAGTTGATATAAAAGAGAATAATCGCCGCCCACCAAAAGTGAGAAAGCAACTGGATTTTTTGAAAAAAGAAGTGAGCATAAACGACTTTCGTTTGGTAATTAAACGCATAAGCCAGAGCCACTTGGCCATGCAAGTTTCTCAAAGGCCAATGGGTATAAGTGAGGGGAAAGTAATGGAAACGATATCACACTTTCATGGGTTTCTTTTTTGGAAGGGTTTCAATTTCATTTGCATGTATGGATTTGTTTATTAAGACTAGACAAGAGATCTCAAAAAGAGATTTGGTTCAATCTGATTAGACAAGTTAATTGTCTAAAGAATCATATGGGGTGTTTTGTATTGCATAAACAAATTAAAACACCCAATCCAAAGAAAATGCCAAAGTCCACTGTATTCGCACATTTCTTCTCTTTTTTTTGGAACTTTTTGATGTGGGGGTTTTAATTGGATGAAAAGATATCAGTTGGCTATAATAAAGTACTTAGTTGAAAAAAAGCTAATTAAAGCAAAGATAGTGCTTATCTCCAGGGGTTTAATTATGGGGATTTGTTCATGTTAAACTAATAATTAAAATATCCAACAAACTTATGCCCAAACATGACACAGCACTACGAAAGGAGAGGGACTCCACATAGGCCTTTAGCTCTTTACCATTTCTTTGTCGGCCATTCCTCTTGGCCCCCCACCTTTCACGGCACATACGACAAACCTTATTTGATCATGACATCTAATGTGGTGTTTTACCTTATTGCCCTTTTCTAACTCATTATCCGTCTAATCCATCCCAAAAAAAAAGACCCCCTTTCCATGTATGGCTACAGATTAATTAATTTCTAAGATATTATTTGGTTTATTGCTTTTCTATGCTCTAACATCTAATTCAAATAAGGTCTTGGGAGACTTAAATATGTCTCTTAAATTTTTGCTTTGTAAGAATTTGTTTGGCATAGTTATGTTGTTATTGTGGAATAAAAAATTTCTAATATTATGAATATTTTTTTAAAATATTAAACTATTTAATTTTTAAAGATTATATTGAGTCCGATTAATTTACATACCAGTCAAGTAAGACTATTAGGATAATAAAATTTTCTCAACAAGTATTTAACGCAGTTGTATTCTCAAATTTCGAATCGAATTGAAAAATATTACTAATAATTTGGTTGGTTTTTATAACATAATACAACTGTCAAAAAGTTAAAATAACCGGAGCCTAAAACAAAAATAAAATAAAAAATAAAAAAAAAATCCTACGAGTTTTTGTTGTGACATTCGTGGAACTCATAAATGGGTTAATTGAATTGACAAGCATGGAGGAATCTTCATAAAAAAGAGGAAGATAAAGAAAGAAAGAAGGAAGGAAAAAAGAAGAAGAAAATATTATAAAAAAATGAGCAGCTAAAAACACCCATCTGAGGAAGTAGAAATAGCCCCCACAAAAGGAGAAGAAGAACAAGCAGATCAAAGCATATAATAACAAGAGACATAGTGACCCTTCGAAGTACATAGGAGAGTTGTGTGGTCTACTTTTGTCCCCATGATATTTTTTGAGAGCTTGCACATGGGCATAACAACCTAACACCAGCAGCATGCAAGAATAAAGAGGACACTATGATATGAGCATTTCAGTATCTGAAAATTGTCTAGCGAAATCACTAGCCTTGATGAGCATACATGCAGTCCAATGAAATGCACTCTAAGAAACGATATATCAAGAAATGTCAGCTCTATGATGGATAGATGTTGCTACATAGGAGAGTTGTGTGGTCTACTTTTGTCCCCATGATATTTTTTGAGAGCTTGCACATGGGCATAACAACCTAACACCAGCAGCATGCAAGAATAAAGAGGACACTATGATATGAGCATTTCAGTATCTGAAAATTGTCTAGCGAAATCACTAGCCTTGATGAGCATACATGCAGTCCAATGAAATGCACTCTAAGAAACGATATATCAAGAAATGTCAGCTCTATGATGGATAGATGTTGCTACCTGTTTGTATGTGTGTGTAACCCACCAATATCTATGATTTTTTAGAAAAAAAAGTTGGGAATAGTGAATCCTTGCCATATATAGTAGAACAAAAAACATTTATACTAAATAATTCCCATCAAAAGACTGTATTATCCCCTTTTTCATTTTTCCTAACCAACCAATAAAGAGAGCATAGGCTCAAGAAGTTTTCTCTCATATGGAATCACTTAGTAAAGATCCAAGCCCTTCAGAGGCATCGAGCATCATCTCAACTCCGGAGGAAAACAAAGTACGGGATCATGAAGAAGAAGCAAAAGCTACTCTTTCGTTTGATCTAAACCTTGATAGAAGTGATTCTGATTATCAAGGTTTCAATCAAGAGCTCAATCTCATTGACAGCTTAAACAACACGGGCTCATCATCTCAAATTTCTTCAGAAACTCCTCACGCAACTAATGATCACCCCTCTGAGCAAAGAGTGTTCTCATGCAACTACTGCCAAAGAAAATTCTACAGCTCACAAGCTCTTGGTGGGCACCAAAATGCTCATAAAAGAGAGAGAACTTTAGCAAAAAGAGGTCAAAGAATAGGCGCATACACAGCAGCCTCACCTTTCGCTTTTGGGCAGCCATACTTGCACCAAAATCACTACTCTAGCATCTCTTCACTTCCTCTCCACGGTGCTGCTTATAATAGGTCTCTTGGAATTCAAGTTCACTCAATGATTCACAAGCCTAGTCATGCATCTACTTCTCATGGGAATGGAAACATTTATGGACATAACAATTGGTCTAGGCCTCCTATTGAGCAGCAACCAGCAATTGGAAGGTTATCTTCAATGGAGAATTATTATTCAACTGCGGCTGCAGCAACATCATCCCGTAGATTCAGCTTAGTTAGAAACATGATGGGCTCTTCTTCTCAGGTAGATCATGGGGCAACAAGTAATTATTGGTGGGAAAATGGTGGCGGTGGTTTGAAAAATAATCAAGAGGAAATGAAGAAGCTTGATTTGTCACTCAAGCTCTGATCAAGTTTCTTCTAGATTTTTTTTTTATTTATTTAACTTAATTTTCATAGCATCCTAATTGAGATTTTGTTAATTATTATGTATATTATTCACAAAGATGTTTTGAGAGTTTTTCATTTTTCATTTGTCCTTACATGTTCCAACTTTAATTTTAATCAAACCTAGACGCTTGCATTGGTTCGTGAATTGTCTGTGTGTATAGTATCCTAAGCATGGCACAAAGATTAAGAATAATCTGGAACACACAGAGGTTATTTTCCAAAAATTTTGAACCAACATGCAGAAAAACTAGACTTCAAAATCAAACTTGCATAGATAGTTAAAAGGAAGATCTTTGCAATAATGACATTTAGCAGTTAAAAAGATCTCACGTTCTTCACAACTTTCCCCTTATACATCTAATCCGATACATAGTTACATACTGCTTATTCAAATTTTATATAACACTAAAATGACCCCCTAAAATCAGACCAAAGAGGTAACGTGTGAATTTGTCAACACGATACAAGGAGAAACCCAAATGGAGGAATTCAATAAATTTAGATTAAGACATGTTCTGTTTACTTCAATTAAATGCGAGTTTTTTTGTCCTCTATTGAGAAGCATGTCCTGTGTCGTTTTCAACAACTGATCTCAAAATCTAGAAAAGATTGTATTTTGTATTAAAATATTGGTGATAGTCAGCCTAGATTGCATCACATCTATCATAATTCCTTATTAATTTCTTCATATGGTTGGTAAAGTTAAGCTGTATGCAAACCTGGCTGGACCCAACAAATGGGCACTCCCCATTTGCTCCAAATTCAACTTCTCCATCGTCAGCCTCATTATACTTGTCCCCTCAGCGCGAAAAGTTTTTATGAAGTGCCATGAGTTAGGCCTTGGATGAATGGATGTTGCTTTTAAGCACTCAAAGAAACAGATTTCTGGCGAATTGGAACCAAGCAGAATGGATAAGAATACAGACACAGTAAGTCGATAATTAGGAATCTGGGAAAATAAAAAGGGACATGCCAAATAATGGAGATCATAATATGGAATGGGCAATTCATTTGCCTTCACTGTTGGATCAGGACTGGATTTTACTATTCTTGTATAGGCTCAAGATAGTAGGATTTCATACGCTTCCGGAGCCTGCACCTGATGAATTTAAGTGCGTCAATAACTAAAAGGACAAAGGTCATTACATACACCGACGTAGTCATGAGATAATAACATGAAATAAATTAACAAGTTCGTAGATTAGTTGGTATGAGACTGTTATAACTTTATCAAGATTTTCGATTTGAGACTTAAAAATATAATTACATTAAATATTTGTTAAGATAATTTTACTGTCTTAATAACCATACTAAACTCGAATCTGAATTAGTAAGAGTATATTTGAATTGAAAAAAAAAAACATGGAACAATACCTTCTAAATCTCCTGTATCGGCGTGTTCAGTGTTCACTTTTAAAAACAAACATGCAAGTAGAACTGGGAAAAGCTTCAGCTCAATTACTAAATAGATGCCTGCGGCAGTTTATGTTACTATGACTTGCGATGCATTTACATCAAACACCATAATCCAAAATTGTGTAAACGACAAGCAACCTCAGGACTGTAGATTTGACTTGGCTAGTCTTGGAAGACATATTAGGTGGCCGCAATAATTTATCAGCCTTTATGGTTTTGGACAAAAAATAATAAAAAATCAATGTAATGTGACCATAATGAATAATTATGAAGCTATACATCAGGCACATCCAACAATATTTAAACGGGGGTCCTGCCGACATAAACCACTGCTTTTCTGCAAAATAAAAAGTGAAAATCAATCTCTGGATTCTTGCATGGGTGAATCCACAACTTAGCCAAAGCTTTGCCTTCAACTGCATACAAAACAATAATTGGCCCCGATTCACCTTCAATTCAAACTAAGCCAGTGTAAAAATGCACAAGTTTAACTAAGGAAAGCTTGAATGATCTTAAAAGTATATACTATTGCAGATTATTTTTTCACGGACACTAGCTGAATGCACCCTTCTTACTGTTTACAAAAACCTTGAATATGAGAGCGAGCTCACTACAATATATGTTAAAGAAATCCTAAAACACAGCAGCCCATGAGATGGGAAACATGATGATTAGGAGTAGTCTAGTAAACTTTCTCTTATCTAATCAGTCCTGCAAACACGATGCCATAAAATACATGCATAATAAATCTGATCTAAAAAGAATGTCAATATAACAATGGAAAATGAGTGAAGTTATAGGAAAAAGATTTAAGTCATGGAAAAATAACACTATATGGCGGATGGCTTGAGGAATCAGTCTCATTTATTCACTGGAAAAATTTATATCCAGTTTGACTTGATTTGGAAACTTATGTTAACCGTTTAAACATTATAACACCCACCACCCTTGATACATCACCTAAAATGTTTTTAAGACCAGGACTGTGCAAACAGTGGATAACATATGTGGTCCATCTCCCCACCATCACTATATGTATTAGTATCTCAGTCAAATTAGTGAAAGAAATTTAAATCTCCCACAAGATGGTAACAAGGACCGGCTATGGTTTTGTGGTTCAATAACACTCATCTTTGCTCATTACCACATGTACACATATAGCAGCATCAGCCTTGTCTAAATTTTATCACAGAAAGAGTATCCTGATCATGATGCTGTAGGAACTTACCCACAAACATAATGTCTTGAGTAATCTGCCACATGGTTCTTGGCCCTAGTGCAACCAACAGATGGCCTGCGCAGTTGGTGTCTTTTCGTTCAATTTGTGAATTCAATAATGATAGAATCAGATTGGGCATATCTTGATCGAATGAAATTAAATTTACATGCGTATGATTTCTTTTTTTTTTTAATAATTTTTTAATCTGATTTTTGGTGTCTCAGTTACAAACTTTTGTATCTATCACTCCAGTCCTAAAAGCACATAAACATAAACTTCAGACCAAATATGTAGAGAAACTATTGAGTGTGCCTAAGCAGCAATCATATGCTACTTTCTCTCAACCAAAAGACAGCATCCGCTATCTACATACCAGCAGACTTGAAGATTCATTAACAAAGAAAGTACATTTGCACAGCTGGTATGATAGAAAAGGAGCAGGAAAGAAAGAAAAGACCTTTGATCATACCACAGTTGTTTATTGAGATGTTGCTGTGGTCAGATAAACTGAAGGTTCACTAACAAACAACTGATATAATGTGTTCAACTATTAAAAATTCCCATACAACCATCCATTTGATTATTTCACCTCTAGCTCCTTAAGATTCGAAAGTAATAAAATGGTTATCGTTTTAGCCCATACGCAAGAGAGAAAAATAGTACACCTCCCAGCTTCTCTTTATTTCTTATCTAATACGATTTATTTCCGCAAATGAAGATGTAGCTAGTATGCCACCATTTTTGTTTCTAAAACTTCAGGATATTCACCAATTCTTTAAACGATCAAGGAGTCATCAAATTTTACAAGAAAAGAGGGGAAGGGACACCTGCAGCTCCACAATAGGAGGCTACTCAAGTTTTCTAAGTGCTTGTGAGTAATATATTATCAAACTAGCAGAAAAGCCATGGAGATAATATCCTGTAATATTGTGCAACTTCAGAGAATCAGAAGTACCAAGAAGAAGAATAATGACTATCCATAAGGCCCAATATTATGCATTCTTAACACACCAACAGTGATTGAATCTTTAATCTTTTGAAGGCAAATATTGGAGAAATTTAGACCCAAAAACAAATCTTTCTTCTAGTTTCCCTTTTATAAAATCAAAATATTTAAGAAAAAAATCTGTTGAGCAATCATTATGGATATTATCAAATTATAGCATGAAAAATAAATCTCAGCATCCACACAACTAAAAAAACTTATACACATAAAACAGTTGCCAGTGCCAGCATAATTCGTCAATCTCTGCTGGGAATCTCAAAATAGGACTAGAAAATAAAAGCAGAAGAAGTCCATAACACATTGAGATATCAATTACTTCGAATTGTATTTCATTTTTGAGTAGCTACATTCTATAAGTAGTCAAAACCTCTAACAACAAAGCATGATTAAGAATTTAACAAGCACACTAATCAATGCAAAATTAAGAATTTAACAAGCAGCCTTATAAAGGCACCGTGAACAAAGTTCATTTATTTTTCAACCAAAGACTTAATCTTTCCCAACCATGTAATAAGTTCAATTCTATCCTTATTTATCATATACTCGTGCAAGAAAACACATAGTTCATCATTTACCCCTCTTGCCTCCAAGTACGCCCGGAACGCCTTGTGAAGCTTTTCGCACACAGACCTGAAAAAAAGTAATCACATATCAAAACTAAGATACCAAACCAAAGGCCTCAAAAGCAGCTTTTAGGATAGTATTGAAAATATAATCATACCCAAAATGAGGTCCCTTGTAAAGACTAGGGCGTTTGTTATCATTGGTACGCACATAAACTTTATGAATTACTAAAGCATCTGGCCATGCAGAGCACCAGCACTCGATGGCATCAGAATAATTTTCCTTGGATATGCAAACTAACAAGCTAATATGAAGACGCACGTTTCCACCGGTGCTGTCGTCTCCAGGTTTAGGAACTACTTCGACAGCATCAACCATTGAGACTTTGATTTCGATATCTTCAATATCTCCATATTTCGCTTTCATTATCATTAATTGCTTTCCTGGTTGATCTTCAACTGTATACGAATTGAATTTCGTAGGAGGCTATGTGAATGTGATTGCCGGAAATTTTTTAAAAAAAGAAAAAAAAATCATTTTTTTCCCGGGAAACAAATAGAAAGCAAATGAAAATATGTATAACAATGTGCAAGTTGTTGTAGTTACCTGATGAGGAGGGGCGTACTCGATCTGGTACTCGATTTCATTGCGGAGGATTCTGAGAATGTTAGCTTCGAAGGGCGATTTGGTAATTGTCTCTGTGGAGTTGGGACTCGATTGGAACGGAAATGTTGAGATGGCATTTCGTGATTGGCGACGGAGTCCGTTAATTAGCGCTTTCGAGGTAGCGGAATAAGAAGAGAAAAGTGTTCGCTGTGCTGCAGAGCGGATTAAGCCAGCCATGAGACTCCGAATTTTAATTTGCTATGTATTTATTTGAGGGTTTTGAGTTTGGGAATCGAGAGGGAGGAGGAGGCTTTGTTGCCTTTGAATACAGACCGACGTGTCGTACGCATTTTTAAACGAATCGTCGCTTGGCCTTCACACAAACAATTGAGATCAAGCCCATATTTCCTATAAGAGCCGCAGCCCGTTATTTTTTGTGGGGGTGGGGGCTTTTCGGAATTAAGTGCGGGATTATCAGCATTACATTGCTCGGTCTATTTTTCCCAAGAATCAGAAATGATTCCGATTGTTGCAGAAATAAGCTTTACTCTAGCTGTTTCATGAGAGTATTCACATAGCACATGAATTTCGGTGGCTACGTTATTTAAGAAGTGTTAATGGACATTACAATATCGTAATATATTAATGTCCCTGTCTTTATTTTAAAAGAAAAATAATTTTCTTAAAACAATTATTACTAATATTTACACTTAGACAACTATTAAGAATATTTTATAATAAATCTATGAAGTACATCTCAAATTTCTATACTCACCAGTGTTACAAAAATATCCAATCCCCCCGATAGGAAAGAACCATGGGTCCATTTGTAATTACTTTGAAAGGCTCAAAAATAATTTTTAGAAATTAAAAACTAATTTTAATGCTTAGTAAAGTTTTTTAAAAAATTATTTTTGGCAAAATCATCTCATGTTACAATGAATTTTGAAAAGTAGGGAAGTGGTAGTTTTTTAAAATATAATTTTGAGAATTGATTTTATGTTTAATACAATCTCATAAATATCCTCATATCTATTATAAAAATATAAAATTATCCTTATTAATTAAAAAATAAAATCGTTGACTTTAAAGAGATTATGTTTATTACTAATTTTATTGATATAACAAAATAAAAGATAAAATTATCAATATAAAATATTTATTTTAGGTATCAATTATTATAAATAGATAATAAATAATATCGTATATATATGTGTTGATAAATGTATAAATAAATTTTATTCAATTATGTCAAATCCAATCTTTACATTCTTAGAATAATTTAACAATAAGATTCATACGACTGTTTTTAAAACTCATAATATTTTTTTATGAGATATCTAACTTTTTTTTTTTACAAATGATTATTTTCACATAATATTAATTATTTTAAAGATTACAATATTAGTAAATTGACCCTATCTCTACTCAGTTATTTAATTGAGAGCTTCTTTGTCTATTTCTAAAAAGTAAATAAGTGTTCATTGAGAAACTTCGGTGTCTTTCCTTATCTTTACCCATTTCATGTAGGTTATGTTGATATAATTAAGGATCCGACTACAGTTATACTGTGGTACTATGCCATAGTTGCACTAGTTGTTGGATCCATTTAAATGAGTGGGGTTCACTTAAATTTCTACTTATCCAACAATTGATATCAACTATAATCTGATCGCGATTCTGTTCTGATTTTATCCTATAATTAATTATTCTCGGATTTGTTGCGTGGACCATACCGCACCCGACATCCACTAGCAACAATAATTTCACGTTGTCTAGCTACTTGAATATGACACGTTATAATTATCACAAGGGCCAAGGCCACCCTTTTGATGGCATCCGCTTTTCCTTTCGACAAAATAGAGAATAGGGGTGGATTTTTTTTCAAAGTTTGTTAGATAGATTTTTGAATTATACTTTGATAAATTTTAAATTGCAGTAGATATATATATACACACACACTACATATATATAGGTATGTATATAAATTATCAATATGTGAAAATTATTTTTTTAAAAAAAACAATTTTTGTGCGTGACAAAATCAATTTTCTTCGATTGAGCGGACAAGCAAATCTTACGGAGATCAAGGACTCGACTGGAATTGGTTCCATCATCTATTACCGTATTTTATCCATTAATGTATTTTGAATCTTGCAAATTAACCCAGCGAAATTCCAGTATCTTTGACTATGAATCTTCGACTTTAGGGCTAATGTGGATATCAGAATTTCACCCATATTGAATCCTGGGATCATGATTTTTTTTTTTTAATACTGATTACATATCAGATTATTATATTATATAGATATTTACAACTGTTATAACAACAGATCATTATATTTATATTTACAATTAGATATATAACTAGAATTTATATTATTACATTAAATTTTATGAAGTACATGATCAGACAAATAATCCTCACAAACGAGGAATATCTCTGCTCTACTCACATTTTACAATGGAGAAAGACTTGTAAATAATTCCACGCAATCATGCATAAATGCTTAATTGAGGGAGCTGTGAGGGTAGAGGTTCATTGTTGGATCAAAGGGCATTGGCTGGGATCATGGAATTATTTCTACAAATGCATTATAAATTTACTTTTGGAAGTTACAAAATGGATAAGACAATATTATACAGTCATTCGTATTGAATTATACAAACACACAATAATGATATACTTGCTACAATTAAAACACTTTACTATAAACCAACAAATGCGTAGATTAGTTGGCAAAATGTCTGTTTTAACTTAAATAAGATTATCGGTTCAAAGTTTGAAAATGCAGTTGCGTTAAATATTTATTAGGAAAGATTTGTCATTCAAATAGTTAAATATTTATTGGGAAAGATTTGTCATCCTAATAGTTCTATCGGACTTGAATTTAAATTAGTTAAGACTTAATATACTCTTCGAATAACCAGTAGTTTAATATAAAAAAAAAACACTTCACTAATCACTATAGAATAAAAAAATTCCACTACCAAATAAATAAATAAAAGAATCACTATAAGACAAACCTTTTTTTTTTCGGTTGGTCTCGCATGAATTGATTGCACAAGCTCATGTGTTATTATACAAGGAGAATGCTACGGTACAGTTCCTGTAACTTACAGCACCCTCACAAAATGACTGTGGATTCACTTGGGCCCACTTTTCATTTTACTGTACAAGAGTGGCTGTAAGGTACAGATACGCGTACTTTGACTTAGCCACAGTCATTATATAATATTATAATTGATTAAATAAAAAGCAAAACCCACATAATTAAGTTTATTATTTAATTTTCAATCAATCAATACACATAATTAATAAAAAAATTATGCTGAGATTAGTTTAGAAATTTACTCATAATAACAACGTCTAAAAAGTATGTATTCATATTTTATATTTTTATGAAAAGAAAAATTACCTATCAATGCCGTTAGACAATAAGCCCTATTTGGCCGTTCACCGGTGGCAATTCTCAAGCAATCTAAAATAATATAAGCAATGAGATCAGCGCCAAAATTTTGATACATTTGGAACTTCATGCCCAGTTAATTAATCCAAAAAAAAAAAAAATTATGAAGCAAACGCCCGTGCCTTAATGCATAAGCACGGGGCGATAGTTCGTGCCGAAGCCGACGGTACGGCGCATGTTATGATTGCCCGTGGATCCAAAGTTCGTCCATTCTTCCACTTCACATCCCCAGGAGGCGCACAACTCAATTTAATACTCGTCAAAATTACTAAATTAATTGAAAGAGAAGCATTTTTCAAGCTACTGATAGTTATAACATGATTCTCGTCAGTTTAAATTTATATAATATAGCGTAATTTAAAAATCAATAATACTAAATTTACTTAATTAGAATACTTAATTTATATTTCAACCGATGTGGTAAATAATGTGTCGTTATACTATTAATTGAAGTGATAGATTATTTTTATAATATGTAGTAAATTTTTATTTTGACACATTAATTAAGATACAAATTAAGTATTCCAACTAAGTAAACATAACTTGACTCTTTGAAAACATATATCGAATCTAAACTAGATTTTTTTTTTCTTTCATATAAGCTTGTATATTTATGATTAACACAATTAATTTTTACTGTACACCTACAAAAAAATATAATACAACTAGTTAAAATGTTTGATTGGACTGATCGACATCTTAGTTCTTTTAACTCTAAGATAAAGGAATATAATGTTTTAAAAAAATAATATAATTAAAACTTACATAAGTACTTAATATAATCAGATTTTACCCCATATTTTTTTGGACTTACTTCGAACTTAACCCTGAAAATCGGCGCCTAAATTAATCTATCTATTCCCTCAAATGTCCCCTAAATTCCGTAACCGTAAAAAATTAATCATCATTAAAATCCGTGTCATACTCAAGCCCAACGCATTTTCTTTTTAAATAATAAATATACACTTTATAGTGCGTTCATGTAAAGAATGATTTTAAAAAATACAAAAACAAAAATCCAGTGTGTATTCTGCAAAATCCTGACTGGCCGGGGCCCACGAAGCACACTCCACGTAGTACGCTCTGCTCCTCTGGCTCTGCTAGTAACCTCTAAGTTTTCAATAATTAAGATAAATTAATTAATCAGTTAATCGAAAATAGTTTTTAAAAAATTAATTAAAGTAGTATAAAGAAACGGGAACACGAGGATAAGTGACGGTGCATTCGCTTTCGGCTTTCGGCACCCAGCCGGTAGAACCAAAGTAGAAGATTCTTATCAAATAAAATAAATCCATAAAACAATTCCTACTGTTCGTCTTGATTTCCCAATTTACCCCCAAAAATTTCCGTTAATTGCAGGAAGTTCCCCGCGGTACCCCTCCTACTCGCCCACTGCCTGTCACACTCCATCTCCTCCTCCTCTGTTATCTCTTCTCTTTCTTTGCACTAAAGCGGAGCTAAACAAAAGCAAAAGCAAAAACAAAAGCAAAGCACAAAATGCTTTGCCGAATGGTTACGGTTCCGCGGAAGAAAAAAACCGGTTCGGTTCCGGTTTATTTGAACGTCTACGATTTAACTCCGATGAATGGCTACGCTTATTGGCTCGGCCTCGGGATCTACCATTCTGGCGTCCAAGGTATTATTTCTCCGGTCCGTTTGGCAAATTTGTCATTTCTATGGTGTTTTTAAAAAAAAAATTGTTTTTTCTTTTTATTTTTTCTTTTTTTTTCAGTTCATGGCGTTGAGTACGGATTCGGAGCGCACGATCATTCGACGACGGGGATATTTGAAGTGGAGCCGAAGCAGTGTCCGGGATTCACGTTTAGGAAGTCGATATTGATCGGGAGAACGGATCTCGGGCCGAGGGAAGTGCGCGCGTTTATGGAAAAACTCGCCGAGGAGTATTCTGGCAATACGTATCATCTCATCACTAAGAACTGTAATCATTTCTGCAATGATGTGTGTCTTAAGCTCACTAGGAAACCAATTCCTCGCTGGGTTAATCGTCTCGCTCGCTTGGGTAAGAATTATTTTCATTTGTTATATACGTATATGTATCCAAATATGTTATAAGTTTTTGTTTTTTGGTCAAATTTTGCAACTGTGTGTGTATTTTTATTATAAATTTTATTTTAACTCCGGTGTGAGCGGGATTTGAATTTAGACCACTTACACGATTACCAATCAAACTCACCAGCGTGTAGGTTGACATCCATTTTACTTGTACTTTAGATGGGTGAATGTGTAAACTAGGAAGCATAAAGTAGCAAAGGCGAGCCTGGGAGGTTTTATAGCCTATGGGTTCTTATTCTCCTAAATAGGTAGATAAATTTTGAGTGAAGGATGCTTGCTTGAAATTCAAAAGCAATCTATGACAGTGAAGGGTATGTGAAACTCGATGAGGACAATATCTAATTGGTTGCTAAGCCTAGTTATTAAATGGATTGTTTTACTGATGAGCTAAACTTCAATAGTGCCTAATATATGTGTCGGGCAATAATCAATCAGAAGTTTCTAAGTTTATCTGATGTTAGTTTCATTGGTGAAGTTTTTAATACAGCTGTCTAAATATAGAAATGATTGAAGGCGAAGTTCATTTCATTGAAATAGAGTAGTTGGTTAAAGAAATGAGCTTTAGTTGTTAAATGTTGTTGCATTGTTGCGATTCTATTATTAGTCAACTTCATTTATTTGTTTATTGTATTTCTGATTTTTTCCATAACAAGAGAGGAGTATAGCTGGTCATCCCATACCTTGCATCTTTGGAATGTTCATCTCAGTGCAATGTGCCACTTATACAATATTGTCTTTTCATAATCTGTAGGTTTTCTCTGCAACTGTGTTCTTCCAGCGGGTTTGAACGAAACAAAGGTTCGGCAAGTTAGATCAGACGATAGAGTTACAGAGGGGGAAAAGAAGAAATTGAGAAGCCATTCAAGTAGGTATTCATCGTCATCAGATTCTGTACCTCGTCCACAATTATCATCTTGTCCAACTGCTTCTGCAATGAGAAGTAGTAGTAGACAAAGACGCTGTATTCCGACATCTTCGACTTTGGTGCATAGTTCATCCACTTCAAGCTTGAGCTTGAAGCTTTAATTGCTTTTTGGGTTGCTACAGTTCTTAGAAATTTAGAATTTTTCACATATCAAACATAAGATGGGAAAAAAAAATATGGGAATTTTTGTTTCAGCCCCATCTAGCGATCCTGCCTTGCTAAATTTCTTTGATGATTGTAGAAACAGCTGCTTGGAAAAATGTTGCAGCGTTTCTGTTTTCCTGTAAAAAGAATGCTCTATTGCCACTTGAATGGCATAATTATATCTTCTTTTTTTTCAAATCTTCTTCTTTTGCTCACGAGAGGCGTCTTAGAAATACAAAGTCTGCTCTGCTTAATTAGAAATATCAGTTTGATGGTCATACAGTGAAGGTCATTATTAAAGTAATGAAAAGTGTACCCAGGAGAAGCTCATGTTGGATGTTGATGATTGCAGCGGTGGGCATGCCTTGTGGCAGTAGGTATCATAGGGTCCCTGAATTGGACAAGATATGTTTTATCTCATTACTGACACCATGTTCTGTCTGGGAACTATCCTTGTGCTGCGATTCAGAAAAGTGAAGCATAAGTCATGCGTGTCGATTGTTGAGAGATAGAAACAAGGCGCAATCAATGATGCTGCAGTTGAGATTTTCCATCCTTTTTGTGATTTGGATCGAACAGAAGGATGTAGCTGTTACAGAATGGCTTGGCTAGTGCAATTTGATTAAGTAGGGCAGCTGCATGAGTGGAAACAATTATTTTGGGCCCATTTGAATTTTTGATGTAACGCGACCTGTGCTGAGTACCGAATTGGACCTTTTGCAGCCGGCTTATTTAAAAACACACCTCATTTTTGTATTAAAATTGACATCATCCAGATTAGGTGAAGGTAAACTACTCGTACTCGTTTGTATGAATACGAGACAAATGAAATACAGATTGGGTCCATATAATGAAGTCCGTTGGGTTTATGTGCATTTCTTTTTGGGCTAAAAACCATGAATTCCTACCCATTTTACATGGTTTTTTGTCCCAAATTTCGTGGGAAAAAATTCACGTGATCAAGTCTTCATACTATTTAAAAATAAATTTATATAAATTTATTTGAAGTATAAATCTCTCTAATTTCAGAATTTTCTGATTAAGATTGGTGCTGGCATAATTTGTAATTGAAGTATAATACTGAAAAACGCCAATTTGATATGTCCTTGTACGAGGAAACAAACAAAAAAAAAAAAGAAAAAAAATGAAACAAGATTCAAAGAATATCCAAGTTTTGGAGAACCCAAAGTAACTTGACAGATACCTATTTCAGCCATGTCTGCTATCACAAGAAGAAGAAAGATTTATCCCCATCATTCCATCTCATATAATCACTAGTTCTTTCGTTTGTTGCCGTCCTCAAAAATTGACTACAAGCTTAACGTTGATATATGTATAAATACACAAAATAAGACTTTTTAAGCCATAACTTTGATCCTGATATGCTAAAAAAGGATGTCACCGAATCGACACACACAGGTGGCGAAAATAGAAATGCAAGTATTGAAGTGGATTTGCGCCATTACTTACCCCTGCCGCAAATGTCACATCCATTTGTGCTTCTTTTGAAGCCTGAACTCTAAAGCACCACTTGCCCCTTCACCATAGCCTCTATTTGATCGTCCCAAATTCTCACTGATCCTCCCTTCGAAACAAGTTGTTTAATAGAAGATACGTCTTTGTCAAAAATTGGTTGGAAGGACCGAATCTGGTAGTGGAGGGTTATTTAGAAGAACTAATATGATATAACTCGTACTTATTTGAGTAAATTATCTTTGGATCAAAGTATCCTCAGTTATCTTTAGTGCATCTCCCTTACTCTCCTAATTGTCGGTCAATTAGTTATACAATAAAGTAAGAGATCTTTTATTAAAAAATTTCACTATATACATATAATCATTGTCATGTATGTCTTTATTTTTTTTAAATACGTATAAACTGTTAAGTTATGTATTTTAATAATATTAAAATCTAACTTTATAAAATCTCATAACTTAAAAAACGTGTCTTCGTGAAAAAAAAAAATTTATCCGCACTAGAGGTAAACTATATATATATATGATATTAATGTGTGTCACGATGGATCCATAATGGCATCATTAAATTCAATCAATCTGGCCGTTAATGATATGCGTAGAAGATAATCAAAAAGTCATATATGTCGGCTAATATTTTAAAACCAAAATGGTTATAGAACAATTGTATAGCTCAATTGCAAGAAGCATACGTTTAATGGCATTCGCGGGGATTTTTCTACATTTCAAAGTCGTTGCAACAAAACAACACAGGAAACAACCTAAACCAATGGAAGCCCACGTATTATTAGATAGAATAACACAACACAATTATTTTAATTTAATTAATTAATGGATGGTTATTTTGTTTTTGTTTTAGATTTGACTTACTAAGCGTGCATTGTCCCTACCGCTCCACTTCTTTTACACACTTGTATTTTGCTTGTCCATATGCATGGAATCAACCAATTAATTGTCTTCTAAGTAATTTTCCATTTACAAACTCAAGACATTTCTTCAACTACCACAAACAAATTGCCCGGTACGGTAGTTTCCTCAACTTCGCTACTAAAATAAATAAAGATGACAATTTGCGTGTGCGGCAATCATGCGCGTATTTTGCATTCTAATTTCTCTCGCAACTTTCGCAGGGTGATTGATTATTCAGTTCGTGTTTGTAAATTGTCAAACGGATTTATTAGTTGTTTATTTATATAATTGTATCATATATTAATTTACGTGTTGAGAACTTCAAATTTGAATTTAACACAACATTGATCAAGCCGGGTCACCTTAATCAATTCCAATTAACCTAGCATATCACAAGCTGGCCCCATACATCTTTACGGATTTTGGGCAGCAATGGTCAAGTGCATGGAACTTCAACACAAACGCATCACATGGCATGGCTTCTTACAAGGCCAAATTACATTTGAACTGTTGATTATCAAAAGGTTCACATCACCGGCGGCCAGGAGGAGATCATACTATTTTACTATTATTATTATTATTATTATTATTATTATTATTATTAGCTTTGAGGACAGCTGGTTAAATCTCATAATTTTACCTTATTGTTATTATCATTTGTTTATAATTATCTTCTTGCTTAGGTCAATCATGGCATGCTATTTAATTAACATATTCCTATCAAAATTGGGAAACCTTATGTGGGTGATATTCTACGCCAGGCAGTAGCTAGCATTGGCAACAAGTCACAGTCGTGTCAAAAAACTAACCGTTTTTTATGCTTTAAAAAAGAAAATTAATTAATTGTGAAAATCTAGAGTTTAGATTATCTCCTTTAGATTCACGAGACACCGATTCACTGGCTGGCTTCCACTCACAAACAAAACAAAACAAAACAAAAGCTGCAGAGAGGCGTGTGGTCAAAACTCAAAACTGTGCTTTCGGTGCCGTTTTTGGTCGGGTACTATGATGTTGTGTTCTTACGCACCGTCCGTATATTAATGTGAGCCGTCCAATGATGTTACTTTGGACGATCCGATGCGATCGACGGTGAAGATTGGTTAAATTTTGGTTACAACTTTGTGCCCAATTGGTAGACGATTGCAAAACCAAATAAGACACAACAAAAAGAAAGAGAGCCCCACATCACATGCTTCTTGTCCGAATCTCGGAAATTTCACATAAACAAAACCCTGTTCCAATCATAATCATACAGCTCAGGCCAGAGTCTACCGGCCAGACCCAGATGAAAAAAGAAACGTTGAAAAGAAAAATTTACAGAAGTGACCCACACTTCCATCTAACTTATCAAAATAACCCAACTTACATTTTCCGATCTTGCATCCGGAAAAATAAAGAGCATTTCGGACAGTAATACCCCCGCCACCTGCTGGCCGTCGGGTCGAATGTCGACCGCAGTATGACAATAGATGGCCAGCGCAGTCGATAATGTGCTCAGAAAAGATTTAAGTTGGACTATTTTGGTAAATGACCCTTAATTTGAGGCCATTTCCATAAGTTTCATGAAAGTAAAAAACGCAGAACGACATTGAAACAATGGCTTTTAATTTTGATTAATGAATCTGTTTTGCTAACTTTTGATTACATTGAATACAAAAGCATACTAGAAATAATGTCAGATGAAGAAGAGAATAATTAAGTACTATCAATGTGTATTTCTCCTAATGATTTGATTCAATTTTTATTCTAAACTACATATGTTCATAAACAAATGGGGGTTAGTGAGAATTAAAATTAATTTAATTAATTTCTGATAAAAACATTACCAAGAATAATTGAAGCACCAGCTGCTAGCTTTCATTTCTTCCAGATATAAACAAGCAAAGAGAAGCCATTGGGGCCGGGGCTCAATTCACTTTCCTCCATGCTAGCCCACTCCATTACTGAAGAACTGCAGCCTGATGAAGACGATGACATGGAAATCGAGGACGACGACGAACTTCTAGCTGTTCGCATCAGGCTCTTTCTCATCTTCCTCCACTCAATCCCACTCATGCCAAAGCTGCTACAGGAACTTTGTTGCAATTGCCACATGGGTTCGTGTTCTTGCTCTTCTTCATTGTCTACGGTATCTTCAAACCTGAACATGAACACGGCATGGCCATTGCCGTCATTTTTGTTGCTTTTGAAATCATCAAACAACCAATTGTACACGTCCCATGAGATTTGAACCGGCACCCCATCTACATCAATCCTCTCATTGCCTCTAAACTTCCATTTCAATCTCTTTATTTGCAAAACTCTAACGTTATCAACACTAAAGCAAAGCCTAGCATCCTTGCTTGTGCTACAATCTATTGAAACATCCCTTGTTTTGCCTCCAAATTTTGCTTTTGTTGTGTAAACTTTGTTGCCAAAAACATGCTCTCTTCTTAACACAAGTGCCTGCGGTGCTTGGCTTCTCTCTGGCTTTTGAGCTTTTGTTTTTGCATAAGCTTCTTTGATACAATCTCCTACAAGAAGGCTCATTTCACCATCTACAACAACGGCTATGTAAAACCCGGATCGGGGTTCGGGTCCTGATCCGAACTTTGCCTTAGATAGATCCCAAAAGAGTTGTATGTTTTTTGATGCTTTGTTTGTGGGGATGACACTAAGCTTTTTGGATCCATGTTTTTTCCAAAAGATCAAGGGGTTAATGTGTAAATGAAACGAGAAAGCGGCATGAGAAGACGATGAGTTGCTGCAGAATGAACTGGGAGATGAGTTGCTGTAATCAAAAGGGTGATGGTCAAGGTGAAGAGAGTGGCCAAAATGGGTCCTTGACCAAGTGAGGGAGAATAGGCCTAGGTGGGTGTTGTAGAGACAAGTGCTAAGATTTGGCTTGCCGGATATGGGTTCCGGAGGCGGCGGCGGAGGCGGTGGGTCAGATGGGTGGTGGTCGGAATTGTTGTTGGTGGTGGAGGTGGGGAAGAAGCAAGCTGTGAAGGAAGAGTTGCTGTGGAGTTGGGACATTTTTTTGGTTTTGTGTGTTTTGGGGGTGTTTGAGAAGATGAGTATTTTGTGAACTCTCTTTCTAAGGGTTTTAGAGAAGATTATGGTATTTATTTATATAATTATATGTGATGGATCTTAAAGCTTTGGTGGAGCTGTTTTAATTTTAAGTTCTGAGATTTGACCTAAGAAATTTGACTTTCTCAATCTGGGGAAGCCGTGACTTTCTCAATGAAGAAACGAGTCAAAATAATCGACGAGGCAACAATTCATTAAGAGTGCTTCAATTATGGTAATTCACATAAACTTTTCATTTTTTTTTCTTTTGTTTTGAATATTAAATTACTAATTTATTTTAAAATTTACTAAAAAATATATATTAACATCTTTTAAATCAGTTTTATGATGATTAGAGTATTTTTTAGAAGCCACAAGTCGTAATATTTGGGTCAATAATATATGAATTAGATTTAGAATTTTTAAATATTGAAAAGAAAATCAACTTCATTAATGTATAAGGTCAATCTTATTAACGCACATTAAATGAATCAAAAATTAAAAAAAAATAATTTACCACTTAATTATTGGGTGGTTTACAAATTTTCAAAACTGACTAAAGTTAAAAAGAAAAACCAACAGTAGTATATTAATAATCGAATAATTGCGTGATGAAAATTAGTAAAAGTAACTAAATACGTATATGTGATCCGTAAAGTGATACTACATGAATAAATGATATGGTTTTTGGGCAAAATTTCAGGTTTTTGTGGTCAAGCTTTTATCATTTATCTCACATTTAATTGATTGTTCGTAAATTGAAACAGTTTTGGCGGTCAATGAATGTATTGTGTTCTAAAGTTTGACTGGAGTCTGAAATTTTTGTGCCTTTTGAGGGGTTTTTGGGTTCATATTAACCGAAACCATTGAATTGTCCACTTAATGGTTTAATTCATGCATTTAAGTATTTAACCAATTCCTGGTCAAATTATCATCATAAAATAAAGAATTAAACTATCATTCTTGTTCTGCATGTTGGATACGTCGTGGAACGGTAGCAAACAAAGAAACAAACTATCGCAAAATTTATAGTAAAAAGAAGAAATGCATGATCTTGTTTTGAAGTATAATTATACTTTTTGGTTTAACACAAATTTGAAATATTTAAAATCAGTGATGGAGTAAGAAGGTGATCTGTTGCTCCCAATCTCCCAAGGAGTTTTGGGTTTGAAACCCAATGGATAGTATACCCTTCTCATTTTAAGTAAATATTTTCTCCAACTACATTGTGGGTGAAGTTTCTATTTTCTCAATTTTCAAGAAATTTGTGAGCAATTTGTAAAGGTTAAATTATTAATTGTATTGTAAATATTAATAATAGTTCTCATTGAATTCTGGTTGTAAATATATCAGTTGTACTATATCTCATTAAAAATAAAAAAAATAAAAGATGATTTGTTGTCTTTTGGAATCATTATCATATTTCATTTTCAAGATATTGTTAGGGAGATTGCCATTTTTCTTCTATTATTTTCATAATATTCAAAAATCTCTCTGGCACCATAATTCTACAATGTGCATTTTTATTCATATTTATTATACATTTAATAAATTATATAAATTGAAATTGAAATAAAAATTTAAATATTCAAAATAAGAATTATAAGTTTAAGTGTGAATAAAAAATTTATAATAAGATATTTTTTTTATACTTTTTGTAATTTTTAAACTTTTTTTCTTATATAATAAACTTATTCCAAAATCAAATATCTCGTAAACAACCTTAATTTTTTTTTTTTTATCAAGAGAGTTATTGGGTATTATAAAAACATTAAGAGGAAAGCAAGAAATATTGATTTCAAATTGGGAAAAACTGACGATCTCCCTATGCACATTAATGTTTGAGATATATATTATGGTTAACTTAATTACTCAAATTAAGATCCTCTCATCATCCATATCTTTTTTTTTTTTTTTGAATAGTATGCACATTAAAAATAGATTTAAAAAAACCTAATAAATAAAATCAAAATATAAATTCAATACTGCAAATTCAAAAAAACATGCTTTCACAATCGTAAGAAGACTGGAACTATCTACTTCATAAGTAATGAGAGGAGAAGATGCCAAATTACTCATCTAAAAGTTTATTAGCCACACACATTTTTATTTTAATAAATTACAAATTAGTGATTGATTCTTTCTGGCAGAAGTGATTGCTATATTTTCCCCCAAAGATTTGGTACTTGATCTCTCCGACCCCCCCTTTTTTTAAAAAAAAAAAAAAAAAAATTTTTGTCAAAGAGTAAAAGATTGATATAAGTGATAAGAGCAAATTAGAGAATGGGGCAGTCTCCCTTCCCTTCTTACAACTTTACATGACACAAAGCACTACGCTCATTTTGGAATCCCACCGAAATAATTGTTCATATAACTTTATCACTTATCATCGAGGTTGTTAAGAATCCTGCATTGAAGAATGTTGGTGAAACTACACGAGCCTCTTAATTAGTGAAGAGACCACGTTATTAATTGATTGTACCAATCTTAGTTACAAATATGTGGCACAATTTTGTGTACGTACGTGGTTTGGTACCATGAAATCGAGGGGACCCTTTGGAGTCCCTAGTTTGTTTTGCTAAACCAGAAACAAATGAGTGTCAAGAAAAGCAGCCTTGTATACGTACTTGCCTCTCTTTGTAGTCGGAAAACATGACATGTGTAATTAATATCGTCTGGGGTACACAATTAGTACAAGTTGGAAACCAAATTGCTCTAGCAATACAGTGCTGACCACTTAATTTTATGTACATTTTTGACCTGCATACAATTCCCTGAAGCTTTGTCTCATCTGGCCAAGATAATGACAGGCAACCGTCCGTCGGATTGGCATGGGTTTTTGATTAGTAGCCTTAGCAGTGGGGTCGTTGAGGCTAAAGATTTATGAGCCATGCCCCCATTCAGCAGCACCAGCGAAAAGGCCACGCCTTTTCCCCCTGTCGATATTTTTACAACATACAATGCGTCTCCATGACAACGCTTGTGCTCTTAAATTTGCCAGCTAGTATAGGAACAGGACACTCTTAACGCGTAAGCTAAAAAAAAGGATTGTTCACGTCGAGGTCTCCGAGTGGGAACATCCGCAATTTAATCATAAGTCTGGCGTTATCACCATCTATTGATATACGCAATATAACATTGAATTATAGCCATGCGAGAATGTACAGTCGAATCCAAATTTTATAGCATGTGAAAATTTGTTATTTGGAAGAATGAACGTGATACGAAATGTATGTATCTTTTAAAAGACGATGAATTTGAGACATTAAATTTGAGCTAATTAGTAAAGTGTTTTAAATTTGTATTTAAAAAAGTGCGAACGTCTGCATTCAATAAAAATTTTCACTAAAATTAGATGGATGCACATTTTTCAATTGCAATCCGTGTTTAAGACTGGAAAAAGGGGGAAAACAAGAGTTTTGGTACAGGCTACAGGTTTCTGAAGGTTCCAAGCAGGCAAAACTCAGGAGCGTGGAACGTGCAATTACGAGTCAAGAATTCAACATCAAAGTCATTGCAGCAGGACAAGGAAAAGCATTACGACTTGGAAATTAGACTAGTCATATAAACTGAAGCACTGTGGAACAATCAACAATGTCCCTGTCAATGATCAATATTTGCTTGAAAGTATGAGATCCGACTTGTCCTTTTTCTTTTTTAGTTCAAATTTTAAAAGAGTTTAACTAGAAACTTTTAAAAGCTTCGGTTTTTGTATTATGATCAAGTGTTGGAAGACTGCTATCTTACAACCACTGCACCACCTTACATCTGTATCTTAGGATCTTAAATTTTATTTGGGCCAAAAATTCTAATATAAACGGGTGGGTATATAATAAATTTATATAACATAGCTTGATAACGTGTCCGCATTTTTATTAAAAAAGAAAAATGAGAGCACCCATACCTAAATTTACACGCACATTTGACTTATCTCTTTGCTTTGAAGACTTAGCCCAACGAAACAAACAGAAACTCCAAGCAATCTGGCGTTGAGGGCAACCGACGTTAAAGAAAGGAGTTTAATTTTCAACTTATTAATTTTCTACCTTTTTTCTTACCTACTACCATTATTAAAAAAAAAAAGAAAAGGACTCGCAGTTAGTAATTTTAAAACAAATTTAGCTTACTTAAACCACGATTAATTCTCATAATATTTCTAATTAACCAAATCGATCCTCGACAACATATATTAAGGTTCTATTACTTTAAAAATCAATCCAACGACTAGGCATTCTGACATATAAAAAGAATCCTTTGTTAGTCCTATTTATTTTTCACAGGGTTACGATAAAGTTTTGTATTGTTTAAACAACAAACGAACGGCTAGCATTTTATTTAAATATAAGCATTGGTTGGTAATTGGATTTTTTCAAGTTTCAACAACTAAACAAAAGAAATGAACCCCACACCATGTGCATATATTCCCCAAGTAGAACCATATATACAGTACCTAACGATCGAACGTTTGTTCTATTTCTCATAAGAAAAGAAAAATCGATGCCCTTCGATCTTATTGCCAGCTATATTATGCTACCAGACAGTTTTAATTCTACTTAGAATTGTCGTTTGGGAAGAATAAAGTAATTATAAATCTAATGTATAAATTATCTTAGCCAACAACTCTTTCGAATTTTGAGTTCTACGATTTTGTGTTGGTGATATGGGACTGGTTCACAATGGTTCTATTTCAAATTCAGAAATGTGAAAAATCCGGGCGACATGCTTAATTTGGGTTTAGTTAGTAAAATTATTCCGACTCAAGTGGGTTTAATTTTCCAAACCTATCACCCCACATCTTAAGACTTAAAATTAATAGTTATGAAGTATAAATATGTTTTAGGGCAAGATTAAAATTATAAAAACCAAAATATTAACACAGAAAATGAGTGGAAAAAAAATAGAAAATTTACAAATGGGCCTTAAATGAGAAGAAGCCCAAAAATAGGCATCGTTTTGCAGTCTTCAAGGAGGATTCATATTGGCCCATTAAAATCTAGATATCAGTCCCTAGCCCATTCCTTTCTCCATACCGTGTAAATTTTATTTTTTGAATGAGGGATTCTATAGCGAGCGCTCCAACGTACGAATTTGCAGTATGAATATGTTGATTCGTAGCGTAGAATTATGTACACGCTATAACTTATGCCCATACGCCTAACAACTAAGTAGTTTTCTATGACTCTCTAGTTGTTCGACAAATAACAACTAAGTCATTTAAAATAGCTGATTTTAGCTTGATGTATGATGTAACTTAACGACTAAGGTAATGTTAACACACATTTGTCAAAAGCTCTTTCAAAACTTAAATGGATTCAGTTAGGTTTATATCATCTATAATTGTAGTAATAGAATTTCTTTAAAAATTGCATTCATTTTTCTTGTTTGTTTTAGAGAAGGTTAGACGTGTGTGTGGTAAAGAGAAAGGCAAAAAGCCTTAGGTGCTCTGATGTTATGTAAGGATTCTAGAATTTTGTTATTTTAGGTATTTTGATATTTTTTATTTTGAATTAGAGTCCATTATGGTATATGTTTTCTTTAGTCTTTGATTTCAAGTGTAATTGTGATTTAGTTTTCATTTCTAAGTAAGTTGATTTAGTTTACACATAGAGAGTTGTTATTGTTTTCAAAACTTCACCTTCAAATATTCAATAAAACCCTTCTTTTATTATTTCTTTGGGATTATTTATTAAAAAATTTTCTTGTTGAGTCGTTGGAATAAGAGTATCATTTAATCTCGCTAAACGAGTTTTTAAAATCTCATGAAGGTATTTGGATTAAAACGAGATCTAATCATGTTTTGATTAAAGTATAATGTAATCATGTTGGCTTAGTCTGGTTTTAGAATGATATCCAGTATTTATCTACTTTATCAATTCCGCTTTCACTACCTTGCTACGCTATGCTCTCACCTCTCACTATATGTATATATATATATACCCTCATGCACCTGAATTCTTGTTGCCTTCACATCTGATACGGTAATGGTAAACAGGCACGTGTCGAAAACAGCAAGGGGGGTATAAACGGCGAGCATGCACCCAAAAGTCTTCCTGTACAAATAATTTTTAATGTTTGATGTTGTGGATATGGTCATTTCAAACAAAATTAAACAAGATGCCTTGTCCATTATCTAGTTCCAATATAACAGAAAGAGTACTGGTGAACAATTAAAAGTTAACCCAAAAAAAATGGCAGAAAAAGAAGCTTTTTATTGCACAATTTCCCTATTACTTTTTGCTGCAATTCGTAGTTTTCTTACAAATTTACCTTATTACTTTTCGGTGGTTCATGCTTTCCAAAGTTCTGCGTTACATCTGTACTCCTCCTTTCACTGTTTTGATTTTTGTGCGTACAATGCAAATATCCCAAGGCTGTGTCAATGTGAAACGAATCTTATGAAATTTGGGAGCAGTTTAGTGCACCTGAGCCCCAACATTACATTATCACAAATTTTTTGTTATAGGGCTCATTGGATTCAATCTTATCTTTGTCTCTTTTTTATTTTACTTCATTTGACAGCTAGGATTAATTGACGAGTGTGTTTAAGGCCATGTGAAGTAATGGAGAAGAAGGGAAATAAAATTTTAAAAATGCATACCCTAAACTTAATGACAAACAAGAGTCGGGTTCGGCCTTGACCCTATGAAAAAAAAATATATATCAACAAACTACAGAAATGTTTTTGTGCTCTAGTTAAACTTGAACTGGTAAAAGGATTATGGCTTTTCAGTGTGTAGGCCTCTACCATTTGCTTTCACTCCCAAAAACAATAAAATAAATAAATAAATAAAAGGCCATTTTCCTTTTGGATTTTTGCATGAACCCCTTTATTTGATGCATCTAAAAACAAATATTAAAACCCCATTAAAGAGACAATCTCAATATACCTAATTTTTTGGGTATATGAAAAAGGGATTTTAAGGCCAACATGATTTTCTCCAACCCAACATTTTCACATGAGATTCTATATATACCATGCATGATTAGATATAGCTATCATTTGTGTTGACCACCTTTTCTTCTAAGGAAGATCTCATCTTTGACTCTTCAGTAGTGCTTGTTTGGTTGTTCCCCTTCTCTTTTTCACAAAGTGTGCAATTCAAGGGAAAGGCCCTTTCACAATGAAAGTTTGTACAAAAAGGAAGGGAAAAAAAAATAAAAAAAGATGTACAAATGTCTATATTTGGTTGTTTAATATATTTGATTCACCACTTTCTTTATTCAAAATAATACATTAAAAATCCATTCATATTACAATTTAAAATCTATCGATATATGTTTTGATCAGTTTAATAACAATAAACATAATTTAAAAATCAGCTCCAAATTAAGAGAAGGAATCAACTCCAAACAATTTAAAAAGAAATATCCAGATTCACTACTTAAAAGTTGTGATCTTGGTCATCGGCGTAGCAGCTATGAGCACGGCATGAAAATCAATTTAAAAAAAACAAAAGTGATGTAGGATGGCTATGAAAGATAAGTGGGGGACTGTAACTTGAGCTACATATCTTCATTTGATGTATATAATATATTGTTTCGAAACTTATGATGAGATGAACTTAACTTAATATACTGTAGCTATTTGTCCTGGTGCTTTGGTTGGAAATTGCCTTTCTTTTATGATCATTTTGTAAGTTTATGAAAATTTCTTATATTTCGTATTACTTTCAAGACTTTTATTTTTTTTTTGTTTTTAAATGTCGAATTTGAATCCTAATTGCTTAATTTTTTTATTTCAATCAAGAGAATTTTATTATATAATAATATTTTGAATTTGTCTACCGTGATACATTTCTAATACTGAAGATTAGTATAAAAGGAGTTCAAAGCCTTAAGTTTGTATTCAAAATTTTCATTAATAAAATTTTAGACTATTTGAAAATTTATATTTCTCTATTTTTTCAATCTCAATGTTCCCGTTCCATCAAAAAGAAATTTACTCTAAACGAAATTGTGGAAAAATTTGATTCACTTCTTCTTAAAAGTTATCAAGCCAAGACTAGAAATTTTCCATCAAAATTAACTACGATTTCAACATAATTAAGCCACTAGACAACCTTAAAATTTTAAGAGGCAAAGCATGAAAATTATGACTATCAATGAAGAGCCAAAATATGTCAAAATTGTTATGTTATCATGTGATTAGCTTATTTCACTAGTGATCTTCAGGCTTGTCGGGAATTTAGCTTTAACCCGAAAAAGAAGAAAACATAAATCTTTCAGGTTTCCCTACAGACTCTAAGTTCAAACAATTAATGATGATAAACTCACTAAAATGACATGATTTAATCACCTTTGCTGAATCAAAAGTAAAACAGTATAATGAGAATAAACAACTTTAGTTTTTGATAGTTGTGGGGAACAAAATCAATTTCCAAACAGGTGAACCATCATTAAGTTTCCATTGACAGAGACTAGACACCAAATTCCAAAAAGCAAGCATGAATTTTTAAACTCTGCTCTGTACATTTTATGCATATACTCAATACCATCACAAATGAACAATTTTATTAGATAAGAAGGGTGTGGGAAAAAAAGAAGAAGAGAGAAAACCTTCTTGTTAATGCTGCTAAAATAGTAACATAATGTGTTTTCAGAGTTGGGTTTAATGTATTACAAGTTAAAAGTTCCGCAAATAGATTTAGCAATGGTTCACACTTTCAGCTGCCGACGATATATATGTAATTAATGTTTAATCTGTTATTAAAAAAGGTTAAGGCTTGAAATGACATGATGCTAACTTTAACTTACAATATTCCTAGTTCTGCATATTACTCTCATCGAGTTAAAACATTCCAAAAGCGGAAAATGATTTAAGCCAAAGTGAAAAACAAAATTACTAGAGACAAAAAAAAGTTACCACATCTTTAATCATCACATAATAGTAACATTACGGGAAGGAAAGGGGAAAATTACTGTAAAAACGCACACGTTCTTACTAATCAAACGTTTCATCTCTTGATCATTAAATTCCCACTCTTTTCCGTGCAAGAAAGCGAAATTATTTCCGAGAATCCCCACAGCCTAATGCTAAACACACCCTCACTTGGGTTTTAACCTCTTACGAGCACAAAATGGGGGCAGGAGTAGATTTCGCCTTTATTATTTTGATATGTTCAATGACTCGTAAACTATGGCATCATTGAATGAATTTAAACTCTTGATAGACTCCTGATTGTATACAATCTATTATTTATTTTTTATGCAAGCATTTGTGAGGCAATTTTAATTGTCTGGTCTTATTAATACACAAGACAGGAAATTATACTTGAAGATTATCAAAGGGATGGAGGGAGAAAGTAAAAGAGAATGGGCCAATGAAAAATCATTAGAACCACCCAATGCCTTTCAGCAGTATCCTTTTTCACTTTGACAGGAGCAACTAGCGAATAGCAATTTCAAAGCAAAAAGCCTGCTTTCAGCTGCAATGAACCAGAAGCGTTTTCAGAGCCAACGGTTGTGTAAAACATGACACGAACTAGCCCAAGAATGATTGGTCTCGTTCCATAGAAGTTGAAGCACTCTTTCATGCTTTACAAAAGCATTTAAAACTGGCAGACTTGACTACAGGGTAACAACGCTCTCTCTCACATACTTTTTGTTGAAAAATTAGAAACATTAACTAGGGTAGTGTATGGGAGATGTTATACCAAATAACGCTACATTGTAAATATATCTTCTGAATTAATTTATTGTTGTCGCTTAGACTTTTTTCAAATTGAAGTGTCATAAATTTTAGTCTACAACGGCTGTAAAATGGAAACATTAACTATTGAATTCGTACTTTCGTTTTTTCAATTTTTTTTTTCAATATTTTCATTGTGAGGGCTCCTCTGCAGTTGAAAAAGATTCTTTGTTTGTTGATTTTTAACTATTTGGTGACAATCTCGGCACGGCATTTTTTCAACTGAATTGACGTTTCGAAAATGAAGTCACAAAGCGGATAATAATAGCATACATTATAACATAATACAACTGTACATTAAGCTAGCTGCTTCTTCAATGGGTCACTTAGAAGATAAATTCTAGGAACCGAAGATGATCTAGTTCTGGTGGTACACTTAAAAATAGACTCTAAAATGGCTAACATGGTGGGGGGTTAAATTAGCAGAATTGGAACAAAGAGGGTGCATGAGTTATCAGAGAGCCTGTGGCGAAACAACAGAACAGAGCTCGAGTGAACCATAATCAAGCAGCTCCTCAATCATTTGCTCAATGTGATCATCTTCAAGTGGTTTGAACTGCTGGGTAATTTCAACTTGTTCCTTTTTCACCGCACGGTTAATTGGCTCAGTGCTCCCTTGCACTTGCATTGGTCTCATTTCTAGCAGATGCTTGCCCATTTCATTGCATCTTGTGGCATTGCCACTGGGGGTTGAAACATGTGAAGCCGGTGCTTTTTGAGGCTCATTTGCTGCTGATGATTTGGTCATTTGAAGTGAGGCCATGTAGCACCTATGCAGCTTTGCTGTCAAAGTTGCGGAGAGAAGCTTTGATGAGGATGAGTGCGACGCGTTCGGGTTGTAAGGGAAGTTGGTTCTGGCTCGTGGTCCGCACATAAGCCTTGCAGCTTCATCATAAGCTCTTGCAGCGTCTTCAGCTGTTTCAAACGTGCCTAGCCAAATTCTAGTCTTCCTGCAAGAGGAAAAAAAAAAAAAAAAGAGACGAAACGTTTCCGTCAGCACAAAAATACAATGCCTGAAACGCGGTTGAAACACTCGTTCAAGAGTCTTGAACTTACAAGAGAGGGTGGCGAATTTCCGACACCCAAGAGCCCCAGTGTCTCTGTCGAACGCCCCTGTATCGCTGCTGTGGTCTGGCCATGTTAGTGAAAGAAGAAACGTTTCTTTGAGAAAGTGTTCGTGAAAATGCCTGAAGGAGAGTGGTGCTAGTGAAGAAGAGGAGGGGGGGTTTTTGTAGCTGCGTTTGTTGACAGAGATATAAGAAACTGGGGCTCTTTTTCTAAGCCTTCTCTGCTGTCTGGCACCAAATTGAGCAAATGGGTCCCATTGAGCTTTTTTTGGGTTCTTGCCCGTCTTTTTCTTTATTAATTATTCATTTATATTAGTTTACAGTTGGCTTATTTGCAAGTGATGATTGTTGAATTAATTAGGCTTGGGTAAAATAAATTTCAAACTGACCATATACAATTCACATGGCAACAATACATAATAACTTTTGTTTCAAAAAATTATAATACCCAACCGTGCTTTGTCACCATTTGTTTTTTCCAATAAATCTAAGGTCATATTCTCATTACATCATAGATTTGTATTTTGTCATGTGATCCAGTTTTCAATTTGGATAATGACAGGTCTTGCTTTGAGCATAACAATAAAAAACAATAGACCAATGTCGTTAAACTATATGATCTTAATTTGAACAAAATATAATCATATTATTTTTTTTTAGGGATAATCATATTATGTTAAATTAACACGAAATTGCAATTAAGATATTTAATAAGGAATCCTTGAAGTTTATTTACAAGGATTATGGGCGTTTTTCATTACAGTAGATATGCAACAATATGGAATATGGGAATCAATTGTGCTCTAATAATATGATTGAGTCAATCCTTTTTTGGACACATCAATTGAAGAATCTTAGACCAAAATTATTACCCAAACCATTCAAATCATTTGTTCAAATCTCATGCACTATTATCGGATCAATTTGCACCCACAGCAACAATCTCTTAAATCTTTATATATAATTTTTTGTTGATGAATTGATCAAGAAATTAAAGCTATGTGACGGCACAACAAGAAGAATAGATCTTTCCACCAAAATGAAAATTTGGACTACTTTGCAAGTGGCCCATTTGTATCAGTACTAGTCACTTTCATCTAGTGGTAATACAATTATAATAACATATGGCTTGCAGTGATGATAATTTTTATTTGTATAATTGATGCTGATTTTGAAGATAATGGGCCAGAGATATGGAAAAAGCATGCATGTTTTACACACAGAAATGGAGACATTATAATAAACTAAAACAATACTTCAAGTTCTATGTTTCCAGTTTCTTCATGTCCGTTGCTCACCCACGTGCCAACAATGCTTCCTCCATGCTTTGGATAATCGATAATTCGATATGCACATGCACAAAGAAGAGTTCAATAAATTAAAATATGAACAATTTTGCAACTATTTTATTTTATTTTATTGATTTTCAAGTAAAGCTTCAGCTTTTAGAAAATTGATGATATTTAGTTAATTCTCAGCCATCAGCTGCTATTTCTGACTCTTTCGTTCGCTCGATATCATCCACACGGTGAAGGGTGAAGACTGAAGAAGCAGAACCGTGTTCATTGGAAACATTTTAGGCATTCAATATTTCTCTTTCTATCCTGACAGGAGATTTGGCCAAAAAATTGTCAGTTGTGTTGTGCTTTCCATGGCAATTTGGCAACTATCATCTTATCGTTTTCCGCTGCTGCATGTGAGCTCATAAGTCATAACCAAGTTCAGATTGAAGTATCATTACTTCTTAGTTTTTTGTGAAATAAAATGAGTAAATTCTCATTTAGACTCTACGATAGATATTATTTCTATTTACTTACTGTCTGCTAAAAAAATAATGTCAAACATTCATTTTATTTCTGCTAAAATAAGAGCTGCTTTTCTATTAATCTCTAGAGTAGCCGCAAGAACGTTTACTATTTGTCACGATAGAAGTAATTTTTTCTCTGAAAGAAGCTTCATTTACTACTTACAGAAGTAACAATAATAAGAATATTTTGAAATGCGATTTTTTAAAATGTGAGCACCAGCTGAAAATTAATGCCTAAGCATAAAGATTAAAAGAAACTTTACCCAAATAAAATCTGTACCATAACTGAAAAAAAAAAAAATTCATTAACATGCCCTAATGCTAGTGATCATACATTTTGCGAAACAAAAGCTGAAAAGAATCAAATGGGCATTCTCTTATATATTTTCACATCAACTTTCAAAATTTTGTACGGTAGATTTGAGTCAAATTATTTTAATTGAGATCCATGCAGAATCTCTTATTAAATAATGAATATATATATATAATGTTGATCTGCGGTGTTGGGTATAATAAGTATTGATTGAGAGTCTTGTGCTATGGGTCGCACAACCTCCAATCGTAATTTACTAGGCGCAATATAGCTCACCATAATATATGTAATGTCACACACTAGATCAAGTATATATAATAAGTAAATTAATAAAAAATGATAAAAAGTTTCATATAACAACGGCTACAATTTAGAAATGCTTTTCTTTATCAAGCACGTAAGAAGAGGACAAGGGAAACAACAACAACATAGCTAGATGCGTATTGACGAGTTAGAAAGATTGAAAACTTTTGTCTGAATCTTGGTTTACAGCTATGAGCTAACGTTAGATTGATATTTATGCAAGAGAAAATAAAATCAAAAAGAAAGATGAGCTAGGCACAAATAAACAAATAAAATAGGACCCACAAAATATTTGATCAAACGCGTTGAATGTGGGACCCTAAAAGATTGATGTAACACGGCTGATGCGTGATAGCTAAATTTAATTTTCTTTAAGCTAAATTTTGCAATTTTTCCTAAAGAATAAGCTTCTTAAATTTTGCTTTCTTCATTCCAGCTTGTGCAGATCACATGCACACAAAGGGCTCACGGAATTGTGCATTGAACAAAAATGAAAAAGTCGGGCAAGTTTTGTTGGGACAAGAACATTGGAATTTAATATCTCTATCAATTACAAACTTTGTGTGCGTCATCTATTTTTCTATGCTGCTACCTGCTTGTTTCTTAGCTTTCCCTTTCAAATGACCTATTTTTATTTTCGTTCAAGCATTTTTTTCCCCTACCTTGTCACTATTAGCATTTTTTTTTGGTATCTGAAACTATACAGCTTGAAATGTTCTTTTTTTCCCCCCTCAGATTTTTACTTAGGAGCCGTGTGATTATTTTATTTCTACTTTGGCTTTGTTAAAATAGTTGTGTAGCAATTTTTTTTTAAAATAAAGCTATTAAAGTGTTGAGTAAACTCTTCCAAAATTAAATTAAAAATTCTCATTTTAATTAAAAAGTTCTCTAAATAAACGAAAATCTCCTTCCCAGTAGAAAAAGCTTTATCTTCCTAAAATCTATCAGGAAACCAAAAAAATCAAATGTGCTTTTACGAAGTGACTGAAAATAATGTTAGATATACTAAAAACTTGCATGAATAATTTCGTAGTAAGTGACTGAATAATTGATGAGCGAATTCGATCTCATTCGTACATTGTCATGATCAGCTCATATATATTAATCAGCAAGTGAATAAAATATCAAGAGTGGTGTAAAACTATATAATATAAATTACTTTTTGATTATCTATCATACATTAATAATTGTTCCATAGAACTGGAATGTGTATATTTAATAACTACATCTAGGAATAAGCTTGTAAGATTCTGAGAAAAAAAAATCAAAATCATCCTGGTCTTATGGGCACTAATAGTCAACAAAGATTTAATTACCTAGTTAGTTAATTTAATACAGTTGGTTAGTCTAGCTAGACGCGGTTTCGTTGCAAACCAATAAAGAGGATGATTGTGATTTGTGAGATGAATTGACGTGATAGAAAATGTTTTATCCTTCAAGATTCCCCAATTCCGAGTACCCCCGCAGTCTGTGGGATTTGCCCAGCCTGTTCTTTTGAATTTTGCAACCTAATATTAGACCACAATAAACTTTTTTCATAATTAACATTTTATTAAAAGGATGCATCCAAATCCAACTCCAACTCCATGTGAACGTCACTAGTTTCTCTTAACTTCATATGTATTTATTTCTTCATTAGAAGTTGAAATAAAATGTATTTAATTTTGAATGGAAAATCACAATCCAATTAAAGGTTTTTTTGCACTAAGAATGAAATTGAAGGGTGCAATTCGAAATTGATGTGATATGTTTGTCGTGTTGAACCCGAGATTAATGCTCAAATCAAGCACCCGAGACCCCTTTTTTTTTTTTTTTAAAGGCATTTGTATGTGTTTTACAATGAGAAATCTATTAATATGTAAAATTAGATGATGACTATTAACATTTTTTAAGGCATTTGTTTCATCATATTGTGAGGAAGATGACTATTCGTTTCTAATTTTTGAAATTAAGAGAAAAATAGAGTCCCATAATTTATTAAGACTCAAACTCATGTCCTCAACATTTTTTAAGAACAAGACCACACGACCCTTTGTTGGTTAATCAAGACTCAACTAAAAAAACCTAACAACATTGATAAAAACGAGAAATTTACAAAAATAGCAATAATATTTTTATACTTTTCAAATTTAACCCCTCAAACTTCTTTTTTATCATAACAAGCCAAATACTAAACTTTTGAACTAAATTGACCTCATCACTTTCATCAAATTTTCAAATAATGTCACTCTTACAATATTCAACACTCTCGACAAATCTTAACACTCTCAACACCCTCAACAAACCTCATCATTCTCAATAAATCTCAACATTCTCAACACTCTTAGCATAACAAAAATATAAAATCATCAATTGGAGAGCATTCTAAAGGTTATTCTATGTTTTTACATAAATATGAATTTTTAATGTATTAAGTCTATGGTTTAAGTTCGAAATTGATGTAGATTTTGCTGTAAATGTTGTTATTTTTCATTTATAAAGTAATTTAATTTTTTAAAGTAGTTAGATTTGAGTTGAAAAATAAAAAAATATTAAAAACAATAGAAATTCGAGTTAGAAACGAAACCCAGGTTATGTGCGACAAGCACCTGTCGCTCGGCCTGTTGCACAAAATTACAATATGTGCAACAATACGTGTTGGAGGTTATAACTTAGGTTGTATGTGTCCGTTTTTTGCGTATAATATATCGTTTTGAAGCTTACAATGAGACAAATCAAACCCATAACTTTTTCATTGGTCTCCCCCACGGTCAAACCAAAAATTTGCGTCAATTTAAGTGCAATAAGCACCTACTACACATAAAGTTTCCTGTTGCGCATATTCTCTATTTGTGCGACATCCATGTAAAACGTGTTGCATATACATATTACAAAACATGATAAAGTAAATATACGACACATTTTACATAGATGTTGCACAAACGGAGAATATGCACAACATGCAACTTTATTTGCAATAGGTGTCTGTCACACTTAAATTAACGCAAATTGTTGGTTTGACTATAGGGGAGATTGGCGAAAAAGTTATGAGTTTGATTCGTCTCATCGTAAGCTTTGAAACAATCTATTATACACAAAAAACGGACACATGTAGCGTAAGTTATGACCATAAAAAAGTATTCATCGCACATACTGTAATTTTGTGCGATAAACTGGATGACAAGTGCCTGTCCCACAAAAATACAATGGTGTCTATGTGCGACAGGCACCTGTCCAGCCTGTTGCACATAATTCAACCTGTTGCATATAACTTGGTTTTCGTTTCTAACTTGAACTTCTACTTTTTTTTAATGATTTTTTTGATTTCTCAACTCAAATCTAACTACTTTAACAAATTACATTACTTTATAAATGAAAAATAACAACATTTACAACAAAATCTACATCAATGGCTTAATATTATTGTTGAAAAAATAGCATGCTAGTATGCTATTTTGAGGGTACATTTTGAGTGGGACCTAGTTAGCGAAAGTAAAAAATCTTGAAAGGTTCGGATTTTACTCCGTGAACACTTTGAAATGATATATTTGTATACTCAAAATGATGCTTGGATAAATGAGAAATTGACTCTAAAAATGCACCCTTGAAGTTGAAAAATTGAAAAGAAATGGACCTTATCCCACAAAGAAAAAATGAGCAAAATGATTTATGTTTATATAGAGATAACCATTCATACATGAGCAAAAATTTTAAGGATAGAGGCTCTCTTCATGCTCGCGTACGTGGAGGCTACAAATCAAAGCCCGATTTGGTTGAACTCATGTGTGCCTGCGCGTCATGCCTACACTGTTGAGATAAAAGGTTTGAATGGTTAAAGATATATTGTATTACTGCATGTTCTAGCTTTATACAAGTGACTAGATACTGTACAAGGAAAGATGATGAATTAAAGCCTAAGATTAGGGAGAATTACAATAGAGAAAATCAAGTTCATAACAGTTCTTAAACTTTAGTATTGACATTTAATTTCTCTTGATTGATGGGTGAGATTGATTCTTGCCTATTATGCCCTCGAAAGATGGCGTTTCCATCGGAAACACCAATCTTGGATCGAAGGTGAGTGAAACGAGGCTTGGCAAATGGTTTAGTAAGCACATCCACAAGCTGATTATGAGTAGAGACATGAGCTATTTGAAGTAAACCATTAGAGACTTTTTCTCGTACGAAATGAAAATCTAGAGCAAGATGTTTCATTCTTGAGTGAAAAACTGGATTGACGCACAAGTATATAGCACTAATGTTATCACAAAAAAGGCGAGGTGGCTTGGGGAGAGAGACGTGTAACTCTTGAAGAAGATTGGTTAGCCAAGTAATGTCAGCAGCAGCTGATGCAAGTGAGCGATATTCAGCCTCTGTTGAGGAGCGAGCTACTGTCCGTTGCTTCTTAGAACACTAAGAAACCGGGTTGCCACCAAGAAAAATAACAAAGGCTGATATAGAGGTACAATCATCACGATTTTCAGCCCAATCAGCATCCGAGAAGGCTGTTAAAGACAACGGCTGTGAGCGACGTATAAAGAGACCATACGTGAGAGTGTGCTTTAAGTATCGAAGTAAACATTTTGCGGTTGTCTAATGCGTTTGACTGGGAGAATGCATATATTGCGCCAATTTGTTTATTGCATAGGCCATATCTGGCCGTGTAAGAGAGAGGTATTGCATGCCGCCAATAAGACTACGATATTGAGAAGCGTCAACTTTTGGCGAGCCATCATTAAGCATGAGGTGTGTAGTACAACTAAGAGGAGTCACAGAATCTTTGATACCCTCCATTTTGAATTTGGCTAAAAGATCACGAATATATTTTTGTTGAGAGAGGAATATCCCGTGAGGTGTAGGAATCACCTCCACACAAAGGAAACAATGAAGATGACTAAGATCCTTAATGGAAAATCGCTTGGAAAGAGAGTCAATAACTTGACGAATGAAGCTTGAAGAATTTCCTGTAATCAACAAGTCATCCACATAAACTAAAAAATAGATTAGCGTAGACTTGTTAGTGTATATAAATAATGAAGAGTCAGAGCAAGAATTCATAAAGCCCATAGATAAAATAAAATTCTTAAGCTCAGTGAACCAGGCTCTAAGCGCTTGCTTCAAGCCATAAAGAGACTTGTGCAAGCGACAAACATGATGTGGCTGAGAGTGATCTTTGAAGCCAGGGGGTTGTGACATATAAACATTTTCAGCAATATGCCCATGAAGGAATGCGTTGCTGACATCTAATTGATTCACATTCCATCATTGGGATGTGGCAATAGAGAGAACAATCTGAATTGTGGTTGGTTTGACAACAGGACTAAATGTTTCTTGGTAATCCAGACCGGGTCATTGATGGAAACCTTTGGCAACAAGACGAGCTTTATACCGAGCAATGCTACCATCAGGATTTCTTTTTATTCGAAAGACCCATTTGCATCTGATAACATTTTGATGAGCAGCAGGAGGCACCAATTCCCATGTGCCATTTTTTTAAGGCATAAAGCTCTTCACACATAGCATCTCTCTACTCTTTGTGTTTGAGGGCTTCAATGGTGGTAGTGGGTTCAAGTGATGGAGGGATTGAATGCTTAGTAGCAGTGAGGGAAAAAAGCTTTTTGGGTTTGAAAATGTTATTTTTTGATCGGGTTTGGATAGTTGTAGGAGGAGCTGGCACTGGAACATGAACATGTTTATTGGTAGGGTGTACCTCACTAGAGGAGGAGTTTGAAAATGTTGGTTGATTGGTATCTGATACGGGAGGATCAACCACATGTTGAAGATCACAATCTTGCATGGAGTCATAATCGGCATGAGAATTGATCATTAAAGGGATAACAGACCGAGAAGGAGGGGATTTTGATGTGGGTTGACTTGGCCCATGAGAAAGTGCATGATTTGAGAAGTTACCATTATTGGTGAAGAAATGTTGGATGTTGATAAAGTCAATGATTTGGTGGGAGAACCCTGTGTTCTTTTGTCAATAGGTGTATCACATTTGGAAGGAGAAGTAATGGGTAAAAGAGTAGTTAATGGAGAGAGATTTTTTGGTGACAAGGGAGGTATGTTTGAAGAAGATTGATCTGAAAAAAGAAGGTCTTGTTGGAGAGATTTAAGGGTGGGAGATGCGGCTGACCATTTTTGTAAAGTGTAGGAATTAATTTTGTCACATTCATTTGACATAGAGAAGGAAGGAAACACACTTTCAACAAATTGGACGTGACGAGAAAAATAAAATTTGTGATCTTGTGGCTCAAAACAGATGTAAGAATTATGGACATTAGAGTAACCAAGGAATAGACATGATTTGGAACGTTGTTCAAGCTTATGTTTTGTATAAGAACGCAACTATGGATAACACAAGCACCCAAAAGTTCGGAGTTTAGAATAATTAGGCTTATGATGGAAAAGAGACTCAAATGGAGATTTATCCTTAAGAATAGGTGTAGAAAGTCTATTAATGAGATATATTGCAGTTTTAAAGGCAAATGACCAAAGTGACAAAGGTAAGGATGCCTTGTGAATAAGAGTTAAACCTGTTTCTACGACATGTCTATGACGACGTTTAGCGGAAGCAATATGTTGAGGAGTGTATGGTGGAGATATGAGATGCTGGATTCCATATCTTTCAAATGAGGACTTTAGGCCATAATATTCTTTTCCTCCATCAGAATAAATAGTGCGAATAGAGGAATTGAAATAATTTTCCACCATTTTTTTGAATTTGGGGAATATTGTAAAGGCCTTAGATTTGTAGGATAATGGATATAACCATGAGTATTTTGTAAAATGATAACAAAGATGATGTAACAAGAATAACCATCTATTGAACGAATTGGAGAAGGTCCCCATACATCAGTATAGATGAGATCTAATGGACAACGACTTTGTAAAGTTGAAATATCAAATGGTAACTTATGACTTTTATTGCATTGATAGGAATCACAAAATAATAATGGAGATGAATTAGGAAACACAAGAAGATTATTTTGGGAGACCACACGCCGAAGTGTTTTAGTGGATGGGTGACCAAGTCGATTATGCCAATTCTCAAGAGAGACTTTGACTCCCATGCAAGCTTGCTTCATTGTTGTAGATACTCCCATATTGGACCATTCATAAACATTATTCTTGCTCCGCCCTCGAGTGAGATGTGCTCCCGTGGAGAGATCCTTCACACAAAAGAAAGATGGAAAAAGTTTCAATTGAAGTATTATTATTTTTACAAAATTGAGAGATAGAAACTAAATTTTGTTTCATAGAAGGAACACATAGCACATTAGAAAGAGTGGATGAGTTTGAAGGAGTGGAGAGAATGGAGTTGCCAACATAAGTAATATGCAAACCTGTACCATCACCTATAACAATGTCATCAGGACCTTCATAAGGTTGGTTGAGTGATAAATTGTTGAGATTAGATGTGACATGGTGAGATACTCCTGTATCTAAAAGCCAATTAGGTGAGGAATTATTGGTGGTGGTTGGATTGGCGGTAGGGACTGAAGAGTGGTAGAATAACTTTTTACCAGAATTACATTGTCGAGCAGTATGACCCTGTTTCTCACAAAATTGACAAATCACATTGGAACTTTTGCCTGAGTGATGGTTGCCCAAATTGTAATTGTTAAAGTTATGTCCCTGGTTGTTGCTCGAATTAGGAAGATATTGGCCTTGATTTCCCTTATTATTATGGAAATCTTTTTGGTTGGCTTGATTTCCATTTTTTGTGGAAAAACGAGCAGCATTAGTTGTCAGATTACCAAGATTTCCACTGGAGTGAAGTTCTTCAGGTTTGAAGAAAGCCTCATATTCAACAAGTTTGTCATGTAGTTCATCAAAACTACTCGTAATATCTCATGCCCGTACTGCAGCTGCAAGTTCTTTAAACTCAGTTCCCACACCATTAAGAGTATGGGTGATAAGATATTGATTTAGAATTGGGGCTCCAATTAAAGCTAATTCATCCACAATGTCACAGATTGTGGTAAGATAGTCAGCGATAGGTTGGGAGCCTCTGTTAATGAGAGTAAGTTGCTCAGCCAATCCCATAGTTCTAGAGGATGAAGGATTGGCATAAAGTTTGGCAAGGCGATTCCAGGCTTCAGCAAATATTTTGCATGAACGAATTGCAGGTACAACTTTGTGGCTAAGTGAGCCAATGATGTCGAGAAGAAGAAGCTTGCCTTGTCGCATCCAGAGGGTGAAATATGGGTTTGGAAGTATCTTTTCATCAACTATTGTCTTTGGAGATGGGAAAGGTTTGGTGCCATCAATGTAGCCAAGCAAATCATATCCATAGAGAAGTGCATCAAACTGCGTCTTCCACGAATAGTAGTTTGTTGGCGTTAATTTTAGAGGAAGTTGGTTGGCTGCATTTATAGCAATGAGATTGTTAGGATTCATGTTTGTAAAAGTTTGGTTAAGACTAGAGGTAGCTGAGTTTTCATTGGCCATGGTGAAGGCTGATGCTAGAAGGAAAAAGAATTTTTTTTTTAAAAAAGAAAGGAAACAGACCAAGGCCAAGGATCAATGACTCGCGTGAGCTTAAAATTGCTCTGATACCATGTTGAGACAAAAGGTTTGAATGGTTAAAGATATATTATATTACTGCATGTTCTAGCTTTATACAAGTGACTAGATACTGTACAAGGAAAGATGAGGAACTAAAGCCTAAGATTAGGGAGAATTACAATGGAGAAAATCAAGTTCATAACAGTTCCTAAACTTTAGTATTGACATTTAATTTCTCTTGATTGATGGGCGAGATTGATTCTTACCTATTATACACGAATGTAGGCCCAAAATCACCCAGCCCGCATGGCCAGGTTTTTTTTTTTATTTCCTTTCCTTTTAAATTTTGTAACAATTTTTGCAATTTAAAATCAAAAGCATCTTTGATTTGTGAATAAATTTTGAGTTGTTATAGAATTGAATATTTTGAATTTAGTGGGTTGTTACATTGTGAATAAATTTTGAGTTGTTACAGAATTAAATTATTTTGAATTCAATGGGCTGTTACAGAAGCAAATTAATTCAAATATTGAATTCAAATATTCAATTTTTATTCAATAGTTACATACCCTTTTGTATACAAAAGGTAGTATTCCTCTTCTGTTTTAGACACAACAAACACTTAGAGCGCTTAAAAAAATTTTCATCCTCTAATGTTCTGTTTTGATTGAGATTCTGTACTGTTGTTGTTCGCCAGAATTATTTTTCTGTGCTTGACGAATAATTTGTTCCCGTTGTATGCTGGAAAACAGATACTAACGAAATTAAAGCACCGTAGTGGGTAGTAAATATGTTTTAAGGAGATTGTTGTTTAACAGGCCTCAGGTTTTTTATTTTTCTTTTCTTTTTGTTTTTCATTTTCTTTTCTATTGTTTATTTTGTTGTTGCTCCAAGCCTCCAACGATTCACTGCAACCCTGTTTACTAACTTTCGTTTGTTGTTTACTTATATGAATTTATGTTCTGTTGCAATTTGAGCAATATACTTCCAATTGTTAGCTCACTACAAATTTTCTATAATTATGGCGTATGAAAAATAAAACATAATTATTTTTTTAAATATTAATGTTATAATAAGAACTTTAAAAGGTATGATACCTTATTTAATAAGTTGTTTATGAAAGACAACCCTTTATTTACTTTTAAAAGCTGCTATCAAAATAAAGAAAGTTATGAAATAAATAATTTTTACAAAATTTATCAAAAACCATTTTTATCACAAATTATAAAATAAATAATTTATTAATTTTTAACTTTAATCCGAAAGAGAGCTTAACTTTCAACCTCAATCTTAATCAATCTTAAATGAGGCCTCACTGTTGACCAGCTTGACCAAAGCTCCTTCACATGCGCATCACGTGTGAACTTAAATTACCTGAAAACGACTAGACAACTACTAGCTTCTGAATTGTCGTCTATTGTACTTAATTTCTAGCATGTGACGTCGCAGGTTTCCAGATGACCTATTGGTTGAATTCCAAAACCATAGATGACAATGTCATTCGCTCAGATTTTGAGACCGCAATTCAACTATTCTCAAGCTTTTCATGGTACCGAAAGAAATAACCTCGACATACCTGAAATGAAAGACTGGGCGAAATTGAAATAATGAATTGTTGAAACAAAGGCAATTTTCATAGAGACGAGACATAATCGAAATAAATGAATTATTATTACTATTGTCTTCTTTTAGAAAAAGAGTAATTTCATTAAATAAAAAGCCCGCGACAAATTATGGAGATTTTCCAGGGAAACTCTAGAAACCAAACAGTAAAAGACTGTATACTACAATTTTTACAATGAACTTTGAAATGCAAATTTTACAATGAATTTTGATAATAACATCTATACTAAACACAAGTCTTTGATAATAACATCTATACTACAAATTTTACAATGAATTTTGAATCAGAATTCAATAAGATATAATAAGAAAAAAAAAAGGGAAAGAAAATTGATGCTTCAAACGAGTTGATCAAGTTGAATAACAAGCTCTGTTAAAAATGCAGTAGTCCTGATTAGATGGGGCATTAAGGAGATCATGTGGATCAGTTGCACAAAGCATTTAGAAAATTCACGCAGGTCGTTTTCAGGTCATGTGCCACAAAATTTTATTTTATTTTATTTTTCATAAACGAGTTAATTTCAACTCCGCGTTATTTGCTGTACATGTAGCAGAGACTGATATTGATATATATATATATATATATATTTATTTATTTATTTATATACAATTATCGTAAACTCCAAAAATAGTTCGAGAGTTGAAACTTATGATCTGTGACTAATTTGAGATCTTAGCTTCTCGTGGAGATGATTTTGATTGGAGAAAAGTAGATTGCAGAAAAGTGAAACGTGGGGGCCTGCTGAAACCATTTTAAGACCTATAGTTACCATGTTTAACCAATGAGTTATAGAAAATGAATCAAATAAATAATAAGCTAGAACTTACCAATAAGAAAAGAAAAAAAAAAAAGAAAAGGCAAAAGCTATGGGCCATTGTAGATTGTGGAATTGGGGGCCAACCATTCCAATTTCTCTTGTGTCCTTTATATTTTAAATCATATTAAAAGAAAAAAATAGTCGAATTAAACCAACATATACAATGTTTATCGCACTCTTTTCCTCCGTTACAAACACTTCAAAATTACAAAAACTTAAAATTAAAAGAAGAAGTCAACTGTAATAGCGTAAAAATTTGATCTAAAGTAAACTTCATTCAATTTACAGTTTCATTTTGTAGAGAAGATAATTCTACGAAGTTTTCATAAATTATTAACATTTGAAATGGAAGGAGAGAGAGCAATTGACGAAGTTGGGTTTGTTGATGAAAAAAAAAAAAGAAGGGTAAGCAACAGTTATTTTAGAGATTGTAAAAGGGGTTTGATAAGGGTAATGGGGGGTGTTAATAGCATATCTCGTAGGCTTGTGCACTGGAGCAATTTTTATTTTTTAAGCCCAAACATCTTCAATGGGCAGCCTATAAGTTGCGGATACAAATGTCTTGTTGATGATGGACGCAGTCGATTTTATGTTGTTCGAAAATTATGTAACACTAAGATTGAAACCCCAGTGTTATTGGTAATTGATAATGTTAGGGATTTCAATATTTAGATAGTAATTTATATCCTAACTGATTTGAGATTCGTCTATTAAATGATATTTTATTAGTTATAAACTTTAACATAGACTCTAATTTTTTTAAATTTATTGAAGAGTAGAGAATAGGGAGAACTGATGAATTGCACTTGGGACATATTATCACCTCTTGATTTATTGATAGGTTTTTGGTTCAATTAATTAAAACGATTAGAAATAAATGCCTTTAAATAGGTTCGCACGGAATTCAATGTCGCAGGGGTTGAAATACTAACATATAAATTCATTAAAACATTTCATTCAATACATTTACAACTATCTTAATGTGTTTTCGTAGGTTAAAATTTTCAAGAATAATGTCATTATCAATACTATAACATAAGAATTAAAAATTCGCTAAACCATAACATTAATTCTTTCATCTAAAAGAACCCCCAAAAAAATCGAAGTGACAATCAATCAAGAGGTGCTTACCTAAATAATTATTTAGAGTACCTAAATAATCAGTAGTCAGTTTCTTAAGACAGATTAATTTTCGAGAGGTAGAGTTCGATTTTCGAGAGGTAAAGTATAAAGAGTCGGAAAAGGCAAAGTGAAGAATTAGAGAAGAAGAAAGCCAACAGTTCAAATTCAAAATGTGCAGTAACTGCTAAAACGACTAATTCTGACAAAAAAACATTTTGATAATTTTCTGCTTCAAATAGATTTATTATTCACAAAATCTTCTGATCATAAAATTCACTCTTTTTCTTCTTTCTCTCTCTTTTTTGTTTTCATTTTAATTTCGCCTATCTGTAAATATAGTGGACTGTAATCTAATTCTGAAAAAAAAAAAGAAATATTGAGAATATCGACCATCAGCACAACTCTACTGTCCATTATGGTTTCAATTGTTCTTCTACAAGTTGTCAGCAGTTGAACAATCTGTAAAGAAAGTATATAAAGCACGAGAGAGCATGCTCGAAAGAAAGAAACAGAGAGCAAATTAATCATCCAATAATGCATTCGCGTTCAAGCATCTCTCCAAAATATCATCTTCCAGAACTGGGTACGTCTCTAATTCTTCTGATAATTTTCTTTCAGTAGTTATGTTCTTTCTTTCATTTTTTTTTTGAAGAAAAAAAGTTAACAAAACGAGATGATCAATTATGTAATATTATGGTAAAAACCTGATGCGTTAGTTGTAAGAAGAGGATATATCAATTTTTGAGATGCAAACTTACTAAATAAAATTTCAAACAAAGCAAATTTTTTTCGGCAATTAAAATCACTAAAAATTAAGAACAACTTACAAGGAATAAGAAAATATTACGAAACTTATAAAAACTCGAAAAAGATTATGAGTGTAGTGTCTTTACATCTCTTAAAAATTGTCTTTGAAAACGATTGATTGTAAATTAGAAAACAATTATCAACATTTTTTTTAGCTTGATTTGATATAGACACATTCTGATTTTCTTTAAATTTTCCGTATAAATAATAATACTATTTTTATGAAGATGTATTCGTATTTAGCACTTATTTCATTAAATCAATAATTAATTAATTAGGATGGTAAACACATGGAGAAACCGTCTTTGGACTTATATGCATGAATAAAACACACGTCACGATCCAAACATCCGTTACTTTGTTTCACACCTTTTTATTTATTGGCCTATTTGCTTATCATTTTGATTTCCCCCCTCCCCGTAATACTGGCTTTTCTTTATTGCCAAAAAAGATATTCATGGTTGATAAATCTCTCTCTCTCTCTCTCTCTCTTTCTCTCTCAAGATTTGGAGAGATGGTCATACACACTTTTAAGTTTTTAATAAGAGACACTAAGACTCTTTTTACTTCAATAACCTTAGGCACTATTAACTTAAAAAATTGACTCAAATATTTTATAATAAATAGAAATTAATATAATATTAAAATAAATGTAAATATATATACATTTTAAAAAATATTTTAGTACTTTTCAATCTTGTATTATATTAAACTAAATTTTATAATAAATAGGAATATAATATTAAAATAACTAAGTTAAAATTTAAATTATTTTCAATATTATATAAAATAATTTTAATACTATTAATACATGAGATATATTTTATTAATTGTAAAATCTACTTAACCAAATTTTTATAATAAATACAAATATATTATTAAAATAAATATAAAATTTTACATTTTAAAAATTATTTTATATATTAAAATATTCTAATATTATTAGTCTACTAGATAAATTAGACAATTTAAATTATATTTGTATTTATTAAAAATTTTAAAATCAATTTTTTAATTAATATTTAGAAAGGATATTATAGTTAAAAAAGAGTGTTGTGTCCCTTATTAAAAACTTGGTACTCTGCACGACTATTTTCTTAAATTTTAGGAGTGTAGGTGACCTTTTTTTTTTTAATATATTTAGTAAACAAATTTGACCATAAATGAGGAATTCTGAATTATTTATCAATTTTTTTTTAAAGATTTCACCATTTAAGGCTGTTGCTGGTGAGAAAATTTATTAAAATATTTAGCTAAAGTTTTATTCATGCTTCGATATTTAAGACTCAATTCTCAATATGGATACTCAAATAAATGACTGTAGGTCCTATTTATACAATAAAGTTTATAAATATCACAATGATGTCTTGATGAATTGTGTACAACTATTACAAGTTGTCTATTGCTAATACAAATATCAAAATACTCTAGTGAAAGTTTTATTCATTGATTTGATTGGATTTTACAACTCAATGAGTATCCAAATAAATGACTGTGGTCACATTTTACATGATACTATATATCGTTATGCCTTTGATAAGTTGTATGCAAATGTTACCTTATTCGCTCATAAGTTGTCTTAAATGAGAACGATGGATATATAATGAAATAGCAAAAGGAAGATTATATTTCTTCTTGCCAGATTCATTTGCATAACAAACAATAACCTATGTACACAAATGAAAGCCATTCCAGGAGGTATGTTGTGGCTTGATTTTGGTGATTTTCCTGAAGCGTAGTTTGTTGCTGCAAGTTTATTTGCCAAAGCAGTGCACATAACATATAATTAGCATCAAACATATTTACTGAATCGTTAAAGTTTCCATCTGTGTGCTTGACTAATTTAGCGTAATGATTAATGCCATTCGTATTAGTCTTATTGGCCTTTGCATTTCAAAATTTTCACATATATCTAATTGATAATGTATCCGTCTTTGCCATCCTCAGGTTACATCACAACATTTCAATCGCCAGCAACTCAGCTACGCAGCATCCCAAACAGATATAGTCTGGGCAAGAGCTTCATCAAATGCTCTCAAAGTTCATTTTTATTACCCAATAAAATTTGCAGAAACAGTGAATATTGGAAAAACAGAAACAACAAATCATTAAAGAAATATTGTGTTTCTGTCACATCACAAGATGGGTATGCATCAAAATCAGAGGATGATAATTATTTGACAAGCTTTCGGGATGCTCTTCATAAGAATTTAATTGCACTCTACCGTTTTTCTCGTCCTCACACAGTGATTGGAACTGTGAGTTTATTACTAGCTACATCTTTAATTTTTATTTTTCTCGAGAAATACAATCAGATGACAAAATCTTTCTAAATATTTTGACTGATTTTCCCTTTTTTTGAACTCAATTTTTGTTTTCAGATATTAGGGATAACAGCAGTTTCTCTTCTTCCAGTACAAACAATTGCTGATTTCACTCCCACATATTTTATGGGACTATTGAAGGTAAGAATTTTTCATGGGATTATTGAAGGAGAAACCAACTACTTGAAAATGGCTGTCTGAAGGAGCATATATCATCAACTAATTGAAATGATTGGTTCTTCTTGATATAGGCCTTGGTGCCCTCAGTCTTGATGAACATTTACGTGGTTGGCTTAAATCAATTATATGATGTTGAAATAGACAAGGTATTTTAATTAGTATGTATTTATAGCACTTCTCTGTTGTTAATATTACTCCACAAAAAAATATATCGTTATGATTATCTATGAGACTATGATGTAAATTTATCAAATTAGATTGTTTACATCGCGAAAAAAAAAAAAGTTCATTGGTTGAGGCTTCGCGTGTGTATATATATGTTTCTTTGGCTAATAAATCAATTTTCTTATGTTTATAGGTTAATAAGCCTGATCTGCCCCTTGCTTCCGGTGACTTCTCAATGGAAACAGGAGCAACAATTGTTTCCATATCTTTATTGATGGTAAGCCAATGGTCAAAATTTGTTGTAATCCCATTAATTGCTGAGTGATAATCATATTTAGGGGCAAGCTTAAGTTACAGTAATCCGATTTTTAATTCACAACTTCTATGTATAGAATAAAATTACTAACCACTAAATTAAATATGACTAGTCTGTAAATAATTACTAGCATATGTAGATAAGTTCCAATTCAGAAAATGCATAACCCTTATAGATTTCAAATTAATTCAAATTTCTAATGAGCAAAATTTTGTTGCTTATAATTCTTTGATTTTATATTCAGAGTATGACTATGGGGATTAGGTTCAAATCACCACCACTTTTTTTGGCCCTCTTCATAAGTTTTTTGCTTGGAAGTGTATATTCCATAGAAGTAAGTGCCTCATAAACGTTTTGTTTATGTTGCTATAAAGGATCTTTTTCTGCAAGGTTGGTTACTTGATCAACAAGCTCATTGTTATTCGCTCTTGTAGCTTCCGTTTCTTAGATGGAAGAGACATGCTTTTCTAGCTGCAAGCTGCATCCTGATTGTGAGGGCAGTTGTAGTTCAACTTGCATTCTTCATTCACATTCAGGTATACATACAAAATATCTTCATCTGAAGTCTGGTATGTCAAAGAGTGATCCGTTGATAGATGAGTTTTGTTTTTTATTTTTTCTGACGAATTGTTTGATGCATATAGAAATATGTGCTTGGTAGACCTCTAGTAATTACAAGGTCATTGATCTTTGCAACTGCTTTCATGTGCTTCTTCTCTGCTGTAATAGCAGTTTTCAAGGTAATTCTGAAATTGAATTTATGTTTTAGATTGAAATATTATGACTTTTTATCCGCCACAGAAGTGATAAAATTACCAGTTGTGAAACATAATTAGCTGTCAAGTAAACTTTAACTAGGTAAGTTTCTATCAAAATTCAGAAATAAATTATATTATTTATTAAGAAGATTTGGACTTTTACAGGATATACCTGATGTGGATGGCGATAGACACTTTGGCATTCAGTCGTTTAGTGTTAGTCAAGGGCAAGAAAGAGTAGGTGACCTAGTATAATTTTTAGGGTTGTTGGGCAGCTAGTCGTATTTTCCTTACAATTGTGTTGTTTTCTTCTCAAAAGGTATTTTGGCTTTGTGTTTATATGCTGCTATTTGCTTATGGAGCTGCTGTAATAGTTGGAGCTTCTTCATGTTTTATGCCAAGCAAGCTTGTCACTGTAAGCATTTGTAATTTTGCAAGAAATTTAGCTTTTCTTTCCTGTTTGTGATTGCGATCTTACTTACGAAGAATTTATGTACTTTCAGGTATTAGGGCACTGCACACTTGCTTCCATTTTGTGGCTTAAAACTCAATCAGTCGATTTATCCCGTAAAGCTTCAATAACTTCTTTTTACATGTTCATTTGGAAGGTAAGTGAATATTTCTACAGCTTGCCTTTAGTACTGTCTAATATTTCAAGGGTAAATGATTCTATAATCCCTACACAATTCAAATAAGTGAGGTCATAGTCCAGTGGTAACCTACTCTCTCAAGAAAAATTGAGGGAGTGGGTTTGAATCCTTACAAGTTCCTCTCATAAATTGGATAGAGTAAATCTCTTTTTTTATATATGTAAGTTAAGAATATGCATGTCTCAAATTGAGCCAATCATTCAATTAGTCCATTTATTCTTAAAATTTACTCAAAATATTTGTTTCATTTATATATGTTGGGTCTAATTTTCAAGAGTAAGAAAGTATTTTTATAATTTAATTAAGATTCAAACAAATATACCATGCAATAGAAAACAAAAGTACATTAATTTTTAGAGAAATAGACATACAATAGAGATCTTTTAAATAATTTTTGAAAACGGAATAATTAATTGGATAACTAGCTCATTAAAAGAGCGTTTTGCCCCTATTAAAAGTTAGAAGACATTTTATGCTCTTAAATCCAATTATCTGCTTTGTATATGTTCCTTAAAAAATTGTCTCAAATAGGATGCAGTTTACACATTTTTTTTCCCAACTAATGACCTTTGAAAAAAAAAAAATTAAAGATACACCTAACTTATTAACATGTGAGTATCATCAAGTACGGTTTTTTTTTTTTGGGAACATAATAAATTACGTTCCACCACTCATTCCTCTTCTTTTTAATAAATTTTCCTTGTTTAGTTTGAGACTGACTCTTGTATTACTGCATTTACAGTTGTTCTATGCAGAATATCTCCTCATTCCATTCGTATGTTGAACTGTTGGAGGGACAAAGCGTTCGGGTTCCTTGTAGTACATATAATCAACATTGCCTTTTTTCAATCGTGTTACTTGATTATAGCACTTGTAATACAGTATTATATGATGCGCATTTGTATTAATCTCAGCAGTTGAGTCGTTAAAAAACAACCCTGCATCTCTGTAGAAGTTTTCCTTTAAAAATGAAAAAAATAAAATTCAAAGCACACATAGAGTTTCGAAGTTTGTTATAAGTGTCAGAGACACTCATCCTGGCAATACTAAAATTATAAACGATAGCTATGGAGACTTCCATATGCTTGATGCGATACATTCAAGCATTGTCTTTCGGTTTTATTATATATATATATATATATATTTTGAGAAGCAGTTTTATTATATATTAATCCGCATTTCTTGTCCTTTTTTACAATGAAAAAAAGAAAGATAAGTACAAGTTTATCTGACCAATTAAGATTCTCACTTAATTTGAACAAAGGTCTTAAAAAATTTGTGTTATGTAAATGTAATTGTTAATAATAGTATATAATCAATCATATGTGCCCATATAGTTTACTCACGAGAAATTTAGATCATAAAAGAATTTTGTTCCTCGACTATTTCGAACTAAAGTATTTAATAACTAATTTTGTATATAAGTTTATCTAACACGAGTTATGAATATGTGATCATAGAGGCTAAAATGAAAAATTTTGAGTTATTTTTAATATTAGAAAAATGCTTTTGACTTATTAATAATATTAAAATAAAATATGCATAATTTATTGAAACATATATATTACTTATCTACGATATTTACATTTAGTATAAATTTTAAGTTAAGTTCTCGGTTCATGGATTTCAGTAATAATAAAGTGATGTAGGACGTTATTTTATCATTCTAGAATTTTATTTTTATTTTAATTAAAGTCAATTATAGTATGTGTCTTAGTCCTTTATTTCTATTATAGTTATGATTTATTTTTCATTTTTAAGTTAACTTAGAGAAGCGTATTTATTGTATTATAAATAGAGAGGTATTATTATTGTAACTTTAACTTCAATTATTCAAATAAATCTCCTTTTATAGTTTCTATTGGGATTACCTATCAAAATCTCTATTGTAGAGTTGTTTGAATTACAATATCATCTAATCTTACTTTATGCGTTAGTAAAAACCTCATTAAGTCATTTGGATTAGAATAATATCTAATTACATTTTGATTATAGTGTAACCTAATTACGTTGGCTTAATCCAGTACTAGAATGATATCTATGTTTTCCATCATATCAATTTCACTTCTGCTTTCCACTTTTCAATTGGTATCAGAGTAGTTATGTGCTAATTGCATAGCTTTCCTAGCTGCCCATATTGTTGTGTGCGGAATGCGAAATTAAGCGCACCAAATAATCACAGAAAAATAAAGGACACAAGATTTACGTGGTTCGGTAATTAAACCTACATCCACGGGAGCAAGAGAAAAATAATTGTATTATTAACAATTATTTGAGTACAAATTTGAGTAAAGAAATCTCACTTTCCCAGAACCCAAATACACCCAGTACTCTCACACACACTCTCAGAACTCTCAAAAGCTTAGAAACTTATAAGCTTAACAATTTTGGGATCGTATGAACGAGAAAGCTTGTGGTCAGATTAGATCTTGTTTGACTAAGGAGGTAAAATACTTGGTGAAAGATAAGGAGTGTGCGATGACTTTTCAGCATGTACTTCTCCTCTAATGTATGCTGGGAGTTCTGATACCACTTGTTGTGCGCAGAATGCAGAATCAAGCGCACCAAATAATTATAGAAAAATAAAGGACACAAGATTTACGTGGTTCGGTAATTAAACCTACATCCACGAGAGCAAGAGAAAAATAATTGTATTATTAACAATTATTTGAGTACAAATTTGAGTAAAGAAATCTCACTTTCCCAGAACCCAAATACACCCAGTACTCTCACACACACTCTCCAATTGCTCACACTCTCAGAATTCTCAAAAGCTTAGAAACTTTTAAGCTTAACAATTTTGAGAGTTCTGATACCACTTGTTGTGCGCGGAATGCGGAATCAAGCGCACCAAATAATTACAGAAAAATAAAGGACACAAGATTTACGTGGTTTGGTAATTAAACCTACATCCACGGGAGCAAGAGAAAAATGATTGTATTATTAACAATTATTTGAGTACAAATTTGAGTAAAGAAATCTCACTTTCCCAGAATCCAAATACACCCAGTACTCTCATACACACTCTCCATTTTGCTTAGGTTAGGTGGAATAGCAAAGGGGTTGGTGCAATAGTGCCATTGTTTTCCCTATAAATAGATGGCACTTCTTGCATTCTAAGCATCCAAAAATTGTTAAGCTTATAAGTTTCTAAGCTTTTGAGAGTTCTAAGAGTGTTGTTGAAAAATTCAAAATTGGAATTCCAATACATGCATTCAAATTTGGCTAATACATCATTTGACCAACTTGCATACACATGCATGCATTCAATTTTGGAGAGGTAAATTTGAAGACAAATTCCTAAGGTAGGTGCCTAATTTTTTGTTGACAATTTTGTTAGGGTTGGTGCAATAATGCACCCCATTTTTCCTTATAAATAGAAGGCAATTCCTCATTTGTTAAATCATCCCAATTTGAGAGATTTGTGAGCATTGCAAGTGAGCTCTTTGAGAGATTTGAGAGAGTTTCCACTTGAGTGTTCTAGTGAGGTTCCATTTGGGTGTATTGGGGTTTGGGGTGTTGAGAGTTTTTTTCACTTTTGTAAATTTCCATTATTAGTAAAATTATCTTCCAGTCTTTGTCCGTGAATGTAGGCATTACGCCGAACCACGTAAATTATTGTGTCATGTTTTCTTTGCATTTGTTTATTACCACATTTATATTTCCCCAGAAGTCGCAGTATTCGTAATTGCTCACCCCGCGTTTCCGCAACAATTGGTATCAGAGCCGAAGGTTCGTGTTTGGGGCATACGGCACTGTTCACGTATATTTTTGCATGTGTAAGAAAGTTTTGTCAACAAGGCGATAAGAGCTTAAGGAGTCTGAGTTTTAAGTGGGACCGTTGTGACCCTTCAATTCTCCTAGGAACTTTCCTGGTGCATTTATTCACGCGAAATAAACATCATAGAGGCTGTTTTTCAAGTATAAATAGTTGTTGAAGAAATTGGTCATTTGATAAAAGGATGGCAGAGGCATCGTCGTCGTCTTCATCAGCGAGGACTACTGTGACTAATGGAAGTTTAAAGTGGGAGAAACTCTCAACACCCAAAACCCCAATACACCCAAATGGAACCTCATTAGAACACTCAAGTGGAAACTCTCTCAAATCTCTCAAAGAGCTCACTTGCAATGCTCACAAATCTCTTAAATTGGGATGATTTAACAAATGAGGAATTGCCTTCTATTTATAGGGAAAAATGGGGTGCACTATTGCACCAACCCCAACAAAATTGTCAACAAAAAATTAGGCACCTACCTTAGGAATTTGTCTTTAAATTTGCCTCTCCAAAGTTGAATGCATGCATGTGTATGCAAGTTGGTCAAATGATGTATTAGCCAAATTTGAATGCATGTATTGGAATTCCAATTTTGAATTTTTCAACAATTTACGTGGTATTCCCAGTACTCTCACACACACTCTCCAATTGCTCACACTCTCAGAACTCTCAAAAACTTAGAAACTTATAAGCTTAACAATTTTGGAATGCTTAGAATGAAGGAAGTGCCATCTATTTACAGGGAAAACAATGGCACTATTGCACCAACCCCTTTGCTATTCCACCTAACCTAAGCAAATTGTCAATGGTGTTCATTTGGCAAATTTGACAAATTTGCCAACTTTTCATTTTTTTCTTTAATTGTTTGGTAGCCCTTTGAAATTTTGCATGCCTTTTTCAATTTGAATGCCACGTGCATGATTTTTCAACAATTCTCCACCTCGGCGAAAATTTGTTAATACAATTATTTTTCTCTTGCTCCCGTGGATGTATGTTTAATTACCGAACCACGTAAATGTTGTGTCCTTTATTTTTCTGTAATTATTTGGTGTGCTTGATTACGCATTCCGCGCATAACAAGTGGTATCAGAGCCGATGATTCTTACTTGAGGGGATACAATACTGTTCACGTATACGGTACTATTCCTGTAAATGGCACTGTTCACATACAGTACTGTTCACGAATACGGTGGAGACGGCCATTTGTACTTGGGAGACAGTCTATTATAAGTAGTGTGTATTTTTGCATGTGTAGGAAAGTTCTGTCAACAAGGCGATAAGAGTCTAAGGATTCTGGTTTTTAATTGGGACCGAGTTCCCGTCCAGTCTCCTGGGAACTTTCCTGGTGCATTTATTCACGCGAAATTAACATCATAGAGACTGTTTTTCAAGTGGAAATAGTTCGTTGAGAAAATGGTAGAAGGTGAAACTTCCAGAAATTGAGGGAGATCTACTGAGACTATTTCAGGAGACACTTCAGGTGGGAGGTGAGATTTGTCAAATCACTATTCAGCACCTGCTATAGGAGGCTAGAAGATCGATGTTGAAAAGTTTGATGGGAAAATCAATTTCGGCATGTGGAGGTGCGAAGTTATGGATGCCCTTATTCAAATCGATCTCGATATTGTTCTGAAAAATAAAAGACACTTGTATGATGAAGAAATTTGGGATCGTATGAACGAGAAAGCTTGTGGTCAGATTAGATCTTGTTTGACCAAGGAGGTAAAATACTTGGTGAAAGATGAGGAGTGTGCGATGACTTTGTGGCGTACATTGGAGGAGAAGTACATGCTGAAAAGTCCTGAAAATCGCATTCATGTAATGAGCCAAGTATATGGCTTTCGAATGAAGTTTGGGATGTCAATGCACGATCATGTCTCAAGATTTGAAAAGTTACTTGCTGATTTGAAGAATCTTGATGAAGATATTAATGATGAAGTCAAGGCTATGATTCTGTTACACTCACTACCAGAGGAATATAGCCATTTTGTGACGACCTTGATATATGGGAAGAGTGTGATCGTCTTCAAAGATGTTTGTACAACATTGACTAACTTCGAGATTCAGACTAATGATAAAAGGTCTGAACGAGCATCGTCTGAAGCTTTGGTGAGCAGAGATTGGGCGATGGAGAAAAATAAGAAGCGTGGTGGAAAGAATTCTCGATCCAAATCGAGAAGCAGAAATATAGCTCGAGATGAGTGTGCCTTTTGTCATGAAAAAGGCCATTGGAGGAAAGATTGTCCAAAGACTCAAAAGAGAGATGGGAAGAAATCAGTAGCAGCAAACATGGCATGTAAAGATGAAAACTCTGATTATTCACTAAGTATTACTCCTGCAGCATACGTGGCTAGTTCGAGCGAGTGGATACTTGATACTGGAGCAACCTACCATTTGTGTCCTATTAAGGAATAGTTTACAGATTTTCGTAATTTGGAAACCGGTGCAGTTGTGATGGGAATGATCAACCTTGTCGCACAATGGGGGTAGGAACAATTCGCCTCAAAATGTTTGATGGAATGGTCAGAGAACTGAAAGAGGTTAGATATGTTGCAGCTTTAAAGAAAAATCTAATTTCTGTGGGTGCTCTAAAAGCTAAAGGTTACAAGGTTACAATAGAAGATGGCACAATGAAGTTTACACATGGGGCTATGGTGATTCTGCAAGGGGTTCGGCATCACAATTTGTATTATTTGAAGGGAGGTACAACTGATGAAGCAAATGTTGCTGAGGCGCACAATGACACCACTGAGCTATGGTATGTACGTTTGGGACATGCTGGAGAAAAGTCTTTGCAAACTCTGATGAAGCACGGACTCTTAAAAGGTACAAAAACCTGTAAATTAAAGTTTTGTGAGCATTGTGTAGTAGGCAAGAAAACAAGGGTCAAGTTTAGTACGGCTAATCACGATACTCGTGAGATCCTTAAATATGTTCACAGTGATGTATGGGGACCAACCAATACTGCATCAATTGGTGGAAGCCATTATTTTGTTACATTTGTTGATGATTTCTCTAGACGTATGTGAGTGTACACTATGCGAGCAAAGGATGAGGTTCTAGAGATTTTCGTGAAATGAAAGAAACTGGTGGAGACTCAAACTGGCAGAAAGATCAAAGTATTGCGTTCTGACAATGGGGGTGAATATACTTCTGATCCATTCTTGCAAGTATGCCACAGTGAGGGTATAAAAAGACATTTCACGGTGAGACATACTTCGCAACAGAACGGCGTGGTTGAGCGTAGGAATCGTACTTTACTGGAGAAGGTACGATGTATGTTATCTAATGCTAGTTTAGATAAAAAATTTTGGGCTGAGGCTGTGAGCTACGCAAGTCACTTGATAAACCGGTTGCCTTCTGCTGCAATTGGAGGTAAAACTCCTATGGAAATGTGGTTTGGAAAGATGCACAAGACTATGATTCTCTTCGTATATTCGGGTATCCAGCTTATTATCATGTCAAAGATGGTAAACTGGATTCTCGTGCTAGAAAAGCTATCTTTGTTGGATTCAAAGGTGGAGTAAAAGGTTTCAAACTTTGGGATCTCGAAGATAAAAAGATTATGTGTAGCAGAGATGTCACGTTTGATAAAGCTTTAATGATGAAAGCTTCAAGTTCTTAGCAGGTGGAGAACAAGACCACAGAGGTATTGCAGCGGGTGGAGTTTGATGCAACTCTATATGTACCAGTTAGTTCTACAACAGAGAAGGACTCAACTATGGAGGTGACACCTAGAGTTGAAGAAGAGGTTGCTTCTTCTGATGTCCCACAAAATGAAGAAATAATTGATGATGTAGATAATGATGATTTTATAGCAACAAAGAGGCCAAGAAGAGAGATAAAAAAAATCCGGATGGCTTACTAAAGACATGGTGGTAGCCTATGCACTTCCAGTTATTAATGATGACATCCCCAACACTTTCGGTGAAGCATTCCGCAGCAGTGAAAGTGATCAATGGAAGGTAGCCATGGAAGAAGAGATGAAATCTCTCCATCAAAACCAGACTTAGGAACTTGTAAAGTTACCAAAGGGAAAAAGGGGTATTGGCAATAAATGGGTCTACACCAAGAAGCAAGGATCTCCGAATCAATCAACTTCTCGATACAAGGCAAGGCTCGTGGCAAAAGGTTTTGCTCAAAAGGAAGGTATTGACTACAATGAAGTTTTCTCTCCAGTCGTAAAACATATTTCCATTCATATCATACTTGCCTTAGTGGCAGAATTTGAGTTAGAGTTGACTCAATTGGATTTTAAGACGGCGTTCTTGCATGGAGATTTGGAGGAGGAAATCTATATGACTCAGCCGTGTGGTTTCAAAGTTGCTGGAAAGGAGAATCATGTGTGTAGGTTGATTAAATCTTTGTACGGACTGAAGCAATCGCCAAGGCAGTGGTACAAAAGATTTGATCAATTTATACAATGACAGAAATTCACCAGAAGTGAACACGATCATTGTGTTTACTTTAAAAGACTACTAGATGGAGCTTTCATCTATTTGTTACTCTATGTTGACGATATGCTTATAGCTTCGAAGAATAGAGATGAGATCGAGAAACTGAAGAAGCAGCTGGCTTCTGAGTTCGAGATGAAAGACTTGAGTGATGCACAGAGAATACTTGGGATTGAGATTCGTAGAGACAAGAAGAATGAGAGCGTATGGTTGACTCAAAAGTCTTATTTGAAGAAAGTGCTAGAAAGATTCGGTATGGATGACAAAACTAAACTGGTATGTACACCTCTAGCTCCTTACTTTAAATTAAGCTCTTCTTTATGTTTTTCATCACAAAAGAAGCTGGAGTACATGGCTCATGTCCCATATGCTAGTGCTGTGGGTAGTCTGATGTATGCTATGGTGTGTACGAGGCCCGATACATCTCAAGCAGTGAGTGTGGTTAGTCGATATATGCACAATCCGGGTAAAGATCATTGGCTTGCGGTGAAGTGGATTCTCCGATATCTGTATGGGACAATTAATGTTGGATTATTGTTCAAGAACGATTGTGGTCAACAATGTGTTGGGTACTGTGATTCTGATTTCGCCGGAGATCTAGACAAGCGAAGATCAACAACGGGCTATGTATTCACATTGGTGGAGGTCTGATTAGCTAGAGGTGATTCTACAATCGACAATTGCTCTGTCCACTACGGAAGCAGAGTATATGGCAGCAACTGAAGCTGTAAAGAAAGCTATCTGGTTGAAATGCTTGTTGGGTGATTTAGGAGTAATCCAAGAGAACATTGAAGTCTTTTGTGATAACCAAAGTGCGATATTCCTCGCAAAGAATCCAACATATCACGCTCGGAAAAAGCACATAGATGTGAAAATATCATTATGTGAGAGAGATTATCGAGAGCGGTGTTGTGTTGATGAAGAAGATCGATAGCAAAGATAATTCATCAGATATGTTGACGAAGGTAGTTTCTGGAGTTAAGTTTCAACACTGCTTGAAACTAATTCAAATCCTTCGATTGTGTTAAGTTATTTCCTTCGGGAATTTTGAACTACGGTTGGCTTGATCCCAAATTTTGGGTACGTAGGCAGTCACAGAGATGCAGCCACTTTGGGGATGATGGTTTGTTAGTAGTCGGCTTCAATTTGGACAAATTTTCACCGAGGTGGAAAATTGTGGAAAATTGTTGAAAACTCATGCACGTGGCATTCAAATTCAAAAAGGCATGCAAAATTTCAAAGGGCTACCAAACAATTGAAGAAAAAAATGAAAAGTTGGCAAATTTGTCAAATTTGCCAAATGGACACCATTGACAATTTGCTTAGGTTAGGTGGAATAATAAAGGGGTTGGTGCAATAGTGCCATTGTTTTCCCTATAAATAGATGACACTTCTTTCATTTTAAGCATCCCAAAATTGTTAAGCTTATAAATTTCTAAGCTTTTGAGAGTTCTGAGAGTGTGAGCAATTGGAGAGTGTGTGTGAGAGTACTGGGTGTATTTGGGTTCTGGGAAAGTGAGATTTTTTTACTCAAATTTGTACTCAAATAATTGTTAATAATACAATTATTTTTCTCTTGCTCCCGTGGATGTAGGTTTAATTACCGAACGACGTAAATCTTGTGTCCTTTATTTTTCTGTAATTATTTGGTGCGCTTGATTCCGCATTCCGCCCACAACACATATCCATCGCGACCAAATCCATTACTGAAACAAAACAAAAATTTAAAGCCTTAGCCACCATTGCCCACCACCATTTCTTCTACAATTTGGCTTCCATCACCAGTAGTCGTTATAACCATCAAACTTATCAACCATTGCCACCCAAAACCCAACTAGCCTCGACCCTTAAACAGCCATGCTGCCGTTGCGCAAATAACCTGAATTCGTGAAGCTCTGTCACTCTGATCACTATTGATCGTATGTTTCGTCATCATGACCATCCAGAACCACCACCAAACTCACCAGCAGCACTGGTTAAATGCCAACCAACTCTGCCCCCAACCGTGCCATTGAACCACTGCACAAAAGCACTAAAACCCACGACTCCACCACTCAACCTCCGCTGTTCAACCACCTTATCATTGTCGACCATCACTAGTACAAGAATCCCTGGCCTTGATCGACCAATATCTAACCATCCTCGTCATCAAACATCACCATAAACCACCATGAATCACAACCAATCCACCATAAGCTGTTGCTATTTCAAGTAAGTTTTTTGACCAAATCACCGACAATCTGGCCAATCCATGCCCACCATCGTGTTCTTCACCACCAAATCTGCCAGGTTTGACCATTATTAGACCAATTTATTGCCACCAGCCATTGGGCACACCAAAACTCGAGAGTTGAGATTTATTTACAATTTTGTAATTGTATAAAAGTTTGACAATAAATGGCAAAATACTGTTTTTACCCTTTTATTATCATATGCCAGACTTATTTGCATACACTTGTCCTAAGAAATTTCTTGATTGGTTGGACAAGGTTGAGCATTAGTTTGCAGCTTTATGCACTTTTAATGAAAAGCAAGTATCATTTGTTATTAGTAAATTGAGATTCAGATTGGTGGGAATCATTGCAATATTCTTAACTTGCCCAAGGCAAATGTAAAATTCGATCATTGAATTATATGAACCGTATTTTGTAATCTGATTTATCCTTCTCGATTAGTATTTCGTGCACAAGATATGAGATTAGTCTCTAATTATGCTTTTGAGTTTGAACAATTTTATGGATACAAATATTATTATGAACTTGAAGAGGACAAGGTTAAGCATTAGTTTGGTTGGACAAGGTTGAGCAGTAGTTTGCAGCTTTATGCACTCCTAATGAAAAGCAAGTATCATTTGTTATTAGTAAATTGAGATTCAGTGATTCAGATTGGTGGGAATCATTGAAATATTCTTAACTTGCCCAAGGCAAATGTAAAATTCGATCATTGAATTATATGAACCGTATTTTGTAATCTGAGTTTATACTTCTCGATTAGTATTTCGTACACAAGATATGAGATTAGTCTCTAATTATGCTTTTGAGTTTGAACAACTTTATGGATACAAATATTATTATGAACTTGAAGAGGATACAATCATAAGATTTGTGAGGGTGCTTGATTTACATGTGTAAGAAAGGACACCTACTTATGTTATCTTTACTTTACAGCATCCACTTCATTTAGCCACGCAAATTAAATCGCAATTCGAGTCACAACATCAAAGAAACTTTAATGAAATGATTAAAAGACTTGATGAAGTCCAAGATATAATGAAGCGAAGGCGAGTCTCAATGAAAGTACCTAAAGATGTACCAATGAGTTCACTTATTGTTGAGGAAAAAGACTCGCTTGAGATGCCAAAAAATGAAGTACAATTTTTTGTTGATTTAAAGTTCTAATTTGACAATTTGTGTCAGAATATGCACGATGTTTCCTTGGAAGACAAGACAAGCATTGAAGATGATGAAGTTATTGACCTATCTGAGATTTTTAAACAAGAGGTACAACCAACTCTTGATTTGAATATTGAATCTAATAGTGTGATCGAGTTTGTACAGCAAAATCAAGTTGAAAAAACTCCAACAATGATTGACATGATTATGCCTAAACGTGTTGAAGACAAGAAGATTGTTCTTGAAGAAGATTATTCTTGAAGAAGATTTGGCTACAAAGACAAAATTCATTGGCAAGAACATTGAATGAGATTCAGCAGAAGACTTGAGAGACTTGGAAGTTGTTTGCTCCTACAAGACTTCACATTTTCACATAGTGACTAGCACGATCAAGAAGAAGATAAAGCATGGAGAATTCGAGTTTCAAGAATGATTGATGAACCAAGCTATAAGTTCAAGGTCCAAGATGCATTGATGCTCTACTACAAGTTCAATCCTTTAGAAAAACTCGAGGACAAGTTCTCTTTTAAGAGCGGGAGAATGATATGTAGGACGTTATTTTAGGATTCTATAATTTATTTTCTATTTTAATTAGAGTAAATTATGATATGTGTCTTAATCGTTTATTTCTATTATAATTATAATATAATTTTCATTTTAAGTTAATTTAGGGAAATAAATTTACTTTATTATAAACAGAGAGATATTATTATTGTAACTTCAACTTCAATTATTCAAATAAACCCTCTTTTATAATTCCTATTTGGATTACCTATCAAAATCTCTCTTGTACAATCATTTGGATTACAACGTCATCTAATCTCGCTTTATGCTTTATAAAAAACCTCATTGTGTCATTTAAATTATAATGAGATCTAATCAAGTTTCGATTAAAGCGTAATCTAATTATGTTGGCTTAGTCCGATATTAGAATGACATCTAATTTTATCTATCCTGTCAAGTGCTCTGTCATAAAGTCTGTTGAAATTAACATAAAATAGTTTAATATTTGAAATAATTTGTAAAATATAATGTTATTTTATTTATTATATTTAATTTAATGTGATATTTGAATTTATCATAAAAGTTTTGATAATAATTAAAGAGAATAATAGTAAAAAACGAAGTCTCATTGACAACTACTAAACTAATGATTGTATGTGACCATCGAGATATCTTTTTCGGTTTGTATTGCATAAAAATTGCAAACCTCAAACCTCAAACTCTTAAGGTCCCATATATAGTTGTGTCCCATCATGGGTTTGAGTGAGATAACATTTTACGGTAAGTGACAAAATCATCGTCATCAGCAGTGCGTAATAACATTGTGAATTTTAAGGGACGAAACTATGTTGCTTTTTCTAGTTCAATTACATTTTAGTCCCTTTTATTTTAGAAAACTGAAAAAACATTATAGGTTTTAAAATTTTATTACCTTATCGAACCTACAAATCCTTCTTCTTCTTCTTCTTCTTCTTATTATTATCTTTCTTCTTCTCCTCTTCTTCTCCAAGTTTCTCCTATTGCCACAGACCAAGCTTTCAAATTTGCAGCTTCGAGGTTTCCTTTGTTAGTTTATCAAATTTTTGAAGGAGTTTAAATTTCATGGGAATTCAAACACTTCCAATTTAGGAATTATACTCTTCTCAGTAGATATGGAAATTCTAATTCTATTATGTATTTTTTGTCAAATTTAAATTACACTTTCAATTTAAGAATTATACTCTTCTCTGTAGAAATGGGAGTTTTGATTCAGTTATCTATTTTTTCTCAAATTTTCTGTTTTTTCCCCATATTACAAAGGATTAAAACATGTCACTAATTTAAACAAATTAAATTATTTTTAATATTAATTATTTTAAATAAAAAGGAAGTGCTCTATAATGCAAAAGAAATAAAAAATTCAATTTTACCCACAACTGCTTGTCGTCAATCTCCGTCGTTCAAGTTAATCTTCCGACGATAGTATAGGAGACCATCATTTGTCGGCAAATGAGATCCTATTTGGAAAAATTATACTATCACGACTCTAAATGACTATTTGGACTTGAATATTGGTTATTTTCTAGATATATATTCCAGATTTTTGGTCTAGATTGGCAAATTTGGAACATATTGATAGTTTCACCTCCCTCACCATCTACCTCAACCAACGGGTGCAGCAGCTGGCAACTTCTACAGCCACAATTCTTTGCTATTTTCTTTTTATTTATAAAATTTACTCCAGTCATGTGATAATCAAACTAATATGAATATTCCAAACAATTTGAATTTTTGTATAAAAATTGAGAGAAAACTTTGGCCTTTTTGGTATTTCAGCAAATAACATGAACAACAAAGTAAAAATATAAATAAACACATTCATGCCGTTGAAACAACTTATGATTTAGATCTAATGTTTAACTGACAAAAGACAAACTAGGAAGTACCCTACAGGAGGTGGAAGGTAGCCGGCCCTTGAATTATGTTGATCCATTGAATAAATAATAATGGCGTGCACTAAAGCTGATGGCCAGATGGAAATCTCTTTCATCAAGGCTGCTGATCTACGTGGTGGAGATGGGAAAAAAAGATGTGCATGATATTCGAATTTCCACATCATCGAGCATTTTGATTTTATAAAGTCATATCTGGCGATGAATGAACTGAATTTAATTAGACATAACAAAATCATCGAGCATTTTGATTTTATAAAGTCATATATAGCGATGAATGAATTGACACCCCTATCAAACGTGCTACAATACTTTTAATATGTATTATTTGTATACCCTAAGTTGACAAAATGTATTTACTGTCTACCAAACTGTTAACTACCGTTTGCAAGCACTGACATCATAAGGGTAATCTAGTCTTTTAAGATAGAAGAAGCTCTAATTAAGAAAAATGACATGTTGTATGATATATTTAGTAAAAAATGACATGTCATCCCATTTATCGGGCAATGACATCTTCGATGTGAAACAACGTTGTTTCATAGGGACTAAAAAAAATAAATTGCTGATCCACGACCGAATCTTTCCTCCAAAATTTAACTTAAATTTTTGAAGATCTACTCCAAGTTTCAACTCGAATTTTTTATGGTATAATATATATAATTGTTAATAATATGTATTGTTAATAATTTTTTATATTATAATATGGATAATTTTTTACGGATAATTGTTAACAATATGTACTATTAATAATTTATAATTTTTTATGAAAAAAATGTATTGTCAATAATAAAATCAAAAAAATTGTGTATTGAAAATTTTTCTCAATTTTTTTTGGGGCAAATGTCTTTTTACCTTAATTTGAGTTTCAAGGGAAAAATAGTTAATTTACCACAATTCTGTTAACTTTCTAACGGCAGCTAACAATTTGGTGGACGTCATACATCTTTTGTCAACTTAGGGTATACGAGTGATATACTTTAAAAGTGTTGTAGCACGTTTGATACGGATGTCATTTAATAGTATATAGCTTATAATTTCCCTTGAATTTAATTAGACATCAAAAAATACATTAAAAATTATTAAGAAGGATTTGGATTATGTGTCGGAATGAGCTTTTTTTAAAAAAATAAGATTGTATTGATAATTATAGGATAAGAATTAAAATATAATCAAAACTTATCTGTACATTATTTTAAATTTATTGTAACAAAAGACTATTAAAAGATCAACATAGCTTAGATCATATTAAATCTAAATTTCATTAATAAAATTAGGCCCATAGGCTGTGTTTGGCATTCAAGATTAAAAATTGGACTAAAATTATGATTGGACTAGATTAGTTTAGATTGGATTATGTTAGATTATATAATACTATAATATATTTGGTACAATATCGAATTGAACAATGTTAAATCATATTTAAATACAAAAAATATTTATGAATATTTAAGAGTAATAATTAAAATTAATTTAAAGGTAATTAATGAGAACATTAAATATATAACAAATTAGTTATTGGATAGTCATAATTATAATAAACAAATACAAATCAATAAAACTTTTTAATTATTTAAATAATTTTTATCGGATATTTTAGATATATTTTATTTTATCAAAAATTTAGCAAATAATATATATAAAATCAATTAATTATTTGTATTATTATTTTTCATGATTATTTTTAATACTACATTAGTAATATAAAATTTAACACAATCAATTATTGTAATAAATTATTAAATCGATAATTTCATTGGAGTAAAAGTACCAATTCGATTAGACTATAAAAGCAAATTAAAAAATAAATTTCAACTAAATCATGAATAAAATAATTTATTAATTAATTAAATTTTAAGTGATAATAAAAAATGGTGTATATATAAAAGAAATATTGCAAATGAATAAATTGTTTCTCTTATTCTAATCCCATCTAAATACATTTATAAATTGGGATTGTTAATCTCATAATTTAAGAACTAAATTTAAATTTAGTCTTCTTTAATCCAATCCAAACAAAATTTTCAAATATATAATATAATATTTAATTCCAAAACTAATCTAACCCACATTTGATCTTAACTTCCAAACATAACCCAAGTGTATTGAGGCTCATCTGTGTATTATTAAAAATGGCACAGCTTTTTTTTTTTAAGAGACTATTGCTCATGATATTTACAATCATACATATACTGAGACCCGTTTACATCAATTCTGATATGGCACCGCTCAGATTTTTAACCCTCTCAAATATTCGAGGGACGTCAACTCCCCTCCTGGGAGAAAGACTGCCTTCACTCAAGCTCTCCTGAGCTCAGGAAGAAATTTAAATTAAACCCCGCATGATCTCATGGGGCTCAACCCCTTCCTCACATTTGTGAGGAGAGGTTCTGCCACAATTTAGCAAGTAGTTAAAAATGGCACAACTATTTCAAGTTGTATCATATCAAAATTCAGGCGTGGAAACGGTCAACAAATGTATGATAAGTGGTGAGTGTAAAGTTTTGATTTAACAAAAGACTACCACAAGTGCACAACTAGCAACAAACTTATTGGATGTGGTACAACTTGGAATAAATTATTAAGTCCGTAACGCAATTTAGACAATGGGGCCTGCGCGGCTGGCTTGCCCTGGCAGTAACTCATAATTGCGGATTTGCCTACCGCTTGCTGCCACATAACGCACAGCCACCAGCTTAGGCCATGGAGGTCATTATTACTAATAATTGTACAAGAAATTCTCTATTGCGAGTTTTTCTTGCAATTCCATTATCGTCAGTGTTGAGATATTCATTTATCAAGTTGTGTACATTTTAATTTGACTGCATTTCAAAACTGTTTTGTGTGTTTAATTTTTTAGACATATAAGATCATAACACAAGCAAGATAATATCTGAAATCACTGTGCTTGCTTACATTTTCGCAGCAGCAATTAATGTGTTATCATTAATGGAATACAAAATAATCGACTTAAAGAACTAGAAGCTTCGATGTGAAAGTGCACTCACTTGAGCAGATGGATCCGAGGCGTTGCGTCGACCAATAAGATTGAAGAAGAGAAATTAAAAAAATTGACAAAACGGAAACGTTATTGAGTTTGCTGGTAAAAGAAACTAATGACAAATCGGAAACGTTATTGAGTTTACTAGTAAAAGAAACTAAGTTTTTGAATGATGATAAATTTTATTGAAAGTCTGAATGAATAAAATTAGGGTTTTGACCCTTTTTTATAACTAATCTAAATGTCACGAATTTGCTAAAATAGAAAAATCTAAAATAGAATATGATAATTAGATTCTTCTAATCAAAATAAGAAAAATGAAAACAAATACATTCAAATATGAATTCTAAAAAAAAGATAAAAATCCTAAAAGAATCAGTAAAAGTAATAAAAAAATCTTAAAACTAAAAAATAATTAGAAAAGAAGGGGAATTTCTTATTTTAACACGGGATAGAACCACAACCTATTCTGATTTTTGTTCGTCTGGTTGCAAGATTCAAAACGGTATATTATACGCTGAAAACGGACACCTGTACCTTAAGTTATGGCCTCAAGAAGGTACCTTGTAATACACAACCAACCTATATCAGTCCCCTTCACTTGGAAAAAAACTTGTCCTCGAGTTAGGTAGATATAACTCCTCGTCATCTGAATGGTACACAAACAGGCTAGATACGTTGAAAGTGTGAGAGATGTTTTAATTGTTCGGCAGTTTAAGCACATAAGCATTATCATTCATCTTTTGCGCCATACCAAATGGACTGTACATCCGTTTTTCCAACTTGGCATGAATACCAGGGAATCGACTACACTACAAATGCGCCATCACTAAATTTCGCTCATGAAACACCTTCTTATATTGATGCTTGTCTGCCTTAGCCTGTATTTAGCATTGGCATCCTCCAAGCGAGCTCGAACATTAATATGAATCTGAAAAGCCTTTTCTACCACATTATCTATTCCTTTGCTTCTTCCTGCCGCTATAGGCATGATAGCCAGATCAAAAATATAGTAGGGGAACAAGTGTAGACGATCTTGAAAGGGGATTTATTGTCTATGCCGTTGTAAGCAAACTCAACTTGATGAAAGGCAACGTTTCAAATCCGTTGCTGGTCACTACAAGCACACTATAACGTATTGCCTAAAGTGTGATTGACCACCTCTGTTTGACCGTCGGTCACTACTAAACTGCAACTGCATGCTAAACTTATCCCATAAATGATGCCAAGACTTACTAATGAACGTACAACCTCTCAAAAGAACAAGTGTGCAACTGATGCGGCATCTTCAGTCTTCTTGAATGCAATAAAGTGCGTGATAACTCTATGAAATGAGAGTTATCATGACACTTTTAAATTTAAATCAGTAATACTTAGAGAGTAAATGATGTACTTTTATTATATTTTAGTTATATTTTATATGGACATCAATTTTAGTTTATTTTTAATAAAATGAGTTGTTTTAGAATAATTTGTGCTTAAGTTATATGCATAATTGTAGTGGCCGAAAGCTCAAGTTTTAAGGAAGGAATGCTGTTGCAATAGACTTACAGGGACAATGAAAGAACTTAGCTATAGAAAAATTGAAACAAGTCTGAAACAGTGAAGATGTTGTAGCTGTTATTGTAGCAATCCTGGAGCAATGACAGATTGGATTTCGCGTGCAACAATTAAAAGATGGCGATCTAAGGTTTCTAAAAATAGAGGATACGCACCACATACTTTCGATTGCCCTAATTCTGAGTTATAAAAGGAGCATGCATAAAAAGAAAAAGAGAGAGTTGCCACTTAAGAAAAAGAGAGAGTTGCCACTTAAGAAAAAATCACAGAGAAAAATAAAATAAAAATGAAAAATAAGAGGGATTAAAGGCTGCAACAGAGGATTCACAATGAGCAAGAAGAAGAGATTGCAAGATTAAGCTGACTTAAACTCTTTTTCTTGCTTTCTTGTTTTATGTTTATTTATAGAGATGTATTTGATGGCTGAAACAATTTTATTTACTGTTTTATCGCAAATCATGAAGTTGAGTAATAAATGATCTTAATGGATGTTTAAGCATTTTGTCTTAATTGTATTTATGTTAATTCCCTATTTCGGTTGACCACCCATTTAGTGGATACTAGCTAAGAAAGAACCTAAAAAAGGTTTGACTTAGTGGATCTCATTAAGACAATATTTGGTTTTAGATTGGGTTTCCCAAGTTGAATGGATTTCAATTTGAATAGGGCCATACTTGGTCTAAAATTTGTAATGAACTAGACATAAAGATTCACCTTGTATGATAAATGGAACCTATGCTATATTTAATGTTGGCATAATAATTGGTCATTGTTAGATTGCATTAGATATAAGATATCTAACAGGTAATAGCTGAGAATGCGTGAGGGATTCTATCTAGTGCTGTAGTAACGATATTGTAATTGAAAAATTAGTCAAAGCCATCAAGTGAGTTTATTCACTTAACTACTCTATTCTCATTAGTTACATTTTAGTGTTTGATGTGAGAATTTTCCTTATTTCATTTTATTTATTGCATTTTTATTTTAATTAGTTCATTAGATTCATTAGTTGTTTTATTTTTATTTAAAATAAGACTACACTGTTAAGGTTATTGTAGCAAATTTGATAACATCAATCTCTGTGGAGATGATCCGAATACTCATCACTATATTACTTATTGTGTAAACTTGCACATTGACACCTATAGTATTAGATTTCACACACTAGTGCGTCATGTTCAAAAACCTATCCAACACCACCAATATAGAATCTCGACTTGTCCTTGTACGCGGCAACCTTAATACAAAATCCATGGATAGATCCAACCAAATATTTTCTGGAATAGGTAATGGCAATTATAAATCCTGTATTATGTGCGTACACCTTGCCTTCTTGACAAACCAAACTCTTTTGCACAATTTTTTGCACATCTCTGTTCAACTACGGCCCATAAAAATGCTCCTCCACAAACGCCTTGGTCTTATCTTATCCAAGATGTCATTTCAATCCTCCTCTATGCAACTCGCAAATAATCTGTTCCCTTAAAGAACTTCGAGGCACACATAACTGGTTGGCTTTGAATAAATACCCATCCTCAATGAGGAAATCCTTCACATTCTAATGATTAATGTAGCGATCTTAAATATGCGCAAAGTCATCCTCAGTGTACAACTCCTTTAAGCACTCAAAACTAGTAACATTATTAACTAGAGTTACTAGTAAAATTGCTTGCCTACTTAGTGCATCTGCCACTTATTATACTGTCTAGATTTGTGCTTGAGAACAAAATTGAATTTTTGCATATAACTTACCTATCTCACTTGCATCTTGCTCAAATTTTGTTGGCATTTAAAGTACTTCAATACTTGGTGATCACTATAAAGCAAGAATTCCTTCTGAATAAAGAAATGTTCCCATGTCTTCAATGCCCTTAGGATGGCATAAAACTTTTGGTTGTAGATAAACCACTTCTGCCATACCTCGTTTAACTTCGCACTCATATACTTAATTTGTAGATAAACCACTTCTGCCATACCTCATTTAACTTCGCACTCATATACTTAATTTGTAGCTCTTTTTGGGAAAGAACAACCCTGATTCCCTTACTAGAAGCATTATACTCGACCTCAATAGCTTGTCGAAGTTTGGCAAGGTTTACACGGGAGCAGTGGACAATTTCTTCTTTAGTAAAGCAAAACTCGCCTATTCCTCTTCTCCTCATTTAAACTTTTCTTTTTTCAAGCACTCTGTAATAGTTGCGTTATAATGCTAAAATCACGAATAAATCTCGTATAAAACGTTGCTAGCCCATAAAAACTCCTAACTTCACCTATTGTCTTAGGTGTAGACAATTCTTTAATGGCTTGTATTTTCAACTCAATTGCTCAAATCCCATCTAAATTAATTATAAAAGCCAAAAGCTCTATATTACTTTGGAGAAAGCTACATTTATTCATATTAATGTAAAGCTTATTCCTTCGTAACACCTCTATAACCATTCTCAAATACTTTAAATGTGTCACCACATCAACAGAATACAACACAATATCATCAAAATATTCCACAGTAAATATGCAAGAAAAAGGCTTAAGAACTTAGTTCATTAAGCACATAAAAGTACTTAGTGCGTTTGACAATTTAAATGGCATCACAAACCATTTATACATCCCTTTCTTTGTCTTTAACGTTGTCTTCCACTCATATCCAGACTTAATCCAAATCTAATGATACCCACTACGCAAGTCTATCTTTGAGAAAACCTAATCTTCATCTAGCTGATTTAGTAAATCTTGGAATGTTAGAATAGGAAATCTGCCTGCTGTTCATACACATATGCTAACTTTTATTCGTCTTTGGCACCAACAAAGTTGGTATAGCACATAGACTCATGCTCTCACGAATGAGTCCCTTTTGTAACCATTCATCAACATGTCCTTATAAAATCGCATGCTCATAAGGACTCATGTGATAATGGGGCAAGTTAGGTAAACTTGCACCAAAGACTAGGTTTATATGATGCTAGATATCTCATAAAGGCGACAATTTATCAGATATCTTTGATGGTTTGATGTCTACGAACTCAATTAATAATGATTGTACTTTTTAAAACATAGACTTCACCTCGAACTCATCTTTCTTTTATAGCTTTTTGCAACCATCACAATTTTCTTCTAGATGTTCTTTCACAATAATCAGAAAATTTATCACTTTAGCTTTAAAATTCTTTTTTTTTTTGTTCGTTAAAGGCACTAAACGAACTTTCTTGTTATTCTATCAAAACTTGTACACATTATCCCTTCTTTCATAGACAACCTCTACATCAAATTGCCAAGGTTTGTCTAATAATAAATGGCATAAATCCATGTCCACCATATCACATACCACATCACTTTTATAAATCTTTTTAATGGAGAAAGGAAGACGGCATGCTCCTGTCACTTGCATTTTTGTTCTTTTTTTTTATCCACCCTATTTTTTAAGGAGTTGGGTATTTGTTTATCAAAAGTCCCATCACATCAACTAGTGCCTTTGAAACTATATTCTCACTACTACCACTATCAATTATCATGTTGCACACCTTATCATTGATGGTACAGCGTGTTCTAAAAATCTTAGTGTGCTAATTATCATTCTTTAAACTTCAGTGCCCATAAAATTTTCTGCACAATACAGTTCAATAATTCTTCCTCACCTGCTTCAAACTCTAAGACCTTCTTATTACCCTTATCCTCAATGTCATTTACCTTTACTTCGCCGACTTCAGCCTCTCCTAATTTCAAATTTTTAAGACGACAGACACATGATCTATGCCCTGGTTCTCTACAAATCAAACACTTATTCAGTATGGGCTTTGCATAAGGGTTATTCTGCTGCCCAGAAGATTGTTGTGTCTAGTCAGTTGCTGCTTTAACTACTGCTATGTTGGTTGTTGTGCTTGACTACTATCAACCCCTGTTTTCTGCTTGTTTTCAACCATAACATTGCTTGGTCTATTTTGTACACTAATGAATTGCCTTTACTGAGTTCTAGGAATAGCATGTTGCTTCTGTTCTTTCAACTTATTTGCTATAGCAACTATTGTACGCATATCCCAAACCGTGTCAACAATCTCATCTTACAGTTATTTTTTTCAATCTACCAACATACTTTGTAACTGTCTGAAATTTTGGCTCGTCCATGTTATTTCTTATGTGCAGATGATAAAATTCCTTAGTTTATTCATCAATACTACAATTTCCTTGCCTATAATTATGATAGTTTATGTACAACTGCTATTGATAATCCATTGACAGGAAATACCCTTTCATTATTCTCTGCGTTCTAGGCTAAGGTTTGATCAATGGCTTTCCCAGAACTCTTCGTTGATTCTGTATGTTTTGCCACGATATGGACGCTGCGCCCTTCAACTTAAATTCCACAAGCTTAACCTGCTTATATTGAGGAATCTTCATATACTAGAAGAAATTTTATATGTTTGATATCCAGTTTAAAAACTCTTCAACATGCATTCCACCAAAAAAATCTACAATATTAACATTAATCTTGCAATCTAAATTCTTTTTGTGCTCTTATCATAATCCTCAGCTTTTTTTTCTTATGAATTGCTTCTTAACTCTTCATGCACGCGCGACTGAACTCACCTCACAAATTCCAGGTTTTGAAGTACTATGTTGCGATTGAAGCCCTGATATACCTCTTCATGGTGATAATCCCGAAGTTGTTCATTTTGATTGACTCTTTCAATAACTTTCTCGCGATAAAAGTCGCTACTCTCTCTTTATTTTATTCATGAAAAACATGGGACCTTCGATTGCTTGCTCCATCGCTACCATTCTTGGGTTAAACACATTCTCAATGACTTACAAGATTGCTTCTGTGACCATCTGTCCAATAGTCTCTGTAGATATTACCTATATCCCTTGATCAATGTCTTTGAGACGGTTGTTTCTTTATTCGTGTGGTCGTACGATGATGACAAGTGAATTTACTTTGATACCAACTAACAAAATGAAAACTTTATTGAGTTCGTTGGTAGAAAATGATAAATTTTATTGAAAGTTTGAATGAATAAAAATAGGGTTTGAGCCCCCTTTTATAACAAGCTTAAAGATTGTGAATTTAGCAAAACAAGTAAATTCAAAATATAATAAGATAATTAAATTCTTCTCATCAAAACAAGAAAAGGAAAAAAAACGGAACTCAAATATGAATTCTAGAAAAAAAATATAAAAATCCTATAAGATTAAAGAAAAATAGAAAAAAATCTTAAAACTAGAAAATGATTAGGAAAGAAGTGGAATTTTCAGCTCAAGTACGTGGTAAATGATGGAACCTATTCGAGGTTTTGTTGGTCTCATCACAAGCTTCGATTTGTAATACACAACCAAGCTACATCATTACAATTTTTTTCCCACAAACAAGACAACACCATTGGGTGTGTTTAGTGACCTATCACAATTAGAGGCGGCAAAATGAATAAGCGAATCAGATCACAAATGAATTGGATCAAAATTCTACTAATTTGAATTCAATTTGTTTAATAAACGAATTGAAATATTAGGGTTGGGATTCGATCATTTATTAAACAAATATTCAATTTGATTCGTCCGATTCATTCAGATGAATTATAAATGAATCGAATCAAATCTGGATTTGTTTGTTATTTGTTTATCTTATAAAGAATCCTTAATGAATCTAATTAACATATATTTTATCTTATTATCATTTATAATTATTATATTAGCTTTCAAATACGATCCATTTATTAAACGAATAAACGAATCAATGTCCTCAAATCCGGATTCAATTCATTTAATTAATTGATCGAATTTAATTTCCCCATTTATTAAACGAGTTAGTTTTTTTAAACTCAAATTCAATTAGTTTGCATCGAATCAAATTTAATAAACGAATCCTAACTCAAATTACCACCGCTACTAATTACCACTAGACATCACCCTATTAACGAGATAAGTTTCTGTTCACTTTCTACACATGGTCGGATGGGCAACGGCACAAGGTTATTGGTTACATGGTCGAATCGTTTGCTGTCCCTTGCATGTTGCAATTTTCTAGCAGGACCCTTGGTAAATTATAGGTGTAAACACAAGTTGTTCATAGTTCGCCACGTGCAAGATAATTAACAAGGATATTTTGATACCTTCAAAAAGGTCATGTCTCTCTTTCTCTCTCTATTTTTAGTACATATATTAGAATTTATTGGCAAAGTCTTCAAGTTTGATCCCTCAGCACCAAATTAAACAACTATATAATTGATGTCATATTTGTTAAACTCATTAGTTTCACAATCGAGAGAGAGAGAGAGAGAGAGAGAGAGCAAATCATGCTTCAAATGCGTTTAGGCATCTCTTCAAAATGTCATCCATTACAACAGGCTGGTAAGTCTCTCATTTCCAATGAATTTTCTTCAAGATAATATTTACGATTTTAAGTATAAATTAGAGATTTTTTTAAATAATATTTACACAATAATGATCTAGTAAGTGATGATGCTCATCACCTTATGGTGAGCGACAGCATGAAGTGGCACTGTTTTATTAATCTATTGTTTTACCATCATTTACAGAGAATCAAAACATTTTGCTATGTATTTAGGTACTCACAGATGATGGTGCTAGTGCTTACTAAATCATCTTGCTGCACTTACATAATTAGAGTACATAGGTTGTATGATTGTATCCCGAATGATACATCAAATATGCTATATGCAGCTATGGAAATGTAGCATTACTCTGTTTCAACATAAAAAGAATGTACCAATTGAACTGGCCGCTGCCACTAATATATTTTGCTGTAATGAAAATGACTTATCAGGATACTGTAATGCCTTTCTAGTTAAAAATAGAAGGAGAATCACAATCGACCTCGTTTAGCCAATATAATTAAAAAAATTCCCTGGAAACTTCAGATATAAAGATGAACCAATTGTAATTTTTCCATTACATAATTTTATATGACTAATTAACTTATATCCTTTTGGCCATTTCAGGTTCCGTTAAAAAGCTCCAATCGCCAGTGATACATTCCCATGGCGGCCTGAACAGAAGAATTCGAGGCAAGAAGTACGCTTTCAAAGCCTCTCAAAGTTCATTTTGTTTTACCAATAAAATTAAGAGCAGAGAGGATATTATTATAAGCAACAGAAACTGTAAAGCATTCAACAAGTACCGTGTTCCTGTCGCTTTAAAAGATGGTTATGCATCAAAATCTGGGGATGATGATGATAATTCCAAGAGCTTTCAGAATGTTCTTCTCAAGAATTTAAATGCCCTATACCGTTTCATTCGTCCCTATGCTTGTGCTGGCGTTGTGAGTTGCTTGTTAGCTACTATCTTCTTCAAAAGAAGTACATAAATCTATAATGAAATCACATTTCTATTGAATTGACAGATATAAGTTTATGTTTATCAGGTTATAGCGGCAACCTCGAATTCTCTTCTTCCAGTGGAAAAACTTTCTGATTTGACTCCCACATTTTTCATTGGATTATTGAAGGTAAAATTTACGCGACAGAGGTAACAATTTTCTTTTCTGGAACGATTATTATTTGAAATAATCAATTAAACTAATTCTTGAAATTTTAGGCCTTGGTACCTGCACTACTGATGCACATTTATGTGGCAGCCATAAACCAGTTGTCTGATGTTGAAATAGACAAGGTATTTCCAATAGAGACATCATCAATTATTCTTTGAAATAGACAAGGTATTTCCAATATGTAATAAGTTAATTGAACAAAAGAATAATATATATGGAAATTTTATGAAGTGATCAGATTGTAAAATCAGTACATATTATGTTAATTTGCTTGTACACATAATATTTTTGCTAATTTTTCTGACAAATCAGCTTAATATCTTCAAAGGTTAACAAGTCCTATCTTCCCCTTGCTTCTGGTGAATTTTCAATGGGAACTGGAATCGCAATTACTTTAACATCTGTTTTGATGGTAAGCAACTGCCAAAACAAGCTTCCTATTTTGTGTTTTTGTATATGGTAAACTTTTCACTTTTCAATTAATTTAGAACAAAGAAAATGATTTGGTTATTGGGAAAGATGTCTCTTTTTCATTGATCTGCATTTTCAGAGTCTCGCTATCGCAATAACGCTTCGATCTCCACCGCTTGTTTTGGGCGTCATCGTATGGTTTTTATTTGGAACAGCTTACTCCGTCCAAGTAGGCAATCAAATTGCCATTTTATATATTTGAACAACCTTTATATGCGCACGCACACGCACATGCACATGCACAAGCACGCACACATATTACACATAAAAATATCATGTTACTTTTGCATTCATCTAATTATTTCTTTCCAATGTTCCAGCTCCCCTTTCTTAGATGGACGGGAAATTCATTTCTAGCTGCAATCTCCATCATGTTTCTGAACGGATTTCTACAACAATTTCCTTACTTCATACATGTCCAGGTATACAAAATATGGGATTTTTTTCCTTTTTTTTTGGGACATAATTTGGTCCCATAAGTGACGTTTGGTTAATAGAAGAATAATGAGATAAGGAAAGGAATAGAATGAAGATAGAATATACAGTTCTCAAGTTTAGTTGGAATAAAGAATGACAATTTTGTCCATTATAGAAATTGTTTTCATCACTTGGGCCACTAATAAATTTTTATTATTTCATTTTTATCTCTAGAATTGGAATAATAACAAAAGAATCATATAATTAAACAATGATATGACATTTTATTAAATAAATAAACTAAACTTATTTTGTAAATGTCATGATAATCAAATTATACATTAAGATATATCATGTTGTTTACAAAAAAGAAGGTTGGGAGTGGGTAAAACCCAAAATAATTTTTAATCCCTAACCTCTTCTAGGATTCTAACTTTGATGGCAATAAAAGAAAGATATTTGAAAACCCCTCTATCAAGCCCTCGGTTAAATTACATTAGATCCTTTCAATCCAATAGTGTAGATGCCAAAAAAGTAGCATTTAAATCATCATTCATCTAACAGTCAATTAAATAGGTCCAATGGATTGAAATTAAGTCATGATTTTAAGTAAAAAAATGTAAAGGAACGAAATTTATTTGATCCTAATAAATGTTAATATGAGACCTAAGTGCTAAAAAAAATTCTAAGAGGGATGAAAATGTCGTTCTACTTAGTCGAAAAATAGAATTACACATACTTTATTTATGGAAAAAATATTTTCTGAGAATAACTTGATAATTGTGATTAAAAAAAAAACTTAAATTAAAATTTAACACTAATATTATCTTTTCCTCTATTGTTTTCTAAAGAGTTGGGTTTGATACATGCGAACAGAAATACGTGCTTGGTAGACCTGTCGAAATCACGAGACCATTGATGTTTGCAACAGCTTTCATTTGCTGCTTTTGCATTGCAATTGCATTTCTCAAGGTAATTCACAAATTCAATATACTTACCCATGAAAACTAGTAACATAGCAAACAAATTAAAAGTGATTTCAAATAACTTGTGGTTACTAGTTTATTTATTATCAATATTTACCAGGATTTGCATGACGTGGATGGTGATAAAGAATTTGGCATCGAAACGCTCAGTGTCAAGCTTGGGAAAGAAAGGGTAAGTAAGTATAAATTGTATTGTCCATAATTTTGATATCAGCTTTTGGAAGCTGGAGGAAATTTAAAGCCATAAAGCATTCGAATTAATCCCACCATTTTTCAGATTTTTCTTGTTTTTCCAACATCTATCTCTTTTTACACGCATCGAGTGAATTATAATATAAAAATTAGCTTACAAGTTACTTTCTCGAAAGGTGTTTTGGCTTTGTGTTTATATGCTTTCAATTGCTTACGGAGCTGCGGTAGTAGTTGGAGCTTCTTCATCTATCTTGTTAAGCAAGCTTGTCAGTGTAAGAATTAATTGTACTAATGTTTTTGGCCAGAATTTTTAGCCTTCTACCCATATATGTGCTCAAATATGATCTTTATCACTTGTTAAATTTTTACTTTCTTGCAGATAATAAGCCACTGCTTACTTGCCTCCTCTCTATGGCTTCGAGCTCGAACAGTTGATCTCTCTAGTAACGCCTCAACATTTTCTTTCTACATGTTTATTTGGAAGGCAAGTGATTCTACTTACATACTAAATCAATTTCCTCATGCAATTTCATTATTTAATTCCAAACTGACTTTTTATGCAATCGCATTTGTAGTTATATTATGTTGAATACCTCCTTATTCCATTTGTACGCTGTTGAGGAAGCTCATTTCATACAGAAGAAGGAGAATTCTAAGCTGAAGAAAGAAAATAGAACTGTGACGTCAAAAGTTAATAAGCAAGATGACAGCTCAGCATAAATCGTTAAAAGTTTGTTACAACTCAATGTGTACTGTGTGTTGAAGTTCAACTTGTAATTAGTTAATAGTTAGTTATCAATTAGTAATGATAGTGATACTTAAGAGACGTATATAAATGGAGATTGTATTCTTGTAACAGATTAAACTGAGTAATAATAAGAATACAGATTCCAAAAACATCTTTTTTTTATGAGCTATTTTCTTTGTAACCAAACAACATCTCTATTTTCTTTCATACACTGAAACTGAAAGAAGGGTTTTGGTTATTTATTATATTATAACAAAAAAATTTCAATGGCTCTATTTTCTTTAACTTAATTTGTTTCTTCCTTTAAGCTTGTTGTGTTTTCTTTTCTAATTTGATGCAGTATGGCAACAGAAAGAATCAGTAAATGATTTGCCTTTGACAATGTAATGTAAGATTTTTTTCCCATTTTCCTTTTGCAAATTGTTTGTTTGAGTGTTTGACGTAAAATTTCAGTACATTGTCCAAACAGAACCTAACAAACAATTTGCAAAAGGGAAATGGGAAAAAAAAATCCAATTTGTACTCATGAACTTTATTTAAATTGTTAAACTCTTTAGCTTTTTTTTTTTTTTAAAGGAAAGAAGAATTTCATTAAATAGATAAATGAGGAAGTAACCAGGGTGGTAGAACGTGTCTCAATTCACTCAGACCTGACAAAAAACCCCCCACCCTAACCATAATATGGGTGGCGGTGTTCGCAAATCTCCTTACAAAAGAGAAAGTCATCTCTTTTTAACAATGAGCCAAGGTTCTACAATTAGAAATAACAAGACCAAAACCATTTTGATAGTCATTGGAATCAATCAAAGCATTGAATACTTGTAAACAATCAGTCTCAATAATGATAGGGAAATATTGTGTGTTCTTAAGCCAACTCAAGACCTCGCGCACACGTAAAGCCTCTGCCTCGTGAGCTTCAAAATTTCCAATCAAAGAATCAAATTTTGCAACAAGTTACCCTCAGAAGACCGGATAACTGCTCCATAGCTAATCCTAGAGTAGCTCGGGAAGTGGCAGCGTCCACATTGCATTTAAACCATCCAAATCGAGGGCGTTTCCAGCAAATAGAGCCAAGGTTTAAATCTGCAGGTACCTGAGTGAAGTGACTCAGTTGACGAGCTTTTTGCCATTGAAATAAGCCCTGGCCAACTTTGTTGTGGACTTGAGGCACTCTACTTACTACATTCCTCCAAACCTTATTATTTCGATTCTGCCAAAGGCCCCAACAAACCATTTGCAGCAAGACAACAATCATCAACACTGCAGCGAGTAAATCGAGCATCCAACCAAGCACCAAAACTAACAAAACTTCCAGCAAAACCAACCAAGGAAATCATCCAACATTGTTCGGCAAAAGGACAATAAACAAAAACATGATAAGTTGTCTCAGGAGATGCATTGCAGAAAGTATAATAAGAGTGTACCTCGACTCGACGACGGATAAGGTTGTTAGCAGTGGGAACCACATTTGCCACAGCTCGCCAAAGAAAGTTCTTGACTTTGGCAGGCACAGAACTTTGGCAGGCACATACAGCTTCTAAATCTTACTTCAAACTCCATTGCTAGGCGGCTCTGATATAATGTCCATCCATTTATAGCAACTTCGAATATTGTATATTCCGTTTGAGTCAGGGAGCCAATACAAAGTATCACAATCACGTCGAGAACTAAGAGGAACTTGGAGTATACAATCTCGATCTCTGTTGTTGAACACATCTGTCATAAGATCATAATCCCATCGTCGTTGATTAGGAACCATAAGACTGCTCACAGGAGCTGAGATCATAATCCCACCGTTGTTGACTAGGAATGTTAGTTGTAATAAAGCCACTCTCCTGATTAGGCAGCCAGGGAGCCGAGCCAATTGTAATGCTCTGCCCATTTCCAACTTGAATACGACTCCCTTGGATTAATATCTTCTGAGCAACCAAAATCGATCTCTATGCATAACTCAGGTTGCTTCCCAGCTTTGCTTGAGCGAAACATGCATTAGGATAATACCTAGCTTTAAAAATTCTGCCCACAAGCGAATTTGGATTTGTAAGCAATCTCCAACATTGTCTTCATAATATAGCAACATTAAATTTATGAAGGTGTTTAAAACCAATACCACAATAAGCTTTTGATTTACAAAGCCTACCCTACTACATCCAATTAATTCCACCACTACAATATCTTTTACTGCCCCACCAAAATGAATTCATCATCCTTTCAAGCTCCCGACAAAGATTAAAAGGAAGGAGATAAACATGCATAGCATAATTAAGCATGGACTGTGCCGCAGTTTTGATCAAAATTTCCTTCTCGACTCTAGAGAGAAGTTTTTGGTGCCACCCTTGAATTGTCTTCCATACTTTATCTCTGATGTATCTGAAAATATCAATCTTCCTGTGGCCAACAGATGATGGTAAATGTTGGGTATAAATCCTAATGCTATTTGTGTTAATGTGCAAGTGTATACAATAAGTAATATAATAATGAGTGTTTAAGATCGTCTCCACATGGATTGATATTATCAGACTTCCTACAACAATCTTAACAGTGCAGATTTTGTTCTAAATTAAAATAAAATAATTAATGAAACTAATATACCAATTACAATAAAACCGTAATAAATAAAATGCAACAAAGTAAATTATCAAGTCAAACTCAAAGATAAAACCAATGGTAATATAGAGTAGTCGAGTGAATAAACTCTCTTAATTGTTTTGACTATTTTTCTAATATTTGTTCGGTTGCTGTAACAGATGGGCAAAATCTTTATGTATCCTCAGCTGTCACATGTTGGATGTCTTATATCTATATGCAACCTAACAGTGATTAATTGTTACGCTAACATTAGATATAACATTAGAAGCTTAGGTTCTATTTACCCTATAAGGTGAATCCCTATGTCTAGTTCATCACAAATTTTAGATTAAGTATGATCCTTTTGGGATTAAATAAAACTCAATCCGAGAAACCCAATTTAAAACCAAGTATTATTTTGATATGTTCTACTAAGATAGGTCTTTTTGTGGTTCTTCCTTAACTAGTATCATTAAATGGGTGATCAGCCGAAATAATGAATAAAAATAAATATTATCAAAAGAAAATGCTACATAAACATGCAGCAATTCATTTTTTCAGTCAATAAACCGTCAAGATTATCTATCACTCAACTACAAATAAATTTAGTTCATGATTTGCAAAAGAAAAATAAAGAACAAAGTTTCAGCCATGAAACATATTCCCATGAATAAATAGAAAACAATAGAACAAGAGAAGAATAAGAAGGACTGAGTTCCCAATTAATTTCTGCAAATTCTCCTTTTGTACAACCCTCAATCTCTCTCTTGAATCTTGTTTTTCTTTTGTTTCTTTCTGATTTTTCTCCTTGGGTGACGGCTCGTCCTTTTTCTCATGATGTGTGCTCCTTTTATACTTGAAAATTAGGGTAAACAGAATCCTAGGTTGCGTGTCTTCCATATTAGTAAACTGCAGATCGTAATATTCTATAAAATTTTCTCCGTCGTTGTTCCAAGATTACTACAGCGATGATTGCAGCAACTGCACGGTTCCACATTTGTGCTAATTCTTTTGTAGCCAAGTTTTTTTCTATCTTTTGCAAGCCTATTGCATTAGCATTCTTTCCTTAAAATTTGAGCTTCCGATCACCTACAATTATGCATATGATTTAAGCACACAATTTATTCTAAATCAAACAAAATTTATGAAGAATAAACTAAGATGAATGATTATGCAAAATATAACAAAAATGCAATAAAAACACATAATTTACTCTCTAAGTAGTATTGATTTAAGTCTAAAAGTGCCATGATAACTCTTATTTTATAGAGTTATCAATAAGCCAAGATATGTACCATGATCTGAAGTAGCTACAACTCCAAGCTGCTCACAGATAGGATGAATAGTATCCTCAGCCATATTCCTACTAAAAGAAACTGATGATTTATTATAGTTCACTTGCTGCCCCGAAGCTGCTTTATAAATTGACAAAATAATTTTTTACTAAGTGAGCCGCTTGGACAGTAGCTTTAAAGAAAAGAAAACAGTCGTCGGCAAAAAAAAAGCTGAGAAACAAAAGGAGCACATCTAGTAACTCAAACCCCATAGAACATCCCTACCCTCTTGTAATGATTTATCAATAAACTCAGCCCCTCTACACAAATGATAAATAGATACGGCGATAACGGATCTCCTTGTCTTAGACCTCGACTTGGCACAATAGGACCCAGCTTCGCATTTGCTCGAGTAATCTTATAGGTAACTATAGTGACACAAAGCATAATAAGATTAACTCAATCAACTACGAAACCCAATTTTAGCAAAATTGATCTGAGAAACCTCCATTCAATCCGATCATACGCCTTGGACATGTCGATCTTCAAAGCATCAATTCCCTTTTTACCTTGTCGTTTTCTTTTAAGAAAATGCATTATCTCAGTTAAGATCAACACATTATCGGAAATGGCTCTGCCTGGTACAAAGACACTCCGAGAATATGAGATTATTGATCTTAAGACCATCTTCATACGGTTAGCAATCATCTTGGCTACAATTTTATAGAGAACATTGTACAAGGAAATTGGTTGAACATCAGTAAAAAAATCTTGCTGTTTCTTCTTAGGAATGAGGAGAATAGAGGTCTCATTAAGACATGCCTTAGTGATATCAGTACCTACAACATGTTAAAATTAATCACATCATCATATGAACACTGCCTAGCAGTGAATAAAGTCGTAAAATGCTCACAAATTAATGGATTTACATTCTCTGGTTTAGTACACCATTGCCCCTTTTGGTTGCGAAGCTTGGCTATATTCGTTCTCCTTTTCGTTGAGGCCATGGTATGGAAGAATTTTGAATTTAAATCACTATCCCTATCCCAAAGTCAAAATGCCTTCGAACGCTGCTTCCAATAAACTTCATGGCTATGAAAGAGCTCATTGTATCTGTATCAAACTTCAGTAAAGTCGTTCAAGCTAGCTTCATCACGCTTCCCTCGAAACTGAATCATTTTATCCTTACACTCCTTAATTTGAGCTTTGAAATCACGAACACGATGATAGCTCTACCGAAATAAATCTGAATTGTAGACCGAGAGCTTACTTAGAATGGAAAGTCCAACAACCGAAGACCAACTCTTCTCAACAATTTCAACAAAATCTGGTACTCTAAGCCATGAATTCTCAAAACAAAACTTCATAGACCGACCATTCAAAGTCACAGGAGACCCATCTAAGAAGATTGGAAGATGATCAAAACTCGAAGCTTCAAGACACAAAACCTTCTCACGCGGGAATAGATAAACCCAAGTAGGAGTAGCGAGAGCTCGATCTAAACGTTCTTTAATCCAAGCATCAGTACCACGCGACCTTTTCCACGTGAATTGGTGACCATCCATACCTAATTCGATCAGGCCTGAATTAGAAACGGCAGCCCTAAAACCGTTTAACTTCCACTGCAGGTGGACATGAGTCCATCGCTTCTCTAAGGAAGTGAAAAGGTCGTGAAGTCCCCATTACAGACCCATGGTAGTGACGATGAAGAAGCTAGGGAACGGAGAAGATTCCATGACTCACGCCTGTGAAATGACTTTGGAAATTTATAAAAACCAGTAATCCTCTAATTGTCCCTTTCAATGTCCTCAATTGCAAAATCTATAAAGTTTCGGCCAAATTTTAATAATTTAACTTTGTAGCTATTTCTCCAAAACATAGCAAGCCCACCACTTCGGCCCACTTTTTTCACCATAAATAATCCTTTAAAACCTAATTTAATTTTAATGCTTTCTAATTTATCTCTACAACATAAATTTTGGTCTCTTATTTTGGACCAACTCGACTAGAACTTGAGCTATTCGTGGGTAGGCTAATCCACAACAGTTCCAACTTAAACAACTCATTGGTGTCGGTGGGCCTGAAATACAGGTCCCACCGCTGGTCCATTTTTTGAGTGCTTACCAATCTCCATTATCTCAGTAGTAGCATGCTTCTCTAAACCCAAATTGATAGAAGGCCCATCTTCTGATCTTTTCCGCTTTGCATCAATTAGAATTAAAGCAGAATTGTACTCCATATCAGTTTCCTTTACAAGCATCGAATTACTAGTTATTGGCTCCTCCGCATTTCCATTTACACACGTTGACTTATAGCCTGTTACAAGGATACTAACTTCCATATTAGGATCCACTGTGTCTTTAACAATTTCCTTCCCAAGATCTTCGCGACCAGTTATCCCATGATTCACGCCATTTTCCAAGTCAACTGCCATTGCAACAACAGAAGTTGAGGAACTGCTAAATTTCATCTCATCTACCTCCGGCACTCTTGACCTCAGCCAACGGTCACCGGTATTCATCAAACTTCTCCGATTAGGAGCCTTCATCCAAGGACCATAAGGTTTAATAACAGAGGCAGCATCATTATCATATATTGAATGGCAATTTCTATCAGTGTGTCCTAAAAGGCCACAGAGAAAACAAAAGTTGTTCAACCACTCATACTTGAAATCCACCCATAGCCATTCTCTGCCTACCCTTTTGAGTCGCATTCGACGTTTAAGGGATTTCCTAACATCAATCGAGACCCTCAACCTCATGTAATTCCGCCATATTCTTTTAAGATTATGCTCATCTGACGCCAAAAATTCACCTATGTAGTTGCCAATACTCTGCAGTATCTTCTCTGATTGAAACCCAATAGGCAGATTATACACTTGAACCCAGAAAGATGTGTGAAATAAATGATACTTTGCGGTTGTTCATCTATCCCAAGTCTCCGAATGATAAGGATATGCTGATCAAAGGTCTAGGGACCGGAGTCAAGAACCCTACTCACATCAATTTCATGGAAAAACTGGAAGAGAAAAAGCATGGGAGATAACTCCTTAATACAGACTCCATGCCCAGGACGCCATAGCGGGGCCATAGTGTTTTTCATTGCAGCAAAGTTCACCCCTTTTTCCGTGAGAAATCGTCCCACAAGGCAGAATTTAGAATCAATTTTGATATCCCCAGGGTCACTAATCTCCTCACCAGCCACAATCAAACCACCCTCCTCCTCCTCGTCAAGTTGCAGGCGCGCACAGTTGTTGCTCGTTATTGAAGAGTCTAAATTAATTTACTTTAAACTATTGAAGATCATATTTTATCCGTTGTGAGGTTTGGTGGTTTATTATTTTGTTTGACAATATTTTGTATTCATTATCTAGCTGACGTGTAACAGTTAATAACATCCAAATTGTAAAACCATTTTGATGGAGCTAAAAAAGTTAAAAAAAAAAAAAAAGAATTCCTCCAACACATTGAAAGTTGAAAAACAGTAATTATTTAAATTTGTATATTTCTTACCTTTTAATTTCGTTCGGATTCTAAAATTGTTTAGATGGACACACTTGAGCATGCACACCCGCGCACATACGTATATAAAACTTAGGGCAACGTTAAAATGCAAATTTCGTGTGAACGGAACTAAAAGAAAAGAAAAATACAATTTGTAATACAATTTTTTTAATCTTTTAATGTTTAAGAATCCATTTTTTTTTTTAATTTTTGACTCATTCACACGAAATCTGTATTTTACGTATTCAAACTATAACCCAACTTAATTCAAACCAACGTTTACAAGGGTTTTCAACCCTTTTCTTTTTTTTTTTTCCTCTGGCTTGGGTTAGCCCTCACTCACCGCACCTAACTCATGCCCACCCCCACTTAAATATATAATTTACAATGAAATCCCAGTTTGAGTGAAGGGATTAAAATGTGATTTTAGCTCTATTCACTTTTGCAATCCACGTACGCAGTTTTTGGATTGCCAAGTTATTATTATTTATTATGGAGAAGTCTCGATTTTTAAGTCTTTAATCAAACATCAAAGGAAAAATCAATACCGTCCATACACTGAAAACAGGTCAAGGAAATTATCCACACGAGTGAGTCGACTGATTATTTTAATAAATTTCCGTGTAGTCTAGCGCAAATTTTCCGATCATGATAATGCAGCTGTCCCGTGTTTAAAATAAAGTCAGCTAAAAAATTATTGGACTTCAATAAAAAAAATTCCTGTAAAAAATTGTTAGGGAGAAGAAAGTGACATTAGGGTTGAAAATTCAACTCCGGGACTTTTATTTTATAAAAAATATGTCACTTCTACTGCACGTATTGAATATTCTTTCCCGATTATTATTTTATTTGAATACTGGTTTCTATATTTAAAGCTTCAGTCTTTGTTGACCTAGCATCGAACCAGTACCACTGCCACAATATAAAAGTCTCTAAAATTGATGTAGATTTTCGTTGATTCTATTAAAATCTAGATTTTTGTTTCCAAAATATCGTCCTTTGCAACAGGCTAGTTAAGGCACTCGTTTTTCATCCTCATTTGTTTTCAAAATTATTGAAATAACGGCTGATGAGTGCTGAAAAATGTGGTATCTTTGAAAATCAAAATCAGACCGAACTCAGTAATAAACACAATTCAAGGGAAAAATAATTCACAATCAAACACAAGTCAAAAAAGATTTTAATGTGGAAAATCAAAATTAGAAAAATTGACCGGATTGTACTCCGATGTCAACTTCAACTAGTCATTAGTAGAAATTTAAAAGTTCTTTTATATTAATATTATGGTTCTTTCAGTGGCATCCTTAACTCCGTTGACTGTTGGAACTCAACCGCGTAATTAATAATTCACAACAATAAGTAAATAAAAGAGTAAATGTTAATTATTCGTGGAGTAGATAGCGGAATACTAATTATTTCATATTTTGGTTTTTGAAATAAAAGTTCTAAATTCAAAAACTAATATAATAATATTAAATTACATTTTATGAGGTGAAGTGAAGTTAGTAAGATAATTATGATAACTATCCCCTCTTTCTCGATTATATTTATGTCTACTCATGCCTGATTATTTTCTTTGACAATATTTCTCAAATATCAAGAACTCTATTTAGACAAAGATAATGGAGTTATTTAAATATTTAGAACCATAAGAGATACAAATTCAAGTGGTTTAAGATGTTGACACGTACGTTAACAAGTGTCTAAATATAAGGTAGATCACATTAAACGTTATATTATATTTTATGTTAAAATATAATACAATGGGGGGCTTACTACTTTGAAAAAAAATTTTAAAATATGATTGGTTAAATTAATTATAAAATAAACTTATGTTAAAATATTAAACAAAAAACAAATTTATTTATAAATGAAAGGATTCTTCAAAATAAATAATTAATTAATTATTTTTAATAGATTAAATTAATATATAGTTTAAATTTTTTCAATTACATTTTATAATATGAAATTCTCGAAATAAAATAAGTAATTTCCTTTTCCTCTAAAAAAAGTACTCTTTTCCGGTTTGAATATTAAAAATGAATTCTTAACCTATTAAAAATTGTAAAATTGATTTATAAAAGTTTTCATTTGCCTTTGAACAAAATGTTTATTTTTCTTCTAATTTAATATTTACCTGGATGAAATAAAATATTAAAAATTAATTGGAACTAAATAGTAAATAGAATTTCTAAGAGTGACCAAATCGTCATTATTATTATTATTATTGGGAATAATATTTTATTAACTACCATTTCTATTTGATGAAAAAAAAAACAAAAATAGAAAAATCTACACACGATAAAATATAAAAGCATTGGCTCCTGACACAGTGAGCCAGTGAGCGACTCACTTCACCCTATGATCTGTTTTTTGTTTAAATAAAAGATAAATTTAAAATCAAAGCTATTAAAAATATGAATAAAGATCCCCTCTTTATCTTTTTTTCCCCCCTCTATTTGTCTCTCATTCTTTAATGAGTGGTTAAGATTTGGTCTTGTATTTATTTTCTTGTTTTGTTTATAATTAAGCCATTTTCTTAACTAAATTACAAAAGTAAAGAGAAACAAAAAGAGAAAATCTTAATCTCAAAAATATAAATAATATTAGGGGATCTCAATATTTAAGTTCTAATGCTATGTGTCAGTATTTTATTGAATGATGGATTTTGTAGTTTATAAAATTACTTAATCATCATTAATAAATGAATGCCGCATTAATAAAGATTCAAATTAAAAGTTAGAGATTAAGATACCTAATATTACTCTAAAAATATTGGGTGTGAAGTCTTAAAATCCGAATAGGTGAAAAAATGGAATTCAAAATCACTGTCTCTGATCATCCTACCGAAATTAGAAAGTTTGCTCATTGTTTTCTCATTACTCTTGCGAATCGCGCGCAAATCAAATCTTCCGCTTCCACTTTTTCTTTTACTCTCTGGTCGCAGCACGTGATTTTATAGTAGATTTACATGGTGAATTTCGTTTAAATCTATAAGATGCTGTTAATTACGTTCTTTAATTTCGGACCACATTTCCCGTCAAAATGTGCCAACTCAAACTTCAACGCAATTAGATCACTTGAAGTTGCTTGAACCGTTGAACTTACACTATGGCAGTAAAATACAAATGGACTTTCTCTAGTACGAGTTGTTCATTAAACAATTGCTGATTTGTTTATTTATTCATTATTATTAAGGCGTAGCAAATGGGGAGCATCCACGCGTCGCAGGAGGGAGAAAAAGTTGTTGGAATTTAGCTGGTTGCTAATTTGCACCGAGCTGTTACATACAGAATCTGTAACGTAGCCTTGTCCTATTATTAATATTATTTTGTCGATTGCTTCATTTCAACTTACAAGTTGCAAGAGGGGCTTTTATACCTACCACTTCTCAAAATATATGCTTATTTTATTTTTCAGAGGAGATATACTTTTACAATTGAGCGGGCTTGGAAAGTCGAACCAAAAATAGGGGAAAAAAATCATCATGACAATTGACAGAATTTGTTTTATTTTTCTTATAATTATAAGATTCTAAAATATTACTTTAATATTTGAGTTTCAATTAATGTAAAATGTATTTCTAATTAGGGGAAGATCTAATTCATAAAAAAAATTAATTGAATTTCTACTTAGTTTCTGCTAAATATTTTAAATTAATCCTATTAAAATCTACTAAAATTATCCTCATAAACTCATAAACCTATATAATTTAAACTTTTAACTATAAAAATTATAAAATTTCACGCTTTAATTAAAAATTAAAAGCTCATAGTAAACCATATTAATGATTTCACTATTATTTAATTTAGTCCTCGTAAATCTATTAAAATGACATACATAAACTAAAAAATGAGTGGGATTATTGGCACCCCTCTAAACACCTCTTAAAACCCCTTTAATTATTTTATAATTTTAACCTCTATTAAAATTATATAAAAGGACAATTTCTAATTAAACCTCACTCAAAAGTCAAATAATTTTTTTCATTTTATAAATAAAAAATGTTACTTTTTTCTCTAATTTTCGGGTGAAGAATTTATCACCGATGGTTATAACGTAGAGAATGAAAACTCATTATCTTTTTGAAGAGACCCGATTGTTGAAATAAGTTTTAATAATGAAAAATAAAAAATAGAGTTTACATAATAAGTTTTACTTAAGGGTATTTTTGTCATTGATGGAGGTGTTAAAATAATTTTATAATTTTTTAAAAATATTTTAATGAAATTACTTAAGAAAAGACGTGTTAAAAGAAATTTAGAGAGGTGCCAATAGTCCCACTCCTTAAAAACCCATAAAATTTTTATTTTTGACATTTTATTATTAAATTTAACCCGTGATAAATTATTTTTTCTGAATCCGTTGGTGTTTGTAATTAACACATTATGGATTTTAATTTCATCCATGATAAATATTAATATTAATATGATGTATTAGTTACAAATAAACGGCCATAAATTGAGACTCAATATTATGTTAAAGTTAGACAATTAACATTACTGTTTTGCTAAATTTTATCCCGTTCAAACATTTTGGCTAGACAATTGCTTGAAGGAAGCAATATACCGCACTCGGAAAGCAATTTGGCTTGCAAATTGTTGGTAATATTATATTCTACCTATGACAAGACTTAGTAGTGAGTGACGTTCTATCTTTACATAAAATTAAAATTCATACCAATCGTCAAACAATTTGGCTTGCAAATTGTTGGTAATATTATATTCTACCCATGACAAGACTTAGTAGTGAGTGACGTTTATCTTTACATAGAGGTATTTTTTAAAAATAAAAATTAAGACCGAATCATTCAACTATTTTTGAGTTGAAAACTAAATATAATTCAATTATTGAGAAGACATTAAAGTCGAGCTAATTACAGAGGAGAGAAGAAGAAGAAGAAGAAGAAGAAGAAGAAGAAGAAGAAGAAGGATCATCATGCATACGCAGGCGGTATTAAGGGAAACGGCCGCAACTTCTCTTTTGTTTGGCAATATTAAATTTTAAAATTCACTATAATTTCCTGACATCAATAGTATCTTATTAATTGAACTTTTTTTTACTTAAAAAATTAATTTTAAAAGTTCATTCCTTTTCGAGTTGTCTAATTTACCTATTACAAAAAAAAAAAAACTGAAATTATCCATCAAAAAGTAAATCTAATTTTTTTTTTTAGATTGTAAGGTTAAAGTGGTTCTAGTGGATTTTAAAATATGAGAAGAAAATTGGTGAACTTGGATAAACAAGAGGGAAGGTTTTTGTCATTTTTCGTGATGTTTTATTTGTAAGTTTTAAAAATTAAAATTTGATACCAATCATTCAAGCATTTATCTTCTTTTTTATTTTTAAATATACCCAATACGGGACAATTTATTAATGAAGTGATTTAGACTTCAAAATTGTTTATTTTTTTAACTTTAATATGGTAATTATTATCACATAATATTGAACAACACGCTATATATCATATAGATAAAATTTTATATTTTAATTTTTATAAGTAACTTTATTCTTAAAACATTTATCTCACATGAAATGTTCATGTGAAGACACATTTATTTAGTCAATAAATTTTCGAGATTTTTAAAATAACAGTAGCGTTGTAATTCCTATATTTATCCAAAAAGTTTGTGTCAGACGAGGTAACTATTAGGGTTATCTTATATTAGATTTGTGGAAAGAACCGTTGGTTAGTTGTAAGTATAAGAGAGAGTCACACCCATTAAGTTAGTTTTTAGGACCGAGAGAAATTCATTAATACCAACAACAATAAAATTGATTATATGGAGCGGTTTGCCTGAGAAAAAAGAAAAAATTATGCAGAGAGGAAAATAATAAATTAAATATTTTACAGAAGAATAACTTGTCACTGCAGAGAGGAAAATGTAAATTTGCAGAGAGGAAAATAATATATTATAACTTCTTATAAATAATTTATTATGACATGTTATTATGCAGAGAGCAAATGACATGTTAAAAATGACATGTTAATTTATTATAACTTCTTATAAATGTTAATTTGCATAGAGATGGTCATAAGATATAAAAATTCTTTTGATACGTGACACGTCTTTTGAGAATTTTTTTTATTAAGTTTTGAAATATTTAACATTATTTAAAAATATTACATTATATCACTATCTATTTAATGATATAAAATTCATGTCCTAAGTGATTTGTCACGTACCATTAATCATCATCTGTAAGGTGTTGTTCATTTTATTGTATCTCCAACGTCAAAAATCATAATTAATTTGTAGGGTCCGCCAGTCTTGCAACTTGCAACAGTTGTAAGTATTATAATTTTTGCATTTTTATGTTAAATTTTATTTGACCCCTTATTTTTTATTTTATTTTTAATTTATTTTTAACTGTAATTTTATTTTCCTCTCTCATTCTTTCCCTCTACTCTATAGGTGGCCCGATTTTTTTCTATTTTCAAATCACTAATCAGCAAATCAAAATCAACAAGAGTTAACTTGACATTATTTAGGAATTGTATTATTATTATTATTATTATTATTATTATTATTATTATTATTATTATTATTATTATTATTATTATTATTATTTACTTAATTATTATTTTAATTAAAATAACCTAATGAATTAAAAAATATAAACCTAAGCTATTGATGATTAGGTTGTAGGAATACAAAAGCAAGCATTGAGTTTGGACTTTAGCCAAATTTTAGAAATTTTTTTAACATTTTAATTAAATTAGAAAATAAATTTTAGAATTAGGATTCCATCAGGATCTCGATTTAAGTCCTGACCAATCTCGAATTTTAATAAGAATAAATTTAATCTCAAATTCTTATCTATTTTTAATCATTCTTTAAATCATATACCGTATCATGTACTATTTTGTATGGGATTTGGGATTCCGATTGGGATTCGATTTTTTCTACCAACTTTAATTGGCAAAAGAATTTTAATTAGTTGTTTGAGAATGCTATGTTAATTAACAAAGTTATAATAATCTATTATTATTATAATAATCTACTATGTATTATTTAAGAATGGTAAAGCTCCTAGTATTTAGCTTATCTAGGTGTATAAGCTTATTGACTTAATTCATATCAATATAATTTAATTAGAATAAAAGCATCATAATTTTAAATTTTGTTCTTCTATTTTTTTGCAAATGTTAATATGTTAAAATATTCTTTCTATTTTGAATATTAAATGTTGACATACAAATATAATATCATAAAAAATAATAGTAATTGAGAAATTTCACTACAATTTAGGTTGAAACTTAAATTAGAAATCTGGAATTGTTTTTTTTGTATTATTTTACGTTGAGATTTTAGCTTCCAGGTACTAAACCAAATTAATGGCTTAGGCTAGTGAAAGAAGTAATTAGTTAATGCTTTTCTAACTTGAATTGACGATATCTATTATTTCATCCTACAACTTTTTTAATTCTTTTTTTAATTACTTTCAGTTCCAGTTCCTTGGTACATGAGATGAATGAGATGAAGAAATTGAGAATAATTTTTTAATTAATTTTTAATGTTTTAATTTTAATTTAATTTTATTAAAAAATTAAACTTTCTTAATTTGTATTTATTTTGTATTTTTAATAATGAAAATGTTAATGAAATTTCTCCTAATTTTAATGGTCTAACTATTTATAAATTTGAAACAATTCAGATTTATGTATTAAAAATTTTAACTCTTTAATTTTTTTGAATTTTCAAAACAATAGGGACCATCATATTAATTACCAATTAAACCCTTGCCATGAACGCTGCTTTTCCATTAAATCGGACGGTGAAGAGCTGAAGTCACAAAAAGACAAAAACTACGGCACGTTGCAATTGTTGCAACGTAGGCGAGTCCTAATTTGTAACAATTAAAAAGCCGTTTAATTTCCAGCCGCCTGGAAGGAAAATTTTTCCCACCTACCACAATTTATTGTTTTTAATTCCTAAAGCTATCCGATCATTTTATCTCTCTGTTTACATTTTTTATCTTTTTCCTTTTGACTAAATCAGAATCAGTCATTTTCTTATTTGGGTGTCTTTAAGATTTTTTATTTATTTATTCTTTTTTTGCTAGTTGCATGGGCGTTCACATAGCACCGGACAACTATTTATTGAGTGTTTGAAATGAACATTTGCAAAGTAGAACAGAGTCTAGGAGAGAGTGGAAATCATGCTTCAAATTCATTCGAGTTCGATCTTCTCTCTAAAATACCATCCTTTACAAAAGGCTGGTAAGTCTCTTGTTTCGCCATGAGTGCTCATTCTAATATTTTCCTGACACTTAGATTCATTGTAATTACTTTTAGATTCATTCTAATTACTTTGATTCATTCTAATACAAATATTACTTTTCTATTCTGGCTTTTTGCTTCCCTTATCGAAATAATTTATATCATTTTTCTTCTCGTGAAGGAGTTTTTGTCTTTATATATCGTAACCATAAAAGTATACTGTAATTAAGTACAATAAAATTTTAATTATTAACGTACTTTTCAATAGTTTCTATCGGTGAGTATTACGTTTATATAAGTCTGTAAGGAGAGCTGACATGAGAAAACAGGTATTAGTTAAATATATAATGTCTACGAGCTTTTACACTATATTAAAGCTAACTTGCGAATGAGTGAAATTTAAACTATTTTTTCCCACAAAATATGATCATGTAAAAAGATTGGTTTGCACGTGACTGCAGGTGTCAGGAAGATTATTCCACATGAACTAAGAAAGTATAGAACTTTAGCTTAGGATAAAAGGTTGAGAAAATTTTTAATTCACGAAATAGCTTTTGAGTATAAATCAGTCCATGAGTTTCTATGTGTTGTTTTTCTTTGCTTAATGTCCAGTTATAAGAACTGATTTGCATGTTTTTACAAACCAAAAACATTTAAAAATAGCACGTTTTGACATTAATGTTGTTTAATTATGAATATCAATATAATTGTACTTATATGTTAGGAATTTCTGAGAGTTAAATACAATTCGCAATAGATTTTTAAAGTTTTGTAGACAATTAAGAAATGATAATTTAATTACTTACAAGTATTAGTTAGTACCAAATATAAACATTCGTCTTATTTGGCATAAATAAGTGAATTTATAAAGGTACTTTCAGAAATTTAATTTTTGACCCATTCAAACGTTGAAAACAGATGTTATCGAACTTTTCTTTTATAGACCCAAATGTCGTACAATTGGACTTCATTTTTCCAGTAATTAAATTAATTGCCGCACGGATGATATGGCGCCGCCAACGAAGTAAAAGGATAAGTGCATAGGTTTCAATTGCTCTCCTGATTCTATCGTAAAATTGCAGCCATTTCCCGTCACTTTTTGGTTACTGTAATGCATTAAAAATGGTAGTTGACCGTCAATAAAATATTTTCTTTCACAGAAATGATAATATTGTAGTACAAACAGTACCGTCATCTTGTGTAGAACACTAATATTGTAGTATAAGCAGGAACTGATTTTCTATTTTGATAGTGTTCAAATATCAGTGTTCTTACTACTGATTGGTGTGAGAAGGAGGATGACAGTTTGGTCAATATAAACAAATTCCCTAGAACTTCATTTATTCATGATAAAGATGAAGCAGTTGTGTTTTGAAATAATTTTATGTAGTAAATTTAATTATATATATCCTTGTGGCCGTTTCAGGTTGCATTAAAACGCTCGAATCGCCAGTGACACCTATGCATGGCGTCCTGAACAGAAGTCAAGAAAAGAAGTACGCCATCAAGTGCTCCCAAAGTAATTCATTTTATAATTTGACCGATAAAATTGCAAGCAGCAGAAACCATAAACCATTCAACAGTCACGGGGTTCCTGTCACGTTACAAGATGGTTATGCATCAAAATCTGAGGATGATGATAATTCCAACAGCTTTCTGAATGTTTTTCTCAAGAAATTTCATGCGCTATACCGTTTTATGCGTGCTTATGCTGGTGCCGGCGTTGTGAGTTTCGTCTACTCTTATCTTTCTTTAAAACAATACATACGTCATGCATGAGTTTTTATTTTTTGTTTTTATGTATCAGATTATAGCAACAACATCGAATTCTCTTCTACCTGTACAAACACTCGCCGACTTGACTCCCGCATATTTCACCGGATTATTGGAGGTATATATTAAGTGACAGAGGCAACAAAGTTTTATTTTATTTTTTGTAATTTGGCTGTAATGATGATCACTTGAACGAGAAATTAATTAATTCTTGAAACTTCAGGCTTTGGTGCCTGCAGTGTTGATGCACATTTATGTCGTCGCCATAAACCAGTTGTCTGATGTTGAAGTAGACAAGGTATTTGATTAGAGATAACAACATCAATGGCTCTTTGGTGCTTGCATACTTTTTTGACCAAATTTCCTAATAAATCATCTAATTGATTTTGCCACAGGTTAACAAGCCTTACCTGCCCCTTGCTTCCGGTGAAATTTCAATGGGTACTGGAATTGCAATTACTTTAGCATCTGCATTGATGGTAAGCATGTGCCAAAATTTATCCGAAAAGTTCTTCAAATTAAGTGGCTTGATTTTTCATTTCAAATTGATTTGTATTTATAAAGAGAAGGTACCATCCAAAATTAAAGATGTGTTGTAACCCTTAAATCCATTGATCTGCACTTTCAGAGCCTGGCTTTCGCTGTTATGATTCGATCTCCACCCTTTATTTGGGCCGTCATCGCATGGATTTTTGTTGGAACCGCTTACTCTGTCCAAGTAACCCCTTTTTAATTAATATTGTTACCAGTATTATAAATTCATTCGTAGAACAACATATTTTGGGCCGTCTGACAGTATGAATTTATATTATAATATTGGGCTATAGTATTGGGCTATCTAGCTGGTTACTTCGTCTAATTGGTTCTTCTCAATACTGCAGCTTCCCCTTCTCAGATGGAAGGGAAATTCATTTCTAGCTGCTTTCTGTATGGTGTCACTAAACGGACTTCTAACACAATTTCCTGTCTACATACACATCCAGGTACATCAAAATTGTTCATGTTGTTTATACGGTGTTTTATAATGACACAATAAGGTCCTATTAGGCATATTCTCTATAATGAAATCGATAATTATTATATAAATAGAACTGTAAAATAAAATTTATATTATAGTATCTTTTGATCTTCTGTATTTTCCTAATGAGGTGGATTTGAAACATGTACACAGAAATACGTGCTTGGTAGACCTCTAGAAATATTTACAAGACCACTGATGTTTGCAACTGCTTTCATTTCCTGCTTCTGCGTTGTGATTGCATTTATCAAGGTAATTTGGAAATTTACATATAAAACGTACTTGAGAAAGCTAACATAGCTAAAATTTATAAGTTATTTCATAGACTTACTTGTTTATGGCTTTTCATAGGATTTACATGACGTGGATGGCGATAAAAAATTTGGCATTAAAACCCTCAGTGTCATGCTTGGGAAAGAAAGAGTGAGTAAATTAGTATCATCCCATCGTCTTTTAAATTTGCCGCAAAGTTGGAGGAAATTAAGCCATAAATCACTTGAATTAAGACTAAAGGAATTTTTTTCCCTCGAATTAATCCCAGTAGTAATTGGGTTCCAAATTTTCTTCTTTTCATTTTTTAAAATTTTGTTTCTTTTTATATGCGTCTCAAATTCTTAGAGAATCAATTCAATTACAATATTAAAATTGACTTACAAACAATATATTCTTTTCTCTAAAGGTATTTCGGCTTAGTGTTTATATGCTTTCAATTGCTTATGGTGCTGCGCTAGTAGTTGGAGCTTCTTCACCTTTCCTGGCAAACAAGCTTATCACGGTAGGTTTTGTATTGATTTTGCCAAGAATTTTAGCCTCGTATATATATGCTCAAATGTGATCTTTATCACTTCAAAAAAAAAAAAAAATTCATGCAGATAATAGGCCACTGCATACTTGCTTCCATTTTCTGGCTACGAGTCCGAACTGTTGATCTCTCTGATAATGCATCAATACTTGCTTTCTACATGTTCATTTGGAAGGCAAGTGATTCTATTTAATTTGATTGTTAAATAATGAATCAAATTCATGTAAGTTCCATTATTTAGTTCCAAACTGACTTTTTTTGTCATCGCATCTGCAGTTATACTATGCTGAATACCTCCTTATCCCATTTGTACGCTGAGAGCGAAAGAAGGCACTGTTTTCTGCACCTGCATTCCTTGCTTTTTGCAATGATGGTTGTGTTTTTTTGGTTTTATGATTTATTGGAGAATTGCCAATTACATATTTATTAGTGTCGTTTTTGTATCGTTTGGCTAATCTCGCTCTAGATTATTCCTCTTCTTAGTGGGATTCTACGCCTCCTGAGATTTAATAAAGCTCATCTCTCATGATACTAATGGTTTTTGTTGGTATCTATTTGCTGAACTTTTCTTGGTTGTTTTTTCTTAGTTTGTTAAGCTATTATTTTTTCACGTTGTTTCAATGTTTCGTCTAACTTGAGCAGTAAGGCTCACTATGCTCCTCCTAATGAGTTTATCATCACTAGCATGGGGTTGTTCGGTGATTTTTGTAATAATCTGTTATGAAGTGCAAAAAACATGACGTAATGTTCAAAGCTCTATTCCACAGACAAAATATTTGTTGATCAACATTGTTGTTTGATGTTTTGAGAATTAACTGATAAATCGCACTAAAGCAGACAACATAACGTATGCGCCTAAGAATAATTATAATGACATATGTATATATAAGCAAACTCGCTAGACAAGCTTTAATTTTATAAGGGACAAAAAGAAAAGAATTACGGTCTAGATGACATATCACATGCGTTTGAGAATAATTACAATGATATATGTATATATAAGTAAACTCACAAGAGAAAAATTTATTAGAGAAAAAAAAAGGAAAGAATTACGGTCTAGGGAAATACAATAAGCCTTACCCCATCAGATATGCATAGCACTAGAGTATCATCGTCCAACTAAAGAAAATACTGTCCCAAAAGGCAGGGACAGCAAAAACAACGGACAAAATATCTAACCAAAGCCGTATTTTAGAAAACAGTAATGATATTGTCACAAACTCTTGTATAAACTTATTTTGTACAAATTAATGTGGCATGATAAAATTGGTTGAATTCAATATCTTTTGGCCCACATAATTTATTTCTATTATCTCATATTTTCATTCAATCAATAAATTAATGACACATCAATTTATACAATATAAATTTGTACAAGAGTTTATGGAATTATTGGCATCAAGAGAAATAAAAAGCCATACTGAACGGTCCAACACTCATCTATTTAGGCAACGAGGTCTTGTTCTACGAGAAATCAGTTAAGTTGATAGACCTTTCAGCTTGTCGATTTATCACAACGATTTGATGGGGTGGCGGCAATTCAAGACAAGTCTGGTAAGTAGATTGCAAAACTTAAGATTGATGTCCAATTAGTATTAATTATTTAGCGAAAATCCCATTCATTGGGCGAATTTGCTTTCAAAGAACCAAAGATGTTTATTTTTTCCATAGCGGGTGGGGATGTTTCCACCCCGGAATTTGTGCAAATTCACCCATTCTAAAAAGTTATCTGCAAAGAGTTCACATTATTTTTTAAAATCTAAAATTAGAAAATGTTTTAATTTATCAACTAGATTCTTCTCATAGCCAATAAATTTCAAGATATATAAATAGTATAAATTTCATAACCGATAAATTTTATGGGATATCATGTCACAAATACGTTTAGTTAATTGAAGCATAATAATTATAAAAACAAGTATTTAATCAATTAGTTGTTCAAATTTATTCTTAATTTGAAATTATAAAAAAAATGTGAATCTTTGCAATTGATTTTTTAAACTGGGGGTGGATTTCCATAATTAGAAGGGTGGATATATCAGCGCCCTTATATGGCTTTTGTTTTTTTTTTTTTAAAGAAATCTAATTTTATTTGACTAAAAGTATTGCAAATATCATATTATTTGATAAGTTTTGTGTAATATTTGTAAATATCACCGACTTTTATTTTATATTAGTGATTTATTAAACACTCAATAGTAATTGTAGCTTTTTTACCACGACATCTCAATATAAACCATTCAGTTGCCTAAAGGTTAGCAGATTTCGCAACCCGGGGATTTTTCAATGATATCTGACAAAAAGTCAAGTACCGACTGTTTAATTCTATGATGGTAAGTAGTTATTAACATGTTTTTAAGTTGTTTTATATCGTGGTATAAATATGAATACAGTGAAAAACAACATAAAATATAACATGCCTTTTTTTGTTATTTATTTGTTTAACTTTCACCAGGGAGGGCACATGCATGTATTTAAGTCGCTAACTTACTATTGTTAGCACAAGTCACAACAAAAGATCCAAGTGTTTAGTGTTGATTTTTGTTAAACTTCACAGGAGAGCCAAGGATCGGAGAGGGAGAAAAATATGGTTCACATGAATTCGTGTTTAATATTCTCTCCAAAATATCAGTATGGTAAGTGTTTTTTTCTCCATGATTCTTCTTTCTAATAGTTTTTAGGGAAACCTCCCTCTTCAGTCTTCATCGTTATTTGAGTTATTATTACCCAATTTTCTCCCCTCATATTTTAGAAGGATTATGATTTTTTCATGATTTGAGCACTCTTGAACTTTTAGCAATCTTATATCATATGTCATGTAATAATAGTATATGGATAGAATTTAATTTTTTTATATTTTTAATAAGTTTAGGTCAGAAGAGTATTTTAATTACTTTATCAATAAATGAGATCAAGCAAAATTGTATAATTAATGACAAGTAAAATTTGAATTCAATAAGATAATTTTACATATATAAAATTGGATGTAAAGTTTGTACTGAAATCGGTGTAACAATTAATATCAGAAGCCGCTATGTACGAATAGTAATTGATTGAGTCTGTGAAGTTAAAAAACTATGTGGAGAAAATTTGAAAAAACAATTGCAAATGAGGAAAAAGCTGAGATAAGGAAAAACAAGGTGGAGCGTGTCGTGTAGGCATCGTAAATAGATAAGAAAGTAGGGTGCTCATCTTTGCAAAGTCTATGACTCAATAGCTTCAGAATTTTGGTTGCCCATTTGGCAACTCCACATTACTTCCATTTATTTTTAAATTTTATATTTTGATCAATTGACCTAATTTATTATTAAAATTATGACAGTATAAGAGCAATAACTTAAAAAATCTTTTTAATACATAAAATATTTTTTTTTTTGAAAATAATGTAATATCAATTTAATCTATAATAAATAATTTTAATATATAATTAAATTTTAATTTATCAATAATAATATAACCAAATGACAATGTTAAAAAATTCATAATAATCAACTATGGTTTAGTATTCAAATATAAATAATAGAAATATACTCTAAGTGTAAATAGTATAAATATATTAGATTTATATGTTAAAATTTCAAAACTTCTAATTTTTTCACTTTTCAGCAAACTAAGACTATTATTAGATAAAGTATTCAGTACTTTATTATCTTGATGATAAATATGTAAATTATGGGACGAAGCCATGGTGCCTCAGGTGCACGGTACCCCTGGTTTTTTATAAATTGCTTTGCAGAGATAGAGATATAGATATAGATATATATATACATATACCTTTATGACTATCGTATACTCTTTTATCATATAATGATATTTCTTTTCAAAAATTTTTTAAAGAGTGCTCATCTTTTGTTTGCTTTTCACTTAGAAATTAAAATCTAAGGCTTTTATTGTTTATTTATGCTTTAATTTGTCTTTTCATTGTTTATTTATGCTTTAATTTGTCTTTTTATTGTTTATTTATGCTTTTACGCTTCCTTCATTGTCTTTTTCTTTTTGTCAATTTGTTCTTTATTTTTCTTCCTGATTTTTTTTTCAAACATTTGCCATATTAAAATGTCTAATATTTTCATAAGTTAATACGAAAGGATCCTAGTATTTTTTCTATCATAGTTCATGTAGAAGATCATATCCTTAACTTATGCTCAAAGTCATTTTGAATATTTGTCAAATTTGCTAGAGTGCAAAATGTCTAATCTGTCTATCTTATTAATATAAAAGATCACGAACTTAACTCATTGTCACGCTAAAAAGTAGAATGAGCCGGTCCGTAGTATGAGTTTAAATCTAATATCATATAAAAGACTCAAACTAATAGTTTTTTTTGACAGATACACAGAAAAATAAAACGGACAAGCTTCGTGTTTTTGAAATATATCCTTGTTTTATTTTTCAAAGGAAATAGAATTCAGTTATTAAGAAGACTACGAAGTCAAAAAAAAAAAGGAAAAAACATTACTCTTTATTCTTCAAACTATCCTATCATTTTTCTTTCATTTATGATTTTTTTACTTTGACTAAATTAGATATAAATTAGATGTTCAAGCTTAGCATTAGTCTTTATTTTACAACTCTCTCTTCTTAATTTTTCGTGTTTAGAGTTTTAAGCAAAAGTGTGAGATTTTACTGGCCTCTTTATGACAAAATTATCAACACATTATATAGGATAAGATGGCAATTAAAAAGGTCAGACATTATTGAAATTATTGGATCCCCTTTGGAAGTTTTGTAATTTTTAGATTTTATTTTGTGATATATTTCAAAAGAGTAGTGTCAAGCATCACAAAATTTTATCTCAAATGAGGTGATATTAATTAAATAAATGAATAGTGAGATAATATAATTAATTCACTTAAAATTTATAAAAATATTATTAGTCACTTTTTAAATTTTCAAAGAAAAGCATATATCTTGCTAAAGTTTTTGTTAATAAAATGCTAAGTTTTAGTTGCCAGCTCTAGATTATTTATTATGTTTTGACTATTTCAGGTTGCGTCAAAACACTTCAATTGCCACTGACAAAAGTGCATGGCGGCCTGAACAGAAGTAAAAGCAAGAATTACGCTATCAAATGCACCCAAAGTGACTCATTTTATTCCACCAATAAAATCAGAAACAATGAGAATACAAGCAGCAGAAATTGTAAACCGTTCAACAAATACCGCGTTGCTGCGAGGTTACAACAAAAAATTTGTGCAGCAAACAATGAGGATGATATTAAGTTGACGAGCTTTCAGGATGTTCTCCTGAAGAAATTACACGCATTATATATTTTTACTCGTCCCTTCGCTACCCTTGGCACTGTGAGTTCCTCCTTGTTGTGGACAATTTTTAGGCAGCAACAGACTTGTTAACTACTACATTGCTTCAGAAAAATATGAACAAGAAAAAATGACGTGAAGTTTTTATAGATTGCATGACACACTTTTTTCTTTTCCCGAATTTTATGTATCAGATTGCTGGGATAACGTCAATTTCTGTCCTTCCACTGCAAAGCTTTGCTGATTTGACTCCAAAATATTTCATGGAATTATTAAAGGTAAATTTTAGGTAATAGAGAAGGCACCTACTTTTAATGCTTATTTGCCTAACATTAAATTTTTCTTGACATTTCAGGCCCTGCTGTCCGCAGTACTGATGAACATTTATGTAGGGACTGTAAACCAGTTAGTTGATGTTGAAATTGACAAGGTATTTCAGTAGATATTTTAGCAGAGACAATTATTGTTTGGATTGTGGCTAATAATATAAATTTTGGTAATAAAGTGATCAACTAATCAGGTAACACACTAAATTAGACATTAAATCACCTAAATTGGATTCTACAAAGGGGGCCCAATTGAGCTTTACGAGGGGAATAAAAGGGTGAAGCTATCGGCACCCCTATAAAATTCTCATCAATCACCACTTTTGCATTAATAAATTTATATTTATTCAAAATTATATAAAAGGATTGATAGAGTTATAGTTAAACACTTTAATTTCTTCAAAGGATTCATCTATGCTGCAATAGTAGTATCATATCACAATTTTGTTCTCATCTAATATAATCATTGGATTTAAAAGCAATCAATCGAATAGAGAAGAGATGGCCATGTTTGTGTTGGAGAAGACCGGATAAATCAGTTAAGAAAAAGTAAATTTGGATGTGACGAAACACGGTGACTCACCTCTCTCCGAACGCACGATTAGGCACGATTAGGTACGGGTTGAACCCGGACCAGAAAATCCGGATTTCGTCCGGGTCTGGGCTGAGTCCGGATTAAATTGCCACCCCTACGCACGATGACTATTATCAAGTAGGAAATTTGAGGAATTTATGAAGTCCAGGTGAAAATAGAAGGAAGTCCCTGCCAAATGCCAAATGGATGAAAGGACAATCTTCCGCACCGTTCTCTTTTCTAACACCCTTCTTTCTCTATATCCATAAATCCTCACTAAATTTTCTCTCTCATCAAACATCAAAGGTATCACATATCATTTCATGGTGGAGTTCTTTAATTTGTTCATTTCTCTATAGTCTTGTGCAGCTTTAATTTATCTCATGCTGCAATTTAATTTGTTATTTTATTCCGAAAATCAAATTGAATTATGGTTGCAGTGACGTATATATGCTGGGTTTCTTCACATCTTCCTCATTGGCTTGAAGTTTTGTTCACTGAAAAGTTCTTCCACGCTTGCATAATTCACGAAGACGAAAGAAAAAATGAAAATAACATATATTGCTTGGACAGTTGCACTAGCTTATGCCCTCATTGTTTGTCCCTTCATGGCTTTCATCGTTTCTTGATTTCCTTATGTAGGGCCATTCTTCATTTATTCTGCAAGAATTTTATTGCATCTCCGTCCTTCAATCCAATGCTTGTTGCAATTAAATTAACCAACGACTCCTCGTTACCAATCTCACTTCTCTGATTTCATATATGCCTAAAAATTCAGCACCGCTAACTTCCGATTGTTCCTTGCCCTGTTGATTATCATTTCACCGTCGATTGCCTACAAGACACATGCCATATTCACATTACGAGTCATCAGAAATTTTTAATTGCGACAAACATAGCTAAACCCAAATTCCAATTTTTTGTCTTATTTTGCTGTCTCCATATCGATTTGAGATGAATCAATTCCATTGATGCAGTACCAACAAACTTTCTCACCACAAGCTCGCAAATGATATTACATTAAAAAACAACCGGCTCCAATGGTTGCATGTTGTTGCATCAATTATCTAATAATTAATTTCACCCATTAGATTGACCAGTAAAGCATCACTCACATAAATAAGGACAAAAACTGTGGTATGATACGACAGTTGTAATATAGGAGAATCCTCTTCAGAACTTTTTTTTTAATTATTATTTGAAATCTTTATTTCATGTTAACTACTAAAAAATATATTTCATATTTGGTGACAATTTCTTTTTATTTATATCTTCAAATTTTCAATTCATCTCCTTTTGTTATTATATTTTTTCGACTCGCTAATAGTCCAATTGGTTTGTTGGGTATTAACTCAACAAAAATAAGTTGAGTAACAAAGATTTTTAAAACACTTGTGACCTAGTGAATTTTGTTTCTGTCTCCAATTTGGTAAAAGTTAAATAAAAATGATAAAAAGCTTTTTTGAGTCGAAATCCTTAAAACAAATAATTAAAAAATTTATAATTGTGAGCATACATCTTGCAAAAATAGATTTGTAGTTGAACAAGATTTTAATTTTTTTTAAAACAAAATGAACTGGGATTTAATTTGACTATTCTTATACATATCCTTAAATGTAATTTTTTCTGTTGATTAAACTATAAATATATATAAAAAAGGGCTTTTATAAGGATAATGAGGTGGTGCTAATAGCTCTACTCAAAAAAGAAAAATGAAAAAAGTTGAGCTATTAGCACCCTTTGAATTTCCTTACCCCACCCGATCATATAACCAGAAAATTTAATGTATTTGTTTGAGTGAGACTATTAACACCCCTCTAACTAGGGTTGGTAATAAACTTCGGATCCGGTCTGGATCCATAAAGATCCAGATCCGGATGCACTTGCATCCGGAAAATCGGATATCCGGATCCGCATTTCCGGATGCACTTGCATCCGGAAAATCGGATATCCGGATCCGCATTATTTTATAATTAAATTATTTAATTAATTAAATTTTAATTGAAAATATATAAATTAAATTATTTATTTAAATGTATAAGCATAATTAACTCTATAATCTTCATTAACTATGAAAAATATATTAAATAATAATAATAATAATAATAATTAGAAAATATTGTAATAAATCGGTTTTCCTTTATTTTTTATGCTTGATTTATATTATGAAATTATTGTTTGTGAATTTATGGTGTTGTTTTATGTTATTTATGTTGAATTGATGTTAAATTGTTGATTGTTAAATTATAATTGAATTTTATTTTATATTATTATGTAAATTATTAAAATTAAAATTAAAATTATTATTATGCGGATTCGGATATCTGGAATATCTGCCCACAATCCGTACGAATATTAACCGCATCCGGATTTGCATATTTTTTTAGGATCCGGATGCGGATCCGAATGCAACAAGTTTAATCCGGATCCGGATGCACCTACATCCGGATCCGGATCCGGATTTTGCCATCTCTACCTCTAACTTTCTTTTCAAACTCCTTTTCTACCAAAACCTACTTTAATTCCCAAAATATCCTTTCCCATTTTTTCAGTTTTTTTTAATTTAAAAAGAAAAATAATTCAGTTTCTTCCAAATAACTCTAATTACAAATATTGTTTTTATCCATTTTTGAATTATAAAATCATACATATTTTACTAAAAAAAATCAAATACATGTATGAATTAAGTAGAATTAAAATGGACTCAAATAGTTATTATTTATTTTTTAAAGTTAAAAATAAGTTTAGAAAGTTTTGTAAATTAAAGTAGACTCCTATAGCTATTATTTATTTTTAAAATTAAAAATAAGTTTAAATTAAAAATAAGTTCTGTAAATTTCTCAAGAAAAATTTGTTTGTGAGGAAACAAAAATTGTAAAAGACTTTGATGTAGTTGTATGGGTGTAAAGAGTTGAAAAGAGAAATATAAAAGTATAACTAGATTTCCTTTAATGTAATTGCAATAAGAGAGGGGTTCTATAAGAATTATACAGGGGTGCCAATAGTTCAACTTTTTGTTTTATTCCATAAACACCTTAACAATATGAACGATAAAAAGAGTCCGTAAACACTATTAAAAAAAATTTAGTAGGCAACATAATCCAGTAAAGATGAATACTTTTATAGTATAAATGAAAAACTCTTCCTTACCTCATGAAGTTTAAGTGTTCAATTTGACGATATTCATTATCAGCACCAAAAAAGTTACATAAAATTGTATTTTAGAGAAGCCAAAAAAAAAATTAATCAAATGGAAATGCCTAACATTAATTAATAATTTTTTTTTCATATAGGAATTTGGGTGTCTATTCTTCACTCAAAAAATAATTGAGAATAAAAGATCTTTCATTGATATTGAATTTGATTAAATATGCTATAGTTTTGCCTCAAAAATGAGAATGAACTTTACAATATAGTATTTGAATTTTAGTTGAGTTTTTAAATACCAAATCAATAGAATTCTTATTGGGTCAAAAAAGAAAACATAATTATGCATGAAAGAAAGATATCTGTCAATCGTGGGGTTTAATGAAAGAAGAACAAAATGGTATATTTGAAAATACAGTATTTGAAGATAGAATAATAATTTTTAAAAATTATTTAATGGGATTTTCTCAGAATAGGGGTTTTAACTTTTAAGAGAGTTTTGGAGGAGTGTCGATAGTATCACTCAAAAAATTAAAAAAGAAAATTAAAGATCTAAATTGGGTTGGGCTCTTGGCTATTCCAGGAAATATTTGTTGAGACTGGCGCATGTTATGCTTGTTTTATGTTTTCGTATTTTTTTAGCTACTTCACTACTAAATGAGCTTAACATTATTGTCAAAGGTTAACAAGCCTGAACTCCCACTAGCTTCCGGTGACTTATCAGTGGGAACCGGACTCGCAATTACTTTACTATTGTCTTTCGTGGTACGTGTTTTTTTTTCCTCCCCACCTTTAACACGACATTAACATTTAGCATGTGAAAAGTGTCTCTCTTTAGTTTCTAATTAATTCGTTCATCTTAATTTTCAGAGTCTGGCTATCGCACTTAGCCTTCAATCTCCACCACTTGTTTTTGGCCTCATTGTGTGGTTTCTACTTGGAACCGCTTATTCCGTTGACGTAAGTGCTTAAAGTGATTCGAGATATATATACACATCATTCGACGAAGAAAATAAATTCAAATAGATTATAAATTTAATTGTATGAGTTAGAGAGAACTGTAGCTAATTTACCCTTAGTATGGTTGAGCACTTTGGGTTCACTTGCACAAGATCATTTAATTGGTACTTCTCAATCTTGCAGCTTCCTTTTCTTAGATGGAAGTCAAATTCATTTCTAGCTGGGATGTGCATGGTTATTGTATTCGGACTTGTATACCAATTTCCTTTCTTCATTCACTTCCAGGTATATACGAACTGTTTACCGTGTTAGTTTTCTGATTTTGTATGATCTAGAGCAATTTTTTTTTTTTTTGGGTAAACTTTGGCAGGACAAAGGGTGATTTTTCAATCAAAGAACATAATGAACATAATGAGACTCAATTACATGATTAAGAGCATGTTAATTACACGCTTTCATGTTACAATTTGTCGTGGGTTTTGAGGTGATAGTATTTAGTTTAATTAGTAGATAGGGATGTAGAAAAAAAATACACACTACGAATTGAATGATAAGTGAAATAGAATTACATTATCTTGTTGGACAAGAGAATCTTTGATGAAAAGAAATCATAATAAAAACAGAAAAAAGGGCCAAAATTCTCTTACTTAAAGAAAATTAGCTATTTTTTCTTCATGTTTCAAAACACACAAAAACCTCTTTATATTACCAATATTTCATTAGCTATCAATCTTTTGACTTCAAAATTCGCTTTAACGTTCACTCGTTTTATTGACCATCAAATTTGTCTTATAAAAAGAGACATTGCCCTCCAAAAGTTTAATATTTTAATGTCATTGAAATTGGGAAAAAGAAAGAAACCACGCAATTATTTGACAAAATCGGACCGTCAATTTTTTTTATTAATTTTATTATTTTACTCTTGATGGTTGCTTGATGTTGGGAATACAAGTACCTTTAATAATTTAATCAATTGAATAAAATCATGATTAATTGAAAATCAAAATTATGGGAAAAATTAAGGGAATTTTCGTCTTTTTTTTGTACTAATTTTTAGAATAGTAAGTTAAGTTTTCATTTATTTTTTCAGTTAATTCTAATTTTTTTCAGAATTAGTTGAAAATTTATGACAATTCCTTTAATTTTCTATATTTTTACATTTAATGTTTCAATTACTTATGAGCAAAAAATTATTCAATTAATTAAATAATTAAAGCTATTCGTATTTTCAAATCAAATAACTACCAAGTAAAATAGTAAAATCCCAAAAAAAAAAAGTTGATACTCATAGTTGTTTAGATGTGTTTTAAAATATAAGGAGGATTTCGATTAATTTTACCAAATAACAAGGCAATTTCGCTCATTTCCCATGGAAGTTGTTGTAGGTTTCAAAACATAATATAAGGGTGGTTAATTTTGCCGATCAAGGTCTAGATGAGGGTTTTGGTCGTATTTCTTATAAAAATATCATCTGTAATACAATTGGTTATACTATTCAACAAATTAACTAAATTTTATTTAATTATTATAGTTTAAGAAGATTATTATTTCAACAATAATGAAACATTTAAGAATGATTTAATTTTTCTACTTTTCCTTTGTTTTTTTCCCCTCACCTAATAAAAGTATGTTATATACATTTTTATAGAAATATGTGCTTGGTAGACCTATCGTAATTACGAGGCCATTGATATTTGCGGCCGCTATCATCTGTACCATTTCTGCTGTAATGTCACTTCTCAAGGTAATTAAAAATTAAAAATTTGAATATATATATATATATATATATATGGCAAAATATTTCCATTTGCCATTACTTTACTTGCTTTGAACTATTTATAGGATATACCCGATGAGGACGGCGATAAAAAATTTGGCCTTCAGTCAATGTCTTCCAAATTAGGCAGAGAAAAAGTGAGTAACTTAATACATATTTCAGGAAAAATGACACTGCATCCTTTTTCTTTTTTTTTTTACCATTTAGGTCTTTAATTTTTAATTATCCATTAATTTCATCTTAACATTAAAATAGTAATAAAAATGAAAAAAATATTGTTTGGGTTCTTTTACTATTACACTTCCATCCTTCAACAGCATTAAGTGTTTGTCTTCTCAAAAGGTATTTTGGCTTTGCGTGTATACGCTGTTACTTGCTTATGGAGTTGCTGTCATCGTTGGAGCTTCTTCATCTTTCAAGCTAGGCAAGCTTGTCAGTGTAAGAATTGAATTTACTTTCAACAACAAATTTTGCCTTGTATATGTTGTCGAAATGTGTTTTATATCACTTATATGTGTGTGTATCTATATGTATATCGTGCAGATAATTGGCCACGCCACACTTGCTTTTTCACTGTGGCTTCAAGCTCAAACTGTGGATCTCTCTAATAATGCATCTACATTTTCTTTTTACTTGTTCGTTTGGAAGGCAAGTGTGATTGATCTATTTAATTTGATGTGAGAGTTTGAAATCAAATTTATGCAAGTTTCGTTATTTAGTTCTAGACTGACTTCTAAATTATTTTGTTGAATTTGCAGTTGTTCTATGCTGAATATCTCCTTATTCACTTCTTACGTTGAGAAAGAATGAGCACACCGACTTCCTTTTATTTTATCTGTTGTAAGTTTTGGATGAGAAAATAATGCTCTTTTGTCACTAGAATTTGAGTCCATTAATTAAGTTGCCCTTGTATCTTTAAAAATTATTTAAAATGTACTTATACTGATTTTATTAGAATCCATTTAATTGTTCCCTATTTACATTTTTTTATGCATTTAAGATTTATTTGATAATTATACCTAATAAAAATATTATTTATTCTTGAAAAGTTAGAACCAACCCATATGAAAATAACAATAAGGACATTTTGGGTAATTTATAAAATAAAGAACAAAATGATCTTCCAACGGAGGGCTATTTGAAACCATCAAATTTCTCTCTACACTTATTTTAAAAACAGATTTATTATTAAAAATTAAAAATTTCAAAATTTCAAAATTACCCTTCACTAATTACTTTCTTTCTACAGCTTGCAACAATATATTCTTTCCCTACTCTTGTATTTTACAAACTAAACACCCAATTTTACTCTCTTTTGAATTCATTTTTTGGTCTTATCTAGCATATCATGACCTATTTTCATTGAAGTTTTTTATCTTGACATTCATTCACGTTTGTACTTAGCAGAAATTAATTTCTTAATATTCAATAACTATCAGACATGATAAAAATTTACTAATTTTCATTTCTAAATTATAGATTTTGTTGCTTTTAGTAAATGATATCAATTATGTGCAATTAAAAGAATATATCTGAATGAATTAATGAGAATTTATGAAATTAAGAAGAGAAGAAAAGAAAGGGTTATTTAAGTAATTTTTTTAAAATTATTTAAAAAATACTTAAAAAATTAAGTAATAAAATTTTTAATTAAAAAAGGTGTAGAAAGAAAATTAGTGGGTTTAAATAGCGCCATTTTTTTCTAACCCTACAAGGTAGAAGATATAGGGAAATTCACCCATTTGGTCAAAACAAAATTATAATTGTACTTTTATTTAGTGCACCAAATCAATGTGTATGATCCAAAGGTTCACCGTTCCTATAATAGAATTTTGGGTTATTTTCTTTTCACTACTTAAGTTATTATGAAATAACAATTAGATATAACAAATATTACATCATAATATTTTAGTACTATTAAAGAATTACAAAATATTACATTTTATTGCTCTTCCGTTAGTTGACCTACAAAACTAATTTTACCCTTACTTTAGCCAAAAAAACACAAACTCTAATAAAACCTAATAATTTTCAGTATTGTAGGAAAAGCCAAAAAAATTAAATAAAAGTTTACATTTACACAAAAAAAACCTGTAACCTAAGATTTATGTAATGCATTTATAATAATAATTTTTCATTCAATTAAATATTAATTATTAACTATCGACAAAAATTAATAAATAAAGATAACAAACAAACAAACATACAAACACATACATATATGCATGCATACATAAATAAGTTCATACATACATACAATCACAAATATTTCAAATGTCAAATAAAAAAGTTTCTATTTAATTGGTAACACACTAACTTTTAATTTTTAATTTTTATCAATAATTAATAATTGAAATTAAATTTGATAAAAATTAAAATGAAAATAACATTCAATTGCAAAAAATTATTTAGCACAATGATTAATATGTAATTAATAATTAGTTTTTATTAATAATTAAAAATTTCTTTCCTTCGAGTAAGGGTAAAATTATACGTCAACTAATGAAAAAGTAATAAAATACAATATTTTGTAATTCTTTAATAGGAAAATATTAGGATGCAATACTTGTTGTATATATTTGTTATTTCACAATAACTTAAGTAGTAAAAGGACAATAATTTTATATGTAGATATCCACATGCTAACTCAATTTCCTACCTATTCATGTCGATGGGGTTAAAACACTAGATCTCTTGTACTCGTTCTAGAGATTTTACTAACTAAACTAGCTTATACCCACATATTTCTATAATAGATATATGGGAGATTGTTAATTTTTTCCTACTCAAATCAATATATACCACTTACTTCCTACTGCTTTCATGATATCCAAAAATATTTATGACACAAAACATTTAAAGGAAAAGAGGGATATATGAGATATTTGTTTGATAATTTATCTTAAGAATATATATAGTACTGATATGGTCCAGGATCTTGAACATCATTAAAATCTGAAAAAGCTATTAAACAATGCAGTTTAATAGTTCGCAGCATCATTACACTATTAAGTCACATGATTTAATAGCTTTCTCAGAATTTAACAATTTCAAGATCTTCAATATGTGTTTGTGCGTGTATAAGCTGGAACTCTTTTTTTTTTTTTTCTCAATTAAGCTTTGAGTTGTGTGACACTGCAAAAAATAAGGCATAATTTTATTCAAGTTCTGAAAATTTTGAAATGAAAAATCAGTATACATGTCATTTACACGACCAAAGATTGCGGGCGATTAGCCGAGAACTGCTGACCGGAGAAAATAATAATAATTACAGCAACAATGGTAATAATTAAGACCAGATGGCGACTTCTTAAAATATAACAGTACAACAAAAATTTACAACATTAAGGAGTTGACCAAAATTATTTGGATTATGAGTCATTTTCAATACAGTGCGTGTGGGCAAAGCATTGTTGTAGCGTGAGAAAACCAAATCAATTTTAAGCGCTAGTTCCACAAGAATTTGAATTCGATGGCAAGCCAAAATCTGCTATATATATATATACTCACACACACTATAATTAATTATTTCATTATTTTGTTATAGGCTGACTTCTTACGTTGTAGAATCTGCAGACGTACTTTGTTAATAATTTTTGTGTTGTATTATTTTGTGATAATTATGATAATTTGTTATCTGAAGTGAAAAATCAATTGATGCAGCAATGTCTCATATATTTGTGAAAATATATGTTTCCTTGGGACGGTGTCAACCTTTGGCAATATATCGTAATCTTTCCCGATTAGTACACTTGATGCATATTTTTAATTTGAAGCTGAAATTTCAAGTATTTTAATGACTAATTAACAATGGCAAAGGAAACTGGCAACACAATCCAACTCCAACATTAATCCTGGATCTCTTTGTTAAACCGAAGTACCGAACCAACATTGATCCTGGATCCATTACTTCAAATTTTTTCTGTGAATTATATTGTTACGTCTGAAATCATAACTTGAATAAAATAGAAGAAATTCACAAGAAATATAGGTTAATTCAAGAAAATTTAGAACTCTAAAAAAGGTGTTGGTTATTTGAGAAACTAATAAACTCTCAAATACAACATATAAGTTGCTAAAATAATAATATTCATGAAATTTTTTATTGAATCCAAATCCAACTTAGGTTAGGATTATAAATCTAGAAAGTGGCTGAGTATGTTCTTACATCATGCTTCATAATTTACACTATGACTCTACAAAGTAAGGTACCATTACCTTCGACTGATTAAACAAAAATTACAATGCAAAATAAATATATAAGTAATAAATTAAGGGATCTAATGGAGGGGTCGTAGCAGAAGTGGAATTGATAGGATAGATAAAATTAGATCGTTTCAGTACCGAACTAAGCCAACGTGGTTAGCTTACGCTCTAATCGAAGCGTGATTAGATCTCGTTTTAATCCAAACGACTCAATGAGATTTTAATAACACATAAGGCAAGATTAGATAACCCTCTAACCCAAACGAATCCGCAAGAAATATTTTGATAGATAGTTCTAGAGGAAATTATAAAAAGGGATTTTACTGAATAATTGAATTTGAAGTCATAAAAATAATAACAAGACCTCTCTATTTATAATAGAGTAAACTTACTTCCTTAAATTGACTATGAAAGGGAAACTAAATCATAATTATAATAGAAATAAAAGACTAAGGAAAATACCATAATTGACTCTAATTAAAATAGAAATCTTAAAATAATAAAAATTCTAGAATCCTAAATTAACGTCCTACATCAAGATCATATGATTCCTTCCCCCTTTAAAGTCCCTTGTCCTCAATGGTAAATTTTGCTTAAAAATTGTCTCTCCTTCATTTATAATTTATAATTAGACACAAAAATGCCATGAACCTCTCTCGAAAATTCTTCCATGATTCAATAATATACATCATCTTTAATTTAGGCACTTGATTGATGAAATATTTATCATCATCATGCCTGCATGTTTTAGCTTTATGCTTAAAATGAACCCTCTACACCTTTGGTGGATTTATGACTAAAATAAACCCTCCACACCTTTGGCTTTGCCTTGTAAGAGAAAACTCTAACCTTTTGAATATTGAATTTTGAGTCTTCAATAATGCCACAACTATGTTGCCTTCTTCAACACCTCCATTATGTGTAACAATTGCCACATTGTCCTTTTGTTGGAAACGTTAAGCTTTAACCAAGGACGTATAATATTCTTCACTATCTTTGATATGTTATGGCCAATTGAAGATGAATTCAACTTTGCATCCCATATTCTTGATATTTCATCTATTTTGCACAATAATTTCTTGGTAATTTCCTTTTTGTGAGGTGCAACTTTCTCACTTGAATATAATAAAATATACTTTAAGCTAATAAGTCCCCTTAATGATGATGATGATGATAATAAATTCTAGAGTGATGCTCACATGAGTAATCACATAAGTGATGATGGAATAAGAGATGTTTGTCGAGATAGTTAGGAATTTTGGAATTTACTAAGATATTTAAGGAAGGATAATCTCAACCATTAATCAAGAGTTATGGTGGTAAAATTCTAACTATCCATTATCTTTGGGAAATCCTATAAACACCCCCTAGAAATTCAATGCACTTCTATTCTAAGTAATAGCATTAAGAGTAGAGAAATCCTCAAGTTAGGAAAGTCTAGAGAAGTCAAGATTAAGAGGTAAGTCACACTTTAATGGCAATGTATGGACAAAGTTCTTTTTATACTTAAATTCAGCTTTAACTAATCCTTTATCTTGTGATGCTTACTATGATGTGATATTTTCTTATCTAATTCTTACATGCTCGATTATGCCGCCTATATTGTGGTATTTTCTTATTTATCCTTATATGGTTAGCTACGCCGCCTATATGATGATATTTTCTTATTTACTCCTTGTATGGTTGGCTTTGCTGCCTATATTATAATCTCATTTGTTTAATCTCTATATGGACGACACTGTTGCCTATATTAAAGATTGTTGTCCTTAAATAGCATTGTGTGTCGGCTCTGTTGTACACATAGGAACTTTATTTGTTATGAAATAAGTTACATTGAACGCATGGATTTCATAGATTATTTTATAACGAAGACGTTTAAAAATGAAATTTAAAAAATGGGTTGTTATTCTACCATGTGGCAAAGTTCCCAAAGAGAGCAAAGCCTTCTAAGCTAAGTACAAGGTAATCTTTTGGGGACGGCGATACGTAATGCCCAAAAGATCAACTAATTAGGCCCAAGGACATGTTGTTTTAAAGAATAAAAATGTTAGCCTTGTAGTGCAACATACCTAAGGCCCTAATAAACTTATTTTGTATTTCTAAGTTTCTTTTAAAAACTTTATGTTCATAAGGTCATCTATATGCATAATAATTTATACATGCATCAAAGTGTTATCTTACGGAACATTAACTCATGAGTCCTTACATTGCAGTTAAAGATGAGCAAGGCAAGTTGACGCCAAGTCTTAACAGAGGTGAAGTGCATATAGGCATAATAAATTTTGGGTTTTATAATGGGCTCAATTATGTTTTCATCCAAACATAAATATCATAAGTTTATTTATGTAACCGCAGAGTCCTTTTTGAAATATATATAAGGAATCCCTACATTTTGTAACAAAGCTTTATGTAACAAAGTTTTGTGTTTTACATTCTACCTTTATAAAAAACTTGTTTTAGAATCTATATCTATACTAAAAGTATTTACACTTTTGTTCAAGAATCATGAGCTCCATCTTTTTTTTTATATCCTTTTTAGTCGTTACTCTATTGTAAAGATTTGCTTGTTTATTGCCTCACTCTAATATCAAATGTTAAAAATATAGATGTTTGTAATGATAACTTGAACAAAATAGAAGGAATTTACAAGAAATATTAGTTAATTTGAGGAAACTTAAATCTAAAAAAAAAGTGTTGATTATTCAAGAAATCAATAAACTTCCAAATATAACTATAAGTTGCCAAAATAATAATATTCATGACATTTTTATTGAATCCAAATCCACTTTATATACAGTTTAGGTTGGGACGATAACAATAAAAAATAGCAAATATTAAGTATGTTCCCACATCATATTTCATAACTTACACCTAGACTTTATAAAATAAGGTCCCACTTCCTTTGATTAATAAAACAAAGCCTACAATGCCAAATAGATAACAATAAAAAATAGCAAATATTAAGTATGTTCCCACATCATATTTCATAACTTACACCTAGACTTTACAAAATAAGGTCCCACTTCCTTTGATTAATAAAACAAAGCCTACAATGCCAAATAGATAAACATATAATAAATTATAAAAGATCATATCATATAGATTACGGCAGCATGTCAAAATTGTTGTGTAAAAGCAATCTCGGCCCCAAATTAATCAGATGGTTGAAATTAAGGGACCATAATTAAGATTTATATTCGGACAAACTAATATATATTATACCCTATTTTGTTCCTGATTTACCTCAATATTCTTCAGATCGTATGTGTTGAAAACCTAAGATCACACAAGATAATGGTAATGGTAAAATAATCTTAACAATGGTATATTTTCATGAGTAAAGATAGACATAGTAAATATTTTTATCTCAAATTTTGTTGGGAAAATATGTTCTTTAAAAGCATAAGTGTTTATTTAATTGTAATAAACAATTCTTCTGATTAATAAAATAAATGAGGTATTTTATTCGAATATCTTAATTGCATTAATATTTTGAGTAAAGTCCATTTAATTATATTATATGTATTTCTATGATCACCATGTGGATTCACAGAATACATAAATACAAGTTATCTTATGATTAAATAAATTAAGTTCGTAGTTGATAAATAAAGTTAGACACTTTATTTAGGTATAAATTGTAATAAATTCATTGAATGATATGTTTTAATCATGTATGAAATTTAATTAACTTTGTAATAACTGTGAGACTTATTAAATCTCATAGACGTTGATTTTACTGTAATCTTAATCTTGAGTTAGTTATAATTTCATGATTGTAATTATTATTTCATTTAAGTTACCAATAAGCACGACACATCCATGTAGTCAAGATTACCCGGTATTTTGGTGGGAGCAATTATAAGTATTGGAGTTATAGATTAACAATATAAAATTTGTATAACACATCTGTTGATGGGGTTTCAGCACTTGATCATAGAATTCTTTGCCCAGAATGTGTCAACATATTTAATATGTTGAAAATAATCATTAGAGAAAACCAGTAAGTACCAAGAAACAAGATGTAATTAAATTGATTGGCAGTTGAAATATCAATTTAATTAATGATGTGGTACAAAGGATTGTGCAGTAAAGAAATCAATGTGGCATGGGTCTAATTATTATTCGAGAACACTATCCTCGATAGCATACAATTATGGTGGTCAGTTCTAATTTTTTAGTGAAGTAGATTTGGAATTAAATAATTGAGCTAGTTTAATTACAGGCATAATTATTGTAACCACTTTTGTATGTACCCAAATGATCTCTGGGTTAGCTCATTTAATTGACTGCGCCTCTATTGGATTAATAAGCAAGATAACTAACTATTTAGGTTAAAAACCTAAATATATTATTTAGTTAGACGCTTCATAGAATATAGTTGTGTGTAAAGGGTCTTGTGTTATTTTACAAGGTGGGCCCCTATAACAAGAAGAATTAACGTTACTTTTGGTTTTATTTTTTTAATTTAAATCAAATGTGATTTAATGGAATTAATAAATAAATAAATATGAAGCATATGGTTTCTACTAAATAGAGATATAAAAGGGTTTATTTTCTCCCAAAAGAAAAAAAACAGCCATATTATATAGATCAAAGAAAAATATTTTTTCTCTCTAATTTTGAGAGAAATATTTTCTCTTGGTAGTTGTTTTTAATGGTGATAAAGGCGCCCACACGTCAAGTGCAGATCAATCTTGAGTCATAACCTGGAAGATCATTGGTGGTGGATCGTGATCTAACAAGATTGGTGGTGACAGATCGTGATCTAATAGGAGTGCTGGTGACGGATCGTGATCTGGGAGCCTAGATTAATTCAACAAAAAAACCAAATCGAATTGTTAAGGTATGATTTTCTAGATTACGAATTCTTATGTATTGTATGAGATCGGTCCTAAAAGTTTTTATAAAAATTTAAAAAACTAATTTTCTAGATTATGGGACGAGAAAATGGTTTTTTCTTGAAGCATCTGTGATGGGATAGGTGCCTCAAAGACTTGTAAAAGAGAACATCATTAGAAGTCAATACCAATGTAGCCAATGATGACACTCGAATGGTCATGTGAGACTAGTGAAAAGGGTGAAAGCCCATCTATTATTAGAGAGCAAATCAAAATTTTCTTTTTATATCAAAATGAAAAAAGATATCTTTCACCTTTGAACTGGACCTTTTGTATGGGGTGCCCTTAAGGGCTTCCTTAAGTCTCTTTAGACATGAGAAAGAAGCAGGTTGGTCTAGCCCCTCCTCAGGTAGGGGCATAATGGTACATGGACATTACATTCAAATATTAGAGTCTTAGGATATTTCTATTTGGTGAACTCGTATAATCCCTCGGTTGGCAGTTTCTTTTGAGTTTGATGAGAGCTATGACGACTTGATAGGTGCCATTTCTTTGTTAGATCCCAGATACCTCAGAGGAGTTACGTGCTCTTTGATCTTTGGGGTGCTTATCACGGTTATTGGTTTCCTCAGGACCACTAACTGAAACGTTATCATTCTCACCACTAAAAGATCGTTTGAGCTTGCTTAGAGAGGAAAATGATTAGTTAGAACAAGCTGATGGTTGTCGAAGCCAGCAAAAATAAAAACCTACTCTAAATAAATTGCGTATAGTGATCGAGCAGGGTTGTGTCCACAGAGATCGGTAATTATTTAAATCCTTTTAAAATGTAAAATGCAAAATGGGGGGATTGTTGGCAATAATAAAAATAAAATTAAAATAACAAGAATGCAAATTAAAATTGTAATTCAAATTGGGAAAAGCTCTGGTTGAAGGAATTAACTCAGCTTGATTCGACTACTAATCATTGATTCAAATATAAATAATTACTACTTATGAATAGACCAGTTATAGCTACTGAGACCCTCTAATAGCCAATCTCTCCTTAAATAGTCGATAACCAAGGTACGACCATTGGTTATTTCCCTAATCAATAGACAACCCTAGATACGATTATAAGATTTAATCAATTAACAATCTGAAAAACCAGAGAGACTCAAATCCTAATCAACAAACGCATACGATAGTTCATTTAAATTAGATTGTTCATTCTCATAACACAACGCACTGCTATGCTATTTGTCACAAACATTAAAATCTTCATACGATGAATCTTTTAATTGACAATAGATTAAGTTGATAATTAAATAGTGATCAATTATCTAATTAACAAACATAATCATGACAATAATTTAGAGAATAAACAAATACCCAAAAAGTAATAAAACAATTAAAGCATAAGAAATATCTCACAGTAATGATGAATCAAAACTTTATTAACCTTCAATCAGAGTAACAGGTTTGGTTCTTCAAATAGAGAAGAGAAAAATTTAGATCTAGGGTTTTTTTCCAATTGGTTCTCTCCCTTCCTTCCTCTTTTCCCCTCTCTAGAGTTCTCTTTAAAATAAAATACTAATATCTAAAATATTATTTGAATATTAAATTCGGAATTACAAAAATAACCAAAAAGATAAAATACGTTAAAATAAAAACTGCAGGTCTTAGTTGACGGCACGCGCTCCCAGCTTATCAACAAAGTTCTTCTGAAGCTCATAATTTCTCTAGGAAAAGAATCATTCTCAAACATCAACTTGTAGCTCAATTTTAGCACCAATCAATAGAATTACACCTACAAAAATAAAACACAAATAAATCACTATTATTAAGTGCAAAACATCGATATTAAAAGAAGTAAACAATGCAAAACTAGTGCATAAATTACACTCTAACACAAGCCTATTAGTTTAGGCTTTGACCTATCACAAGCACATTAGAATCCTTGTCACACCAAGGCTACGAGGCAATTTGGAGAGAGATAGACAAATTATGAAACCTAGTATTGCCAAAGTTCGTTATGGTCCATGTTCTCCTTTTTTTTTCTTCTTTTGTGTTTCCTTTAGTATTCTCCGTATCCTTAAGGGCTGCAAAAGGCAAATGTAATAAGATACACCAAAACATAAAGTTCATAAGAGTTTTCACTTCCCTTATCTAAGAAATTAAGCAACGACAAGAAAGTTTATCACTACTCCATTTTCATAGCTTCCTCCATCCAACAGCTATTGTATTTAACAAGATCATGCAAGATATTATCTAAAAGTGCCCAAATAAAACCAAACATAAATCATATTACATAGAAAACTCGTCTATACAGACATTGCCAACACCAATGCTTAAAAAAAAAAAATCTTTTTTTTATGCTTTTCTTTGACATCCATAATTAACTAGTGGAGCATAAATATAAATACGAACAATGTATATTATGTGTAAAATAATTGTAGCAATATCTATCAAATTGATGCTTCAGAGTATGTATATATATATATATATATATATATATATGTATATATATATATATATATATATATATAAGAGGTAAAACTCATTTAGTCTCTATATTTTTAGGTTAGCGTTTGTTTAGTTATTGTATTTTTAAAAGTACCTCAAAACATTTTTGTTGTTAAATTATTGACACCCATTGTCATTATTTTTTGTTCTTTTTGGTTTGCTTTTATAATATTACTCTCCTATAATAATTTTTTTAGACATTATTAAAAAAATTATGTTACCAATTTAACCCAAATAATAAAATAGAAACAAAAAAATATATATCAATTTTTATGGAGCACTCTGCTAAAGAGTTAATATATTAATTTTTTTATTAATATGAAAAGAAATTGGTAATTTAAATTTTTTACAATATTAATTTTTTTAAAAATACGTGAGCTTTCACAAAAATTAATGTATATTCTTTTTATTTTATTTTTTGGGGTTAAATTGATAACTTAATTTGTTTTCCCTTTATTAATGTCCTAAAAAAGAAAAATTATTGTAAGAGGATAATATTGTAGAAGCAAGACAAAATGAATAAAAGTAATAGTAAATGTGTCAATAGTTTAACAACATGGATGTTTGGAGGTACTTTAAAAATACAAAGGATAAATGGACACTTAACCTCAAAATACATGGGCTAAACGAACTTTTACCTTGTTAAAATGAGCATGCTAATAATATACCTAAAAAAAGATTTCAATACACTAACAGACAAAAAAACACAATTTCTAACATATTGAAATCTGTGTTTTTTTTTTGTATTTTACTAAAATCCTTAATTTAACAAAATGAGGATCCACATTGAGATAAAAAAGATACAGATTTTAAAATATTGGACCTGTATTTTTTTGTCTGTTAGTGATACTACACTTTATTAAAATGAAGATATCATCACTTATATATATATATATATGTGTGTGTGTGTGTGTGCGCGCGCGCGCGTATATATATATATATATATGTGTGTGTGTGTGTGTGTGTGTGTGTGTAAAATTTATGAGGATAAAATTGTAATTATAAAAAGAAAGACGCAAAGAAGGTCTGATGATATTTAGGTCTTTTCTTATGGATCTTTTTGCAGTGATGTTGGCTGAATTTTGAAAGCAGCCACACCCGGGCGGTGAAATAATTGCGACATAGGTAACTTGTTCGTTGACCGTTCAAAGACAGTGTGCTGGCTAGACTATAATTGGACAAATTATTAATCATTTTCAAGTGTGTATATATCAATTATTTACGGCAGTACACAAATTCACAGTGACAGATCCAAAAAAAATTCATCGAAGATTAATTTAGATAATGAGAAGTTATAAAAACTGAAATTTATTTCATGTTGTAAAAAGGAGTTGCTTAGGCTAACTTATAAGTATCTCTACTCAATAGACTAATTTTTTGAATTTATTGCCAAGTTATCTTACGTCCACCCCCTACCCCTTCCTCCAACAAGTAGCACATATTCACATATTGTATAGTACAATAGCAATTCAAAAATAGATCCATAATTGTATAAGATTGATTTACAAACACACAGTATTGCATTTATATAAATATTGTTTAGATTTCACTATCACATTCAATGCTCGAACTGAGATTTTCGGTTTACAGACTAAAGTCTAACTCCAATGATTACGTTTGTAAACTATCATTGCAGTCGTTTATGTTATTTCGTTTTCTGCATTTTATTCCTTTCGGTTGGAGCCAATATAGTGAGTTAGTGACAGATAGCCAGGACGAAAATTGCCTCTTCAGTTCTTTTCAATTACCATGTTATCCCTCGATCGGCGATTTTCAAGTTATAAATTTTCTTAAGTCCTAAGTTGAATTTAATGTAATTTACAATCATAAAAAACAAGATAAAAAAAAGAGATTTTTGTTTTTTTTATATATTTTTTTTAATGGTTGTAAGTTGTTTGCAAAACAGGAATCAGAATGAGTTAGAATTGGAATGAGAAGGAATAAAAATGGGCTGAAATAAGAATTTGAAATGAAAATCAAAATAAATAGTTTATTTCAGCTGTAGGAATCAGAATCAGAATAAATTCTATTCTCATTGATATATTTGCTTTATCCTGAAATCGGAATGTTTCAAATTACCAAAAAAACCCCTTTGTGAAATGTTGTCCCTAATATTATTTGTATCTATTATAATATTATTACCATTATTATTGTTATAATTACTATTATTATTACAATTATTACAGAGCTCAAGAGCAAGCTTTCGCTCTCTCAAATCTTCCACTAGAGTTCCTTAGAATCTGCGTCTCAATGAACTGGAAAAACCAGCTTAGTACAACACCTTTATAACAACCTACAAACCCAGATAGTACAGCCTGTCTACACGTGTCCAAGATCGTTATGACGAACTCTCTTAAGTCGTCACGTGAACTGGCATGTGCAAAGCTTGCAACTGTCATGATCAAAACGTGGGTCTTGGTTGCCGTTTTGATTTAAGCGATCACAAGCTCCCTCACGTGACTTCATAACAGATTTAATCGATTGTTTCGAACATTGCCGTTTTGTTTTGGTCTATGTTTGAATTCACAAACTCCATATGAACAGAGGTCGAGACAAGTAGTAAGCTATCAAATGGCCCCAGAGTAATTCATTTTATAATTTGACAAACAAAATTGCAAGCAGCAGAAACTATAAACCATTCCATAATCACCGTGTTCCTGTCACGTTACAAGATGGTTATGCATCAAAATCTGAGAATGATGATAATTCCAACAGCTTTCTGAATGTTTTTCTCAAGAAATTTGATGCACTGTACCATTTTATGCGTGCTTATGCTTGTGCCGGCGTTGTGAGTTTCGTCTACTCTTATCTTTCTTTAAAACAATACATGCATCGTGCATGAGTTTTTACTTTTTGTTTTTATATATCAGATTATAGCAACAACATCGAATTCTCTAGTACCTGTACAAACACTCGCCGACTTGACTCCCGTATATTTCAACGGATTATTGGAGGTATATATTAAGTGACAGAGGCAACAAAGTTTTATTTTATTTTTTGTAATTTGGCTGTAATGATGATTACTTGAACGAGAAATTAATTAATTCTTGAAACTTCAGGCTTTGGTGCCTGCAGTATTGATGCACATATATGTCATGGCCATAAACCAATTGTCTGATGTTGAAGTAGACAAGGTATTTGATTAGAGATAACAACATCAATTGCTCTTTGGTGCTTGCATAATTTTTTGACCAAATTTCCTAATAAATCAGCTAATTGATTTTGCCAAAGGTTAACAAGCCTTATCTGCCCCTTGCTTCCGGTGAAATTTCAATGGGTACTGGAATTGCAATTACTTTAGCGTCTGCATTGATGGTAAGCATGTGCCAAAATTTATCCGAAAGTTCTTCAAATTAAGTGGCTTGATTTTTCATTTTCAAATTGATTTGTATTTATAAAGAGTAGGTACCGTCCAAAATTAAAGATGTGTTGTAACCCTTAAATCCATTGATCTGCACTTTCAGAGTGATCTAGGAGTTATTTTGAGAATTTTAAGATTCTAGGATTCCATTATTTTAGGAGTTTCTATTTTAATTAGAGTCAATTATGGTATTTTATTATTTTAGATCTTTTTATTTTTATTAGGGTTAATTAAGGCATTAGATCTAGTTAAGTTAGTAAAGTATCTTTTATTTTAGGAATTTTAAGATTTAGTTTCCCATTTTCAAGTTAACTTAGGGAAAGTATATTTTATTTCCATTATAATTGTGATTTGATTTTCCTTTTTAAGTTAACTTAGGGGAGTAGGTTTTCTCTATTATAAATAGAGAGACATTGACATTGTTTGAGGAACTTTTTCAGACTCAATTATTCAATAAACTTTTTATTCAGAGACTTGTTTTCTCTATCTTAACGTTTCTGCTTCGTCAGTTGGTATCAGAGCAAGTTCACTTGTCATCATGGTACGACCACATAAATAAAGGAATATCCATCCTGAAGACGATGATCAAGGGATGCAGGGAGGGTCTGTGGAGGCTGTTAGACAGGCGGCCATAGAAGCAGCCTTGCAAGTGATGAAAGATGTCTATAACCCAAGATTGGTGGCGTTAGAGTGGGCATTCGAAGGTCTTGGACTTTCCACACAAGAAAACCAAGAGAGACGCCAGTAGCAAGGGCTAATCGTGAGGAAAGAATTCAATGAGTCAATCACGATGAACAACCTCAGGATTATGGCGATAAAAAAGTTCGACGGGGTTTCAATCACGAAGTTGTATAGCAGAACCTAGAACTCGTAAGGCGAATACCGCCGCACATGTGTGAAGAATTAGACAACGATTCAGAAGAAGAAGACACTGAGGATTATGATAGAAATCATAGGAGGAGATCAAAATACAAGATTAACGTGGATATTGCAGATTTTTATGGTGGGATGCATGTTGAAGAATTTTTAGACTGGATATTGCATGGAGAAAGTTTCTTTCAGTATATGAAGATTCCATAGGGTAAAAAGGTTAAGCTTGTGGCGTTTAAATTTAAGGGCGCAACATCTGCATAGTGGCAAAACGTTCAGAATCGAAGAAGAGTTGCGAGAAAGCCACTGATCAAATCGTGGCCTAGGATGCAGAGGATGATGAGAGAATATTTCCTGCCAGTTGATTACCAACAACAGTTGTACGTGAAATATCATAATTGCAGGCAAGAAAATCGCAGTGCTGATGAATATACGGACGAATTTTATCGTTTGCATACAAGAAATAATATGGATGAGCCAGAGTTTTGGACAGTTACAAAGTATCTTGGCGGATTAAAGCAAGAGTTACAAGATGAAATCGTAGACCCGATCTGGGATATGAGTACAACGATTGCTAGGGCAAAAAAGTTAGAAGAAGAAAGCAACGTGTTGTTTCTAGAGCTCAATAGAGACAACTCACTGGCGTGCAGAATAGACCAAACCGTGTGGGAATTGAAAACAAGTAAAAAACTTGGCCTGGTAAAAATCAGGTACAACAAATAGAGCAGCAGCAGCAGCAGCAGTCAAGGTCGCAGCCACCTAGGCAGCAGAATAATCCTTATGTAGAGCCTATGCCGAGTAAGTGCTTTAAATGTGGAGAACCAGGGCATAGATCAAATGATTGTCATTTTAAAATTTTGAATTTAGTAAAGTCGGCGAGGTAGAGGTGAATGATGTTGAAAATGAAGGTGATGAGGAGGCCTTGGAGTTGGAAGCAGATGAGGGAGTGTTACTAAATTGTATTGTGCAAAAATTGTATTGGCGCCAAAATTTGAAGAGGATAACCAGCGTAATAAGATTTTCAGAATACGTGACACCATCAATGATAAAGTATGCAATGTGATAATTGATAATGGTAGTAGTGAAAATATAGTTTCCAAGGCGTTAGTTGACATGATGGGACTTTCAATGGAAAAGCATCTAGCACCCTATAAAATCGGGTGGATAAAGAAAGGGACAGAAACGCGAATGACGGAGGTATGTCGTGTTCCTTTCTCCATTGGAAAGATTTATAAGAGTGATATGGTGTGTGTGTGTAGTAGATATGGATGCGTGTCATCTTTTATTGGGGAGACCTTGGCAGTTTGATGTGGACGCAGTACATAAAGGAATGGATAATATATATGAGTTTTGGTGGAATAGCAAGAAAGTTCGTTTAGTGCCTTTGACAAACAAGAAGAAAAATCGTAACGCTGAAGGAATGAATTTTTTGGCTATTGTGAAAGGACATTTAGAAGAAGATTGTGATGGTTGCAAGAAACTACAGAAAGAAGATGAGTTCGGAATGACTTTTATTCCTGGAGAGGTACAACCATTGTTAGCTGAGTTTGCTGATATTACCCCATCAGAGATGCCAGAAGGGCTACTGCCTTTGCGAGATATCCAGCATCATATATACCTAGTCCCAGGTGCAAGTTTACCTAACTTGCCCCATTATTGCATGAGTCCTCATGAGCATGCGACTTTACAAGGACAGGTTGATGAGTTGCTGTAAAAGGGCTTTATTCGTGAGAGTGAGCCCATGTGCTGTTCCAGCTTTGTTGGTACCAAAGAAAGATGAGAGTTGGTGTATGTGTGTGGACAGCAAGCGGATTAATCAGATTACAGTGAAGTATCGTTTTTCTATTCTGACGTTTCGAGATTTGCTAGATCAGCTAGATGGTGCTTGGGTTTTTTCAAAAATAGACCTGCGCAGTGGGTACCATCAGGTTCGGATTAGGCTTGGAGATGAGTGGAAAACAACATTCAAGATGAAATGAGAGCTGTATGAGTGGCCCGTGATGCCTTTCGGATTATCTAACGCACCAAGCACTTTTATGCGTTTAATGAACCAGGTTCCTAAACTTTTCTCTTGCAAATTTATTGCGGTGTATTTTGATGATATTTTAGTGTATTATGTTGACGTGGTGACGTATTTGGAGCATTTGAGAATGGTTATGAAGGTGTTGTGGAAGAATAAACTTTACATTACTCTGAAGAAATGTAGCTTCCTATAGAGTAATGTGGAGTTTTTGGGTTTCATAGTTGGTACGGATGAGATTAGAGCTGTTGAGTCGAAGATACAAGCTATTAAAGAATGGTTTACACCTAAGACTGTGGGTGAAGTTAGGAGTTTTCATGGGCTAGCAACATTTTATTGGAGGTTCATTCGTGGTTTTAGCTCGATAGCCACACCTATTACAGAGTGCTTGAAGAAAGGAAAATTCAAATGGGGAGAAGAAGAAGAATCGAGTTTTACTTTAATAAAGGAGAAGTTGTCCACCGCTCTTGCTTTAGCATTGCCAAACTTTGACAAGTTATTTGAGGTTGAGTGTGATGCTTCTGGTAAGGGAATTAGGGCTGTTCTTTCTCAAGAAGGGTGACCAATTGAGTATATAAGTGAGAAATTGAATGAGGCACGGTAGAAGTGGTCAACTTACGAGCAAGAGTTTTATGCCATCCTTAGGGCGTTGAAGACGTGGGAGCATTATTTGATTTAGAAAAAGTTTGTGCTTTACAGTGACCACCAAGCACTGAAGTACTTTAATAGCCAACAAAACTTGAGCAAGATGCATGCGAGATGGGTGAGTTACATGCAAAAGTTCACTTTTTTTCTTAAGCACAAATCTGGACAGCAGAATAAAGTGGCAGATGCGCTTAGTAGGCGAGCAACTTTATTGGTAACTTTAGTTAATGAAGTTATTGGTTTTGAGTGCTTAAGGGAGTTGTACGCTGAAGATGCTGATTTTACGCATATTTGGGATCGTTGCATTAATCATTAGAATACGGAGGATTTCCTCATTCAGGATAGTTACTTATTCAAGGCCAACCAATTATGTGTGCCTCGAAGTTCTTTAAGGGAATATATTATTTGTGAGTTACATGGAGGAGGATTAGGCGGACATCTAAGACAAGACAAGAACAAGGCGATTGTGGAGGAGCGTTATTATTGGCTGCAATTGACTAAGGATGTGCACAAGATTGTGTAAAGGTGTCAGATTTGTCAAGAAGGCAAAAGGCATGCACAGAATACAAGGTTATACATGCCATTACCCGTTCTAGGCAATATTTGGTTGGACCTATCCATGGATTTTGTATTAGGATTACCGCGTACAAGGACTGGTCGTGATTCAATATTGGTGGTGGTTAATAGGTTTTCGAACATGACACACTTTATTGCTTGTAAGAAGACGGAAGATACTGCTTCAGTGGCGCATTTGTTCTTTCGTGAGATAGTACATTTGCATAGTGTTCCAAAGACTATTACTTCTGATAGGGATGTAAAGTTTATCAGCAAATTCTGGCAATACCTTTGGGATAAGTTTGGCATACAGTTACAGTTTAGTAGTGCCTTCTATCCCCAAATAGATGGTCAAACGGAGGTGGTCAATCGCACTTTGGGCAACATGTTGTACTATGTTTGTGGTGACAAGCAACGAAACTGGGAAGCTGCGTTGCCTTAGGTCAAATTTGCTTACAATACTATGGTGAATCGATCTACTGGCAAGACCCATTTTGAGGTTGTCTACAGTTGTTCCCATGACAGGTTTGTGATCTGGTTATCATGTCCACATCAGTAGGAGGGAGTAAAGCAGTGGATAATGTGGCAGAAAAGGCGCTGCAGATTCATGCTAAGGTACGAGCCCATTTAGAGGCTGCCAATGCTAAATACAAGGCTGCAGCAGACAAGCATCGACGCAAGAAGGTGTTTCAGGAGGGTGATTTGATGATGGCATATTTACACCAAAATCGTTTCCCTGGTATTCACACTAAATTGGAGAAGCACAAATATGGACCGTTTCGTGTCGTATGGAAGATAAATAACAACGCTTATGTACTCCAAATGCCAGATAACTGGAATATCTCTCACACATTCAATGTGGTTGATCTCTTCGAATACCATCCAGATGATGAAGCGTTGTATGAGCCAAACTCGAGGACGAGTTCTTTTCCAAGTGAGGGGGACTGATGTAGGGAGTTATTTTGGGAACTTTAAGATTCTGGATTCCATTATTTTAGGAGTTTCTATTTTAATTAGAGTCAATTATGGTATTTTATTATTTGAGAACTTTATATTTTTATTAGGGTCAATTAAGACATGAGATCTAGTTAACTTAGTAAAGTATCTTTTTTTTATGCATAATAAAATATCTTTTATTTTAGGAATTTTAAGATTTAGTTTCCTATTTTCAAGTTAACTTAGGGAAAGTATATTTTATTTCCATTATAATTGTGATTTGATTTTTCTTTTTAAGTTAATTTAGGGGAGCAAGTTTTCTCTATTATAAATAGAGAGACATTGACATTATTTGAGGAAATTTTTCAGACTCAATTATTCAATAAACTTTTCATCCAGAGATTTATTTTCTCTATCTTTACGTTTCCGCTTCGTTACAGAGCCTGGCTTTCGCAGTTATGATTCGATCTCCACCCTTTATTTGGGCTGTCATCGCATGGATTTTTGTTGGAACCGCTCACTCTGTCCATGTAACCCTTTAATAATTATCATTGTTGTTATCATTAAAAATTCATTTGGAGAACGATATCTAATCTCGGGCTATTTGACGAAATGAATTTATATTATAATATTGGGCTATTTCACCCATCTAGGTTTCTCTCTAGCTTTGTATTTCTAATAAAAGGCTTATCACAAAATTGGTTACTTCAAGTTCGTCTAATTGGCTATTTTCAATATTGCAGCTTCCCTTTCTCAGATAGAAGGGAAATTCATTTATATTTATATAATAATTATCGATTTCATTATAGAGAATATGCCTAATAGGACCAAATTATGACATTATAAAACACCATATCAACAACATGAACAATTTTAATGTACCTAGATGTGTACGTGGACAGGAAATTGTGTTAGAAGTCTGTTTAGTGACACCATGCAGAAAACAACTAGAAATAAATTTCCCTTCCATCTGAGAAGGAGAAGCTGCAATGTTGAAAAAAAACCAATTAGACGAACTACTTTAGAAATGACTGCGCGGACCAAAGAAGGCCGAATAGGCAAGCTAAAAACACGAATTCGTGACTGTTTTAGGCCAAAATATAAAGCCTTCTTGGCTACCTCCTTTGATGGGCAGTAGCATTTGTTTACCCTAGGATGAAACCTGAATACAAATTAAGTGTTAACACATACTCTGTTGTATCATCGATTGAAAGAGTCACACAGATGAAAAAACAGAACTCCAAACGACTTTGTTAACTCACCATGTAGGATGGCAGGTGTTGAGCTCTGTGATGACATTAACAAAAATCACTTTATACTGCAGACCTTGCCATTTTAGAACCCACAAAGGAATGTGCTGCATCAAAGGAAGAACACTGATGATAATGTCGGGCTTGTGCTCCATGAGCCCCGCCTCCACCTCCCTTCAGTCACAGAATGCAAAAAAATTAAGAAACATCCACAGCAATAAGAATTCACTTACACGTCCCCTCTACATCTTGCGTGCCTAAAGTGTGTTTCCTGATCAACTCCAGCTACCGACGTAATTCATTTTGCTTAAGTGAATTTTTGTGCACCTATCACGGGTTTTTGTTGTTTGATTTGTGAATCTTAATCTATGTATGTCCCACTTGCAGCTAATTTATCATCAGCAACGACCATGAACACTTTCAAGACTAAAAGTTAAGGTGTTTCGATAAGAAGAAGCACATACTTGGCATAGTAAGCAGGCATGGCAGCAAGATAGCAGCTGTGTATCCATTTAGGAGAGGTACTACGAAATGCAACCTTCTATAACTGTACATGTTTCACCATGAACTTGTAAGATCTCTTCATATCATTCGCCGGCCACCCGGCATACTCTTTGCAAACATCTTCTACAAATATCTGAAATTTAAAAAGAAAACAAAACATGAAGAATCACATCAGTTGACAAAATCACAAATCAAACAAAAAAATTTCAAACAAGAACCCAGATGGAGATGGGAGGTAAGCTTGGGGATTTGAATTATGCTGAAAAAAGCTTGGGGATTCAAATTATGCTGAAAGAAAAATTTTAGAAATCTGTATTACATTTAGCGCCCATGATGGTATGAATTAATCTAAAGTAAGTGATAAAATAAACTTAGAGTTTGTTTAGGATTCTTATAAGATAAAATTAAGATTTTATCTTAATTCTAATCACATAAGATGTAGCTTATCGAATAACTTTGGAAAGTTGATTTGCATTAAACTACACGTATTGTACTTTATAAACATAACATGGGTGGGTGATAGCATGTACAATAACAATCATAAGAATTAGAGTAACATCAAAAGAGAATAAGAAAGAAAGGAAAAAATGCAGTGGGTTCTTGCTTCATATTAATGACGACTCATTTGTGAAGTCGTATCAATGACGATTAATTCTAATCAAATAAGATGTAGCTTATCAAATAACTCTGGGAAGTTGATTTGTATTAAACTACACTTATTGTACTATATAAACACTACATAGGTGGGTGAGAGCATGTACAATAACAATCATAAGAATCAGAGTAACATCAAAAGAGAATAAGAGAAAAAGGGAAAAACGCACTGGGTTCTTGCTTCGTATCAATGACGACCCGTTCGTGAAGGAGATTTGCTCGTGAAGGTTCATCAATGACGATCTAATCAATTCCTGCTTATTGTGATTTGCTCGTGCTAGTTCCTGACAATCAACTTTTGAAGGTTGGAGGGAGCTTATTCTTTATTTTTACAGATCATGATGGTTCGTTTCCGCATCAACCAATAAGGTATGGATTTGGTTGAACAAAACAAACTGCACGATTTATTTAGAAAATAATCATTAACGTGTTAAAAAAACAAATAAGAAGAGAGAAAAGAAACGAAATTACCCGTATTCATCACCAAATTCAATCTTGAAAGCGTCACGAATGGCCTCATTAGCAGAAGCTCTGTGACCACTACCGGCATCACTCATAAGAATCAGCACGTTTTTGGTACACTCGGCTCCAATCTGTATGAGCGCCATGGTGCTCTCATCATCCTCCTCGTAATCATCATCACTATCGAATGAAAGATTGCCGCTGTTGCTCGTGCTGTGATTCCCGTAAACTCTTTGCAACACCTTCTCTGTTAAGAAAACTGTTAAAAAAATAACATGTTAATATGCTATTTTGAGGGCACAATTTGAGTGGGTCCCACTTATAGAAAGTGAAAAAACTTGAGAGGTACGGATTCTACTTCGTGAATATTTAAAAAATATATATTTGTTTACTCAAAATGGTGCATGGGTGAATGAGAAATTGTCTCACAAAGTGCACCTTTGATACTGGAAATTTAAAAGGGAATGAGGCTTATCCTACATGGAAAAAATAAGCCAAGGGGTTTGTGTTTGTATATAAACACTTAACCATCAATGAGCAAGAACTTCAAAGATAAAGGCTCTCTCCACATGCGCGTGCGCGGGGGGTGCGAATCCAAGATCGAATCAGTTGAACTCGCGTGCGCCCGCGCGTCCTGTGTACACAAATGTCAGTCCAAAATCACCCAAGCTTGCATGGCACGTTTTAATAATTTTTTGTGACAGTTTCACGATTTTGAATTCAAAGGATTTGTAGCAGTTTCATCAATTAATTTTTAGCTGTTATTCGATTTAATTTTTGAATTCAATCAGCTGAATTGAATTGTTTGAATCAATTACCTGTTACAAAAATTAAATTGCATGAATTGAATTCCGAAATTCAATTTTGGTGCTGCTGTTACACACCCACATGACTATAAAAAGGCACATTCTCTTCTGTTTTTTGTAAAGAGACACTGCAAAAACCAGCACACTGCACGCAAATTCTTTTCTTCCTCTTTCTTCTACTTTCTGTTTTCTGTTCGAGTTTGAACACTGTTGTGGTTCGCCGAAATAATCTGTTTGTTCTTAACAGATTGTTCATGCCCGTTGTATCTTGGGAAACAGATACCAGCAAACCTAAAACACTATAATAGATGGTAAATATGTTTTAAGGACACTGTGATAACAGACCTCCAGTTTATTTTTTGGTTTCATTTATTTCCTCTCATTCTGTTTTCGGTTGTTGTTGCTGCTGCTGCTGAATTTCAGTTGTTATTTTACTGCATCTTAATTTCGTTTACACCTTATTTGTGTTTATTGGTTTCTATTTCCAATAGATAACTAACTATATTTTTTCCTTACAATCTTAAAACAGATTTAAGTTCGTTCAGATGGCAACTGAAACCAATGATGAAGTTCCGTATGTCCCTGTTTCAGCTCCTGTTACTGGATCAACTGTTGTGTAGGAACCAGCTTCTGTGGCGATTCTTGTTAATCATGCGGAAAGGCCTGAAAATTTCAATGGCCAGAATTTCAAACGTTGGCAGCAAAAGGTGTTCTTTTACTTGACCACGTTGAGCCTTGCGAGGTTCTTGACGGAGAGGCTCCTAAACCCAATGAGGGTGAAACGGATGTTCAAATTGCAAGTGCAATTGATGCATGGCATCATTCTGATTTTTTATATAAAAATTATGTAATGAATGGCCTTAGTGATTCTTTGTATAACGTATACATAGGAAAAAGAACAGCCAAGTAGCTTTGGGAATCCTTAGACCGAAAATATAAAACTGAGGATGCGGGTACTAAGAAATTTGTTGTTGTCCGCTTCCTAGACTATAAAATGGTGGATTCCAAAACAGTAATGAATCAAGTACAAGAACTTTAGATTATATTATCTGAAATCCTTGCAAAAGGGATGATTCTAAGTGAAACTTTCCAAGTGGCTGCAATTATTAAAAAATTACCTCCTGCTTGGAAAGATTTCAAGAGCTACTTGAAACATAAATGCAAGGAAATGAACATTGAAGGGCTGGTTGTTAAGCTCCAAATTGAGGAAGATAACAGAAATGCAGAAAAAAGAGGGGCTATTTCTGTGGCAAAGGTAAATGTTGTCGAACATAGAAATAAAAATACGAAGAATAAAAAATTGGGTCCGAAAGGAGGAATTTCCAAGAAGCAAACAAAGTCTCAAGGAAAATACTTTAATTGTGATAAGATGGGTCACAAGGCTTCAGATTGAAGGTTGCCTAAAAAGAAGCAAGAGGCAAATGTGGTGGAAAACATCATTCAACATGTTTTAGACATAAACCTCTTTGCAGTGGTTTCAGAAGTGAATCTGGTTGGCTCTAATCTAAGAGAATGGTGGATTGATACAAGAGCAACCAGACATGTTTGCTCAGACAAAGGGTTGTTCACTTCATTCGAAGCAATTAACAATGGAGAGAAGCTATTCATGGAGTATTCTACTACGTCTGAGATTGAGGGTCAAGGGAAAGTGATTTTGAAGATGACTTCTGGAAAAGAGCTGACTCTGAACGATGTGCTTTATGTGTCAGAAATTCGAAAGAACTTGGTGTCTGGATCGCTGTTGAACAAACATGGTTTCGGAATGGTGTTTGAGTAAGATAGAGTAGTTTTGTCAAAGAATGGGATGTATGTGGGAAAAGGTTATGTTAATAATGGGTTGTTTAAGCTCAATATAATGGTTGTGAAACCAAAAATTAATAATGAAGCTAGTACTTCTGCTTATATGCTTGAGTCTTCTAATCACTGGCATGGTAGATTAGGACATTTTAATTTTAATTCATTGTGGAAATTAATTAACATGAAGTATATTCCCAATTTCCAAATTGATTTGAAACATAAGTGTGAAACTTGTGTTGAGGCAAAACAAACTAGGTCATCTTTTCAAACAATTAAAAGAAACATCGAACCACTTAATTTAATACATAGTGATATTTGTGATTTTAAATCTATTCAAATAAGAGGTGGTAATAAATATTTTATTACCTTTATAGATGATCGTACAAAATATTGCTATGTATATTTGTTGAAAAGTAAAGATGAAGCTTTAGAAAAGTTTATTCTTTATAAAAATGAAGTTGAGAATCAACTTAATAGGAAAATCAAAGAATTAAGAAGTGACCATGGTGGTGAGTATATTGTTCCATTTGAAACACTATATGAACAAAGTGGAATCATACATCAAGTCACGGCTCCATATTCACCTCAATCTAATGGGATTGCAGAACGAAAAAATTGAACTTTAAAAGAAATGATGAATGCGTTGTTGATAAGTTCTGGATTACCTCAAAATATATGGGGAGAAGCTGTTCTGTCAGCTAATTATTTATTGAATAAAATACCCCGAAAGCAAAAAGATAAAACCCCATATGAGTTGTGAAAAGGAAGAGCGCCTTCCTATAAATACTTACGAGTGTGGGGGTGCTTTGCTAAAGTAGTGGTTCCTTTAAACAAAAAGGTGAAAATAGGACCGAAAACTGTTGACTGCATTTTCATTGGTTATGCACAAAACAGTAGTGCTTATCGATTTTTGGTTCATGAGTCGAAAGTTCTAGATGTCTATAAAAATACGATAATAGAATCAAGAAATACATCATTTTTCGAACATGTGTTTCCTTTTAATTCTAGAGTGGAATCGAAATAAGTACGACAATTTCATGAAACAATAGTTGAAAGTGAAGAGAATGATGAGGCTCCAGAAGTTGAAAAGGAAGAACAAGAAGTTAAGGTTAGACGTAGCAAAAGAGCTAGAATAGAAAAGTCTTTTGGTCCAAACTTTCTGACATTTTTGCTAGAAAATGAACCTCAAAGCTTCAAGGAAGCTGTAACTTTACCGGAAGACACTTTATGAAAAGAAGCCATTAACAGTGAAGTTGAATCCATTTTACAAAATCATACCTGGAAGCTAGTAGATCTTCCTCCAGGATGTAAACCTTTAGGGTATAAATGAATTTTCAAAAGGAAATTGAAAGCCGATGGATCAATCGATAAGTACAAGGCTAGGCTTGTAATTAAAGGTTATAGGCAACGAGAAGGCCTTGATTACTTTGATACCTATTCTCCTGTTACGAGAATAAATTCCATCAGGATGATAATAGCGATTGCAGCTTTGCGCAATCTCGAGATACATCAAATGAATGTAAAGACGGCTTTTCTAAATGGAGATTTAGATGAAGAAATCTACATGGAGCAACCTAAAGGCTTTATAGCTCCAGGACAAGAAAAGAAAGTCTCTAAATTGGTAAAGTCATTATATGGTTTAAAACAATCACCAAAACAGTGGCATGAAAATTTTGATCATACGATGATTACAAGTGGCTTTAAGATCAACGAATGTGACAAATGTGTTTGTTTCAAAGAAACAGAAAATGGCTATGTCATTTTATGTTTATATGTTGATGACATGCTCATTGTTGAGAGTGATAATGACATGATTAAATCTACCAAGAATATGTTGAAGTCTAAGTTTGACATGAAAGACATGGGTCTTGCAGATGTCATTTTGGGGATTAAAATCTCAAGGGCTTCTAATGGACTTATTCTAAGTCAATCTCATTATGTAGATAAAATTCTTGAGAAACTTAATAAAGATGATAATACCGTGTCTAAAACTCCATTAGATACGAGTGTACATCTGTCAAAAAATAGAGGAGAGGGTATTTCTCAAGTGGAATATGCTAGAATAATAGGCAGTCTGATGTACTTAACAAACTGTACCAGACCATATCTAGCGTATACAGTAAGTAAACTTAGTATATATACGAGTAATCCAGGAACTGATCACTAGAAAGTTATTGTAAGAGTACTTAGGTATCTTTGATACACTCGTGACTATGAGCTGCATTATACTAGGTATCCAGAAGTTTTAGAAGGATATAGTGATGCTAACTGGGTTTCTGATGTAAAAGACTCAAAATCCACTAGTGGCTACGTGGTTACACTAGCAGGTGCAGCTGTATCATGGAGGTCTTCTAAACAAACAGTAATTGCCAGGTCTATAATAGAATATGAATTCATTGCATTAGATAAATGTGGTGAAGAAGGAGAATGACTACGCAACCTTTTAGAAGGTATTCCAAAGTGGCCAAAGCTTATGCCTACAATTTGTATACATTGTGATAGCCAATCAGTTATCGGTAGGGCACAGAGCAATATGTATAATGGTAAGTCTAGACACATACATCGTAGGCATAATACCATTAGACAGTTTATTTCTACTGGAGTTATTTCTATTGACTATGTGAAGTCAAAGGATAATATTGCGGATCCACTAACTAAAGGGTTAAATAGAGAGCTAGTAGAAAAATCATCGAGGGGAATGGGATTGAAACCCTTAGAATGATTAGTCAATAACAAAGGAAAACACAACCTAGTTGACTGGAAATCCCAAGATCTAGGTTCAATGGGACAACCTAATTGTTAAAGACTAAAGTTGGATCACTGTGGGGGTCGTTCTCTTGAGAGGATTACCTCATTGACCATTCCTATGATGAAACAGTGATGCTCGTGAGAGAAATGGTTGAGCTAGGCTCTTAATGATTCTTATGCGTCGGAAATGCGAGCGGAGTAATGTGGGTTACACTTAATTAAGATATCACCTATGTGAGAAAGAAGTAGGGTCGCTTCAAAAGGGAGTTGATCGGGGTTCAGCTCTTAGAAACTCTTGCAGAGCTAGGTAGATGTTCAAGGCCAAAATGAACATAACCATGAGAACTCAACAGTGTTAAGAGAGATATTTGTGTGTGGTATATGATTATTTACACTAATGGCAGAACAGTTCAAAGACATCGAGTCTACTGATTAACCAGTAAATTAAATATACTATCACAAGGGAAGGTTCAAAGGATAAGACCTACCTATCCTATGCAATGTATCAATCCAATAAACTCGATCATTAAGGTCAAAAATGGTTTTGATGTCAAAATTTAGCGATTTTCGGTTTTACTGCCAATTTTCATTCATGTGGGGGATTGTTGAAAAAATAGCATATTAATATGGTATTTTGAGGCACATTTTGAGTGGGTCCCACTTATCGAAAGCAAAAAAACTTGAGAGGTACGGATTCTACTCCGTGAATATTTCAAAAATATATATTTGTTTACTCAAAATGGTGCACGGGTGAATGAGAAATTGTCTCACAAAGTGCACCCTTGATGTTGGAAATTTAAAAGGGAATGAGGCTTATCCCACATGGGAAAAATAAGTCAAGGGGTTTGTGTTTATATGTAAACACTTAACCATGCATGAGCAAGAATTTTAAGGATAAAGGCTCTCTCCACACGCGCGTGCGCAGGGGGGTGCGAATCCAAGATCGAATCGGTTGAACTCATGTGCGCTCGCGTGTCCTGCGTACACGAATGTCAGCCCAAAATCACCCAAGCTTGCATGGCACGTTTTAATAATTTTTTGTGACAGTTTCACGATTTTGAATTCAAAGGATTTGTAACAGCTTTATCAATTAATTTTTAGCTGTTATTCGATTTAATTTTTGAATTCAATCAGCTGAATTGAATTGTTTGAATCAATTGCCTGTTACAGAAATTAAATTGCATGAATTGAATTCCGAAATTCAATTTTGGTGCTGCTGTTACACACCTACATGACTATAAAAAGGCACATTCTCTTTTGTTTTTTGTAAAGAGACACTGCAAAAACCAGCACACTGCACGCAAATTCTTTTCTTCCTCTTTCTTCTACTTTCTGTTTTCTGTTCAAGTTTGAACACTGTTGTGGTTCGCCGAAATAATCTGTTTGTGCTTAACAGATTGTTCGCGCCTGTTGTATCCTGGGAAACAGATACCAGCAAACCTAAAGCACTATAATAGGTGGTAAATCTGTTTTAGGGATACTGTAATAACAGACCTCGGGTTTATTTTTCAGTTTCGTTTATTTCCTCTCCTTCTGTTTCCGATTGCTGCTGCTGCTGCTGAATTTCAGTTGTTATTATTTTGCTGCATCTTAATTTCGTTACCACCTTATTTGTGTTTATTGGTTTCTGTTTCTAATAGATAACTAACCGTTTTTTTTTCCTTACAGAAACTGCCTTCTTTGGATATGCCATCGTCATCACCATGACTATTTTTGAGCAAAAAGAATCAACAACCAGTAGAATTTGAATGAAATAATGACCAAACCATCAGATTTGTTTTTCCGCTCCCGGATAATAACGGCCTTTTTTTTTCCCGGCGGAGAGGGTGCGGGACAAAAATAGAAAGTGGTATGTTGAGTGTATTAAGGTTGTGGCAACACGTAACGTGTATTAGTTCGCAAAAATGCATGTGTGGGTGTTTAAAAAAAATTTTGGAACAAAAAAGAAAAAATTAAAAATACGGAATTATGCTTCAAGTTGCTCGAATTCGGTTGGAAGTGAATTGGATTTATAACCGTTTGATTCGCATTTTATTTTGGAATGTTCGGATGGGAAGATTCGAATCTTCACTATGTCTGCAGTCTGTACGGTGAGTTATTTATTTATTTATTTTTCTTTTTTTTTTTATTGGTATTGAGTTTTTAGGTCAATTTGCATGCAATCCCGCTCTACTTTTTGGTTATTTCCTTTTACCGGCTGAGATTTGAACGATAGTCATTCGTTAGATATTTTGTGAAAATACTAACATACCCTTGGAGAGTTGACGGTTGGATGGCTGCAATATGGGGGTTTATAGGGAAAACAAAGACTAAGTTCAGTAAACGTTTATTGTCTGGTAACGAGATTACTCGTGCAACGCGGACGTTTAGGCTGGTGGTTTTAGAACTTGCACTTTTGATCCAAAAAACAAAAATATTTTCTTATTTCCAATTTTTTTCATTAAAAGTTTACAAATAAAATAAATAAAACCTCAAGCCGTCGTAGCTCGTCTTTATTATTCCCTTTTATTTGTTTACGTAATTTTCTCTCTCATGAGATATTTTATCATACATCTTTATATGAAGTATATTTCATCCGAAAATCTTTATATAAATACTAGATTGAACTAAATTGATTCCTTGTATGTTGACTGTAGAACCAACAACCATTGAGTGTACCAAATTGCATAAATAGATAATATTTGAATATTGGCATTTCTCCCTGGATGCTTAACAAGTTCCAAGTTGGCAGCCCTGAAGGACAGTCTATTTAACAAGTACAACTACAATGATGGTCCTGCTTTTCTAGCTCTAAGTCCCACCCAAAGTCAATAGGTTTGACACCAAATTTCTTTTTCTGTTAAAATATGTGTGGGTTTTATTTGTTTATTCATGTGAAGATTTTTTTTTGGGGTTCCAGATTTGAAAATATAGAAATGTCATTTAAATTAGTTTCTATAGGAAATCTATTGTTGTATCAGTTCTCTAATATGATTAACACTAGATACAACAATTATTCTAAATAGAATTTGCATGGGTTGTATGCATGGTGGGTGGAAATATCAGCAATTGAGATTTCGATTTACTATTTTCCTCCTCATTTTTTAATAAGCATTTTCATAAATGAGTTTTCACCTCAGTGAATAGGTTTAATCCATTTTTTTTTAAATTAACTATATTTTTCATCTTTATTTTTTTTAAGGTAGGGACACACAAAATATTCTATCCAAGTGATTGAATTTGAACCACAATATATTTGATTTTTTTTTCATTAAGCAATGCAAGATATGCTTACTTAAGATGACATTTAATCTTCATTGAAAGTATCCAAGTTGATTAAGATGTACATGAATGTTTTCAGTAATTTTTTAAATTTCATCTTTTTTAAACAAAAGTTACAGGAGGACGTTAATTTTAAGCTCCAACTATGAGTTGATATATTAGTTGTTTAAAAATTTAAATGTTCCTTTCATAAATAAAATCAAATGCTTATAGAAACAATCAAATGAAAACACGTCCATCGAACCAGTGTTATAATAAGATACCCTTTTGTATACTCCAAAAAAAATTAAAATTAAACTTCTGACTATGATTTTCAGCTGGAAGATTGTTAATCACTTAAGTTTAATAAATGAATATTATAAAATGTGGGACCCATGCTTCGCTGGGTGAAAGGCCATAGGCTAATTTTAGAACAAGTTGAGCTGGCGGGAAAAAGACCAAGTCAGCAAGTGGGTGTGACGTGGGGACAATCATTTGGCACTATCTTATGGTCATGGTCATTATTCACTCACATACTCATTAAGCGTTTCGTTTGCTTTAAGTGGATCTCATTTTAACATCACTTCCGAATCCGACCAAACAATTAATAAAACATATTAAAAAATAACCGAACACGGAGGGAGTGGAACCCACGAACTTTTGATCCGAAGTCAAACGCGCTAAACCACGGCGTTATGCGGTCGTATGAAATTCGTGGGTCAAGTTTTTCTGCATCTTAAACAGACACCACCATTTCATCCCCCTTGAGGAAAATTAATCTAGTGACTGGTGTGGCCCCTCCCCTCCTTTTTTCTATTTTTCAAGTGTTTATAATAATCTTTTAAAATTTTCTATTTACAAATTCACTATTTTCATGTGTCTCACATTCTATCTAGAATTTGATATTTTTTCTCCTATTAACAAGGGAATTTCGATGTTTATTTTAAATTGCATGTTGTCAAGAAATTGGTAGGTGAAGTAGGGCCATAGCTAAAATGAAATTAAAAAAAAAAATAAAGAACAAGCACAAAGAAGACACTAAAAAATTATGTGGTTCGGTTTTTAGTCTACGTCTACGGGCGAAGACAGAAAGAAAATACTTCATTTGTGATATGAGGATTATAAATATTGTAATTTTTGACTCACTACCCAAAACCCCAATACACCCAATCTCTCACTTATTAGACTCACAAGAGCTTTATAATTTTAAGCTCTGAAAACTACTCAAGCTCTCTGCTTTCTCTGTCACAAATTGAATGCCAAAAATGAAATGGGAAACTCCCTTTATATAGTCAAAATTAGCTATTAAAATATTAATTTTCTTTTTCTTTTTCCTTATCAAAACCGTGTCCCTCCATTTTTCTTCTTCCAACTTCTTCTTTCTTCTTTTTCTTCTTCAAGCATTTCGATACCACAAAAAATGGCTGGCCGTGTTGAAAATGTTGATGGTTTGGCACCGCCCATCTAGAAGCGTGGTGCCAACCATGACTTTGACACATTTTGGCAGACCCTTAGCATCAATGCAGATGCTAAAGTAACTGCAATTCCAGTTCCCATTGAAATGTCACCGGAAGCAAGGGGCAGATAAGGCTTGTTAACATTTGACAAAATCAATTAGCTGATTTATTAGAAAACTTATCCAGAAAGTTATAAAAGCACCGGAGAGTAATTGATGTTGTTATCTCTAATCCGATACCTTGTCTACTTCAACATCAGACAACTGGTTTATGGCCACCACATAAATGTGCATCAATGTTGCAGGCACCAAAGCCTGAAATTTCAAGAATTAATTAATTTCATATTCAAATAATCACCATTACGGCTAAATTAGAAAAAATAAAATAGAAATTTGTTGCCTCAGCCACTTAATATATACCTTCAATAATCCAGTGAAAAATGCGGAGTCAAGTCGGCAAGTGTTTGTACTGGTAGAAGAGAATTCGATGTTGTTGCTGTAATCTGATACGCAAAAACAAAACATAGAAACTCATGCATGATGCATGTATTGTTTTAAAGAAAGATAAGAGTAGACAAGACTCACAACGCCAGCACAAGCATAGGCACGCATAAAATGGTATAGCGCATAAAATTTCTTGAGAAAAACATTCAAAAAGCTGTTGGAATTATCATCATCCTCAGATTTTGATGCATAACCATCTTGTAACGTGACAAGAACCCCGTGACTGTTGAATGGTTTATAGTTTTTGCTGCTTGCAATTTTATTTGTCAAATTACAAAAATAAATTACTCTGGGGGCATTTGATGGCGTACTTCTTGTCTTGACTTACTGTTCATGTAGAGTTTATGAATTCAAACGTAGACAAAAAAAAAAAAAGGGCAGCGTTTGGACCAATCGGTTAAATCTGTTACGAGGTCACGTGCGGAAGCTCGTAATCATTTAAATCAAAACGGCGACCAAGATTCACGTTTTGATCACAACAATTGCAAGCTTTGCACATGCCAGTTCACGTGACGACTTAAGCGAGTTTTCAAGTTCACTGTAACTATCTTGGACATGTGTAGAGAGGCTGTACAATCTGGGTTTATAGGTTGTTAAAAAGCTGTTGTATTAAGCTGGTTTTTCCAATTCATTGAGCACAGATTCTAAAGAACTCTAGTGGAAGATTTGAGAGAGAGAACGATACCGCCACAAATGAGTGTTTGCCCGTATCAAAGATTTTCACCTTTCGAGCAGGTGTAAGCTCCAAAAGAACAGAGAGAAAAGAGAAGGATAGAGATAAGAAAAAGATAAGCTTTTGTGTATTATATTCATATCCAGCTCACGCCTTTCCACTTTACATATATCATTTTCATTCTACAGCTTTTGTGTAACTAACCAATTGCAATAAAAATAGAATAACAGAAATCATAGCTGTCCTTATCGAATAATCCTCTCGAATATTCCCCTAGGTGATATAGTCTTTGAGATATTCTGGAGTTTTACGAATACAAGCTGGGCGTTGCAATGTTTGCTCCACTTATTGCATTTCAACTATAGGGCCATCTTCAAGCTCCCTCACTGCAATGGGCCAGGATGTATCACTCCCCTCCCCTTGAGAATGAACCTTGTCCTCAAGGTTAAACTCTGGGTAAAGTTTGCAAAAATCAGCAAAGTTTTCCCAAGTTGAATTCTCAAGAGCACAGCCACACCACTGAACCAAAATTTGATAATGCTCTTTTCCTTGTTCTAATATGAATCGATCAGCAAGTATAGCTATAGGGGTAGAGACGGGCTTGTTGTCAATGGTATCAGGAGGCAGAGAGGAAACATAAACAGCCAAGTCTCCCACATAAGGCTTGAGTGCTGAGATATGAAATACCAGATGAATTTTGCATCCTTTAAGCAATTACATCTTATAACCAACAGCTCCGATTCGTTCTAATACTCGGAAAGGGCCATAGTATCGCTTAGCCAACTTTTGAGAAGCACGTTTAGCCACTGAAATTTGTCTATGAGGTTGAAGGCGTACCAAAACATTATCACCAATTTGTAATTGGAGTTCTCGTCGATGGGCATTGGCTCTTTTTGTTCCATACAATGCTGAGCTTGAAGTAAATTCGTTTTTAAAATTTTCAACAATTCATCTCGTTCCAGTAACAGATCTTCTAAGGCTTGAATCGAAGTAGAGCCTTTCGTATATCCAAGGATTGTGGGGGTTAGTCTCCCATAGAGTGCTTGAAAAGGTGCCATCTTCAACCCACCGTGATAGCTGGTATTGTAACAAAATCCATCCAGCCTAACAAGCTTGACGATCGCAGTTTGTCCTGCATAAAGGCCCTTAAGTACTGTTCGAGGCCACGATTCACTACCTCTGTTTGGCCGTCAGTTTGAGAGTGATAAGCAGTACTGTGCCGCAGTGTAGTGCCATTTAACTCAAATAGTTTCTGCCAAAAATTACTCATGAATATAGAATCTCAATCTGATATTATAGAGCTTGGAAACCCATGTAACTTGACCACCAAATCGGCAAAAAGAGTAGCTATTTTGCTGGCTGTGAACTGATACAGCAGTGCACCAAAGTGGGCTGATTTCGTTAAGCGATCAACTACCACCAAGATTACCTCGAAGCCTTTAGAAGTTGGCAAGCCTGTAATAAAATCCATAGTCAAATCATCCCAAACAAGTGAAGGAACATGTAAAGGTTGAAGTAATCCAACATGTGCTTGAGTAGAATTTTTTGTTTGCTGACATATGAGACAGGCAGCAATGTATTTCGCAACATCAAAGTGCATTTGCTGCCAGAAAAAAGTAAAAGAAAGCCGAATTAGGGTGCGTTTCACGCCTGCATGCCCTGCCATGGGGGAATCATAAAATTCTTTAAGAAGCGTGCTTTTTAATTTGGAGTGAGAACTGATGTAGTATCGATGGTTGTAAAGTGATAGTCCATCACGAACATAGAAGGCTGAGGAAACTTCTTCCTCTGTAAACTTGTTATGAAGTAACAACAGATCAGGTAAGGACAAATTTTCCTCATGTAAAGTGGTTAATATATCAATAGTTGGCTTGGAGATTAAAGAGAACAACGCAGCTGGAGAATTTATGGAGTCGGAAAATTAATCCGCATGTACTCGAGATAAAGCATCATCAGCCTTATTAGAACTTCTAGTCTTATACTCAATTCGAAAGTGAAAACCCAACAATTTCCTGACGTAAGTTTGTTGTTCAGGAGTTTGAATTACCTGCTGAAACAACTCCTTAATGCTTTTATGATCGGTTCTGATGATGAAAAATGGACCAAGTAAGTATTGGCGCCATTTTTGTACAGCAGCAACAGTAGCGTGCAGTTCTTTGACATAAGTCGAGGCAACACGCAATCGAGGACCCAAATTTTGACTAAAATAAGAAATAGGATGATCCTGTTGCATTAATACTGCTCCAATTTCAATATTAGAAGCATCCGTCTCTAGAACAAATTCAAGCTCAAAATCAGGTAAATGCAAGACAAAGGCAGCCACCATTGCATTTTTTAAAGTCATAAAGGCATCATAAGCTGCCGGAGACCAATAGAATGCATCTTTACATAACAAATCTGTCAATAGGGCTCCAATTGAAGCGTAACCTCGGATAAATCGGCGATAATAGCCTATGAGCCCTAAAAATCCTCGTAGTTGTTTAACTGTCTGCGGCAATGGCTATTCCACCATGGCTGTAATTTTTTTGGGGTCTGCCTTTACTCCTCCAGCAATCACTATATGGCCCAAATAATCAATAGCTTCTTAGCAAAACAGACACTTCGACAACATGACATAAAATTGATGTGCTTGCAAACGAAACAAAACCAGAAATTCGTAATGCCCTTCATGAGTACGAAATGCTATTTTATAAGTATCTCGCTTATGAACTCAGATTTGGTGGTAACCAACTCTCAAATCCAGCTTGCTAAAAATCCATGCACCTTCTAGCTCATCAAATAATTCATCAATTGTGGGAATAGGAAATTTATCCTGCACTGTGACTGCATTCAAGGCTCGGTAATCGACACAAAATCTGTATGTGCCATCCTTTTTCTTGACCAATAAAACTAGAGAGGAGAAAGGACTATGGCTTGGCTTTATTATCCCCTGTTCTAACATTTCCTTGACTAGTTTCTCCATTTCCATTTTTTGAAAATGAGGATATCTATAGGGCCTCACATTTACTTGCTTTGAAGTTGGTAGAAGGTGGATTTTATGGTCAATGCGTCTATGAGGAGGTAGACCTGTAGGTGGTGAAAATAAGGTTTGATATTGTTGAATGATAAGGGTGATTTGTTTGGGTAAATGGGTGGGAAGGTTGAGTGCTGACGATGAGGAATTTGTATCTGAATCAAGTTCTTCATTAATAATGGGATAGAGCTCAAATAATGAATGCACGACATCTTTAGACAACAAGGCATGAAATTGATGGAAGGGGTTTGGATGGGGTCACCGCCTAAAGTGACTGGATTGCCCTCCCAACAAAATTCTATAGTCATTGCACGGTAGTCTGTAGATATTTTACCAAGATGTTGAAGCCACTGAATTCCCAGGACAGCATCGGGACCCTCAATTGGCAATATATAGAAATCCAAATTGAAGGTGTGACCCTGTATCATTAATGGCACTATAAGACATTGAAAATAGCAAAGTAAGAAATTACCATTACCAATATAAACCCGAAAAGCAGGGATGGATTGAATTTTCAAGCCAAGCCATTCTGCCTATTGTGGTTTGATAGAGTTGTGTGTACTGTCATTATCAATTAAAACATGTAAAGGTTGGCAGCCAATTTCCCCTATTACCCTTAAGGAACGTGGGTTAGATTGCCTAGCTAGGGCATTTAAGCTGGATATATCAGCTGTCACAACTTCCTCTAGTTGTTTAAGCAAGGGAGACTCCTCAGATGGTTCACTGTCATCATCATCTGTGCCTAACAACAATAGAAATTTACTACGACGATGATGGTTTGCACTATATTTCTGGTTGCAATTGTAACACAACCCCTTGTCTTTTTTTTCTTTCAATTCCATCGGAGAGAGTTGACGAATGGGAAGGGCTGGAGTGGGTAAAAATGGTGGTGGTGGTATTAGTTTTAGGGTAGGTAAAAGTGGCGGTTAGGATGATGGTTTTAGAGTAGCAAAACTGGCATGGGAAGAAGTGGAAGGGAATTTGTTTTGGATATAGTGAGGGAGAGTAAGGGTGGTTTGTTGTGGCGGAGGAGTAACAGAGTTCCATTTTATCCAAGGACGGCCTGAAATTTTTGACTCCTCAGATTTAGCGTCATATGCTCGTACTAGAGCAAAGGCTTCCATGAGGGAAGTGGGTCTGCCCAACAACAACTCTCGCCGAATGTCAAGTTTTAAGCCAGTGATAAAGAAACTAATCAGTAGTGGCTCGAAAATGCCCGTGACTTTATTCACCAACTCCTCAAAGGTAGATTGAAACTCTGCGACTGTAGATGTTTGTGTGAGCTTGGACAAATTGCCCTGATGATCTTCATACATAGAAGCACCAAAACGTTGTTTAAGATTAATTAAAAAACTTTGCCAAGTGCTCAACAGATTGTTGGCTTTCATCCACTGAAACCATGCAGCAGCTTTCCCTTCCATGTAAAAAGAAACAATACACAACCGTAGATGATCCGGGGTGCCATGAAAATAAAAAAAATTCATTGATTCGAAAATCCCATCCATTTGGATTAGTGCCATCAAACTTTGGAACCTCCATTTTCATGGAGCGTAACAGAGGTGAATTATCAATACTACTAACAAAAGTAGTGGGCGCTGGAGGACGTGATGAACTTCCTGAAACTCCGATAGAAACACTAATTTGAGACCGCAGCTCCTCAAATTGAGAATCAACTGTGGACATATATTTTTGAAGGTTTTGATGAACAGCCAGCGTGTGACTTTCAAGAAGTGTTTGCATCTTAGAAATGATCTCAGGATCCGTTTGGCATCTTGGTTGCCCATTGTTGCAGAGAAATATAGAATAGATGAAAGAGAATGACAAGGAGAATAAAAGGCAATGAAAGCACCAGTTGATATGACCACAGATGAGTATTTGCCTGTATCAAAGATTTTCACCTTTCGAGCAGGTGTAAGCTCCAAAAGAATAGAGAGAAAAGATAAAGACAGAGATAAGAAAAAGATAAGCTTTTGTGTATTGTATTCATATCCAGCTCACGCCTTTCCACTTTACATATATCCTTTTTATTCTACAACTTTTGTGTAACTAACCAATTGCAATAAAAATAGAATAACAGAAATCACAGTTGTCCTTATCGAATATTCCCCTAGGTGAAATAGTCTTTGAGATATTTTGGAGTTTTTCGAATACGAGCTAGGCATTGCAGTGTTTGCTCCACTTCTTACATTTCAACTATAAGGCCATCTTCAAGCTCCCTCACTGCAATGAGCCAGGATGTATCAGAGAAAGCTTATTCTTGAGAGCTGTAATAATTGTAATAATAGTAATTATAACAATAATAATAGTAATAATATTATAATAGATACAAATAATATTATAGATAATAACACAAAGGGTATTTTTAGTAATTTAAAACATTCCAATTTCAAGATAAAATAAACATATCGATGGGAATGGAGTTCATTCCAATTTCTATTCCTACAGTTAAAGTAAACAATTTATTTTGATTCTTATTTCCTATTATTCCAGCTCATTCCTATTTTTTTTCTCATTCTAATTCCAACTCATTCTGATTCGTATTTAGTAAATGCACCATTGGTATAACTTACAACCCTTAAAAATAGGGTTTGGCTACAATGCCACCAGTATGGTACCGAGCTCTCAAAAAGAGAGCTCGGTTATCGTTGGCTGCCATTTGGTAGCCAAGGACTTGGTGCAGCTGATTTCTTAACCAGTTGCACCTTTTTTTTCAATTCTAAAAATTGAATGAAAATAATATATTAATTAAGAAATTGTGAAAAAAATAATATTTATAATAAAAAAAATTCAATGCATGAAAAATGAAAGAAAAATATAATCTTATCACACTGAAAAGAAAAAAAAATTATATAACAAAAGATAAATATTTGTTTCATATTTTATATATGATGTCTCACATTTAACATTAAAATTTTTATGTATTTTATTACTTGTCTTAACTTTATTATTCTAAATACCCTTCAAAAGTTTTTTTCCCCAGAGATTCTATGTTTGACTTCCGTGTTGCATGTTGAACATAATTTGTCACATATATCACATGAACTGTTGCATATTTATATCGTACTCATATTTAACCTTAGTTGTTATATATTTGACCTCAATTGTTGCATGTTTGATGTGATATTTTTAGAGATAAATTCCATGTTGCATGTTTGACCTTCAGTATTGCATGTTTCACTTAAGTTGTTGCAAGTTTTGAATAAAGCCAATGAATGAAAATTTTCTTGCCTATTTCATATTTGACATTGTTGCATATTTGACTTTAGTTGTAGCATGTTTCATGTGAAATATTGCATGTTTACGTGGTTCTCAGGTTTAATGTCAGATGTTGTGTGTCTCACCTTAGCCGTTTCATGTTTCACGTGATTATTTTACATGTAAATTTCATGTTGCACTTTTGACCTCAGGTGTTGCATGTTTCACTTGAATTGTTGCAAGTCTTAAATAAAACCAAAAAATGAAAATTTTCCCACCCGTTTCATGTTTGACGTTAGTTGTTGTATGTTTCACATGAAATGTTGCATGTTTACATGATTCTCATGTTTAACCTTAGATGTGGCATGTTTGACCTCAGTTATTGTATGTTTGACATTATATTTTTAGCAATAAATTTCATGTTGCATGTTTGACCTTAGGTGTTTCATGTTTCACTTGAATTGTTCCAAGTCTTGAATAAAGCCAAAAAATAAAAGCCCCACCCCTCTTCATGTTTGACATTAGTGTTGTATGTTTGACCTCAGTTGTTGCATGTTTCACGTGAAATGTTGCTTGTTTACTTGATTCTCGTGTTTAACCTCAGTTGTTGCATATTTGATCTCAGTTGTTGCATTTTTTACATGAACTGTTGTATGTTTACGTGGTTCTCATGTTTACTTCCTGGTGTTTGCATTTTTTGAGAATACTGATTCTTTTTCCTCTTTTTCTTTGTTCGGTTAATATTTGTGATTTAGAATGAATCATGGCTGAAGAAAATAGACTAGAATTGATCTAGTGAGAACAACCACCACTACAAGAATATTGATCTTTAGCGACGAAACTTTTAGCGACGAAACTATTTCCGTCACTGAAAGTACTGTTTAGTGACAACAAAAACTTTTGTCTCTAAAATCATACTAGAAAAAATAATATTTAATTATTACTTTTAGCAACAAAACATTCGTCGCTAAAGAGTACATATAGTGACCAAAAATTAGTTTCGTCGCAAAAAAATTAAGCAGCTAAAAATATGTTGGTGCCAATACTTTTAGCGATGAAAATTTAATATATTGCAACAAATAGTTTTTGTCGCTAAAAATAGTTTTAGCTACGAATAAATTTTGTCACTGAAACTCTTTGACATGAAAAAAAAAACATGTTTTGGAGATAAAAATTATTTTCGTCGCTAAAAATTATTTTAGCGACGAAATATATTCATCGCTAAAACTCTTTGTATGCCAAAAGAGCTTGTTTTGGCGACGAAAATATACTTCGTCGCTAAAAATAGCTTTAGCGACGAATAAATTTCGTCGCTAAAACTCTTTGATATGTTAAAAGATCATGTTTTAGTGACGAAAATATATTTCATCGTAAAAAATAGTTTTAGCGACAAATAGAATTTGTCGCTACAATTTTTTGATATCTTAAATGGCCATGTTTTAGGAAGAAAAAAACTTTCGTCGCTAAAAGTAATTTTTACGACGAAATATATTTTCGTCACTAAAAATTGTGAAATTTTAAAAAAAATTTGGCGGATGATTTTGTGCCAAAATTTAAGAACTTTAGCGATGAAATTGAATTTCATCGCTGAATGAGTGCTTGTAGCGACGAAAATCACTTTTGACGACCAAATATTTTGTCGCTAAAAAATGTCAAAATTAAAAATTTTCCCAGGTTATTTTCCGCCAAAATAAAGTTTTAGTGACGAATTTTAAATTTCTTCGCAAAAAAATCCTGTAACCTATTTATATACCATTTACTTCATTTTTTTTTTCATTCTTTCTTTCTTTCTCTCATTCTCTCATTCCCTTACATTTATTCTTTAATTCTTTCATCTCTAAACATATAATTCTTATTTTCTAATTTAATCTCAACTTCTTTTCTCTTTTATTTTTAACATGGTGTAATTTTTGTTTACTTATCTTATTTATTCTAACTGATATTAGTATTAAATTTGTATTTATTATGTTAACTAATTGTTGTGTATTTGTTTTTAGGGCATACTGAAGATCAATTATATGACGATGAAGAAAATTAAGAAATTTATATTCATTTGTAACAATTTTTTTTTCAAAAAAGGGATATTAAATTTTGTAATTATTTTTTTTATTCATCAATAATAATAATTGTTTTTAAATTAATTAATTCTGTTTTTATCATTATGGTGTTAATTGTCATTGTAATTTAATAATAATAATAATAATATTTTAACAATAGTAATAATAAATAAATGAAAGAAAAATGATACCTTTTAACGCCGAAATAATTTTCGTCGCTAAAAGTACTTGTAGGCACGAAGACTAGTATTTGTCGCCAAATGTGTACCTTTTAACGACGAAACATGATTTGTTGCTAAAAGTACTTTTAGCGACGAAATTTGAAAATTCGACGCCAAAGACCTAACGAGATACTCCTATGGAGACGAAATTGCGACAAAATTTTTTTTGTCGCTATAACCTTTAGCGACGAAAATTGCATGTTTTAGCGACGAAACGGTTTATCGCTAAAGCCTTTTTTTGTTGTAGTGCACTAGGCGGTTAAAATCGGATATACGAAATGTAATGAGTTTTTTTAAGTGCCATTAAATTTTTTAAAAATGTAATGAGTTTTTCATTGAAAAAAACACACAATCCCTTGAGTTTATTTTAAATATTAATGGGTTCTTCAGTTTGGATAATTTAATTATTGTATTAATATTTATTGTATATTTATATTTACCTTCATAAATCTGCCAAAAAAATTTCTAATGACGTGCTGAAATTTTTAGACCCGTATTAGTTGGATGTCTCATAAATCTATTGAGTAATAATAATAATAATCCTTCCCATATATACAAGGGGTACTTCTAATTCACTCCTATATATAGTTTTTAACTATTTATTATCCAATGATTCCTAAATCAATTAAATTTAAAATACTCTAAAACATAACCAAATTTGTATATATCTATCCCCTTTTACATCTTTAAAATCAAATGGGCCATTTATGGAAATTTTCTTAAGGTCCATGACACCCTTTAAGTTTTGATGCTGATAAGCTAAGATTTGTGTAAATGCGTTCATGATGATTAAGTTGTTGCAACTGCATGTGAATGGCGATAATCAAAACTTGACAAATTCAATAGCCATAGCCTATAGATGATCCTGTGGAGTCATAATTTTGCAACATTTTTCCACCATAATATGCGTAATTATATTTCATATAGCTTTTAGTTTTCAGTAATTAATGATTGAATAAACATGGTACCATCTCTTGATAATTTTTTTTAAAAAAAATCATTTTAATATAGGCATAAATCGATAAACAAATCTTCGTACAACAACCACTTCTGTATATCTGACTCATTACAATTTTACAATTCAAAATTTTCGAGATTTAAGATGTGAACTGGGACTTAATATTTCTTTATTATAATTAAATTCTTCTAGAACTATAGTATTGCTCACCAACTTTGCATCTTTAATGAATTATATATTGTCTAAATAATTCTATAATGCAAGGGAAAATGTAAACGGAACCTTACTGATATGAAATTGACAGAAAGATCTTATAGTCATAGAATAAATAATTAACAAAAATATTGTAGATATAAAAGCTTCATATGATGTGAAATTTATGTAAATACTCTATCATAGAGACAACAAAAATGACTTGAATCTATACAGTGGCTCGTAACAATTAATGGATTGCCTTTTGAACAAAAACCAAAAGGTTATGTACATGTATTAAAAGAACATTTTCACCAAAGGCAAAGGTTCACTAATTCCTTTTATAAAGTTGAGAGCAGTTGTCATAGCATGGCTGGTCTGTGTACATGCAACTATGAAACATTTAATCATTTATCATTGTTGACACAGATTTTTGGTCAACTTAGAGAATTAACCTATGTAAGAGCGATATAATAAAAAGACACAGAGAATTAACGTGGTTCGGCCTTTGACCTACGTTCACGGATAAAGAAAGATAAATATTTTATTAAGATCACACTTACAACTTAACTCTCTCTCTTTTTGGTTTTTTTTTTTCGATCCCTTACGCTATGAAAGACCTCTACTTTTATAGTCTTTTTATAGATAAAATCCTTTTCTAACTTGAACTCTATCTAACTCTCCTCTATCCTATAGGATTTTAATTATAAAATATTTCTACCTTTTTAAAGGTTGTATCTGTGTCAGACTCTATTTAATTTGCTTTTGGGGCAAACAATGTCCTTCTATTATCCTTCAACGATAACCTAGAATTGGGTCAAAGACCGTCTGGATCCATGACTTCTGTCATCCTCCACTTCTGCTCCTGTTCTTGGGGAGCCTAATTCTTGCTCCCCATTCCTGGGGAGCCTAATTTCTACTCCCATTCCTTGAAGAGTGTGGTTCATGCTCCCAAATCTTGGGGGAGTATAATCCATGCTCTCTAGTCCCCATTCTTGGGGAGCATGGTTCTGCTGCTTCCATTCTTGGGAGCTTAATTCCTGCTCTCTGTTCCTGGAGAGCATGACTTCTAAGGTCTGTCCTTAAGGATAGAATTCCTACTCCCCATTTTTGGAGAAGCATATTTTCTGGAGCCCCATTCTTGGGGGTAGAATTCCTGCTCCCTACTCTTGAGGGAGCATATTTTTTAGAGTCCCATTCCTAGGGGAATAATTCCTAATTTCTGGAGTCCATTCCTGGGGGAATAATTCCTACTACCCATTCTTGGAGAGCGTAATTTATGGGGGCATCATTTTGTGCTTTATTGACTAGTTTATATTTTCTAGAACAATCATAAAACGACATACAAAGCAAGGAACACAAAGGGAACTCGTAATGTACAGGCATGCAAGTAACTTTTGGTTAGAATATATATGTTTTGAATAAATAAATATATCACATATCCTTGCTGATCTTCACCTCCAGATGCTCTAATATGAAATCACTATCAACTGATAGTGTATACTATTTTTGTTCTTGTGTTGTTGAGCCTTATTTTTTGGCATGCCATCTTGTTCGGGGCGATATTTCACAAGTACAAAAAAAGACAAAATGAAAAACAAAATCAATAACAAACAGATACTCACACTCTCAACAAAACGGAGAATGTTTCTTTTTTATTATCACTTGGAAAAACAATAGAAAGGTACTCTATTTGTTCATTAAAATGATTTTAATTATTTTTAAAGTTTAAACCTACATAAAAATTTAAAAAACTTACGTCACCATGAATTCAAATTAAGTATGCAGACAAGAGAGCATACCTTATGATGAATAGATATGGACGAAAGACAAATCTTACTATTTTTACTTGCAAATGAGTTTTGCAAACAGAATTTAGTTGTCTGCATTATGATAGTTGTTATCATGCACCATATAATAGCAAGCTTTCATGAAAATATGTGCTTAAGAATCATACTTTTGCTAGGCATCAAACTCGAAACTCTAGATGACATGATAGGCAATAGTGATACAAAATGTATGAATCAACTTACGATGGATAGAAGAACTTTTTTATTATTATGTGAACTACTTTGTAGTGATGGGAGGTATGGATAGTGTAGTTTTTGTTGATGACCAAGTTTGTATGTTTTTACATATACTTGCACATCATGTGAAAAATTGAACAATTAACAATTGTTTCAAGCATTCTGAAGAGATAATTAGTAGTTTTTTTTTTAAATTTTGTTCTGAATGGAGTTTTGCGACTACAACATATCTTGCTAAGATCTCTAGAACCTACCCTTGAACATTGCACAGATGGTAGGTGGAAATTTTTCAAGGTATGCTATACCTAAGCTTTAAGATGTCATTTACAATCATAATATGTCCTTGTATACTATTGTTATTCAACTTAATAATTTTTGTTGATATAGAATTGAAACGATTGAAAGTTCAAGATGCAATATCTAGGGAAAATAGCCACAGAAGAAGCTATTAGTAGAGTTGCTAGAGCAGAAGAAGCTTGAAGCAGCCTGAGAGACCTTATTGCAAGTATTACTGCTGAAGAACCACCAATAGTAACATTTATATAAGCTACTACATAATAAACCCCAACAAAATCCCCCGTCTTCGCTCCTAGGGTCTCTAGCAAATGAAAAGGGGCACAACCTTCTAGAGATGCTACGATACCAGAAAAGCCAGAAGACAAGAAAATAAAGCAAATTCTGCTCAAAGCTACTGAAGTTACTAGAACCCCTTCAATTAGTCCAACTTAAAACTAGAAAAAGAAACAACCAATTGCTGCATCGCTAGGTTCACCTAAGGAACGTTTGCGAAGTGGATCTAAGAAAAAGTAACCCTTTCTAGTAAATGCTGTAGTAAAACAACCAACAACATAAGAGTATCCCCTGCCAGTCGAATTTAATTTTCTAATTTATAAAACTTTTCTTTTCTTTTATTTATTTCATGTTGTTCATTTTTCATTTCTTTATTGTTAGTGTATGCATGTTTTTCTTTACTTTATTGTATGTGCCTGTGAGGACACAACACCTCTCAAGTTTGAGAAGAAAGGTTGTGCTATGATGTAATGTGTTTATTACTGCATGTGTTTGTGTTGTGAGTGTAGCTCTGTTATCTAGTATCTGGATTATAAGACTGAATGAGGATTAATTGAGTGATGAAATCAAGTATGAATGACTTCCAAGTATGGATAGTTTATAGATGAAGGTGTAAATTCTATCTTTACACTTAAGCTTTGGTTAAGTTTTATGAGTATGCTATAGCAAGACCAGTAGGGCAACAAGGTTAAAAATATCTTAAGTTTGGGGGGGGGGGGAAGGGGAACCTGAAAATTTTATAGAATTATCATAAACTGTGTTAGGTATGAAATAAAATTATGCTCCAATAACTTAGTTACTGAATAACCAGGGCTGAGTATATACCCCATATGCAAACTTAAGTAAAAAGGCAGTGAAAGTTATGAGCATTACTATAGCAACCTGAAAAAAAAAAAATTTATCCTCTGTCTATGATATTGAGTAGCCAAGTTTGTTCATGAGCCTTATGTTCAGTCTTGCATTAAGAGTGTCATAGATAAGACTATGATAGAAAATATTAGATGTTATTACTGCAGCAGCTCTGATTTGTATATTGGTCAAGTAATTGGGTATCATCATTACAAGTGATAGACATTCACATGAAAAATCAATGATACATTGAAGAGTAATTTGACCTGATTAAAAAAAAAAGAATATTTTGTTGTATCACAATTTGAACCTATTGTTTACTTCTGCTCCCCCATATATGAATATACTTATGTTTTATCTTTGAGTTATATGTAATGTCTATGTGATGTTGTAGCACCTCTAGAACTTGATCAAAAGTGCTACACACGCATACACTTTAGATAAAATAAGACCTAAGTATAGAATTGGAACTGCTATGACAATTTTGCATGGTTAAGAACGTGATTTGAAGGTTGATGAATCCTAACAAGCTTGATTGCAGAGCTAAGTTGTTTATTACATGATTGTGTGATTGAAGTGTTAGTGTTGTTGTCATTACTTGAGGACAAGTAATGGTTTAAATTTGGGGGTGTGATAACTCGATGAAATGAGAGCTATCATGATACTTTTATACTTAAATCAATATTACTTAAAGAGTAAATGATGTGTTTTTATTTCATTTTAATTACATGTGGCATGAGCATCCATTTTAGTTAATTTTCAATAAATTGAGTTTGTTTTAGATTATTTTGTGCTTAGATTATGTGCATAATTGTGGGTGACCAAAAAGCTTAAGTTTTAGGGATGAAATGCTACTGCAACAACTTGCAAAGATAATGAAAGAACTTAGCTGCAGATGAGTTAAAACAAGTCTGGAATAGTAAAGATGTTGTATCCGTTACTGTAGTAATCCTGGAGTAATGATAGACTAGATTTCTCGGACAATAACGAAAAGATTGCAATTTAAAGTTTCCAAAAATGGAGGATACGCGCCACACACTTTCGGTTGCCTTAATTCTAAGTTATAAAAGTAGCACGCATAAAAAAAAAAAAAAGAGCTGTCACTCAAGGAAAAATAACATAGCAAAAGCAAAAAGAAAACAGAGAATAAGAGAGAGATTAGAGGGCTGCGACAAAGGATTTAAGGAGAAAACAAAGAAGAAATCACTATGACGAAGCAGAACGCAATTCTTCTCTTTATTTTCTTGTTTCCATTTATTTATGGGAATGTACTTGATGACTAAAACGATTTTATTTATTGTTCTATCACAAATCATGAGTTGAATTCTATTGTGGTTGAGTGATAAACAATTTTAATACATGTTTGACTGATATATGTGTGTTGTTCTGTATTTGCTATAACATTTTGTCTTAATTCTATCAATTGCAATTCCTTATTTCAGCTGACCACCTATTTAGTGGATACTAGCTACGAAAGAGCTTAAGAAAGGTCTGACTTAGTAGAACAAATTAAGACAATACTTGGTTTCAGATTGAGTTTCTTAAGTTGAGCTAATCTCAATTTGAATAGGGTCATGTTTAATTTAAAATTAGTAAATAACTAGACATAAGGATTAACCTCATAAGGGAAATGGAACCTAAAACGCATAATTCTATATCTAATATTAACATAGCAATTGGTCACTGTTAGGTTGCGTTAGGTATAAAATATCCAATAGACGACAGTTGAGAATACATGAGGGACTCTGTTCAGTGTTGTAGTAGATGCTGTAGCAACATAATCATAATTAGAAAAAAAAATGTCAACACCATTAAGTGAGCTTAATCCTTCAACTATTTTATTTCCTTTAAGCTTGTCTTTACGTTTGATGTGGGAATTTTCCATATTACATTTTATTTATTACATTTTTATTTTAATTAATTTATTAGTTTCACTAATTGTTTTATTTTAATTTCAAATAAAGTTTCACTGTTAAGATTTTTGTAGCAAATCTGATAACATCAATCCTTGTGAAGAAGATCTGAGTACTCATCAGTATATTACTTGTTCTGTACACTTGCACATTGACACCTATAATAATAGAAATCACTCAACACTTAACTTACAGTAACAACCTAATATATATCTCTTTAACAAGTGGGTATCTCAAATAACAGCCAACGAGAGGATAAAACAAAAATCAAGGCTAGTAGGATTGTAGAGGGCGATTACAAGAACTTACCTTCTAAATTTAGGAGAAAATAGAATTAAAATCACCTTCCAATCATCCAATCAAAGACTGACATTCTAGCCCCCAAATTTAATATCAAGCCATTGTTCCTTCTCTCGTCTTTTCTTCACTCGTCTTTTGCGATTATATTATTTACGGCTGCCGCTTTTACTTGCTTTTATAATATATTTTTTTTTTTGGTTAATTTCATCTAGGTCCAAAGTCTAATAATAATTATACATTAAGAGTTTTGGACTATGGGCTTTTAGACCCCCAAATGAAATTGACCCAACAAATCTCCCCTTTTAGATTGTATAGGGGGCACCACCAAGCCCACTCTCTACACACAACTTTTTAACTTCTCCTTAGGTAATGACTTTGTCATTACATCTGACTTTCGTTGTGTGAATCTTCTGAAGTTGCAACTGTTCTTCTCAAGCACGACTCGTATCCAATGATACCTCACATCAGTATGCTTGGATTTCAAACGGTAAGTCAAATTCTTTGCCAAGTGAAAGGCTCTTTAATTGTCATAGTACACAATATAGCTATCTTGTTTTAAACCTAGCTTTTGTAGGAAATTCTTCATCCACAAGGTTTTTTTACAACCTTCAGTGATTGCAAGGCACTCTATTTCAATAGTAGACAAAGCAATATACTGTTGAAGTCTGGACTACCATGATATTGCTTTTCTTGCAAAGGTGAGCAAATATCCTGATAGGAATTTTTTTAAATCAACATCTCTTGCCATATCTGCATCTGCATACACTTTTAACACAGGTTTGTCACAACTAAAATATAAACATGCTTAAGAAGTGCCTCTGAGATATTTGAGAATCCACTTCACTACAGTCCAGTGCTCTTTGCCCGGATTAGAGAGAAACCGACTGACTACACTAACTGTATGAGTAATATCTGATCTTGTACAAACCATGGCATACATTAAACTGCCAACTGCTGAATCATAAGGAACTCCTCTCATTTCTTGTTTCTCTTTTTCACTTGTAGGACAATGTTAGGAACTGAGTTTTAAATGATTTGCAAGTGGAGAATAAATAGATTTTGTCTTGCTCATGTTAAATCTTTCAAGAAACCTTTCAACATATACTTTTTGAGGTAACCATAACTTCCTAGATTTTTTATCACGGGAAATCTTCATGCCAATAATCTGTTTTTCCAGTTCCAAGTCTTTTATTTTAAAGACTTGTTAAGTGTTTTCTTCAAATTATCAATCTTTCTAGTATTCTAGTGAATAATCAACATGTCATCCACATAAAGCAAAAGAATGATGAAATCATCACCACCAAACTTCTTCACGGAAACACAATAGTCACGCATAGTCTTGTTGAATCCATAATTCTCCATGAAAGAATCAAATTTCTTGTACTACTGTCTTGTTGTCTTTTTCAGCCCATACAAATTTTTCTTTGCCTTTAACATTGAACCCTTTAAGTCATTATATAAGAAAGTTGCCTTTAGATTGAGCTGTTCAATCTTCAAATTCAAGCTACTGCCAATTCCAGAACTACTCGGATAAAAAACATCGTTATCACAGGAGAAAATATTTCTTTAAAATAAACACGTTTCTTCTGACCCAAACCGTTCACAACTAATCTAGCCTTGTACTGTTGTTGTGAGTTATTTTCAATCTTCAACTTATAAACTCACTTGTTTTTCAGTGCTTTCTTTCCTTTAGAAGCTTTATTAAGTCATAAGTGTGGTTCTCATTTAAAGATTTCATCTCTTCTTGCATGGCTTTAACCTATTTACTTTTAGGCTTATGAGGCACTGCTTTTTCAAAATATTCTGGCTCTCTTCTATCTAAAAGCATCACATATTCGTGTGGAGGATATCTAGTGGAAGGTTGCCGTTCTCTTATAGATCTTCTCAATTCTAGCTCAATTAGTGGTGCAGGTGGTTTTGGCGGTGCTTGCTTAATTGGTTCTATTGGACTATCGTTATTATCTCTTTCAGCTCGCCCATGATCATCATATACTATAGGTAGAGAAGAATGAGACTCATCACTCTTCTCTTAATTACCAATTGTCTTAATCTTCTAGAAACACAACATCTTTACTTTCTAGTAGTTTTCTTGCTACTGGATCCCATAATCTATACTCAAATTCTTCATACCCATAGCCTAATAAAATGCATTGCTTGGCTTTATCATCAAACTTCGATCTCTCATATTTAGGGATGTGAACATATGCTCTGCAACCAAATACTTTCAAGTGTTTATAAGAAACATCTTTCCCAACCTAAACTCTCTCAGGTTGATCACCATCTAATGGAGCTGAAGGAAAATGTTAATCAAGTCAACTACACTACGCATAGCCTTTACCCAGAAAGATTTAGAAAGCTTGACATTAGAAAGTATACACATAATCCTCTCTTCAAATATTTTATTCATAGCTTCTGTAACATCATTCTGTTGAGGAGTTTTTGGTACAATCTTCTCAAATCTTATTCCATGGGATCTGTAATACTACTTAAATGATCATCTGTACTCACTACCATTATCTACCCTGACATAATTTTATTTCCTTACTGTCTCTTTCTTAGCATAAGCATGAAAGAACTTAAACGTATTAAGCATCTGGTCTTTAGATTTCAAAGCAAAAACCTATACTTTTTTTAGAACAGTCATCAATAAAAGTCACAAAATAAAGTGCATCTCCTATTGATCTACTTTGCATTTTACAAATATCAGTGTGAATCAAATTAAGGATTTACGACTTTTTAGATGAAGAAAAGCTTTTAAAAGCTACTTTGTGTCTTTTCAGTTAAGCAATTAACACACTTGAAAAGCTGGGTAAGAATCTTTTTTTTACAAGAGTTTTCAACATTTTCTTACCAATGTGACCAAGTCTTTTATGTTATGTCTTAATATCAAAATCTTTTACAACCACATTTACATCTTTTTTTTTTTATCTTGGCTTCTATCACATATATAATATTCATTTTTCTCCCTATAGCTAATACTAGGAAGCCGTAAGCTTTCATTTTTCTTCACCAAATTGGCTAGTATAACCACTATCATCAAGCTTGCCTTTAGAGATCAAATTAACGTGAATATCAAGTACATGCGTGACATCTTTAAACAACAACTTACAGCCCACTCTGGTTCCAAGCAAATATCTCTTATGCCCATAATCTAGGATGCCTCCTCATTTCCCATTCGAACATGGCCATAATCACCATTGACATAGAATGTGAAATAATCATGATGTGAAGTAACATGAAACAAAGCATTAGAATCAATCACCCAATCGCTGGTATAGCAAGTGAGATTTATATAGCTCTCATTATAAACAATACACATATCACCATCAACTATAGCTGCAGTGTTTTCTTTATCATTTTTATGAGCATCACCATTTTATTTCACTTGTTCTCTTTTCCACAATCTACACTCTCTTTTACTGTAACCCATTTTTTAACAATGAAAGCATTTGACATTTCTTCTCTAGGACATAGATCTTCTTCTAGGGTCATCATTGTTCTACGAGCGGGAATTTTTGCTTTGGCTTCTCCCCTACCATTTTTTGCTTTTCTGAAACAAGTGCATCTCGACTTAGAGGGAACTGCTTTAACACTCTTTCTTCTAAATTTTTCATTTTGCAACCTATCTATAATCATATCTAGGGTTGATTTTTTATTTTGTGTTGAATTATTCACTGATACCACTAATGTCTCTTAACTATCAAGTAAAAAACTAAGCAACAACAATGCTTGTAACCCATCATCTAAAACAATCTTCATAATAGTCAATTGATCAACCAAACCTTGCAACTCACTAGTGTGTTCAGTTATACTGCGCCCCTCTTTGTATTTTAAGTTAAAAAGTCTTTTCATTAAATTGGCTTTATTATTTGCTATCAACTGCTTATAAATTATTTTCAATTTCCTATAAAGAACATCAGCCCTAGATACTTTTGTGACATAGTGGTACACACTTTGATCAATCCATGACCTAATAGCACCGACTACCTATTGGTTTGTTTGAGCCTACTTCTTATCATCTCAATTGGTGGGTCTAACTTCTTCGCATTTAATGTAAGTCTTTCATGTATAGCAAATCTTCCATTCTAAATTTTCAAATACCATAATTCCATGATTTTAATTTAATCATACATGCTGAAGATTCTTTCATCGCAACCACACAAGTAATAAAAGCACCAACCTGTCTCTGATACTACTTTGTTGGGAAAGGAACTCACATAACCAGTTGCAAATTAAGCAGAAACAGAATTCTTTTCCTCTTTCTGTGATTAAAATAGAATGTGTACCACAAATAAATAGGCAGAAAAATAAACCAACAAAATCCAAAGTAATAAACCAACTACAAAATACACAGATTTTTACGTACAAAACTCAAAATGGGAAAAATCACGGGATTTCAGTATGATATAATCTTCCACTATATTAATAGAATTACAACACAAATTCCTCTCTATATAATACTATAGGCTAACAACATCAAAAATCTCAATATTATTGGCTTACAGTAAAAACTTAATATCTGTCTCTCTAACAAGTGGGGATCTTAAATAACAGCCAACAAGAGGATAAAACAAAAATCAAGACCAGTAGGATTGTAGAGGGCGATGACAGGAACTTACCTTTTAAATTTAGGACAAAACGAAGTTAAAATCACCTTCCGATCTCCAATCAAAGATTGAAATCCTAGCTCCCAAATTTAGTATCAAGCCATTGTTCTCTCTCTCTCTCTCTCATCTTTTCTTCACTCATCTTTGCAATTATATTGTCTAGGGTCGCCACTTTAACTTGCTTTTATTTGTGATTATATTGTCTTAAGTTTGATGTTGATTTAGTACTAATTATTTAGCAAAAATCCCATTCATTGACAAATTCCATTTCTTTTAAAGAATCAAAGATGTTTATTTTTTTCACAATAATTCTATAGGGGTTGGGGGCTATTTCCACCCGCAATAAATCCATCGATTCTAAAAAAATATCTATAAGGAATTCACATTATTTTTTAAAATCTAAAATCCGAAAATATTTTATACAATTAATCAATTAGATTCTTTTTATAGCCAATAAATTTTAAGAGATATAAATAGTATAAATTTCATAACTGGTGTGTGATTTCTATTACTATGGATGTCAATGTGCAAGTGTACACAACAAGTAATATATTGATAAGTATTCAGATCATCTTCACAAGGATTGATGTTATCAGATTTGCTATAACAACCTTAACAGTGCAGTCTTGTTTTAAATGAAAATAAAGTAACTAATGAATCTAATAAACTAATTAAAATAAAAATGCAGCAAATAAAATGAAATAAGGAAAATTCTCACATTAAACACTAGGATGTAACTAATAGGAATTGAATAGTTGAGTGAACAAACTCACTTAATGGCATTGACTATTTTTTCAATTACTGATCTGCCTTGCTACAAAGATTTACTACAAAGACTTGCGTAATCCCTCATAGTGAAAAATTGTTATATCTAATCCCTCATAGCTGTCACCTGTTGGATATTTTATATCTAATGCAACCTAATAGTGACCAATTGTTACGCCAACATTAAATATAGCATCAATCGATCTAAGTTCCATTTACCTTATAAGGTGAATCACTATGTCTAGTTCAGCACTAATCTTAGATCAAGCATGACCCTATTCAAATTGAGATTAAATTAACTTGGAAAACTCAATCTAAAACCAAGTATTGTCTTAATGAGATCCGCTAAGTCAGACTTTTTTTTATGCTTTTTCTTAGATAGTATCCTTAAATAAGTGGTCAGTTGAAATAGAGAATTAAATTAAGTACAATTAAGACAAAATGCTATAGCAAATACAGAGCAACACATATATGTTAGTCAAACATCTATTAAGATCATTTATCATTCAACTACAATCAAATTCAGTTCATTATTTGCAATTAAAAAATAGATAAAAGAGTGTCAGCCATCAAATACATCCCCATGAATAAATAGAAAACAAGAAAAGAATAAGAAGAACTGATTTCCAATTGATCTATGCAATTTCTCCTCTAGCATAGCCTTCAATTTCTATTATTTTCTATTTTTCTCTTGTTTTACTCTGTGGTTTTTCCATGAGTGATGACTCTCTCTTTTCTACTCAGCTCCTTTTATAACTCAAAATTAGGGCAACCGAAAATATATGGCGCATATCCTCCATTTTTGGAAAGTTTAGATCGCAATCTTTTAGTTGATGCGTGCGAAATCCCCTTTATCATTGCTCCAGAATTGCTATAGCAACGGTGCTACAACAACGGCTTCACTATTTCTTTCTTGTTTAAATTCTTCTGTAACCAAGTTCTATCATTGTCTCTGTAAGTCTATTGTGGCAACATTCCTTTCTTAAAACTTGAGCTTTCAGTTACCTATAATTATACATATAATTTAAGCAAAAATTATTTTAAAAAACTAAATTTATTAAAAATAAACTAAAATGGATATTCACACAAAATATAACTAAAATGTAATAAAAATATTAATTTACTCTCTAAGTATTACTAATTCAAGTCTAAAAGTGGCACGATAACTCTAATTTCATAGAGTTATCAACAGCCAATAAATTAATGGGATATAATGTCACAAACACATTTGGTTTATTTTTGTTAAGTTAATTGAAGGTTAACAATCATACAAATGCGGATTTCATTGATTAATTTTTCAAATTTATTCCTAATTTGAAATTATTAAAAAAGTGTGAATTTTTTGTACTTAATTTTATAAAGTGGGGTGGGTTTAAACAGCTTGAAGGGTAGAAATATCAGCACCCTTTTATAGCTTTTTTCTTTTCAAGAAATTTAATTTAATTTATTTGACTAAAAATATTACAAGTATCAAATTATTTGATAAGTTTTCTGTATTATATTTATAAATTTCCACTCACTTTTATTTTATAATTAGTGATTTATTATACACCATTCAGTTGCCTAGAGGTTACCAGATCCCGGACAATGATACTTAACAAGTCAAATACCGACGCTTTAATTCTATAATCATAAATAGCTTGAACGTGTTTTTAAAGTGCTTTGTATCGTCGTATAAATATGAATATTAGTGAAAAAAAGCATTAAATATACCATGCATGCTTTTGTCATTAAATATAACATGCATGTTTTTTTTTTATTATTATTACTATTATTATTATTTTTAACTTTCACCAAGGCGGGCATATGCATGTATTTAAATCGCCAACTTATTATTGTCTTGCCAATCTTGAAGCTCGCTTACTTAAATAGCACAAGTCACAACAAAAGATCAGGTGATTTCACTGAGAGCTAAGGATCGGAGAGAGAGGAAAATATGGTTCACATGCATTCATGTTTAACGTTCTCTCCAAAATATCATTATGGTAAGTTTTATTTTCCTCCATGGTTCTTCTTAACAATAGTTTTTAGGGAAACCTCCCAGTTCATCGTCATTTGAGCTAATGTTACCCAATTTCCTCTCCTCATATTTTAAAAATACCCAGACATCCCCCTCAAACACAGCGTTTATAACTTTTTTTTAAAACTAATTTATCCCTGAAAGAACATATTCCAAAAAATATACATATATAATTAGATATAACTAAAACTTTTTAATATTAAATTTCTTTTAAGAAAAATTCTAACAATCTATTAAATATTTAGTAACCCTACAACACAATTATTTTTTAAAAAAATTAAAATATTATTCTATTAATTATTTCTAATGTTTGCTCTATTTAGATGAAAATTTAAAATAATGTTGTAGAGTTGTTTCTTTTAAAAAAAATAAATTGTGGAGTAGAGTTATTAAATATTTAAGTGGATTGTTACAATCGAATATAATGGAAGAAAATGGGTAATACATACGTGAGTTAATAAAAAAAATATAATACTAATAAGCATGTGGGTTATTACATTTTATATATCATTCACAAACAAATAATACAAAAACATTCTCAAACAAGCCATGTCACTATCCCAATAATATTACTTCAATTTTATATGATAAATTTGCATCATTTTGGTCATTTCAGGTTGCATTAAAACGCTGCAATCGCCTTCGTCACAGATTCATGGCGTCCTAAACACAACTCTAAGCAAAAAGTACTCCATCAAATGCCCCCGAAATTCATTTAATTTAACCTATAAGATTAGAAGCTGTAAACAGTTCAAAAAGTATCGTTGTCTTCCCACCTTACAAGATGGTTACAAACCAAACCCCCTACATGATAATAATTATTCGACAAGCTTTCAAGATGTTTTCTTCAGGAACTTAAATGCACTCTACTGTCTTACTCGTCCCTACACTTGGATTGGAACTGTAAGTTGCTTTATAATTAGCTGCAATCTTCCAGACCAAGAAGTATGTAATCATTAGATCAAGTTTCTATAAATTGACTGATCTTATGAATTTTTTTTTTTTTTCAGATTATAGCGATAACATCGGTTTCTTTTCTTCCAATACAAAATCTTGCTGTTTTGACTCCCACGTTGTTTGTTGAAATCTTGAAGGTAAAATTTAAGTCATAAAGCAACTGCTTGTAATAATTAACTTGAATGACATTAATTCTTGATGATATTTCAGGCTTTGGTGCCCTCTGTACTAATGAACATTTACGTGGTGGCCCTAAACCAGTTATCTGACCTTGAAATAGACAAGGTAACAGTATATATATATATTTTTTTTAGTTATATATAAAGTAATTTTTTAGTCCGAAATTTTAAAGTGCGAAAAAATTTGGGAAAATTTTAAAAAGTATTAATTTTTTAAAATATTACCAAATTAACACTTTAAAACCGCAGGGTTTTAAAATTTTCCCAAATTTTTTTTAATTTAAAATCCTGAATTAAAAAATTTATATATATATCCGGAGAAACCATGATAGCTGCTATTTTACTTATTATGCTGTCGAGCTTCACAATTTTTTTTTCCTAAATATTTGGCTGTTTTTGCTAATAATTCTGCTGAACATTGTTAAAGATTAACAAGCCCGATCTTCCACTTGCTTCTGGTGACTTCTCAACGGGAACTGGAGTCGCAGTTTATTTAGTATCTTCATTCACGGTAAAAAACTGCGAAGTGCCGACGTAACCAAAGCTTTTTGAATGTTATTGGGTGACTCGATTTTTCACTTTTCGATGGAAGCTTATTTATTAGTTTATATATACAGAGTGATTATTAAATATGAGATCCTTAAACTATTTAAATAAGGAATAAATTAAGATACATGAAAAACAAATATTTTAATGGAGTGTAATATATTTTTTATATTTTTTTTGTCTTTTAACTTAATCATTTTTTTAATAAAACAAGGGATTTATAAAAAGAGATGAGTAATTTTACAATAAGAGAATTTGTTACTTTAATAAAAAAAGAGACATGGTGAAAAACAAAAGAATAAAAATTTTAATATATTACATGATAAAATAAATTGTATTACACTGTAATTTCTATTATCTTTTAACTTTTTTCTTTTAATTTAATAAAATAAAGAATTTCCTTATTAAAGTGAGAAGATGCCATTCAAGATTACCTGACCATGTTTTTCAATTTTAAGAGTCTGGCAATGGGAGTTATGTCTCGATCTCTGCCTCTTCTCCTGGCCCTCATCATATGGTTTTTACTCGGAACCACTTACTCCATCAAAGTAAAGTGCCCAACTTACTTCACCATTTTTTTTAGGTTTTTAATTTCTTAATTTTTTAAAAGGGCCTAGTTATGTTGGAACTGCTCTACGGTGAAGCACTAATGATAATCGTATGATTATAGAGATAAATATTAAATCTGTATTTACTATTATAATCTAACGATTATCATCAGTGTTTTATAATAGAACAACTCTAACGTTATCATCAGTGTTTTATAATAGAACAACTCTAACGTAACAACTGCGTTCTTAAAATAGTTACCTAATCACAATTCATTTTGATAGTCCTCGATATTGCAGCTTCCCTTTCTCAGATGGAAAGGACATCCATTTCTTGCACCAACCTCCATGATGATTTTGATGGGACTTGTATATCAATTGCTATTCTACATACACATCCAGGTATATACAATTTCTTCTTGGGATTTTTTCTTTTTTGGTTTTTATAATGGTCTCGAGAAATTTTTTTTTTTTTTTGTTTTTTTTAAATAGTCCTCGACTAGCCAACCAAAATTTATTAATAGATAAAAGCACACATCACGTAGGGGGAACAAATTACCTGCAAAGAAGCCATCCAATATTAAACAAATAGTCGACAATAAAAATAAAATCAAGAGATGAACAGCCAAAAGATCAAAGCACGAACAGAACAAACAGCAGCCTGAATGAATAAACACCAACCAGCAAGTAACACAGAGCCTGAATGATCTAGTGAAGATAATAATATGATTTCATGTATCTCCAAATTGATAATTCAGTTGGTTTGACTTCTTGCTGTGAAAGCAAGTGGTCAAATATAAAATTTAAAATTTAAGGGGATTCATTTAATTTATTAAGAAATAAGTGGAATATATATTCTTTTTAAAGAACTTATTAAAGTAGAGTTAATTTATTTAATAAATTGAATTTACGTACCTTATCATCCAGGATTGTATCTTTTTCCATATGTAATTTTATTTTATTTTATTTTTTGATTTTTGATGGCCAAGTATAGAAATACGTGCTTGGAAGACCTGTAATAATTACAAAACCACTGGTGTTTGCTACCACTTTCATATCTGTATTCTCCTTTGCAAATGGCCTTCTCAAGGTAAGGATAATTCAAAAATTGATGTTTAGTAAAGATCACATGCATAATGGATGTCATTAATTTACTTGTTTCGATTTTATAAAAGGATGTACCTGATGTCGAGGGCGACAAGGAATTTGGCATTCAGACGCTCAGTGTTATCATAGGAAAAGAAAAAGTAAGTAAATTAAGAATGGGAGATTGCCGCTTAAAGAATCATTTTCTACCCCATGCCCATTCTATAATTTTTATAATACCTCGCTATTATTTTTTTTTCGCAAAAACTTTGAAAAAAAAAAAAAAAGATTGTTCTGCGATTAAACGCGGTTGGAGTAAACAGTTACGGACAAAACTACTTAGGAGAAATTGAAATTTCCATAAGAATATTTCATGTACATTATTTCTAAACTTGCTGAGTCTCCCAGATTAAGAATTAGCTAACAAATATTATATTCTTCTCAAAAGGTATTTTGGCTTGGTGTTTCTATGATGTTAACTGCCTATGGAGCTGCTATATTAGTTGGAGCTTCTTCATCTTTACTGCTAAGCAAGCTTGTCACTGTAAGAATGGCATCATTTTGTAAGAAATTTAGCTTGTGCTTGAATTTGATTCAGTTAATCATGAAGACCTTCTTTTTTTCTTTTTTCTTTTTTTGGCAGATAATTTCTCACAGTATACTTGCTTTCATTCTGTGGCTTCGAGCCCAAACTGTTGATCTCTCCAGTAAAGCATCAACACTTTCTTTTTACATGTTCATTTGGAAGGCAAGTGATTGGTCTTTAATATGAGAATATTGAATCAAATCCAATCATGTTCCAATTACGTAGCTTGAAACTGACCTATTATGTTATTATATCTGCAGTTACACTATGTTGAATACCTCCTTATTCATTTTGTACGTTGAGAAAGTAATGAAGGATTCAAATGCCTGTGACATATAGCAATGGCAACTTTGCAATTCCTGTAATAATATCTTAAGTAATTTCTTTTCATCTATTGGTTTGAGTTATATGTAGAAAGGAATTAATAAAGAGTGGATTGCAAGTTTTCAATATAAAATTTTTGTGTGGATTACAGAATAAATAAGTTTTGCAATATAACCTCAACTATATCATACTCAAACAAGAAATCAAAGTTATAAATAAGATACCAGATATGACTCTAATCAAAATGAAAAATATCAAAACTTTGGTAGAGCTATTAAAGCATAATTTTATCATACATCACTCTTGTGGGGAATTATATTATTCATCCCTTTGATTGCTTCTGGAAAATAAAAAACCCATGCATTACTCTAGCCATTTTGACTTTTAACCACATGCCTCTCTACTGCTTTTGTTTTGCTTGTGAGTAGGAAAAATTTTAGAATACATCTGTTGTATTACAACTAATTAATGCATGCATGACATGTGTAATTGAGTTTAATACAACCACCATTTGCATGATAGTTTACAAAATAAATGCACACATATCATGACATTATTTACTTGCTTTATGCTGACATGGTACAACATATGTATTCTAGAATTTCTCTGTGAGTAGGGGCCAGCCAGTGAGGAAGTGACTTGCGAATCTAAAAGAAATACTAACTCCAGATATTACAATTAATTAATTTTCCTTTTTAAAGAATAAAAATGGTTAACTTTTTGACATGATTGTGAATGGTTGCTGCTAAAATAGCTGGCGTTAATTATCACCCACATATGTTTTCCATTTCTACATAATATGTTAAATAGCATGCCTTCATTGAAAAAAAAAAATTTTTTTTTTCCTTTTGAATATTGTTTGCGTGACAACAACAATCTCGTTTTCTTTCGCCTTCACCATGTACTCTAACAGAGCGTGAAAACCGTAGAAGTCTCATATGCAACAGATTTCGTTAATTTGTGTGTGGAAAACACAAATGCGATGCGACAAACTAGGCATAAATGTGGATCAGTGCCCATGTTTTGATTTAAATCTTAATAAACTTTGAATAGAACCAAGAATCATTTGCTGCATATATTCGGATTGTTATAACATTTTCCATTAATTAACGCTGTTTCTAAAGATTTGTATCGACAATGAAGAAAATTTAATCTCTTTAAACGACAAGTATCGCGATGACCTCAATAGCTTGCTTTCGTGGTACAGTCCGTGGTATAAACAGTAAATAGTTTCTTCATTGGCTTTTGTGTCCTCAACTGCATCTTTTGTCTTGTCATTTTTCTGTCCATTTTGGACGGAAGTTTTGATGTACATAATATTTTTTATGTACAATATTCTTTTTCTGGTTGTTATTATGTTATTAAAGCTCGAACATTAATTAATAAGCAATATTATACAAATTAAACATCCATTTTTTTGCTTTTTGATGTTGATTTTTGTTAAACTCGTTGTCATTACATAAGAGAGCGCTAAGGAGAGATAGAGAATTATCCTTCACATGATATCGCGTTCAAGCTTCTCTCCAACATATCATTCTTTACATCAGGCTGATAAGTATCCTTTCCCCATGATTCTTCTTTTATTAGCTTTTATAATTCACAAAGAAAATAAATGAAAATATTAATTAATTATCTAAACAGTCAGTCAATTATTTTGTTGATTGACAATCAATCTTGGAATTGATTGACAAAGATTTAGCTTTGTTTTTGCATATAATTTTCAATGAGAGAGGGAGATTCACAGTCAATTTTGACTTGGGCATGACTATATAACTTCATATATACAATTTAAGATCCTCGCCATTATATAATATCCACGGTTGGTAGCCAGCCAATATTAGTTATTTATATTTTATCATCAGATAAAATTGTATCTTTTTGGCCAGCACAGGTTGCATTAAAACACTTCAATTGCCTTTGACACAGATCTGTGACGTCCTAATCATAAGTCCATGCAAAAAGTACTCTATCAAATGCGTTCAAAGTTCATCTAATTTAATCAACAATGTTAGAAACAGTGAGGATATAAGCAGCGGAGACTGTAAACAGTTCAACAAATGTCGTTGTGTTTCCACATTACAAGATGGTTATTGTTGTAAAATTAACCCTAATATCACAGGATTAATCACACCCCAAGATCTAACTCAGACTCCAAGATTTAAGAATTAAACCTATGCTAATCGAAACAACCAACAGATCAAAGAACACAGCACAAAGAAACAAGAACACACCAGAACTTAAGTGGTTCAGAACCTTTGAGGGTGCCTACATCCACTGGAGAAAACAACTCAGGGAGCAACTTTATTAAGCTTCAAGGTTACAGAGATGATAACTATCAATACAGAGAACACTCAGAAAAGCTTTACTCTCACTATGGCTACCTTATCACCTTCTCCTCGATATCACAAGACTACACCAGAACCAGCACATATATATATCAGTTGTTGCTGGCGTTATAGATCCAGAAGTTTCCCTCCAAAATCAACAGCCTTAACTAACTGATCACAAGCTTCTCACGTGCAACTTAAAGCCTCCCTTAAACGACAACAATTCTCACCGTTTAAGCTTTAACAGGCTTGTGTCCATCACGTGAGTGCCTAAGGAATTGAACGACATCATTAATTCGTCAGTGCTGGATCTTTGATTAGCTGAAATGACATGTCACTCATCTCTAAAACTTTAAAACGACAAGTTGCTCTGACGAGTTTGAGTTCATTTCAACAGTTATGAACCAAAACAGCTATATAACAATTATTCGACAAGCTTTTAAGATGTTTTTTCAGGAATTTTAATGCACTCTACCGTCTAAATCGTCCCTATACATGGGCTGGAACTGCGAGTGCTTTTTAGCTGCAATATTCTTCTTAATCAAGAAAAAGTATATATGTAATAATGACATGCGGTTTCCATAAATTGTCATATCTCATGAGTATTCTTTTCTTTTTTTCCCCTATTTTTGATGTTTGTCTGATTTTAGCGATAAAATTGGTTTCCTTTCCTCCAATACAAAATCTTGCTGATTTGACTCCCACATTTTTCATCGGAATATTGAAGGTAAATTTAAGTGACAAAGAAAGTAAATGCTATGACTAAATATTTTTGTGACACTAATTCTTCTCGATACTTCAGGCATTGGTCCCGGCGATACTAATGGACATTTATGTGGTGGCCGTAAACCCATTATATGATGTTGAAAATAGACAAGGTAAGGGCATATATAGATTGAAAATGGAACCTTAATGAAAGCATATTGTATAAATTCTCCAAAAACTATGTAAACAGATTTAATTTTCAATATTATATGCTTTCAAGCTTCACAGCTTTTTTTTTTTTTTTTTACTGTCTTTGCTAATAATTTTACTTAGCATTTTTAAAGGTTAACCGACCTGATCTCCCACTTGCTTCTGATGACTTCTCAATGGGAACTGGAATCTAAATTGATTTAATATCTTCATTGACAGTAAGCAACTGCCAACATAGCAAACGCTTCTAAATGTTGTTAGGTGGCTAAATATTTTCAATTTTGACTTTTCAGTTTAGAATGTGAAAGTGAGGGGTCCCTTATTCTATTAGTTTGAATTGGAAAAAAAATCAGTTCAAAATTATCTCAAAATTAAAACGACCGACAAAGTCATTTGATAGTTGGATATTGTACATGAAATGTAACTTTCAATACTCCAAAATGTTGAAAATTGATTTTTTTAAAAAAAGGCTTCAAATTTGGTGGCTTTACCATCAAAATTTGTTGACCAAATTTGATCAAGATTGGCGGGATTGATTTTAGGTAAAATTTTGCCTATAAAAAGGAAGCTCTCATTTGAGAGCTTGGCATCCAAATCCCAAAGAAGCGATTCAAGTTTTGATGAGAAATTGAGAGAGATAAATATTCTTAAGCATGTAGTTATATTGAAGGAGCATTTGGCTCCTCAATATGGGTATTACGGGTTTGCTTTGTTAAGGGATATTTATCAAAATTATGTATTTGGGGATTGGATGAGAGAAAACTATTTCTGAGAGTGTGGTTGTAATAATTTTCTACATAATGAATATTTTTTCTCTGGTTGTCTATTGACAACGGCAGTGGTTTTTCTCCGAATTTGGAGTTTTCACGTAAATCTTGTGTTGTGTGATTGGTGTATTCTCCATTTAATTTTTCTTGTTAATTTGTTGCTTGACAAATTGCTAGGAATGATCTTGGGAGGAAGCTCAATTACCTAACAGTGGTATCAGAGCCATTGATTAAAGTTTTGGTGTCGGAGGAATTCACGTATACGGTACTGTTCATATATACGGTACTGTTCAAGTGAAGCAGTGGGAGCCAATCCAAATAATCTGTGGTGAAGAGAATAAGTTGATCTATAAAGCAAATATGTCAGCAGCTGGTGTTTTTCAAACTTGGTGGAGTTTGATGTTGTTGAAAAATTATTGGGAGAATGATTTTTTGGCTTGTGGTAGATTCAAGTCAAAGGCGTATCCAATCTTGTATGCATAAAGATTTGAAGGTGTGGACAATTTTGGCACCTCAAGTAAATTGTCAAAAGGTAGAGCGAGCTCGGCAAATTGTTCCAGAATCAGTAAAGGAGATACTGATAGTCTCACAGATAGTGAGTTTCCTTTTGATAGGAGACTGGGTTAGTTTTTCTTTTGGCATGTAGATCTCCAAGTTACCGTGAAAGAGAACATGTTATTATCAGCGGATTCCACAAGTTTGCACGCAGGCATTGGCTTGGTATAAATGTAAGGTGTGTGGTGGAAAAGTTATGTCATGCCTGAAGAATTCTCATGGAAACCAAGCATGAGAATTGCACCATTAATTTTAGCAGGATATTTTGACATGTGCCGAGAAAAATCTTAGAATGGTTGATTCTAAGTGGTATATTCTTTTATGGTGGAGTATGATAATTCTTTATGTTGAGAATTATGACTGTTGGTGAAGACAGTGCGTTGTAGCAATAGTTATGAATTTTTTTTTTTTAATCAAGGTGGAGATTGTTGAAAATTAATTAAAAAAAAAAAAGAAAGGCTTCAAATTTGGTGGCTTAAACACCAAATTTGATCAAGATTGGTGGGATTGATTTTAGGCAAAGTTTTGCCTATAAAAAGGAAGCTCTCATTTGAGAGCTTGGCATCTAAATCCCAAAGAAGAGATTCAAGTTTTGATGAGAAATTGAGAGAGATAAATATTCTTAAGCATATAATTATATTGAAGGAGTATTTGGCTCCTCAATATAGGTATTACGGGTTTACTTTGTTAAGAGATATCTATCGAAATTATGTATTTGGAGATTGGGTGAGAGAAAATTATTTCTGAGATTGTGGTTGTAATAATTTTTTACATAGTGAATATTTTTTCTCTGGTTGTCTATTGACAACGGCCGTGGTTTTTCTCCGGATTTGGAGTTTTCCACGTAAATCTTGTATTTTTTTTATTGATGTATTCTCCATTTAATTTTTCTTGTTAATTTATTGCTTAACAAATTACTTGGAGTGATCTTGGGAGAAAGCTCAATTACCTAACACAAAATAGGTAAAAAGCTGAGACATTTAAGTAGCGTCTACTTAAATTTTAGAAGGGCTGTAAGTTATATGAAATTTAACTTATGTCGCAATTGTGAAGACAGCTTGTCGTCTACTTCGCATACTCTTCAAAACGAGTCAGGAAGCTGCCCTTTTTTGCCATTGTTTATGCACGCACAAGTATAAATTCGTTATAGGTAGGCCATGTTATTGTTAAGAGACCAGCCCTTCAGAAGTCCTTCCAAGTTTAGGTACGCACAAGTTTCATTATTTTTTGATAAAGTAGATCAAAAACATTTCCCATTATAATCCTACACTAAATTGAATTTAAAAATTAAATTTTCTGATTACAACTAGTTTTAACAATAATTGAATTAGAAAAAAAAAACAGAGAGAAGAATGGATGCGTGGCGTCGCGGGCAGGGTTCCCGTGGCTGCGTGCTGCTTCCGAATGGATGGAAATTGTTGAATTCGCTAGTGAAGCTGAACCTAATTCATCACATGATGAAGTACCAGCTGGAGTCAAAGGTACACGTAAGAAGCTGGAAAGTTGTAGATGGCAAAACTGTTATGAAGAGATTCCCTTGCAGCTGAATTATGAATTAATTAGTTACTAATTCAGCACTTATTCATTGTATTAAAGTTAGATCCAAGTTTGTTGTTTTTCTGTTATACTGTTTTAGCTGTAACAAATGTGCTTAGCAAGTAAGTCGAACAATCCAGAAACCATTATAAATACTGAGCTAAGCTAATCTCTGTAATTGAATTTTTAGAAACAAATGAATTGCATTTCTTCATCTTCTCTTTAATCTTCAAATTCTAACTGAAATCAATCGACGATCGGTGGACGATGATGGCTGCAATTGTTGGGTGGGTGTGCGTCAATCCCTTACTGTTGGCTATTGCAATGTCAGCTACTGGCCTTTTTCTCGCTTCGCTTCACTTGCATAGTTGATTGTTTTGGGTTATGTTTCTTTCTTTCTTTTTTTTGGTTAATTTTTTTTTCCTGTAAAGGCCCTTGTTCAGGCCTGCATGTATGGGTTTTATATTTTTTAGCCTTTAACCACGTCTTTATCCCGTGATTAGGCTTAAAACCAGCGAGCCTGATCCAGGTTGGCCCGGATTGTTTTACCAACCATGTTCGTAATTAAGTCTTTTAGTTGCCAATCAAAGTCTTGGGGGATTCGATTGAGACCCAATGTTTATTGAAAAAAAAAAGCCGTCTTGGGGGATTCGATTGAGACCCAATGTTTATTGGAAAAAAAAAAAGCCGTCTATCTTTCTTTACTAATATGTATTTATTTTCAATGGATAGATACCATCAAAAATTTTGTTACCATAAATTTCTCAATTTTCAGAGCCTGGCTATGGGAGTCATATCTCGATCTCCACCACTTCTTTCGGCCCTCATCAAATGGTTTCTACTTGGCAGGGGTGTCAAAAAAGACCGCACAAATCAGACCCGAACAATTTGGTCCAGGCAAAACCCAGATTGCGTACATAAAAAAACCAAATAAGGATTTGAAATTCTCAAACCCGAACATTTTCAGGCAAAAAATTCAGAACTCGGACTTAGTTTCTTAATAAATTAATATATATATATATATATATATATATATGAATTTATGATTATGAATTTATAAAATATTAGATGTTATTTAGATTTATTGTGTGATTATTGTGTTGTTGAATTTAATTTAATTTTTTTTATATAGATTGAATGAGTTTAGATTAGAAATTGGATAAATTTAGATATTAGAAAGTAGATTAAAACAAATTTTATTTATTATTTGTGTAAAATTGCATTGTTAAAGAAATGAAAAAAAAAATTGAAGCTATCACATGCGGGCTTAGAAGCCCGGATAAAAAACTGGGGGGTGCCGGGCTTGAGCCCAGCCCAGATCCGGAAAAACCGAGTTTTAACCCGGGTCTAGTCTTGCATTTAACACATTTGGTCTGGTCCCGGACAACACCAAAACCCAGATTGGACCGGACCAGACCCAGATTTTGCCAAACCTACTACTTGGAATCGTTTATTCCATCCAACTGCCCAAATTGATCAAGCATTTTGCTTTATAATATATATATATATATATATATATATATATATATATATTTAATTTCTTGCCTTTTAATTGTTATTTGATCCAAATTCAGTTAGTTGTTGGTCCTCAATCTTGCAGCTTCCCTTTCTGAGATGGAAAGGACATCCATTTCTTGCACCGTTCTTCATGATGATTTTGATGGGACTTGTATATCAATTGCTATTCTTCATTCACATCCTAGGATATTTATATATACACACACGTGCAAATATTTCATACACACACACTCTAATTTTTCATATTTAATAATTGAGAACTCTTTTTTTTTTTTCTTAATAATGATCTAGAGAAGATAATTATAAGCTTTCATGTATCTTCAAATTGATAATCCTATCGTTTTGACCTCTTGCAGTCAAAACAGGTGGTCAAATATTTAATTCCAAATGGTACATTTAAATTGTTAGGAAATTTCTTATCAAAAAAAATGTTAGGAAATAAAAGGATCGCTGAGGAGTAAGTAGCTTCATTCAGAATCTACTTCTTAAATTGGAGTTCTAAGCAGACAAGGAAAGGTTAAATACGATATATTAATTATAGGTTATGAGAGAAAGATATGTGAGGGGTTGCACTATGTGCGTCCAATAAAGAGATGAGAGGAGATTGATGGAAACAATGGGATTAATTTTGCTGGTATACCTATGAGTGGTACTGAGTTTTTGGTGTTTATACTCTTGTGATATCTACTGCCGTGAATTTCACTACATAGCTCAATTGGATAAACTATGTTAAATTACTGCATCTTCTTATGGTATGTGATTGGTCATATCTCCACTTATATGATATATCTTCTTTCCTTGGTAATTTTTTTCGGTTTTTTTAATGAATACTTTGACACTGAAATACGTGTTTGCAAGACCTGTAGTAATTACAAAACCATTGATCTTTGCAACTGCTTTCATGTGCGTATTATCCTTTGCAAATGGTCTTCTAAAGGTAATTAAAATAGAGTTGTACTATTAGCACTCCTCCAAAATCGTATTAAAACCCCTTTTTCAATTATATTCCATTTAATGTCAAAAAATTCTTTTTTTTTTCTAAATGAACACTCATTTCATTTATGAATTTTTCAGTTTTTAATATTTTTCTCACTCTTTCAGTTTTAATATTTGTATTCCTCTCTTCAAACTTTCTTTATTAATTAATTTTTAAAGAAAAAAATTATACGTAGAAAATAATAAATATTTTATGGGTTTAATACAATTTTATCCTACCTATAAATTTTTTGGTTAGCAATTAATTTGAGAATTCTAAAAAAATTATTTGCAGTAGGACAAAATTTTATTTTTCTTATTTTTCCACTGTATTCTATCTTAATTAAGTTGTTATGTTTATTATAAGAATTTTATTTTGGCTTAGAGGATTACTTCTTAAATTCAGATTATTTTAATGATATTAAAATATATTTATATTATGCAAGTAAAATAAAATTGAAGAGAAAAAGAAAATATAAATGGCTTAACTCTATTTATATTTGTCCTTAAATATAATTATAATATAACAGGGTTTTATAAGATTAATGAAAGGGTGTCAATAGTTCAACTCTTAAAAAATTGAATGCTCATGGCAAAAAAATAGTAAATCTAGTTCATTTTCCTAATTAGCAGCACATACATTTTCTTGTTTTGATCTCTTTAAAGGATTTGATATCAAACGCTCAGTGTCATTATAGCGAGAGAAAGAGCGAGTAAAATAGGAAAAAAACTAACTATAATAAATTTTTATATTAAAATTTTGAAATTAAAAAATATTGAAGTATTATGAAAACTTTAAGGTAGTGAGTGGTAGAAACAAAAAAAAAATGGAGGAAATTTAGCATTTCCAATTAGTAATATTTCATTTCCATCATTTATTTTAAGATTTGACAAGTAATCCATTGTGAAAATTGGCTAACGAAAATTGTCTTTTTTTTTTCAAAAGGTATTTTGCCTTTATGTTTATATGATGTTAACTGCTTTGGAGCTGCTATAAGAGCTTTTTTTTTTTTTTTTTTTTCACCTTCTCTTGCAGGTAATTTGCCACAGCATACTTGCCTTTATTCTGTGGCTTGGAGCTAAAACTGTTGATCTCTCCAGTAATGCATCAACACTATCCTTTTACATGTTCATTTGGAAGATAAGTGATTCTTCTCTCTCTCTTTCTTTTTTTTTTTGGGGATAAATCTTGCCAAAACATGGAAAAATTTATGAAGTGATTTTTCTTTAATATGAGATTATTAAATCAAATTCAAGTAGGTTCCAATCATTTAACTCGAAACTAACTTGTTATCTAAATGCATCTGCAGTTACACTATGTTGAATTCCTCCTTATTTATTTTGTACATTGAGAAAGTAATGAAGGATTCAAATTTCCGTAGCAGAGTGCAATGGCACTCTTTTCATCTATTATTTTGCATCATACTCCGAAATAAAGGGTTCAGATTCCTATAAGTTTACAAATAATTTTTTGTGGTGGATTATTTACATAATAAAGTTTTGCACTATATCCAGTATAAATATTGATGCTTATTCATTGGCCTCAACAAGCAAGTATATTAATTACATTGTTCCAAATGGATTCATTTTTAAGTACAATATTGTAAAGAAATAGATTGAAATGGAAAGGTATATAATGAAATTGGACTTTTTTTTTAAAAAAAAAAGAAAAGAAAATTTCTCTCAGATTGAGAAATTTCAGTGATACTCAAAACATTTTACCTTATGAATAAGGGAAAAAGTTAGGGGCTACCTCAATTAGGGAGATACTTTGTGTGTTTTTTTTTTAAAATTAAGCTTTATAATTATTATTTTTCCTGAATTTTTAACTTTGTTAGTATGATTGTCATATGAACAAATATTTTGACTTGTCAAAGCATGCATCTCCGATTTGAATTAGGATTCAATACTTAGCTGAATTTTCATTCAGTACTAAATTATTGGTCAATATTTATTTTTATTTTTATTTTTATTTTTTTACTTGTCAATTGATTTAGTGAGTAGCAAAAAAATAACTAATTACTGAATTCTTATCTTTTTTACTTTTACCATTAGGGCTTTTGTTGCTACTGTCAACATATACTTTATCAAGGATTAGGATCTTCTTTTGATCTGAGCACTTTTGAACTTTTAATAATTTTATAATATGTGTTATGTAGTAATAGTGTATAGATAGAATATAACTTCTTTGTATTTTAAATTTAGTAACTACCGATCAACACGTGAATTTTTACTTAAGAGAAGTTCAGATCAAGAGAGAACTTTAATCCATTTAACAATAATTGAGATTAAGAAAAATTGTATAATTAATGATAAGTACAATTTGAATTCAATAATGTAGTGATTCAGAAGCACCCAACACAAGCTTCACAAACTACTGGCCAAGATCTTCAGTTCAAATACAAGAAGATGCTTTAAAGGTGATCTGATAAGCTAATTGTGAATCTAAAGGTGAACAGAATATGATTAAGCAGTAACAATCAAAAGAAACACAAAATGTCAAGAAATCACAAGACACTGTCAGTTACATGGTTCAGCTACTTTACATTGACCTACACAAATGAGAGGAATAGACTGATCAGTTTGGTTGATTGATTCAAGTTTTTTGTTACCAAGATAACAGAGCTCACTACAAAGAATAAGAATGCTCTCTTCTCATAAGCTCTGTCTCCCTCTCTCTCTCTCTCTCAATGCCACACCAGAATCAGCTGTGTAACAGCTTTTATAGCAAACCGAGAAGCATGCCTAGAATTGCTCGTGGGGTGCATATTATTATTGGCTAAACTTCACATGTCATTAACGAACCACGTGCCTTGCTTGTGCTTCTCTAATTCGAAACTGCAAAGCTTCCTGTCGTTCTAATCAGCAAATTCAACATTACATGAAACGCAGACTTAGTTCCTTGTTTTGCCTGATTACTTATTCTCCAAAACGCACTTAATCTCTGTCGTTTCAGCATTATTTGATTTGCTTCACTGGTTACTCAGCAAACAAGATAATGTTACATATATAAAATTGGATGTAAAGTTTGTACTGAAATAGATGTGACAATTAATATCAGAAGCTGCTATGTACGAAAATAGTCGTTGATGGTGTCTGTAAAGTTAAAAAACTATTTGGAGAAAATTTAAAAAACTAATGCAAATGAGAAAAAAGTAGAGATGAAAAAAAAAAATAAAAAATAAGGTGTAGCGTGACGTGTTGACGTCGTAAAGAGATAATGAAGTAGGGTGCTTATTTTTGCCAAGCCTATGACTCAAATGTCTTCAGAATTTTACCCTTTTAATAATTCCACGATGCTTTCACTTCTTTCGCATAATGAAATACCATAATTTACATATTTATCACCAAGATAATACAGTAGTTAATGTGTATTAAATGATGAATATAACTTTTTTTTTTAATTACATGAGACTAATGCTCAAATTACAATTCATATTATATGAGATTTATAACTGATATTTACAATCAGACAATTACTAGAACTAATTTACATTAATTCTTATTTAGCACTGTCCATATTTTACCCTTTCAAATATTTGAGGGATATTTACTCCATTCACATTTCGAAAGGGAAAAGACTGTCTTCACATAATTATATATAATAATTTAAGAAGAAAATAAGTTACTACATATATTGCAGGGGCTCGAACCGCTACCATCACAGTTGTGAGTGTAGGGTCCTGAGCACTGGACCAAAGTTCAAGTGGTTATAAGTATAATTTTTCTATTTGTTGATTTAAGCTTTTTTTTTTTGTATTTGTAATTTTAATAAATATTATACTGGAAATTTATTCCAACTGCTGCACGTTGCATTCACAAGAGAGCTGTATAATTTTGATCATTCAGCTCTTATTTTTATTGTAAATGCAAAATGAAAGGAAATTGAGTTGAGAAATTGAGAAGTTTTGGTTTGGTTGAAAAAAAAAAAACTGGCTCATGTTTTTCCTTTCTGAGTGTTATATTTTGTATTTTTGTGATATGAAGACCCGAAGTTACAACCCAAACCATAATTGAAACCGAAAACCCAAACCCGAACCCGAATCGAATTTGAAGCCGAGCCGAATTTTAAACCAAACCGAAATAACTTTTCAAACCGTTTGAGTTGAAATCTCAAAATTGAATGGATTGCAAACCAAACTGAAAACCGAAACACCCACCCCTCTTAAGTATTATTCTTTTATTTAATGGAATTCACCCTCCTATTCAATTCAAAAAATTCTTCTAAATTCTTGAGCTGTTCCTAATTTTCGTTTTATATATATATAACTTCCATCACTATCTTATACTCTTTTTTTTTAAAAGAAACACCCATCTTCAGTTGCCTTTCACTTAAAAATTAAAATCTAGACGTGGGCCGTTAGTTTTTCCTTTAATTTATTTTTTATTGTTTATTTATGCTTTTATGTTTCGTTCTTTGTCTCTTTTTTTTTACATTTTATTCTTTATTTTTCTTCCTAATTTTTCATTTCAGACATTTGTCATATTAAAATATCTAATATTTTCATAACTTGTTAACATGAAAAGATCTTCCGCTAGTATTATTTCTCTTCCAATTCATGTAGAAGATCATATCGTTAACTCGTACTCAAAGTTATTTCAAATACTTGCCAAATTTACTAAAGTGTAAAATGTCTCATCTATCTCTATATCTTATTAATATAGAAGATCACGTACTTAAGTGATTATCACGTTAAAAAGTAGAGAGAGCACATGCATCTATGAATTTAAATCTAATATCATATAAAAGATTCAAGCTTATCTTCTTAGTCCAACATATAATTAATCTCAGCCCATATTTGTGATATTTTCAAGTTTTTTTAGTTTTATTATAGTTTTTTTCCTTTGCTTTGAAATGTTTATTATACATTTAATTTTCTTAAAGTTTGACATGCACGCAGAGAAACATAAATTACACGGATAAGCAGAGTGTTTTTGAAATACATCTTGTTTGATTTTTCAAAGGAAATAGAATTCAGTTGTTGAGAAGACTAGGAAAGTCAAAAAAAAGGGAAAAAACCATCATAAAAAGAGTAAAAATTAAGATGACCAATAGTATTCTTTTTTTTTTTTAATTATTACACCAATAGTATTCTTTGAAAGACTAAAATTGAGATGACTAATTAGTATTCTTTGAGAAGACCAGAGAGGTTAAAAAAAAAAAATGGAAATAGAATTCTACTTGTGCGAAGACTGGTAAGTCTTCTTTCCAATGTTTTCTTAGTAGCCTTTAGTTCTGGAATTAGCACACTATTGGTCGGGCTCTCAATCAGTATAGATGGGCGGCACGGACCTCAAAAGTCTTTGGTGACATCCCCCCCCGCCCGCCTTTTTCCTTTCGCTTCCACTCTTGGCTCTCCCCTTTACACGTACGCCCATAAGAAGCCAAAACAGGGGGCGGTGTTTTGTCTTCACATAGACGTATTTTTGAAAAATCAAAACCATCATTCAACGATCTGACCATTTTCATTCAAACTTAACGAAATTTGCTAATTCTTTCTCTGAAACGATAAGATTTTTTTTTTAATTCTTTTTATCCTATCCAAATGTCATTTTCTTTTATTAGAATATATATATTACGCTGTATCACTATCTATTTATGATTGAAAATTTGCGGATCAGCGGCGTGTCCCGTACCATTAATTATCATTTCATTGTTTTGTAGATTTTAATATTCAACGCGAATTGGTTATAAGCCGTTTAATTTCCAACCACGTGGAAGGAAAATTTGTGAAAATCATCTTCTTTCATTTATGATTTTTTATTTTGACTAAACCAAATTCTGTCATTTTCTGAGTTGCCACTTGTCATTTCACTACAAGAAAAAGAGTTATATCTGAGGACATTTGTCCTCCAGAATACACAAGTGCCCTTAAAAAAAATTATTTTTGAGAAAGTCCGGTCATCGACCGTCGTCGTATTAAAATACATCAAAAAAACATAATTTTCGATGAGCTGTCGGAGAAAAAGTTATATTTTCAACAACACGGTCGGAAATGGCATCAATTGTCCTTGGAAATGACTTATATGAAACTGAAAAATTATATATTTCCAACTATATCTTGCCCTTGGAAATATCAAAAAAGCTGTGAAAAATGTTCGTTCTTCTTTTTTCAATATCTCCTTTGTTTATTCTCATTTAATCTTTCATTTGCAGTAATTGTTTTATTTTATTCGCTTGGTTTCTTTTAAATTAATATTATTTGAATCTGATTTATTGAGAATATATAACATAAAATAGTAAAATAAAAGCTCAACATAACCAACAATATACTATACTACAAAGTACAATTTCTGCAGTTTCATTGAATTTTTCAGAGAAATCATATCCTTGGTATCAATGGTTGAGCCTTGAGCTTGACGTCTTGGTCGCCGTTGCCTACAGGTTGTGGTTTATTCATCATCGTCATGGCTGAAATTGTCGGCAAACTGAAGATGACTCGACTAATTTTAAGCTGAAATTGAAAATCAATAAAAAGATTGAGACCGTATCTGCAAATCAAATAAAAGGAATTTTGACATATTGATATCAGAATGAGAGATCGGTTCCCCATGAATGAGAGATTGGTACTGGTGTGAATGAGAGGTTGTCGTTGACGGCGGGAATTGAGATAGAATTTTTAGGGTTTTTTTAACCAGTAAATTGAATAAACTTCATTAATTTGTGATTTTATTTGTAACCGAGTTGCTATCTTTGAAATAGGCAATGGTTTCAAATAATAGTCGCTATCTTTCGTTCGTTTGCTAAAGTAATTTTTTTGGGTTTCTTATTGATTATTATTTCAAAAAAAATACAATTCATTTAACAGAATCAGTGTAATTTTGACTTACCCCTACACGCATTTCCGACAAAATATCCATTATCACCGAGGGGTAAATTACCTTTGGAAAAATAGTTAAGTTTTTATATTTATCCGAGGCTGTGTAATACCTTTGTAAAAAATACTTATCATCAAGAGTAGATGGTACCCTTGAAAATATTTAGTCGGTAATATAGCTATTTGTTGTAGTGAGCTTGCCACAGTAAGACCTTCAACTCATCAACCTATCCTACCATTTTCTTTCAATTATGATTTTTTTCCTTTGACTGAATCAAATTCCGTAATTTTCCGAGTTGCCACTTGCCCCAGTAAGACCTTCGACTCCCAATTATTGAGTGTTTGAAATAACCATTTGCAAAATAGAGAGTCTTAAGAGAATGGAAATCATGCTTCAAATGCATTCGAGATCAAGCTTCTCTCCAAAGTACTACTATCCTTTACAACATGCTGGTTAGTCTATCGTTTCCCCATGTTTTTCTCATTCCTTTTTTTTTAAAAAAATTTTTTTTTGTCAGTTAGCTTCATTCTAATACAATTTTTTTTTATCTTTTGGCCTTTTTGCTTCCCTATCTAAACAATTCATATGATTTTTTTTTTCAGAAAGGATGTATTTCTATATAAGGATTTGACTCTACTGTTTTCAAATATAATAAAATGGACATTAAAATACTTTTACTTTAAAAAAAATAAAAGGAGTCATTTATATTTACTCACTATAATAGAATAATGATAGATATCTCAAATTGTATTACAAAATTTTATTTTAAATAATAGGACATGTAATGTGTTATTCATCAAATGATTGATAGATTTTTACAAATTTTAACTGAATTAATTATATTATCACACCATCCAATTGATGAATATTATATTATTTGAGATAAAATTTTTAGGATTTTCTAGCACTACTTTTAAAATAATTGCTTGAAAAATTTTACTTTGATACTTTCAGATTACAACTCTCTGTAGTCTCCCCTTGATTTTTTTGTGTTTAGATTTTTAAGGAGAAATATGAGATTCTATTGGCCTCTTTATAATAAAATTATCAACTAATTATAAATCATTAAAATTATGGGTTCCTGTTGGAAAGTTTAGCAATTTTTAGATTTAACTTTATGACATATTTCAAAAGAATAGTATTAAGCACTGTAAATTTTTATCATAAATTTCATCTCAAATGAGGTGCTATTAATTAAACAAATGGACAGTGAAACAATATAACTTATTCTCTTAAAATTTGTGAAATTATTATTAATCATTTTATAAATTTAGAAATTTGTTCTGCCGGCTCTAGATTATTTATTATGTTTTGACTATTTCAGGCTGCGTCAAAACACTTCAATTGCCGTTGACAAAAGTGCATGGAGGCTTGAACAGAAGTGAGAGCAAGAATTACGCTATCAAATGCACACAAAGTGATTCATTTTATTCGACCAATAAAATCAGAAACAATGAAAACACAAGCAGCAGAAATTGTAAACCGTTCAACAAATACCGCGTTGCTGTCACGTTACAACAAGAAGGTTGTGCATCAAACAATGAGGATGATATTAACTCGACGAGCTTTCAGGATGTTCTCCTGAAGAAATTACATGCATTATATGTTTTTACTCGTCCCTACGCTATGATTGGCACTGTGAGTTCCATCTTGTTGTGGCCAATATTTTGGCAGCAACACACTTGTTAACTACTATATTTCTTCAGAAAAATATGAACAAGAAAAAATGATGTGAAGTTTTTGTAGATTGCATCACACAATTTTTTCTTTTCCCAAATTCTATGTACCAGATTGTTGCGATAACATCAATTTCCATTCTTCCACTGCAAAGCTTTGCTGATTTGACTTCAAAATATTTCATGGAATTCGTAAAGGTAAGTTTTGGGTAATAGAGAAGACACCTACTTGTAATGCTTTTTTGGCTAACATTAAATCTTTCTTGATATTTCAGACCCTGTTGTCCGCCGTACTGATGAACAATTATGTAGGGACCGTAAATCAGTTGGCCGATGTTGAAATTGACAAGGTATTTCAGTAGATATTTTAGTAGAGACAATTGTTATTTGGATTGTGGCTAATAATCTAAATTTTAGTAATAAAGTGAACAATTAATCAGGTAACATATTAAATTAAACAACAAATCACCTAAATTGGACTCTGCATGAGAGGGCCCAATTGAGCTTTACGCGAAAAAAAAGGATGAAACTATTGGCACCCCTCTAAAATTTTCATCAAGTTACACCACTTTGCTGTTAATAAATCTATATTTATTCAAAATTATTAAAGGACAAATAGAGCTCCAGTTAAACACTTTAATATGTTCAGAACTTTTTTTAATTATTATTTGAATTTATATTTCATGTTGACTACTAACAAATACATTTCAGATTTGAAGACAATTTATTTTTAGCTTACTTATATCTTCAAATTTTCAATGAAACTCCTTTCATTATTATATTTTCTTTTGGCTCAGAAATAGTCCACTTAATTGGTTTGTTGAGTTAAAAGAAGTTGATAACAAAGATTTTTAAAATACTTGTGCTAACCTAGTGAATTTTTGTTTCCGTCTCCAATTTTGTAAAAGTTAAATAACCATGATAAAAAGGATTTTTGAGTTGAAATCCTTAGAACAAATAATTAAAAAATTTATAATTATAAGCATACATTTTGTAAAGATACATTTGTTGTTGAGAAAGATTTTAAATTAAAAAAAAATGAACTAGGATTTAGTTTAGCTATTCTTGTATATATCCTTAAATGTAATTTTCTTGTGGTGATTAAACTACAAATATAAAAAGATGGGCGTTTATGAGGATAATGAGGTGGCGCCACCAGCTCTACTCAAAAATTTTAAAAACAATTGAAAATGGGTGGAGCTATTAGCACGTACCCTTGAAAACTCTCATCAAACCCCTTTCCTTCGCCCACCCGATAACTAGAAATTTTAATATATTTGTTTTAATTCCATAAACATCCTTAGCAACATAAACGATTAAAAAAACAGTCCTTAAACAACTAAAAAAAAATAGTAAGCAACATAATCTTCCTTACCCCATGAAGTTTAGGAGTTCAATTTGACAATATTCATTATCAGCACCAAAAAACTTACATAAATTGTATTTTAGAGAAGCGAACAAAAATATAAATTAATTAAATGGAAATGCCTAATATTAATTAATAATATATTTTTTGCATATAGGAATATGGGTATCTGTTCTTCACTCAAAAGAATAATTGAGAATAAAATATCATTCATTGATATTGAATTTTATTAAATATGCTATATATTTTTTTCTCAAAGATGAGAAATGAAGAGAATGAACTTTACAATATAGTAGTTAAATTTTGATTGAGTTTTTAAATATCAAATCATTAGAATTCTTATTGGGTAAAAAAAATGAAAAAACATAATTATGCATGAAGGAAAGATATCTCTCAATCGTGGGGTTTATTAAAAGAAGAACAAAATTATACTTGTAAATAAAGTATTTGAAGATAGAATAATGATTTTTTAAAATTATTTCATGGAATTTTCTCAGAATAGGGGTTTTAAGAGAGTTCAGATGGCTACCGATGTTATCACATCTAAACGTTTGAAAAAAGAAAGATGAAAGCCCTTAAAAATCTAAATTGGGTTGGGCTCTGGGCTATCCTAGGAAATATTGGTTGCGACTGGCACATATTATACTTGTTGTATGGCTTCAAACTTTTTAGCTACTGTGCCACTAATCAAGCTTGACATTATTGCCAAAGGTTAACAAGCCTGAACTCCCACTAGCTTCCGGTGACTTATCAATGGGAACTGGACTCGCAATCACTTTAATATCGTCTTTGACAGTACGTATTTTCTTCCATTGTCTCCCCCTGGCTTTTAACACGACCTTCATGTTAATTTGTGATGTTAACATTTAGCATTTAAAAAATATCTCTCTTTAGTTTTTAATTAATTCGTTGATCTTAATTTTCAGAGCCTGGCTATCGCACTTAGCCTTCAATCCCCACCACTTGTATTTGGCCTCATTGTATGGTTCCTACTTGGAACTGCTTATTCCGTCGACGTAAGTGCTTAAAGTGATTCGAGATATATATTCACATCTTTCGAAGAAGAAAATAAAGCTTGAATAGATTATAAATTTATGTGTCTCAGTTTGAGAGAACTCAAGCAAATTTAATATGACTATGGTACAGCACTTTGCATTCACTTGCAGAAGTTCATTTAATTGGTACTTCCCAATCTTGCAGCTTCCCTTTCTTAGATGGAAGTCAAATCCATTTCTAGCTGGAATGTGCATGGTCATTGTGTATGGACTTGTATACCAATTTTCTTTCTTCATACACTTCCAGGTATATGTAAATTCATTATCATGTTAATTATGGGATTTCGTCCACTCTAGAGCAATCTTTTTTGGGGTAAAATTTGGCAGTACAAAGAATGGTTAAAAAAGAAGAAAAGGAGAAAATGATACGTAATCAGGGAACATAATGAACCTCAATTACATGATTCAGAGCAGTTGATTACATGTTTTCATGTTATAATTTAGTCATGGGTTTTGAGGTGATAGTATTTAGTGTTATTAGTTTAGAAAATGACTAGTAACCAAGGAACATAATGAACCTTAATTACATGATTCAGAGTAGTTAATTACATGCTTTTATTTTATAATTTGATCGTGGGTTTTGAGGTGATAGTATTTAGTTTAATTAGTAGAAAGGGATGTGGAAAAAAAATACACACTACGAATTGAATGATTATAAGTGAAATAGAATTACATTATTGTTGGAAAAGAGAATCTTTGATTAGAAGAAATCATAAATAAAAACAGGAAAACCGGCCAAAATTCTCTTATTAACAAAATTAACTATTTTTTCGTCGTGTTTCTAATCACACAAAAACCCTTGACATTACCAATAGTTCATTAGCTATCTACCCTTTTACTTCAAAATTAGCTTTAAAGTTTATTCATTTTATCGACTGTTAAATTTGTCTTACACAGAGAAAGATTGCTCTCCAAAAGTTTAAAATATTAAAGTCATGGAAGTTGGGAAAAACAACGATACCTACGCTTTATTTGATAAATCAAATGAAATTTTCTGATATTTTAAAGTACATCCAAACCTTTTAGAATGTCAATTTTTTACTAACTTTACTGCTTTACCTTTGATAGTTATTTGATGTTGGAAACATGTGTAACTTTTAATTTTTTAATTAATTGAATAATTTTTTAATCATAATTCATTGAAAATCAAAATTATGGGAAAAAGTAAGGGAATTTTCATAATTTTTTGTACTATTTTTCATAACAAGAAGTCTGTGTGTGTATGTATGTGTGTGTGTATAGCATTTAAACGTTTGAATTAATTCTAAAATATTTTCAGAATTAATGGAAAGATTATGATAATTCCCTTACTTTTTTCATAAGTTTGCATTAAATTTTTCAATTAATCATGATAAAGATTATTTAATTAATTAAATAATTGAAGGTACTCATATTTCCAACATCAAACAACTATCAAGATAAAATAGTAAAATATCATCTGTAATACAATTGATTATACTATTTAACAAATTAACAAAATTTTATTTAGTTGTTGCAGTTTAAGAAAATTATTATTTCAAGAATTATGGAATATTTAAGAATGATTTAATTTCTCTACTTTAGGGTTTTTTTTTCACCTAAAGTGTGTTATGTACATCTATACAGAAATGTGTGCTTGGTAGACCGCTCATAATTACGAGACCATTGATATTTGCGGCCGCTGTCATCAGTACCATTTCTACTGTAATGTCACTTCTCAAGGTAATTCATAAGTTGTTTGTGTGTGTGTGTGTGTATTGCAAATTATTTCCTTTTGCTATAACTTGTTTTGAACTTTTACCAGGATATACCCGACGAGGATGGTGATAAACAATTTGGCATTCAGTCAATATCTTCCAAGTTAGGGAAAGAAAAAGTAAGTAAATTAGTAAATATGTCAGGAAAAATAACGCTTAAGTTGCTTCCCCCCCCCCCCTTTTACCTTTTAGACCTTTAATTTTTAATTATCCATTAATTTCATCTTAACATTACAATACTAACAAAAATGAAAAAAAATTATTGTTGGGGTTCTTTTACTATTACACTTTTATCCTTCAATAGCATAATGTGTTTGTCTTCTCAAAAGGTACTTTGGCTTTGTGTTTATGCGCTGCTTTTTGCATATGGTGTTGCTGTCACAGTTGGAGCTTCTTCGTCCTTCCGGTTAGGCAAGCTTGTCAGTGTAAGAACTGAATTTACTTTTAACAAAATTCAGTCTGATCCGCTCAATTCATCTAATCCGTAAAAATCTGATCCGTGAATTAGTGGATTGGATTGGATTGGATTGAAAAGTTAAAAATCCCCAGTCAGTGGATTGAATATGGATTTACTTCTATAAATCCGCAAAATCAGCAAAAAAATAAAAAATATTTATTTATTTAAATAAAAAATAAAACTTGTGAATGTGGCCTTACTACTTACTAATAAATAAATAAATTAAAATTATTTACATTAACACTATACATATCTTATCTGATAATAATATATAATAACATGATTAAATAATTGAATAACTAAATAAACAAATATAGCTATCTAACTAGTTAATTTTAGTTAATTTTCATGTATTCATTTAAACAAATGAGATTTTTTTCTTTTTACTGTGTTATATTTTGAGACTTTCAATGCATTATTCTATCTTTATTTAAACATTTAATTTATTTAAATCTTATTAAATTTTGAATTTGATCAGTAATAGAATTATTTTTATATAAATTTTTTATTTAATTAGTTAGTAGAATGGACGGAATTAAAAATTTTTAATCCGCAAAGTAGTGGATTGAAAATGGATTGGGTCAAATCCGCATCTGATCTGTAGACATATGATTGGATTTAGATTGAATTCGTCAATCCGTGGATTGGATTAGATTGAAAATTTATAATCTGCAAAATCATGGATCGGATATAGATTGATGTCCAATTCACAAAATCTGATCCGCAAAGACAACAAATTTTGCCTTGTATATTTTTTCGAGATGTGTTTTAGATCACTTATTTAGATTTTTTTATCATGTAGATAATTGGCCACTCCACACTTGCTTTCTTATTGTGGCTTCGAGCTAAAACTGTGGATCTCTCCAATAATGCATCTACATTTTCTTTTTACATGTACATTTGGAAGGTAAGTGTGATTGATCTATTTAATTTAATGTTTGAATTCGAAATCAAATTCACGCAAGTTCAATTATTTAGTTCTAGATTGACTTATAATTATTTTGTTGAATTTGCAGTTGGCCTATGCTGAATATTTTCTTATTCACTTCTTACGATGAAAATGAATGAAGGTACTCATGGTGCTTCATTAATCAGTAATCGAAATGGGGTAGAATCGAAATAAGTTGAAATCAAAATAAGTTGGAATCGAAATTAGGAATAAGAATCAAAATAAACACTAGAACAAAATTGAGATATAGTAGTATCTCAAATGTGCTACTAAAAGTAAAAGATAGCACTTTTAAAAGAGATATGTTAACCCATGTTACTAAAAGCATATCTTTTGGCAGTAGTTATGGAATGCTATAAATTACTTCTTGTAAACAGATTTAATTTTCAATATTATATGCTTTCAAGCTTCACAGCTTTTTTTTTTACTGTCTTTGCTAATAATTTTACTTAACATTTTTAAAGGTTAACCAACCTGATCTCCCACTTGCTTCTGATGACTTCTCAATGGGAACTGGAATCTCAAGTGATTTAATATCTTCATTGACAGTAAGCAACCGTCAACATAGCAAACGCTTCTATGTTGGCAGTTGACTTTTCAGTTTTTACTTTTCAGTTTAGAATGTGAAAGGGGGTTCACTTATTCTATTAGTTTGAATTGGAAAAAATATCTGTTCAAAATTATCTCAAAATTAAAACGACCGACAAAGCCATTTGATAGTTGGATATTGTACATGAAATGTAACTTTTAATACTCCAAAATAGGTAAAAAGCTGTAACATTTAAGTAGGGTCTACTTAAATTTTAGAAGGGCTGTAAGTTATATAAAATTTAACTTATGTCGCAATTGTGAATACAGCTTGTCGTCTACTTCGCATACTCTTCAAAACGAGTCAGGAAGCTGCCCTTTTTGGCCATTGTTTATCCACGCACAAGTATAAATTCGTTATAGGTAGGCCATGCTATTGTGAAGAGACAGAAGTCCTTCCATGTTTAGGCACGCACAAGTTTCATTATTTTTTGATAAAGTAGATCAAAAACATTTCCCATTATAATCCTACGCAAAATTGAATTTAAAAATTAAATTTTCTGATTACAACTAGTTTTAACAATAATTGAATTAGAAAGAAAAAAACAGAGAGAAGAATGGATGCGTGGTGGTGCTGGTTTGCTGCTGCGTCGCGTGCAGGGTTCGCGTGGCTGCGTGCTGCGTCCGAATGGATGGAACTTGTTGAATTCACTAGTGAAGCTGAACCTAATTCATCACATGTTGGAGTACCAGCTGGAGTCAAGTCAACTATAAATCCAGCAGCCAATCTGGGAATGAGAGTGAAAGGTGCACGCAAGAAGCTGGAAAGTTGTAGATGGCAAAACTGTTATGAAGACACTAGTAGAAACGCCGTCATTTGCGACCAATCTTTTTGCGACCACATGAATATTGCCACTAAATCCAATTTTCAACGACCGTATCGATCAGTGGTTGTGGATTATAAAGGATGTGTAAACTCAATTGTGTAAAATTTTTTGCGACAACTATTTCATCTATTGCGACCATATCTTAGCCACAGATAATATTATCTGAGACAAATACTAATTGGTCGTAGAATGTTGTATAATTTGCGACAATACAATGATTTGGCCGTAGTAACTACACTTTCTGCGATGAGATTTTGTAGCCAATATATTTGGTAGATAAAAGTGATAAATTTGCAACAAACATTTTTCTAGTCGCAAAAAAGATTATAACCGAAGAGATTGTTTTTGTGGCCAGATGAATTTCGTCTCAGAAAGTTCATATTTCGCACGAATTCTATTGTTGTAGTGGAATTTGATTTGACCGGAAACCAATAACTATATTGTCATAGAAAAATAATGTTGAAGTTAGCATTTAGGATAAGTTGATGGTCCCGCTGTAGAATATTTAAATATTAGTTGTATTTATAAGAATGAATAATTCATCATGATTTTATAGTACAAAGACAATTAATTTTTAACTTCTTTATTTTTGTTCAGCAATATATATTTTTTAAACACAAATTCTATGTTATCTTTTATTACTGTGCTTGCTCATTATCAATATATATATACACACCCCCACGTGCTTTTGCTTTATACTCATGCACGGTTAGCAGCTTTGTTGACTTTGAATCTGTGGGTTGTTTGTGTTTAATTATAGATTTCTTATACTAAACAGTATATCTCAATTATTCCAAAAGAGTTAATTTAATGGTCCACAAATACTATTGTAATTTGCATAGGATAAATGGTCATATATATGTTATCTTACATGAAATAAATTTTTTTGAGAGAATATTATAATCAATTTTCATATTAAAAGATTATCGCATAAAGCTATATTAATTTAAAATTAGGATTTTTTTCTAATTTTTTTAAATCTAATAAAAAAATTAGTTTAATTATCAACATGAAAATTTAAAATCAATATTGACCATTCATTAAACTAAGAGAGATTAGGAAAAAAATAATAATAAAGAAGTTTTTGTCCTATTATTTTGTAAGAAATCCTCATTATTTGTAAGCTAGTAAAATAATATTTTTTTAATAAATAAAATTAGCAAATATTTAATTGGCGGGAGTATCAGTGTAGTACCCGCCATATATTTTTACCCTATTTAACAATAAATTGTGGACATTTGGTGCCGCCACTTTTAGTCTCAGAAAGAGAAAATTTAATATTATTATTTTATAAAAAGATATTTTAAAGAACAAAACTTAAGGACAAAAGTCACACCTTCCTCTTCTTTCTCTGAAATTACTTTCCCCCACTCGGTTATTCTCGCTCAACTACAAAGTCAATTTTTCACTTTCTGTTGCACATTCAGAACCAAAATCTCTAACAATGTAACTCCAAACCTTTTAAATTAGCTTGTAACTACACATTATTGAAGATAGTTTTGCTGCAATTATTGAAATAGGAGGGGACAAAGCTTTAAATTTCTGTAGACCAAACAAATTACGCCTAAGGTTTTATTTTGCATGATTTTTTTTTGTTGAAATTGGTGGGCTTAGATTGTTGGGTTATTTTGTTCCTTTAGTATGAATTAATTAGTTACTAATTCACCACTTATTCATTGTATTAACGTTAGATCCAAGTTTGTTGTTTTTCTGTTATATTGTTTTAGCTGTAACAAATGTGCTTAGCAAGTAAGTCGAACAATCCAGAAACCACTATAAATACTGAGCTAAGCTAATCTCTGTAATTGAATTTTTAGAAACAAATGAATTGCATTTCTTCATCTTCTCTTTTATCTTCAAATTCTAACTGAAATCAATCGACGATCGGTGGACGATGATGGCTGCAATTGTTAGGTGGGTGTGAGTCAATCCCTTACTGTTGGCTATTGCAATGTCAGCTGCTGGCCTTTTTCTCGCTTCGCTTCACTTGTTTGGTTGATTGTTTTGGGTTATGTTTCTTTCTTTCTTTCTTTTTTTGGTTAATTTGATTTTTTTTTTTGTAAAGGCCCTTATTCAGGCCTACATGTATTGGTTTTATATATTTTAGCCTTTAACCATGTCTTTATCTCGTGATTAGGTGTGAAAGTATAATTTATGCACTAGTTTTACATTGTTTACTTCTTTTAATATGATGTTTTGCACTTAATAATAGTGATTTACTTGTGTTTTATTTTTATAGGTGCAATTCTATTGATTGGTATTAAAATTGAGCTACAAGGTGATGTTTGAGGATGATTCTTTTCCTAGAGAAATTATGAGCTCCAAAAGAACTTTGTTGATAAGGCGTGGGCGCGTACTATCAACTAAGGACCTGCAGTTTTTATTTTAATGTGTTTCATCTTTTTGGTTATTTTTGTAATTCTGAATTTAATATTTAGATAATAGCATTTAAATTTAAAGAGGACTCTGAAAGAGAAAAAGGAGGAGAAGAGGAGAAGGAAGAAGGAGAAGGAAAGAAACCCTAGATCTAAATTTTTCTCTTCTCTCTATGAAGAACTAAACCTATTATTTTGGTTGAAACATAAAGCTTTGATTTATCATTACTCTGAGATCTTTCTTATACTTTAATTGTTTTATTGCTTTTTTGGTATTTGTTTATTCTCTAAATTATTATCATGATTATGTTTGTTTACTAGATAATTGGCCACTATTTAATTATCAACTTAATCTATTATCAATTAAAAGATTCATCGTATGAAGATTTTAATATTTGTGACAAATAGCATAGCAGTGCGTTGTCTTATGAGAATAAATAATCTAATTTAAATGAACCATCGTATGCGTTTGTTGATTAGGATTTAGGTCTCTCTGGAAAGCTTCTTCACAATCGGGAGTCCATTGTAGCTTTTTCAATATCGAGAGTCCATTATAGTTTCTTACCTGCTTTTAAAGCTTTGAAAAAGGGCCTACACCGATCGGTAGCCTTGGAAATAAGCGGTTTAGGGCAGCTACCCGACCTGCCAAGCTTTGAACCTCTTTAATGGTGCGTGGTGACTTCATGTCAAGAACAGCTCGAATTTTGTCGGGGTTGGCCTCAATTCCCCGTTGTTGCACTATGAACCCAAGAAATTTTCCAGAGGTAACCCCAAACGCACATTTTTCAGGATTGAGTCGCATCTGGTACCTCCTCAAAACAGCGAAGGTACCCATGAGGTGCCCTAAGTGTTCCTCTACTTGCACCGACTTGGTGATCATGTCATCTATGTACACCTCCATGGTGCACCCAATTTGTTCCTTGAAAATTTTGTTCACTAGCCGCAGATAAGTAGTTCCGGCATTCTTCAAACCAAATGGCATAACCTTAAGACCGTATAACCCATGATTAGTGATAAAGGTTGTTTTGTCTTGATCGGGCTTGTACATTGGGATTTGGTTGTAGCCAGAGAAGGCATCCATAAAACTAAGCATCTCATAGCCCTCTGTTGCGTCAACCAGCAGGTCCACCCAGGGAAGCAGGAAGCTATCCTTAGGGCAAGACTTGTTTAAATCTGTGAAATCCACACACATACGCCGCTTTCCATTCGATTTTTTTACTAGAACAACGTTAGATACCCAATCGGGGTACACCACTTCTCTGCTAAATCCCGCTGCTAACAAGCGGTCTACCTCTTGCTCAATTGCGTCGTACCTTTCTTGGTTGAAAGTGCGACGTTTCTGTTTGACCGACTTATAATAAGGGTTGACATTGAGTTTATGGCAGGAGAAGGTAGACGAGATACCTGACATATCCAAGTGAGACCAAACGAATAAGTCATGGTGCTCGCGTAGGAAGTCGATAAGCCTATCCCGTTGTTCCCCTGAAAGATTGGGGCCTATTTTGACGGTCTTTTCTGGATTGGTGGTGCAAATCGAGACTGAAACTAGGTCTTCAACTGGGGTACCCCATTTCTCATCTTTCGGTATTCGGGGGTCCAAGGGCACCTCGAGTTCACATCTCTGCTTGATTTGGTCTTCATGGGGTACCCTTACTTCATCTGAAACAACGATTTCTATTCCCATAGGGGAAACTTTCATTGACTTTGGAGGGTCGGCTACCTGAGATACCTTTTTAGTGCTGCTCTCTGCTGTCTAGTATGCATTCGCTCTGTCGGATAAAGTGTCGACTTGCTACCCCTCGAGTACCTCCTCGTCGGCAACTCGGAAGCTATTTGGTAAGTGACTTTGGAGGCCATATAGTAACAACTTTGGGCTGATTGTTGATCCTCTTTGATGGTGAAAACTTCATAGGCGCCTGGAACTTTCATGGCGAGGTAATACATGGATACCACCACTTTAGTTGCTAAAAAGAACGACCTACCCAACATAATATTGTAGGCACCCGGCTGATCCACAACGAGGAAATCGATCATATGAACAACATGGTGAGGTACCTTACCAAGTGTAACAGGTAGTGTGATGATGCCTTTAGGGATAACCATATCTCCGGTGAATCCAATAAGAGGCGCAACATACGAGGTGATTTTTGGCGACTCAATCAATAGTTGATCCAAGGCACTTTTGAAAATGATATCAACGGAACTGCCGATATCTATAAAAGTCCTTGCTACTTTACCGGTAACAACCTTCAACGTGATTACCAAGGCATCGTCATAGGGGTATGAGATATCGTCAGTATCTTTTTCTATGAAAAGGATAGGCAGGGGATGGTGGGGTACCCCTCAGTGAAGTTGACTTCTCCGCTAATATTGGTTGTCAGCGACAACGGTCTACCATAGCTTTTGATGGCCCTCCTGGATTAAATTACTGCATCTCCTTATGGTATGTCATTGGTCGTATCTCTACTTGTATGATATATCTTCTTTCCTTTGTAATTTTTGTAGGGTCGTATACACAGAGATCGGTAATTATTTAAATAAACGACACCAATCCCCGGCAACGACGCCAAAATTTGATGGTTGTCGAAGCCAACAAAAATAAAACCTACTCTAAATAAATTCTGTATAGTGATTGAGCAGGGTCGTGTCCACAGAGATCGGTAATTATTTAAATCCTTTAAAAATATAACATGCAAAGTGGGGGGATTGTTGACAATAATAAAAATTAAACTAAAATAACAAGAATGCAAATTCAAATTATAATTCAAATTGGGAAAAGCTCTGGTTGAAGGAATTAACTCAGCTTGATTCGAATACTGATCATTGATTCAAATATAAATTATTACTACTTATGAATAGACCGGTTATAGCTACTGAGACCCTCTAATAGTTTATCTCTCTTTAACTAATCGATAACCAAGGTACGACCATTGGTTATTTCCTTAATCAATAGACAACTCTAGATACGATCATAGGATTTAATTAATTGACAGTCTGAAAAACTAGAGAGACTCAAATCCTAATCAACAAACGCATACGATGGTTCATTTAAATTAGATTGTTTATTCTCATAACACAACCCAAATCCTAATAGCCAATCTCTCTTTAACTAATCGATAACAAAGGTACGACCATTGGTTATTTCCCTAATCAATAGATAACCCTAGATTTAATCAATTGACAGTCTGAAAAACCAGAGAGACCCAAATCCTAATCAGCAAACGCATACGATAGTTCATTTAAATTAGATTGTTTATTCTCATAATACAACGCACTGCTATACTATTTGTCACAAACATTAAAATCTTCATACGATGAATCTTTTAATTAACAATAGATTAAGTTGATAATTAAATAGTGGTCAATTATCTAGTTAACAAACATAATCATGACAATAATTTAGAGAATAAACAAATACTCAAAAAGTAATAAAACAATTAAAGCATAAGAAAGATCTCACAGTAATGATGAATCAAAACTTTATTAATCTTTAACTAGAATAATAGGTTTAGTTCCTCATAGAGAGAAGAGAAAAATTTACATATAGAGTTTCTTTCCAATTGATCCCCCCTCCTTGCCTCCTTCAGAATTCTTTTTAAAATAAAATACTAATAACTAAAATATTATCTAAATATTAAATTCGAAATTACAAAAATAACCAAAAAGACAAAACACGTTAAAATAAAAACTACAGGTCCTTAGTTGACAGCACGCGCCCACGCTTTATCAACAAAGTTTTTCTGAAGCTCATAATTTCTCCAAGAAAATAATCATCCTCAAATATTATCTTGTAGCTCAATTTTAGCACCAATCAATAGAATTGCACCTACAAAAATAAAACACAAGTAAATCAATATTATTAAGTGCAAAACATCGATATTAAAGGAAGTAAACAATACAAAACTAGTGCATAAATTACACTCTAACAATGCAGCCATCAAAATCAGTATGAAGACTGAAAACGAAAGCACCATTTGTTACAGGTTGCACAAACTAGGCAATTGAAATTTTATTAGCAGGCAAAAATACAATAGAAGGGATACCAATAGAGGCACAATAACTGGACAGAGCAGCTAAAGTGTCACCAGTTGAACCACAACCAACCCCAACAGCCGGCTTGTTCATTTCCTTTAACCTATTCACTTGACTTACCAAAACAATCATGCCCAGATCCTTAAAACTTCCCATGTGACTAATCCCACAGTGCTTAACCCACAAATCATTCATTTGCAAAAACTCTTTGCCAAATCTTTCAGCCCAGAACAGATTCGAGTTCCCTTTAAAAGTGCTCACGATATCATCACCATCAATCTTGGGCAGCACCCACTCTTTCTTTGACCAAACCCCAGATCCGAATGGCTATATTATTTTCCTGACTCATGAATCGAACAGCACCCTCCAGTAAGTGCCGTCATAATGCTTTAAAGTGCCCATGTCGTGCTACACGTCGAGAAGTCCCCCAGACTGTGACCTGCACACGACCTCGTCGAGTGAAAATGACTCAGTACATGACGGCCCTGCATTGAATGGCATGTACTTGTAGGTGTGGATAACATTACGCCAACGTACCTCGTCCTTTATGTTGATGTTGCTGCCGCTGCCGCTGCCGCCACCTTTGTTGGTGTCTTTTTATTGAGATGGGTTATTGTTAGAAGAAGCTCTTATTATATAAGTTATAGGAATTTGGCTTTTTTAGAAAGGCGGTTTGTGATATTTTGGAAGTGAAACAATGGATGTGGCAGTGTGGTTAGTGAAAGAGAGAAGCAGAGGCTGTTATTGTTGAATCGAGAGGAGTTAGAATTCACAGATCTTAGGTTGGTAGCTTGTTTAGCTAGCAAGAAAGTGAAGGAAAGAAAGAAGACAAGTAACTGAAACAGAAAAAATTTTATTTCTCAACTTAATGAATTACATTCACTCATTACAACTTATAATATTGATAAACAGAAATAACAACATCTAATATAGCTGTAATACATCTATTGGTTAAACTAAAACTAATTACAACAACCTAACTAACTCGTCCAACTCAGTTATCCAGGTCAGCAATCCTCGTCACACAAATCTCAGCCACTGATCTGCTGTTTTTTATTAAGCATCTCAACACCCCTTCTCAAGCTTAACAGTCGTGGAACAACATTAAGCTTGTCTCTATAGTAATTGAAAAAGGAATAAGCCATAGGCTTTGTTAGCACATCAGCAGTGTTCCATTCACTAGGCACATACTTGATCTACATTTGTTTACTTGTCACCTTTTTCTCTTATAAAATGTACATCTAGTTCTATATGCTTGGTTTTAGTATGATACACTGGATTAGTTGCCAATGCAGCAACACTATTGCTGTCACACCATTGCTGTCACACCATATTATTGGTGTTTGATTGCACTTAATCTTAAGTTCCTCAAGTAAAGCTTGAATCCAAATAATTTCTGCACATGCTGTTGATAATGCTCTATATTCTGACTCTGTGATGGATCTAGCTACTGTTTGTTGCTTCTTTGAAGACCATGAAATAAGATTTTGCCCAAGATAAACACAGTATGCTCCAACTGATTTCCTATCATCAACATCACACGCCCAATCTTCATCAGTATATGCAGTTAAGACAATACCACCACCTAGTTTAAACAATAAGCCATAATCCTCAATTGCCTTCAAGTATCTTAGAATTCTTTTACAAGCACTCCAGTGCTTCTCGGTAGGTGCAGCAAGAAATTGACTCAACTTGTTTACTGAAAAAGCAAGTTCTGACCTTGTGAGTACCAAATACTGCAATGCACCTATTATGCTTCTATATTTAGTGACATTAACAATCAAATTATCCCCATTTCCTACTCTTCTTAGTTTTTGTCCTGTACTCATTGGAGTATCACTTTCTCTGCAGTTTTTCATGTCAGTTTTTGTGGGCAAATCTCTTATATACTTGGCTTGTGAGAGATGTAAGCAGCCCTCTGTTCCTTAAGTAACTTCAATGCCAAGAAAGTAACTGAATTCTCCAAGATCTTTTAAAGCAAAAGTATCTCCAAGATATTTGATGAACTTTTTAATCACTACATTATTATCTCCAGTGATTAAGATATCATCCACATATACCAAAACAATCACAATTCCTCCAAGTTCATGTTTAAAGAACAAAGATGAATATGCTCTTAAGTTCTGAAACCCCCACTGCAACAAAGCTTTCCTTAACCTATCAAACCAGGCTCGAGGATCCTGTTTCAGACCATAAAGAGCCTTAACCAATTTACAAACATGACCAGATGGAGACTGAACAAATCCCTCAGGTTGAAATATATAGATATCTTCATTGAGCTCCCCATTAAAGAAAGCATTGTTGATGTCTATCTGTCTTATTTTTCAGCTCTTTATAACAGCAAGACTAAGTACAATTCTTACAGTAGATTGTTTAATCATTGGACTAAAAGTCTCAAAATGATCAATACTAGGCGTTTGATGAAATCCATTTGCAACCAAACGAGCTTTATACTTAGAGATAGAGCCATCTGCATTATACTTAATGCAAAAGACCCACTTATATAAGTGCATCATACTCCACCTGCATTGCAGCTTTCCATTTAGGATCTGAGAGAGCTTGAGGAATTATAGCAGGTTTCTGTTCTTCAAGAACAAAAGAATATGCAACAAACTTTGGCTTAAATATACTTGCTTTTGTTCTTGTAACCATTGGATGGGTTAGCAGTGGAACATGATCAGAGACAGATGGTTGTAGAATAGGCACTATAGATGTAGAGGAATAAGAGCGTAGAGAATTATGGTAAATACTATGATGAAGATCAGGGAAAGATAGATTTAGAAGTAAAGGTGATGAGGATGATGAAGAACTTGAGGAAGAAGAGGAAGCTGGAACTAAATAGGGCTAAATCTGTTGTACAGTGTTGTCACTTGAGCCTGAAGGATCATGAAGTGGAACTAACACAGAAGAGGTTTTAAACATAGGATGTCTATACTCAGAGACAGGGATTGAAGATTGCTTAGAAAAAAGAGAATCAGTAGAGAAAGGAAATTCGGATTCGTTAAACACCACATGCCTAGAACATAGATAACACCTTTTAGACTGAGACACTTGTAACCCTTGTGGTTTGTACTGTAACCAATGAACAAACACTTTGTCGTATGAAAATTTAATTTGTGTTTGTTATAGAATCTCAAATAAGGAAAACTTGAACAACCAAAACATTTGAGAAAGGTATAGTCAAGCTTGTGTCTAAAAAGAATTTCATAAGGTGACTTGTGTGAGGTAAGAACTGAAGTTGGTAGTCTATTAATAAGAAAGGCTGATGTTGAGAATGCTTCCCACCAGAAACTTAGAGGTAGTTTGGCTTGTGCAAGAAGAGTTAAACCTATCTTTACAAGGTGTCTATGTTTTCTCTCCACTGTTCCATTTTGATGGTGTGTGTGAGGACAAGGATGCCTGAATAAGATTCCATGTTTTTGAAGGTAAGGCACAAATGATCTGAACTCTCCCCCACAATCTAACTGTAAGATTTTAATGGTTTTGTCAAATTGTTTTTCAACCTGAGTTCTAAAGATGATGAAGCCAGATAAAGCTTGAGACTTGGTTTTCAAAGGATAAACTCAGGTATATCTACTATAATCATCAAGAAAACTAATATAGTATTTGTAACCATTTAGAGAAGTGATGGGTGCTAGACCCCATAAGGCAGTATATATAAGTTCCAAAGGAGAAGATGTTTTGATCTCAGTTACTCCAAAATGTAGTTTATGAACTTTCCCATACTGACAGGCATCACAAAAGTCAGGAAACTGAGTTTTATTACTGTAATGCAGATTTTTACAGTTGGTGAGTATATGTTTCAAGACTTTTGAACTAGGATGACCAAGTTGCCTATGTAAAACATTTATTGGAGTACTAGAAATTGAACTGGAATGACATTAGACTTGAGTATCTGATCTACAATAAGTCTGCAACTCATTTGAACAATGTGACATCATAGACATAGGTACAGAACATGAATCTTAATTAACAATTGAAAAAAAAAACTTGATGAGTTTTACTTCTAGGCTCAAGTTTCAGCTTATACAAACCCTTCATAGCCACACCCTCCAACAGAACTATCCTCTTCTTCTTGTCCTTGAGAAAGCTAGTATTTCCATAAAATTTAATGATCAAAGAATTATCAGTTGTTAGCTTAGAAATACTTACAAGATTTTTGGTAATGTGTGGCATAAACAGAAGATTTTTTAGCAATAATTTGTGATTTCCAACTGCTAAATGAGTACTTCCTATATGAGAAATAATAAGGCCATGTCCATTTCCAATTATAAGTTTTTCATTACCTTCATAAGGTTCACTGAGACTGAGATTGTTGAGATCATTGGTAAAATGATGAGTTGCTCCACTGTCCAAGTACCAGCCATCATCCATTACGATCTCTGGTGTTGCCATATAAGCAGACATGTTTCTTTGATTATAACCTTGATTGAACCCTTGATTATAATTTCCTTGATGTGGATACCTTGTTGGAACAAAATTCTTATTAAATCGATCTTTACAGATATCAGGAGTGTATCCTATGGTAAAACACACTTGACATCTAGGTTGATAGTGTTGTGATGAAAAATTGCCAGGCATTTGAGTTCTGCCACCTTGATTCCAAGGTCTTCCTCCATACATATTATTTCCTCTGCCACATTTCTTTCCTCTGTAATGATTTCTTCCTTGCTGATTGGTTCTAAAATTTCCTTGCATCATATATCCAGGATTTTTAAATCTCACAACATCTTGACTGAAAGCAAATTTTGAGTTGTAAACACCTAAACCTTTCTTCTTGTTTGGTCATTTCTGAGCAAAATTTACAGTAAAAGTCAGATTTGCTTCCATAGCTTCAGCTAAAGCTTGTTGTTCCAGCATTCCTTCATGTGTCATTAACATTAAGAGTGAATCTGATAGATCAAGATCTTGTCCTTTTCCTGTGATAAGCACTGCTTCAGGATTAAAATATGAACCAATTCCTCCCAACACACTCATCATGAAATCATAGTCACTCATTGGTGTTCCTGCTGCTGCCACGCTATCTGCTATTCCTTTTATTTTGTGAAAATAATCATAACATTCAATTCATTCTTCTTTGTCATCATCATTTGATTCTTTAGTTGTAATGCTCTGGTTTTGTTTTGTGAGCCAGAAAGTTTTTCCAGAGCTTTCCAGACTTTAAAGGAAGTTTTACAACCAAGAACAATGCCAAGAACACTCTCTGACATGGAAGAGAGTAACCAACCTGACAGCTGCTGATCAGTTCGCTTCCAACTCGCAAACTCAGGGCTTGGAATCCTCTGATCTGTGAATGGTGCTGTGATTGAACAATCAATATAGCCTTCTAATCCATTTCCTTGAATAGATGCCAACACTTGCATTTTCCAGATCAAATAATTTGATTTGTCAAGCTTAATTGGCGTAGGGAAGGTATAAGAAACAGTTGTGGTGTGATTAGTAGTTTGATTTGAGCTTGGTGATGCCATCTGGCTCTGATACCAAGTTAGAATTCACAGATCTTAGGTTGATAACTTGTTTGGCTAGCAAGAAAGTGACAAAAAGAAAGAAGGCAAGTAACTGAAATAAAGAAAATTTTATTTCTCAACTTAATGAATTACATTCACTCATTACAACTTATAATATTGATAAACAGAAATAACAACATCTAATACAGTTGTAATACATCTATTGGTTAAACTAAAACTAATTACAACAACCTAACTAACTCGTCCAGCTCAACTATCTAGGTCAGCAATCCTCATCACACAAATCTCAGCCACTAATCTGCTGCTGTTGATTAAGCATCTTAACAAGAGGGAATGGTTTTAATGCTGACTGGTTTAGGCTTGTGTTGTAACTTACTGAGCTTGAGAGAGAGTTGATGCGACTACTTGGAAATGTGCATATGGTGATGGCTCAGTGACTTGGAAATGTACATAGTGATTTGCTTAGTCAATCACTATACATTCTAGGTGCAAGTGGTTTCTTTAATCAATTAATAGAGTTTTTACCGTTTGAAAATTTTAAATATTTACAATTACATTTCTACGCTTAGCTACCAAACAGCAGTCTAACCCTTATACACGTTCAGGGGTTTTATATGTCAATATATTCATACATTCTCTCTAAGTATAGTAAAGGCAAACCTTAGGGGAGGTGTCCAAAAATTACCCATAACTTCTATCACTATCTTATACTCTTTTATCTTATAATAATATTGCTTTTTATTTATTTATTTGAAAAGGAGGGCCCATCTTTGGTTTGCCTTTCACTTAGAAATTAAAATCTAGACGTGGACCGTTAGTTTTTCCTTTAATCTGTTTTTTTATTGTTTATTTATGCTTTTATGTTTCGTTCTTTGTATTTTTCTTTTTTGCATTTTATTCTTTATTTTTCTTCCTAATTTTTCATTTCAGACATTTGCCATACTAAAATATCTAATAGTTTCATAACTTGTTAGAATGAAAAGATCTTCCGCTAGTATTATTTCTCTTCTAATTCATGTAGAAGATCATATCGTTAACTCATACTCAAAGTTATTTCAAATATTTGTCAAATTTACTAAAGTGTAAAATGTCTAATCTATCTCTACATCTTATTAATATAGAAGATCACGTACTTAAGTGATTGTCACGTTAAAAAGTAGAGTGAGCGCATGCATCTATGAATTTAAATCTGATATCATATAAAAGATTCAAGCTTATCTTCTTAGTCCAACATATAATTAATCTCAGCCGATATTTGTGATATTTTCAAGTTTTTTTAGTTTTATTATAGTTTTTTTCCTTTGCTTTGAAATCTTTATTATACATTTAATTTTCTTAAAGTTTGACAGGCACGCAGAGAAACATAAATTACACGGATAAGCAGAGTGTTTTTGAAATACATCTTGTTTGATTTTTCAAAGGAAATAGAATTCAGTTATTGAGAAGACTAGGAAAATCATAAAAAAAGGGAAAAAACCATCATAAAAAGAGTAAAAATTAAGATGACCAATAGTATTCTTTTTTTTATTATTATCGCACCAATCGTATTCTTTGAAAGACTAAAATTGAGATGACTGATTAGTATTCTTTAAGAAGACCAGGGAAGTCAAAAAAATGGGAGCAGAATTCTACTTGTGCGAAGACTTGTAAGTCTTCTTTCCAATGTTTTTTTAACGGCAAACCCTATGTTACGTTCCCTTTTTTAATAGCCTTTAGCTCCTGGCAAGCACACTATTGTTCGGGCTCTCAATCAGCATAGATTGGCGGCGCGGACCTCAAAAGTCTTTGGTGACATCCGCCCCGCCCGCCTTTTTACTTTCGCTTCCACCCTTGACGCCCTTTACACGTACGCTCATGAGAAGCCAAAACAGGGGGTGGTGTTTTGTCTGCACATAGACGTATTTTTGAAAAATCAAAACTATGACCAATCATTCAAAGATCTGACCATTTTCATTCAAACTTAACGAAATTTGCTAATTCTTTCTCTGAAACGTTAAGATTTTTTTTTAAATCTTTTTACCCTATCCAAATGTCATTTTCTTTTATTAAAATATATTTATATATATATATATATATATTACGCCGCATCACTATCTATTTATGATGCAAAATTTGTGGATAAGCGGTGTGTCCCATACCATTCATTATCATTTCATTGTTCTGTAGATTTCATTGTGGAAGGAAAATTTGTAAATACGTACCACCACTTGTTGCCTTCGACTCCTCAAACTGTCATTTATGATTTTTTATTTTGACTAAGTCAAATTCTGTCATTTTCTGAGTTGCCACTTGCCACAGTAAGACCTTCAACTCTTCAAACTATCCTATCATTTTCTTTCATTTATGATTTTTTTTCCTTTGACTAAACCAAATTCCGTAATTTTCCGAGTTGCCACTTGCCACAGCAAGACCTTCAACTCTTCAAACTATCCAATCATTTTCTTATGATTTTTTTTCCTTTGACTATCAAATTCTGTAATTTTCCAAGTTGCCACATTAATTTTATTTTTTTAGTGGGTTGCCAATAACTGCAGCGGTCATCCGCATGGCACCGGCCTATTTATTGAGTGTTTGAAATAACCATTTGCAAAATAGAATAGAGTCTAAGAGAGTGGAAATCATGCTTCAAATGCATTCGAGTTCAAGCTTCTCTCCAAAGTACTACTATCCTTTACAACATGCAGGTTAGTCTATCGTTTCCCCATGAGTTTTTCTCATTCCTTTTTTTTTAAAACTTTTTTGTCAGTTAGCTTCATTCTAATACAATTTTTATTTTGTTCTATACAAATTTTTTTTTTTTTATCTCTTGGCCCTTTTGCTTCCCTATCTAAACAATTCATATGATTTTTTTTTTCATAAAGGATGTATTTCTATATAAGAATTTGACTCTATTGTATTCAAATATAATAAAATGGACATTAAAATACTTTTATATCTTTCCAAAGAAAGTTTTGCTTTAAAAAAAATACAAGGAGTCATTTATATTTACTCACTATAATAGAATGATGATAGATATCTCAAATTGTATTACAAAATTTGATTTTAAATAATAAGACATGTAATGTGTTATTCATCAAGTGATTGATAAATTTTTATAAATTTTAACTGAATTAATTATATTATCACACCATCCAATTAATGAATATTATATTATTTGATATGAAAATTTTAAGATTTTATAGCACTATTTTTAAAATAATTACTTTAAAAATTCTAGTTTGATATTTTTAGATTACAACTTTCTGTAGTCTCCTCTTGATTCTTTTGTATTTAGATTTTTAAGGAGAAATATGAGATTCTATTGGCCTCTTTATGATAAAATTATCAACTAATTATAAATCATTAAAATTAGGGGTTCCTGTTTGAAAGTTTAGCAACTTTTAGATTTTACTTTATGATATATTTCAAAAGGGTAGTGTTAAGTACTGCAAATTTTTATCATAAATTTCATCTCAAATGAGGTGGTATTAATTAAACAAATGGATAGTGAAACAATATAACTTATTCTCTTAAAATTTGTGAAATTATTATTAATCATTTTATAAATTTAGAAAGACAAGTATATATATCTCATTAAAGTTTTTGATTATTTCAGGCTCCGTCAAAACACTTCAATTGCCGTTGACAAAAGTGCATGGCGGCTTGAACAGAAGTGAGAGCAAGAATTACGCTATCAAATGCACACAAAGTGATTCACTGTATTCGACCAATAAAATCAGAAACAATGAAAACACAAGCAGCAGAAATTGTAAACCGTTCAACAAATACCGCGTTGCTGTCACGTTACAACAAGAAGGTTGTGCATCAAACAATGAGGATGATATTAACTCGACGAGCTTTCGGGATGTTCTCCTGAAGAAATTACATGCATTATATGTTTTTACTCGCCCCTTCGCTATGATTGGCACTGTGAGTTCCATCTTGTTGTGTCCAATTTTTAGGCAGCAACACACTTGTTAACTACTATATTTCTTCAGAAAAATATGAACAAGAAAAAATGATGTGAAGTTTTTGTAGATTGCGTGACACAATTTTTTCTTTTCCCGAATTCTATGAACCAGATTGTTGCGATAACATCAATTTCCATTCTTCCACTGCAAAGCTTTGCTGATTTGACTCCAAAATATTTCATGGAATTCCTAAAGGTAAATTTTGGGTAATAGAGAAGACACCTACTTGTAATGCTTTTTGGGCTAACATTAAATCTTTCTTGACATTTCAGACCTTGTTGTCCGCAGTACTGATGAACAATTATGTAGGGACCGTAAATCAGTTGGCCGATGTTGAAATTGACAAGGTATTTCAGTAGATGTTTTAGTAGAGACAATTGTTGTTTGGATTGTAGCTAATAATCTAAATTTTAGTAATAAAGTGAACAATTAATCAGGTAACATATTAAATTAAACAATAAATCACCTAAATTAGACTCTGCATGAGAGGGCCCAATTGAGCTTTCGAAAAAATAGAAAAAGAAAAAGGATGAAACTATTGGCACCCCTCTAAAATTCCCAAGTTACACCACTTTTCCGTTAATAAATCTATATTTATTCAAAATTATATAAAAGGACAAATAGAGTTACAGTTAAACACTTTAGTATGTTCAGAAGCTTTTTTAATTTTTATTTGAATTTTTATTTCATTTTGACTACTAACAAATACATTTCAGATTTGAAGATAATTTCTTTTTTGCTTATTTATATCTTCAAATTTTCAATTAAACTCCTTTCATTATTATATTTTCTTTTGGCTCAGTAATAGTCCACTTAATTGGTTTGTTGAATTAAAAGACGTTGATAACAAAGATTTTTAAAATACTTGTGCTAACCTAGTGAATTTTTGTTCCCGTCTCCAATTTTGTAAAAGTTAAATAACCATGATAAAAAGATTTTTGAGTTGAAATCCTTAAAACAAATAATTAAAAAAATTATAATTATAAGAATACATTTTGCAAAGATAGACTTGTTTTTGAGGAAGATTTTAAATTTAAAAAAAATGAACTAGGATTTAATTTAGCTATTCTTGTAAATGCCCTTAAATGTAATTTTCTTGTGGTGATTAAACTATAAATATAAAAAGATAGGCGTTTATGAGGATAATGAGGTGGCGCCACCAGCTCTACTCAAAAATTAAAAAAAAAAATTGAAAATGGGTGGAGCTATTAGCACGTGCCCTTGAAAACTCTCATCAAACCCGTTTCCTTTGCCCACCCGATAACTAGAAATTTTAATATATTTGTTTTAATTCCATAAAACATCCTTAGCAACATAAACGATTAAAAAAAAGTCCTTAAACAACTAAAAAAAAATAGTAAGCAACATAATCTACTAAAAACTAATACTTTTATGCATAAATTACGAATTCTTCCTTACCCCATGAAGTTTAGGAGTTCAGTTTGACAATATTCATTATCAGCACCGAAAAACTTACATAAATTGTATTTTAGAGAAGCCAACAAAGATACAAATTCATTAAATGGAAATACCTAACATTAATTAATAATATATTTTTTGCATATAGCAATATGGGTATCTGTTCTTCGCTCAAAAGAATAATTGAGAATGAAATATCATTCATTGATATTGAATTTGATTAAATATGCTATAGTGTTTTTTCTCAAAGATAAGAAATGAAGAGAATGAACTTTACAATAAAGTATTTGAATTTTGATTGAGTTTTTAAATACCAAATCATTAGAATTCTTATTGGGTAAAAAAATTGAAAAAACATAATTATGCATGAAGGAAAGATATCTCTCAATCATGCAGTTTATTAAAAGAAGAACAAAATTTATACCTGCAAATAAAGTATTTGAAGATAGAATAATGATTTTTTAAAATTATTTCATGGAATTTTCTCAGAATAGGGGTTTTATGAGAGTTTCAAAGGGGTACCGATGGTATCACTTCTAAATGTTTGAAAAAAGAAAAATGAAGGCCCTTAAAAATCTAAATTGGGTTGGGCTCTGGGCTATTCCAGGAAATATTGGTTGAGACTGGCACATATTATACTTGTTCTATGGCTTCAAACTTTTTAGCTCCTGTGCCACTAATCAAGCTTGACATTATTGCCAAAGGTTAACAAGCCTGAACTCCCACTAGCTTCCGGTGACTTATCAATGGGAACTGGACTCGCAATCACTTTAATATTGTCTTTGACGGTACTTATTTTCTTCCATTGTCTCCCCCTGGTTTTTAACACGACCTTTATGTTAATTAGTGACATTAACATTTAGCGTTTGAAAAATATCTCTCTTTAGTTTCTAATTAATTCGTTGATCTCAATTTTCAGAGCCTGGCTATCGCACTTAGCCTTCAATCTCCACCACTTATCTTTGGCCTTATTGTGTGGTTTCTACTTGGAACTGCTTATTCCGTCGACGTAAGTGCTTAAAGTGATTCGAGATATATATTCACATCTTTTGAAGAAGAAAATAAAGCTCGAATAGATTATAAATTTATGTGTCTCAGTTTGAGAGAACTCAAGCAAATTTAATATTACTATGGTAGAGCACTTTGCATTCACTTGCACAAGTTCATTTAACTGGTACTTCTCAATCTTGCAGCTTCCCTTTCTTAGATGGAAGTCAAATTCATTTCTAGCTGGAATGTGCATGGTTATTGTGTTCGGATTTGTATACCAATTTTCTTTCTTCATACACTTCCAGGTATATATAAATTCTTTATCATGTTAATTATGGGATTTTGTCCGATCTAGAGCAATTTTTTTTTTTTGGGGGGTAAAATATGGCAGTACAAATAATGGTTAAAAAAGAAGAAAAATGAGAAAATGACACGTAATCAGGCAACATAACCAACCTTAATTACATGATTCAGAGCAGTTGATTACATGTTTTCATGTTATAATTTAATCTTGGGTTTTGAGGTGATAGTATTTTGTTTTATTAGTAGAGAAAATGACAAGTAACCAAGGAACATAATGAACCTTAATTACATGATTCAAAGTAGTTAATTACATGCTTTCATTTTATAATTTGATTGTGGGTTTTGAGGTGATAGTATTTAGTTTAGTTAGTAGAAAGGGATATGGAAAAAAATACACACTACGAATTGAATGATTATAAGTGAAATAGAATTACATTACCTTTGGAAAAGAGAATCTTTGATGAGAAGAAATCATAAATAAAAACAGGAAAACGGGCCAAAATTCTCTTATTTACAAAATTAACTATTTTTTCGTCATGTTTCTGACCACACAAAAACCCCTTGACATTACCAATAGTTCATTAGCTATCTACCTTTTTACTTCAAAATTAGCTTTAAAGTTCATTTATTTTATCGACTGTTAAATTTGTCTTACACAAAGAAAGATTGATCTCCAAAAGTTTAAAATATTAATGTCATGGAAGTTGGGAAAAACAACAATACCTACGGTTTATTTGATAAATCAAATGAATTTTTTTGATATTTTAAAGTACATCCAAACCTTCTAGAATGTCAATTTTTTACTAACTTTACTATTTTACCTTTGATAGTTGTTTGATGTTGGAAATATGAGTAACTTTTAATTTTTTAATTGATTGAATAATTTTTTAATCATAATTAATTGAAAATCAAAATTATGGGAAAAAGTAAGGGAATTTTCAAAAAATTTTGTAACATTTTTCATAATAAGAAGTGTGTGTGTGTGTGTGTGTGTAGCATTTAAGCTTTTGAATTAATTTTAAAATTTTTTCAGAATTAATGGAAAGATTATGACAATTCCCTTACTTTTTCATAAGTTTGCATTAAATTTTTCAATTAATCATGATAAATATTATTTAATTAATTAAATAATTGAAGGTATTCATATTCCCAACATCAAACAACTATCAAGATAAAATAATAAAATATCATCTATAATACAATTGATTATACTATTTAACAAATTAACAAAATTTTATTTAATTGTTGCAGTTTAAGAAAATTATTATTTCAACAATTGTGGAATATTTAAGAATGATTTAATTTTTCTACTTTTTCTTTAGGGTTTTTTTTCACTAAAGTGTGTTATGTACATCTATACAGAAATATGTGCTTGGTAGACCGGTCGTAATTACGAGACCATTGATATTTGCGGCCGCTATCATTAGTACCATTTCTACTGTAATGTCACTTCTCAAGGTAATTCATAAGTTGTGTGTGTGTGTGTTTGTGTATTGCAAATTATTTCCATTTGCTATAACTTGTTTTGAACTTTTAACAGGATATACCCGACGAGGATGGCGATAAACAATTTGGCATTCAGTCAATATCTTCCAAGTTAGGGAAAAAAAAAGTGAGTAAATTAGTAAATATGTCAGGAAAAATAACGCTTAAGCTCCTTTTTTACCGTTTAGACTTATAATTTTTAATTATCCGTTAATTTCATCTTAGCATTACAATAGTAACAAAAATGAAAAAAAAATATTGTTGGGGTTCTTTTACTATTACACTTTTATCCTTCAATAGCATAATGTGTTTGTCTTCTCAAAAGGTACTTTGGCTTTGTGTTTATGCGCTGCTTTTTGCATATGGAGTTGCTGTCATAGTTGGAGCTTCTTCGTCTTTCCAGTTAGGCAAGCTTGTCAGCGTAAGAACTGAATTTACTTTCAACAACAAATTTTGCTTGTATATGTTGTCGAAATGTGTTTTAGATCACTTATTTAGATATTTTTTATCGTGTAGATAATTGGCCACTCCACACTTGCTTTCTTATTGTGGCTTCGAGCTCAAACTGTGGATCTCTCCAATAATGCATCTACATTTTCTTTTTACTTGTACATTTGGAAGGTAAATGTGATTGATCTATTTAATTTAATGTTTGAATCCGAAATCAAATTCACGCAAGTTCAATTATTAAGTTCTAGATTGACTTCTAATTATTTTTGTTGAACCTGCAGTTGTTCTATGCTGAATATTTCCTTATTCACTTCTTACGATGAGAATGAATGAAGGGACTAATGAATAATGGTGCATTCATTAATCAGTAATCGAAATGAGCTGAAATCAGAATGTGTTGGAATCGGAATTAGGAATAGGAATCAGAATAAAGTATTTATTTAAAATGTAAGAATCGAAATTAGAATGAGATTCATTTACATTGATGATGTGCTTATTTTGTCTTGGAATTAGAATGAACTATTATAATGTACTAAAATGTCTTTTGTTAATTATTGTCCTTTGGTAGTAATAATAATAATAATAATAATAACAACAACAACAACAACATTATGAATAAATAAATACTAGTATTAACTAATAATAATAACATTAATAAATAATAATAACAATAATAATATAATAGTAATAAATTTAAAAATAACATTATAGATAAATAAATAATAGTGATAATTAATAATATAATGACAATAAATAAAAACAACAATAATAATAATGAAGAAGAAGAAGAACATTAATAAATTTTAATAACAATAATCATGAATAATAATAATTGTATTAATAAACAATAAATCAAAATCGGAGCTGTGTGATAGACATAGCTAACGACCATGCAAGATAGCTGACGACAAACACGAGGCAGACAACAACAATGATGAGTTTGACAACGATGGGCCGCCAACCAAATAGATAAATAAGTAATAAATTATAAGAGATCATATCATATAGATCATTGCAGCATGTCAAAATTGTCAGATTAAAGCAATTTTGGCCTTCAAATTAATCAAGAGGCTGAAATTAAGGAAGCAGACTTAAATTTATATCCGGACATACTAATATATATTTTACTCAATTTTGTTCCCAATTTACTCTTAATATTCTTCAGATCTTATGTGTTGAAAATCCAAGATCACGCAAGATAATTAATGGTAATGGTAGAATAATCTTAGTAATGGTATATTTTCATGAGTAATGATACACATTCTGAATTTTTTATCTTAAATTTTATCCTAAATAATGTGTCATTTATTGAGTGATTACTAATTATTCATAAAACATCTAAGTGAATTAAATGTATTGTCTTACAACCTAATTAATAAATGTTATATTATTTAGGATAAAACTTATAGAAACTTAGGATGTACATTAACCTCTTTTTTTAGCTAAAACATTAAAGAAAATTCGCCTTTTGAGGTGATTAAGGGACAAGAAAATTGCTTCTTCTTAAATCATTTATGATGGGATAGGTGCCTCAGCGACGTGTAAAAGAAAAGATTATTAGAAGTCAATGTCGAGTTAGCCAATTATTACACTCGAATGGTCAAGTTAGACTAGTGAAAATGGTTAAAATCCTTTTGTCACTAGAGAGCAAGTAAAGATTTTCACTTTATATTAGAATGACCTTCTATAAAGAGTGCCCTGAGGGTGTCCTTAAGTCCATTTGGACACGAGGAAGAAGCATGTTAGTCTAGCCCCTCTTTAGGTTGGGGCATAATGGCGTGTGGACATTACATTCAAATATTAGAGCCGTAAGATATTTTTATTTTGTTTGACTCATGTAATTCCTCGATTAATAGTTTCTTATGGGTTTGGTGGGAGTTAGGACCACTTGATAGGTGACATTTCTTTGTTGGATCCTGAGTACATAGAGGAGTCAGTGCTCTTTAATCCTTGGGGGGCTTGTCATGCTTATTGGTCTCCTTAGGACCACCAACTGAAATGTTATCATTTTCACCACCAAAGGACCGTTTGAGCTTACTTGGAAAAGAAAATGATTAGTTGGAACAAGCCTATTAGTTTATGGATGAGTTGTCACGAGTACATTAGAAGCCTTCTAGCACCAAGGCTACAAAACAATTTGGCGAGAGGAAGACAAATCATGGAACTTAGTATTGCCAAAATTAATTGTGGTCCTCATTCTCCTTTCTTTCTTATTTGGTGCTTTCTTTGCTATTCTCCATATCCTTAAGGATTTCAAAGGGGAAATGTAATAAGGACTCCGAAAAAGAAGATTACTGAGTCTTAACTTCTCTTATCTCAGAAATTAACCACCACAAGAAAGTATAGCACAATTCTATTTCCTTCAGTTTCCTCCGTCCAACAGTTAGCGTACTTAACAAGATCACACGAGATATTATCTAAAAGTGCTCTAACAAAGCCAAACATAAGTCATATTACATAGAAAAACTCGTATAAGGACATTGCCAAGACCAACCCTTAAAAAAAAAATTCTTTATTGCTTTTCATTGACATCCATCATTAACTAGTGACCATATATATAAATATGAAGAATGTATAACTGCAGCAATATCTATCAAATTGATGTTTGAGAGAATCTCTTATACTATATATTAGGGGTGGATAAAATTGAGTTCGGTTCAGATTCGGATCAACCCGATCGGGTTTCGGGTTGTTCGGGTTAGATAAAAATTAACCCAAATTTAACTCGAATTATTAATTCGGGTCGGATCTAGTCGGGTCGGGTAAATAATTCGGGTAGAATGCGGGTCAAATCGGGTTCAGATTGGTTGGTTTTATTACTAACATTTAAAGTCAAATTAAATTTTTTTGATTTTATTACTAAAATTTAAAAATACATAATTACAAATTTACAACGATTAAACAATAATCAATTACAAAATAAATAATCAATTAAGCAATAACTAAGAAGCATATATAACTATATAATATAGTAATATACCATGAAAGATTGAAATTGAAACTTGAAAGTTAAAGATTCAAATTGGTTCGGGTTAGAGTGGGAGGAACTCGGGTCGGGTTGGTCTGGTTGGAACTTGGAAGCTTCGACCTTGGGCTTGGAGGCTTGGAGCAGCAGATCGGTAGATAGTGGAACACGGCAGGCGGCAGCAGATCGAGGCAGCAGGTCACGGCAGCAGGATGTGGGCAGCAGAACGCGGCAGTGGGCACTGGGCAGCAGATCGCGACAGGGCTGACTAGTTGTGTGTGCATGGGTGGCTAACTGGCTGTGTGTGCATGGAGACTGGAGAGTGGAGTGGTTGTGGTGTGGCTGTGTGTGTGACTATGTATGTGTGTCCTCCGTGAGTGTGTTTGGTGCTCTGATTTTGTGTGTGAGAGTTGAGACTTGAGACTTGAGACTTGAGAGCTAAGACCCTGAGTTGTGATTTTGTGTGTGAGTGGCTGTGGTCAATGACTGAAACTACCAACAGAAGGTTGGTTAATTCATTAATAGCAATGAGAGATTTGCAATACAATAAGAGGCTCCAAGACTCGATGCCTCGACTCTAACTAAGGGTTCCCTTTTATAGGCATAAGGGAAGCACTATTACACACTATGTACATTATTGATCCTTATCACTAAGGAATCTACTTTACAACATAAAGACTTACTTTATATAAAGTAAAGGAATCTACTTTACTTTATATCACACTCACTCTTTATGTCACACTCACTCTTTACTTATCCTTATCTCTATGATACCTCCTAATACAATATATTATTATCACCAATGCTTCTGCTGTAGGGTCCACTAAGCTTCCGCTACAGTCCCGAGTTTCCACTTGTTGGTGTGCTTCGTCCTGACCTGTGATTCCATCGTTCTTCAGAAGCTGCCTCCATATCATCTGCAAGCTTCTGCCAATCTATATTTTCTGGTTGGGGATTTAAGTCTTCGTGGGGCCATTCCTGGTGGTCTAACCAGTCAGCCATTTCTTCAAGCTCGTTCCTCCATCTGTCGATTTCTGGTGTTTCCAGATAACTGACCTCTCCTGGTCTGCCATGTCGAGTGAGGTAATCATTATACCTCTGTTGCATGTCAGCTGCTTCTCCTTCATCTCCATGGAGCTTGAGATTCCTGATCTCTTCACGATAATAGAGATCTGGAGTGTTGCAGACTTGTGGGGATACAGGACTATGGGTATTATACATGGGAACAGTCCCGTATACTTCTGCAAGCGCCTTTCTTGCATTCCCAAAGAAACCGTCCCACATAATCAATTTCTTCCCGAGAGTGGTCGTTTGGACTACTGAATCATGGGCCTTTTGTATCGTCCCCATATATCTGTCAGCTTTACTATCACGATAGTAGTCTGGGTGATGTAGTATCCGTTGATGAGCTTTAATGTCAAGATGTCTTCGAAGATTGGGGCAAACATCCTATCGAACCATCTTCCTTATTATATCTTCGGCTAGTGTGGATCAGGTTGGGCTCGAACAGGATTGCTACCGGATAGATGTTTAGCCAGTACCATGTTATGTAGTAGGCTTGTGGGGTTATGTCACAGATAACATAATGTCCCCAATTGGAGTTTTCATCTATCACGTAGTGAAAAGTACAGCCTATCTTGAAGACTGTTTCATGCATCTGATCAGGATTAGGATGTGGATCAAAAGCTCTCTGACATCTTTTGTTGTGGGCAGGTCTGTGTTCCTGCATGGCCATGAGTTGCCATACTCGCCATGTTAGAGCTTGATCTTCTGGATCTCTTTTGTGGCTTATGACTTTCTCAAAGATATCTTCCTGAACTTCGGAAGGAAGCCAAGCTATGAAAGTGTTAAGGTTCTTGAGAAAGTGTGCTCTGGTTTCATGAGCACTTGAGCTGCCTTCTTCCCATCTCTTTGGAAGGCTTCTTCTTCTGATCATGTTGATTGGTCTGGATAGGAAATCTGCTACAGTGTTGGATTCTCCTTTAATATGTCTCACTTCGAATTTGAATCGAGAGAGAGACTCAGACCATCTTGCAAGCTGTGGGTCTGGGATTTCTCCTTCCTTTCTTCTGAGTAATCCCTGGAGGTACTTATAATCTGTTTCAATCACAAAGGGGGTTAGTGAAAGAAAGAATTGGAATTTCTTTATCCCTTTGACAACTGCTAAGACCTCTTTCTTTGAAGAAGGGTAGTGGCTTTGGGCATCGTTGAACCGCCGATTTATAGCCACGATTCTCCTTTTCCCTGATTCTCTATCGCCAGTGCACCGATAATGATCACTTGCGTCGGTCCGCAAGATGAGCCGTCCTTTATCGTATCTTTAATGGCGGAAGTGATCGCACTTTTGCTTTAAGTCTACATCCACGGCTTTTGTCGCTTCTTCTGACCATTGTGGGGCATTCTTCTTTAAGTGCTTGGATATCTGACTCGTCATCTTTGTCAGATCTTGCACATGGTCTGCTGCATAATTGATTATCCCGAGGAATTCTTTGGATCTTTACGGATGACACCGTCCGGGAATCGGGATATTTTTTCAAATGAATGTGGTGGGGAGGAATGATGAATCCCTGTTTAATGTGTAATCCCAAAAAATCAACTTCATCAAGGCCTATCTTCATCTTTGGTTCTGACAAAGCTAATCCATGCTTATAGGTTAGGGCCTTGAATTGAGACAAGTGGTCGGCATGTTCTTCTTCACTGTTGCTGAAGATAAGAGCATCGTCAATGTAGATAAGGCAGAATCCTGAGATGGATTTGTACACCTCATCCATTCTGTTTTGGAATTCTGACGGTGCGTTCTTTAAGCCGAAAGGCATCACGTTCCACTCATAATGCCCATGGGGGACCACAAATGCTGTCTTATGTCTGTCCTCTTCTTTGATTCCAATCTGCCAAAAGCCTGACTTCATGTCAAACTTCGAGAACACCCTTGCTCCAGCTATTCGCTTTAAAAGGTGCGTCCTCCGTGGAATGGGGTATCTTATGTCCTGCAAGCAATCATTCAGTTTCCTGTAGTCTATCACCAATCGCTTTTTCCCACGTATCTGTTCTGAATGCTTGTTAACATAGAATGCTGGGCTGGCCCAATGAGACTTAGAGGGCCTGATAAGTTTTAGATCCAGTAAGGCTTGGATCTCTGTTTTGCACAGTTCTTCATCATGGGGCATGCCTGGATGAGAAGCAGTTTGGTGAGGCATGGTCCATCCATCTTTGTATGGTAGAGAGACGAAGTGTTGTTCTCTAGCCCAGAATTGGTTTGGGACCTCTGCACAGCAATCTAATAGCTCCTTGATCTGGGGTTCATATTTCTGGATAGAGTAATTTTTTATCTTATTACCCTCTCCAAAAATGGAATGCTTTTCAACCCAAGGAACTTGAAAAGAATGACTCGTACCATCCAAAGGATTGCGAATGGTATAAGAGAATCCTTCGGGAAAAAAGGCAAAGGGGGCAACAAGACTTAAAAAGTCTGTGCCCAACATGATATCCTCGCCAGAATGATCAAAGGCGAAGAATCCATGCCTTATCATGAACGGTTGGAGCTCTATTGGTTGAGTAACCTTTTTGCTGTAGAAGTCTTTACCACTGGCGGATCCAAAAGAAACTTTAGTAGGGACATAAAATTTCTTTGGAACACATGCTTCCTTGATGAATGAGCACATAGCTCCAATATCGATGAGGGCAGTCAAAGCGACTTTAGAGTCGTTTGAGGGATTAAGGATCACCTTTATGTGCGGCCTGAAGAGAGGTGATGGGACAGTAAGATGAACTTGTAGGGGTTCTTGGACGGTCAAAATAGGATCTTCATCAGTGGTGTCACCACTGGTAATAGATTCCTCATCGTCAGAGTCTGAAACAGAATAATCCTCTATGGTATAGACAGCTCCCATTGGATTTTGTGACCAAGTATAGACTTCATCATCAAAGTCTTCTTGCTGTATTAATTGGAGGAGCTTCACCGGTAGCTTTCTTTTGGACTTGCATTGTTTAGCATAGTGCCCTTTCTTTCCACAAATGAAACATCTGCCAGAGCCCTTCTTCTGTTTTCGCCTTTTGAGGAAGCGGTATTTCTTTCCTTTATAAGGTTTCCAGGGCTTCTTTTCTTTTCTTCTTTTGCCAGTGTTGCAAGAGCACATCTTATCTGCATGTTGGCACCCGAATTTATTGGGTTCCTCATTACAGAATTTCTGCAAAGAGGATTTTTCAAGGTGCTTCATGTGCTTTTTTAAATCTTGAGACCTGCAATGACTTTGGATTAACTCCATAGCCATTTGATAGAGTTGTGCAATACTGAGTTGTGAAAGATCAGTAATTGCGTCGGCTTTGAGTTTTGCCTCCATCATTTCTGCAACTGGTCCTGGCATATTCAGCACAAATGTCCTGTGGATGGTGTCTGATGATTTGTCAAAGGTATAGTATAACCTTTCTTGCTCCAAGTAATATTCCTCCATCTTTCGGACATCACAGCATTTGTTTTGAAGGAATTGCTTTTCTGTAACTTCCTATTCCTTTGTGTATTGTCCTAGGAAATCTAGGGATAGATTTTCCAAAAGACTTCCACAAGGATCTTCTCTGCTGAGGATAAACTGTCGCTGTTCCCGTGTAAGCTTTCTTCCCCACCATCGGCGTAGTGATCCGACGAATCCTGCTATAAGTCGTAGGGCAGCCGCTCTTTTGCTCAATTGAGGAGCTCTTTGACATTCTCCTTCGTACCAAGCCACCATTTTTTCAAAATAAGCCAGTCTTTCTTTAGGCTTCATTCCGTCAATGTTCCAGAACATCTTGCCAGTTGTGGAGTATCCTAATTGTACCCTGGTTTCTCATTCTTCTCCTTGAGACACCTCGTCAATGTGTGGTGCCTGTTCTGGACGAGAAGATTCTACTCCGGATGCTGCTGGTTGTGGTTCATGCTGTCCAGTGAATTCTGGAGCAGTAAATTGAGTTGTTCCGGACGGATGTTGAGTTGGTTGGTTTGGATTGGAGGTTTGTCCTTGCTCATGTGTTGAGGCGGCAAACCTTGCTCTTGTATCCACATAGAATGGATTTGCAGGATTTGCTCTCTGCATAAGAACAGGTACATGAGGGTTTTCTGCTTCAGAAGTATCTGTTGTTGAGATACTTATTGTATCCTCAGTATCGCTTTCCCATCCTGTTGCCTTCTGGGGCCATGGGTATTGAGGAGGTGGAGCATAGCTTCTCCAAAATGCTTTCTGACAATTCCCAGATCCGTTTTCCTCCCAAATATGCCATGGTTTTGTGGGTTTGCTTTTCCAGTGCCTAGACACCTTTTTTCTGGTATAGCACTCTCTTGTTCTTTCCATTTCATCATCATCTGCTGCTCCTGTCATGACTATCATATTTATAGTTCTGGCAGCATCATCATGCAGTTGTGAAAACTGCTGGGTAGTCACCTTGTGTTGTTTTCTTGTTTTCTTTAGTCAGCTTTTTCGATTATAGCTAAATCAAAGAAGAATCATTGTTGTGTGACCATGATATCTCCCAGCGCTTGGTTTTGTTCGACAGCATTTATATTAGACCAATTGAGAGCTTTTTCAATTGGACCAAATTCAGTTGGATTGCTCTTCTGTACTACCCATTTGGCAGCATAGATACCACCTGGAACATCCCTGACGAATTCATTGTCAAGGTCTGGGGTAGTAATCATATTGACTGGACCCATGATTCTACAGGAGGTTGTTCTCCTTGGCATGTGTGTGCACAAGGACGGATGCCTTCCATCAAGTTGGCATTTTTCACATGGATAAAGGGCTTTGGTTTCTGTAGGGAAAGAAACTGATACCCTTCCTTCTTGCAACCTGCTGATTTTTGGAACTTCATGGATCTGCTGTGGCCTGTTGTTTTTCTCATACTCATTAATCCATTGTGGATGAAAAATGAGTTGGTTTTGCCTATAAGTCCTGGGCTGAAAGACTCTGCCATCACCAGCAAGAAACCTGGTAATTGGCTTTCCAGTATTGCTCATAGAGAACATGTGGGTTTGGACTTTATAGGTCATGGAGTGGTGAATTCCTAAGGCAGATTCATCAGGTTTCATGGTTAACCCATTCACCTGAATCAGTACCTTAATAGCATCTGTAAGGGATGGCTTGTTTATATCAAGGGTGAAGTTTGGCTCAACTTGGAGAACAACATGACCCTGATTGAGTCCTGCTTCAACAGCAGTGATCAAGGCCTTTTCAAATGTCTGCCACCTAGTATCTAGGATGGCAATGAAGCATGTAATATCTTTTCCAGCTAGGAACAGTGGTTGTATTCCTATCTGGATAGCTCCAAGATGCAATCCCTTGTATCCCTGCATCCTATACCTTGTAACCTCATTTGTAGAGATTATGGGAAGGTATGTTTCTTTTGAGCTAGAGGATATGGACTGGACAGTGATTTCTGAAGATTTATAGATAGTCTTTAGCTTGGGCTGTCTTATGGGAATTATAGCTCTAAGATGGTTTAGAGTGGGGCTAATATGGTAGTATCTATAAGGGTCTAACGGATCAAGTCTGAAGGACTGAACTGCTCTCTCACTGTTTTCATCCTCTCGGGTTTCATAATGAAAATTTATGGTGGGTGAACTATCAGTTGGGACTCTGATGGCCGAGGTGGATGCTTGGTCAGAAATTTGTTGGTTTTCTGATCGGTTACTGTTTTGGTTTTCCATGGCTAAAAGAAATCAGAGGGTTTTCTTTGGGGTGATAAGCCCTGAACAAACGGCAATCCTAGCCTTAACAAAGGGGCGCCACACCTTTCAGAATTACTCTGTAGTGTTTTAGTATGGAAAAATTTTCAACTAGATCAGTATCCAACAACTTTCTGATGTGGAGGATCCGAAGAACTTCGGCAACCACAGAGCATAATATTGTTGCACACCCAGGGGTTTCCTTTTGGGAAATATGGCTCTGATACCAATTCTGAAACTACCAACAGAAGGTTGGTTAATTCATTAATAGTAATGAGAGATTTGCAATACAATAAAAGGCTCCAAGACTCGATGCCTCGACTCTAACTAAAGGTTCCCTTTTATAGGCATAAGGGAAGCACTATTACACACTATGTACATTATTGATCCTTATCACTAAGGAATCTACTTTACAACATAAAGACTTACTTTATATAAAGTAAAAGAATCTACTTTACTTTATATCACACTCACTCTTTATGTCACACTCACTCTTTACTTATCCTTATCTCTATGATACCTCCTAATACAATATATTATTATCATGCAGGAACACAGACCTGCCCACAACAAAAGATGTCAGAGAGCTTTTGATCCACATCCTAATCCTGATCAGATGCATGAAACAGTCTTCAAGATAGGCTGTACTTTTCACTACGTGATAGATGAAAACTCCAATTGGGGACATTATGTTATCTGTGACATAACCCCACAAGCCTACTACATAACATGGTACTGGCTAAACATCTATCCGGTAGCAATCCTGTTCGAGCCCAACCTGATCCACACTAGCCGAAGATATAATAAGGGAAGATGGTTCGATAGGATGTTTGCCCCAATCTTCGAAGACATCTTGACATTAAAGCTCATCAACGGATACTACATCACCCAGACTACTATCGTGATAGTAAAGCTGACAGATATATGGGGACGATACAAAAGGCCCATGATCCAAGTAGTCCAGCACGACCACTCTCAGGAAGAAATTGATTCTATGTGGACGGGTTGCTGGAATGCAAGAAAGGCGCTTGCAGAAGTATACGGGACTGTTCCCATGTATAATACCCATAGTCCTGTATCCCCACAAGTCTGCAACACTCCAGATCTCTATTATCGTGAAGAGATCAGGAATCTCAAGCTCCATGGAGATGAAGGAGAAGCAGCTGACATGCAACAGAGGTATAATGATTACCTCACTCGACATGGCAGACCAGGAGAGGTCAGTTATCTGGAAACACCAGAAATCGACAGATGGAGGAACGAGCTTGAAGAAATGGCTGACTGGTTAGACCACCAGGAATGGCCCCACGAAGACTTAAATCCCCAACCAGAAAATATAGACCAACTGTGTGTGATGTACGGTATGTGGCGTGTGTGTGTGTTTAGGACTTTAAGGTTTAGTTTGGTTTTTTTTTCCCCTACCCGATCACAATCCGATCGGGTTTGTAATTTTTAATCTGTCGGGTTTCAATCCTGACCCAATCCGACCCGAACCCGAAATTTTTCAGCCATAACTATACCAGTTGATGCTGGGTCCTACAACCAATTTACGACATGTGATGTGCTTCAGGTGTAGATTTGTTGTTAATTTGTGCGCGTGTGTGTGTGACTGTGTACACACATACAGACATTTCTTATTAGAGATTCGGTTTAAGAAATATCAGATTTGTTCGTTAATTTTTATTTTTTTTATTTCTTCACTAGTAATATTACGCAAACACATAAATTTTGTATAAATTATTTTTATATAAATTTATCGACATAATATGATTAGTTGAATGAAAATATAAGATTTTATTGTTCAACTATTTATATCATATCACATCATTTTTTTTATAGTAAAAGTAATGTTTGCAATAATTTGTGACTATTTCATTGTCTTTTCTTCATGAGGCATTGAGGCTTGTCTCTCACATTAATTTATAAAGATAAGATTTTATTTAATCAAATAAAATTGTTGAATTTTGTATAACATTTATTATTAATCATTTCATCTTAAAAAGGATTTTAAAACAAAACAATTCTAGCCACTTTTTCAGCCCATACACGTGACTTGTTCAATTAATTAACTTATTTCCAATGCTAATTCTTCACATCTTCACATGAACTTCAATTAGGCCTTGGCTGCTCCGATTTTCTTCCATTTTAATTTCCGTTACTTTCCTTAAATTTCTAATTAATTTCTTTTTTAAGCTCTCCTTACTTGAATATTCTGATTTAATTCTTCTTTATTCCCAAAATGCACCTAAAATAAAAAAATATAAAAAATTAAGATAAAATTAACATAATAAAATATAATTTAACATAAAATTAAGTTATGGAAGAATTAAAATAATAGATAAATTATGAGCACATCATAAGTTATATATAATGTTTGTTGTAGTAATATTATTATTTTAAGGGGTAAGGTTCAGTCCCCTAATTAGATGCAACTGTTTCTTATGTGTAAAAAAAAAATCAACATAGAAATTTTTTGGGTGCAGAAAACCTGTAAGTACAAACAAACCATATCATTACAATAATATCATCAAAAACTGTTATATCTATCGCAAATCTAAATTTTGGATCTAAGTGGATAAGGACCAATCAAAATCTAGAATATAGGAAAATATCAATATTTAAAAAAAAAATTGTAGGACAAAAATCCCACCAAAATCTGCTAGTTTGGTGGTTGCCGCACAAGGTGGGGTAGCTATGATAAATTTTAAGAACAAGGATATTTATATTTCTTAAACTCTGAAAGTTTGGGTCCAGAGCTACCGTGCACCTGATGCACGGTATCTCACATTTTGTCCATATATGAGTTGTCCATTAAATTTAACGCAGAACTTGTTTCAACGGCATGGATGTATTCTTTATAGATTTTAACATTGACATCCCTATTATTTTTTAAAAAAGTAAAATAGTCAAAGGTTTGACACATAATTTTGGATTATTTTTAAATTTTAAATTTTGATAAATTAATTTAATTTATTATTAAAATTAATGACAGTATAAGGACAATAACTTGAAAAAACTTTTTAATACATAAAATATTTTTTATTTTTTGAAAATCATATAATATCAATTTAATCTATAATAAATAATTTAAATATATAATAAATTTATCAATATAATAGATTTTATTTTGTTTTTAAAAATATATTAATTTTTCAATAATATTAAATAATTTTTAGAAATAGTATAAAATCTATTTAATCAATAATAATAATTTAAATATATAATTAAGTTTTAATTTATCAATAATAATCAACTATCAAACATAAATATTTTAAATATAATTAAATTTTAAATATCATAATAATCAACTGTGAAATATCAATAGTGGAAATATACTTTAAGTGTAAATAGTAGAAATCTATTGGACTTATATGTTACAATTTCAAAGCTTCTACTTTTTTCACTTTTCAGCAAATAAGAGGGACTGCAAAGTAATTTACCAAAAACGAGGGATACCGTGCACCTGGGTCACCGTAGCTACGTCCCTGAAAATTTGGAGAAATATTACCTTTTGAGTTTGGAGAAATAATACTCCAAATTTTCAATGGATTTTTAAATTTTAAAAAAGAAAATATAAACAGTAACAATTTCTGGGTTCGCAGTTCGAGCCTCCCTCGGCCATCGGGATAATTGGCTTCCGGTTGCCTGTTTTCTATGTTGAAGATAAGCTATTTTAATTGTGTAGAGAGCGGGAAGGTGGGTGGCATCGAACAAATTTTAAGACTTTTAATTATTAAAATAATTTATTGCACTTTTTTTTTTCGGGTATAACGTTGTTTGAGATAAGGCTGTTAAATTATTAAGCAATGATGAACATCTAAATTTTTTATTTTACATTTTATTTAAAATGATGTATTATTTATTAAATAATTAATAAATCTTTATAAAATTTAATTAAATTAGTTGTATTATTTTATTAATTAATTTATAAATGTTATATATTTGAAATATTTTTTAAAATAAAAAATATAAAATATGTACAACTACTCTAAATTATTACACTTTTGGAATAACATTGTTTAAGATAAGATTGTTAAATTATTAGGATTGAATAAATAATGTTTGATTTTACAATGATGAGCTGTGAGTGGATGGTAAATTTTACTTGAAATGAAAAAATTATCTGATGTTTGTGGGAAGGAGATTAAGTTATTCGTTAGCTTAAAATTTTTAAAGTAAAAATAAAAAACAATAATAAGCCGTGTGCAAGGAAAAGTCAAGAAAGCCGCCTGATTTTTCGTCCTCTCTTTTCATCGACATTTCGTTGTCAAAAAGAATGACAAAATTCTTTTGAGTGTATACATATATATATATGTGTGTGTATTAAATAAAGGTTAATTTCAATTTATCCCTTAATAAAATTGATTATCTTTTAAATACTCTATAAATTATTATAAATTTCAATTTACCCTATTATTATTCAAAAATAAAGGCAAATAAAGATACGTTGCTTTCTCTCTCTCTCAGTGAAAATTAATGTTTGGAAACTGAGAAATTGAAAGAAATGAGAAGCTTCTAGTTAATCACTTATCATTCAATCGCATGCAAAATGTGTTGAAATCTGGTATTTATACAAAGCTGGGGTACAGCTAGAATACTCTAGCTAACTACTATTTTAACTACTGAGTATAACTAATTACAACAAACTAATTAGCAGGTGCATGAGCTCCTGTATAACTACGAAATGCCAGCTGGCACTCCATATCATCAACACGTATACTGCAATGGCTGGAATCCTCTGCTTTTCCGACCATGTTGTTTAGACTTGCTCTCTTAATGCAGCTGTTGGAATCTACAGCATTGCTGACCATGCTGTCAACATGTGCTTCCTTAACACTCTCTCTCCCCCATATATATATATATATATATATATATGGGGAATATTTTAAAATTAGTCAATTTAATTAGGGGTAAATTATAATTAACCCAATTAATTTAGATAAATGATCTTTTATATAATCTATGCTGGTTAATGGCATTTTAATATTCTTTTAATAAATGCTGGCTGCTTCGTTCACTAGAAGCAAAGGGCAAATATATATTAAGTGTATGATCTTGTAAACTTTGTGAACCTCTCTGCACAATACACATTGAACATTACATACGAAGTTTAGAAGAAAGATACAAAGATCAAATCGCGCCGCTTCAAATGAATTCTGCTTCAATCTTCCTTGTCAAATCCAACCCTTTGCAACAGCCTGGTAAGTCTCTTCTCTTGTTTTCCTTCTAATATATTCTGATCTTAGCACAGCGTATACTTTGCAAAACCATTTTGACGGCGCATTTTTATAATGAGTATGTTCTTCGGTAGTCTCTTTTTCTAATCTTGCATATCCTTATATCATATGGCCGCTTGCACTGTCTGTCATTTGCCATGCTTTACTTCGTTTCATGGTACAGATAAATAGTTTTGATCGTGTGTTTATCTAATACTATGTTGATAGAAAAATAGTTATTTCACGAAACTCATAACATTATTTATTAGATGATTTTAATGGCGTCTCACATAATTTTTCTCTTCTGCCTTTATGGTAAACTTTTTTTTTTTTAATAAAATAGTAGAGTTTAGTGATTAGTACTACTACATATTATTGTAAAGTTTTATTTTATTTTTAGCTATTATTTTATTAAAATGAAAAAAGAATAATGTTGTGCTTCTTGATGTATATACGGAATATTTCATTTCAAATTATGTGTAATTTATTCGTTGATTATAATAGTTAAATAAGTTCTTAAACTATCCTTGAATTGAATGCAAAATTAAAGTGTAAAATGCCAGTCGACCGACAATCGTCTAATCCGTATCAATAAGTCCTACTTATTAGCAACTTATTTAACTATTCAAATGTACAATCACAATTGAGCATAATTGACCATTAGGAAACTTTTTATTGAATGCGAGAATATCGTTTCAACCTTACAATGTTTAAAAGACCAGTGAAAAAACAAAAAGATCATCGACTTTTTATATTTGTTTGATGATATTTTATATTCTCTAGCCCTTTCAGGCTCTACTAAAACATTCTGGTCGCCCGCGACACAAAGACATGGCTTGGTAAACAAAAGAGAGAGCAGAAAGTATCCTATCAAATGCTCCTCCCAAAAAAGCCCCTCGCAAGGTTCACTTTATTTAACCAATAAAACAAGAACCGAGGAGGATATAATCAACAGAAATCATAAAACATTGAACAAATCAACAGTTCCTCTGGCGTCACAAGATGATAATATTAAAATTGTTTCGACAAGCTTTGTTGATGTTTTGAACAAGAAGTTAGATGCAATCTATCGTCTTACTCGTCCTTACGCTTGGATTGGCATTGTGAGTTGCTTAATTTTTAGCTATACATACATACATACATACATACTTTTATACATATATACACTTCTCTAATAAGCAGTGACGGATCTAGAAAAATAATTTATCGGGGATTGGATTATATAATAGTAAGATTTTGAAACTAAAATTTTGAATGTATAAAATATTTGTTAATACATGTATCATTATTTTCGACGTATTTTCAAGAATAGAAAAATATTTGTGGTGATGACCTATCATGATTTTTAATTATAGTGTAGGCTTTTATATTTCTAAAAGTCAAAGTTTAAATTTTGTGAGTTTATAAATTTATAGGGTCAATTTTAATAGATTTAATTGGGGCTAATTAAAAATCTTAAATACTTTTTCTTTTATTCTTAGAAGTTTTTTTTTAGCCAGCGGGGGTTACTGCCCCCACTATTCACATACTGCATCCGTCTCTGCTAGTAAGGACATTTTCACTTTATTATATTAAAATGACGATGTCACTAAAATACAAAAAATAAAATTTTAATACATTAAACACTATTTTTTTTATATGTTAATAGCATTCTTACTTTAATAAAATAAGGATATTCTCGTCAAAGAATGATTATATATATAAGACAAAAGATAAATCTCAAATCTTTTTTTTTTTTTTTGGGCATCTTTCGATCCCAAGATTTGAATACAAATAATCTTAAATGAAGAAAGATGTTTGAGAAATCATTTAATCAAGTATTGGGGGCTTTCAGCTATAAAATATCTTCTTTAGAGAGTCATTATTTAATAAGGGATTCATTACTTTATTAAAATGGATAAACTAAAAGAAAAAAAAAATAAATATTCTAATATAATGTATTTTGTCTCCTAGTCTATTGAAGTGTATATTTTTTGCCTTCCAAAAAATCTCTCATTTTATTAAAGTTTTATTTGAACATTACTACTTATTTAGAAGTATACATATAGAGAGTGCTTATCAGATCCAGGGTTAGAATCCTGAATTAAAATCCATCCCAAATTTTAAGCCCAGATTTGATAAGCACTCATAAATACAGTGATAATAAGATTTTGTAATTAATAGATATAATTAATTTTTTCTTTAATTTGATCAGATTGTAGGGATATTGTCAACTTCTTTACTTCCGGTACAAAGTCTTGCTGATTTGACTCCCGCATTTTTTATAGAAGTATTAAAGGTAAATTTTAGGGAGCACTCATATTTAAGATAGAAATATTGTCACTGTTCACTGAACAATAACACTAAAACACACCGAAACGACACACTGTTCATGTACAGTGCTGTGTTTCTGTTGTTTTGATGTCTTTGTAATATTTAAATATCATTTTCCAATTTTAAGTGATCGAGAAACCGCCTGCTTGCTTGTCATATATTATCACAGTTATTTGTGACACTATTTTTTGTTGATAATTCAGTCCATGGTGCCAGCGATACTGATGAATATTTTTGTGACTGCAATAAACCAATTGTCTGATGTTGAAATAGACAAGGTATTTCATATTATGATTTTAAGTTTGATGCATACTTCAATGTTATTTTTTGCTGCGATGCTAACAATTCAGCATAACATTGTCAAAGGTTAACAAGCCTCATCTCCCCCTTGCTTCTGGAGACTTTTCAATAGGAGAGGGAGTTGCAATTGCTGCAATATCAACAATGACGGTAAGCATTGGCTAACAATTGCTTCTAATAAGTTTACTCTTATTAATTAGCACAAGTGATTTTGGACTTAAAAAGGAAATGACATGATTAATATAATTTGGGAATAATGATTTATTAGTGAAGAATTGATTCATCTTTTCTAATTAGTAATCAGGATGGACGCTATCAATCTTTTTGATTTGATTTTGTTTGATATCGGATGGCTCAATTATTAGCTTTTCAATTTAACCTGTGAAAATGGATCCGTGATTAATTAAGATATAGGGACGTTAATTTATTGGGACACTTTAGGTTACTTTCAACTGAATGATCTCAATTTAGTTACAGAGTGTTGCTATGGGGATTATGCTTCAATCTCCTCCACTTTTTATCGGCCTCATCACCTGGTGGATAGTTGGAGCTGCTTACTCCATCGATGTAAGCATAATAAAAATCCAAATCAGAAATTCAAGTGCTTCAGTTCTAAGAGAACTAAATTCAATTTAAGCACTTACTATATATGGTCTAGCAGTTGGATTGCTTATTTTACAAAATTGATTATTCGATCAAATAAAGTAGCATCTAATTGTTCTTCTCGATCTTGCAGCTTCCCCTTCTTCGATGGAAGGGAAGTCCACTGATGGCTGCGGTGACCATCATGATTCTAAACGGACTTCTGCTTCAATTTCCGTACTTTGTACACGTTCAGGTATATATACACAAATTCTTAATTTTGAACAAATCTTGCCGAAGCAAGGAAAAATTGATTAAATAAAAATTAAAAATGACTACAGCTCGTGGGGAAAAACAATTAACTTGACCCCAAATAATCCCAAAAAAAAGATAAAGGACAAACTAAACAGAAGACGAAAGGCCAGAAACAACAGTAGTAATAGCGGAAAAAACATCGCCTTGCAGAACCTATAAGACCGAAGGCCATGAGCTTCTCTTTGAAAAAAAGATAAAATCCCTCTAAATAACTACATGATGCCAGTAATGCTCACGAGCCTGCTCAATAGCTAAAATCACAACCATTAGTTCTGCAAAAAGGAGGGGGAAAAAAAAGGACACCCCAAGAATTGCCCTTATCATTACGAAACAAAACCCCACAAGTAGCCTTTCCCGGATTACTTTTCGACATGCCTTTGGCATTCACCTTATTCAACCATAGGAGGAGGAACCAACCAGTGGAAATAATACGAGGATCCTTGCAGATTTCGCGTCATAATTTGGTGATATTTTCGAACTAATTAATAAAGTGGATTTGATATATGCCTATTCAGAAATATGTGCTCAGTAAACCTGTAGAATTCACGAAACCATTGTTGTTTGCTGTTGCTTTCATGGGGATCTTCAACATTGCAATTGCATTCGTCAAGGTAATTTTAGAAATTGAATGCACAGACATATAATATTATATCTTTCTACTTAAAATTTTTACACAAATTGTGAGCTATTGATGTACAATCCAATAGTGGATGAATTGACGTCACTAAATGCTATTTTGACTTTCAATATCTAACATTAAAATGCATAAAATTGATGGCTCAAAATTTGTATTAAATGTGTGTGTAAAAGATAAGCTAATTGACCAAAAAAAAAAAAAGGCATACACACACACAATAAAATACACTATTTTTTTTAGATTGAAATCTGTATTTTTTAACGGGATTGAATTCCCTTACTGTAAAATTACTCCATATCTATATATATAGCTAAATTTTTTTAATTTGAGATTAAAGTTTGAGATGAGTCCACAACATTGTAAAACAGGAAAATGACAGTTTACAATGTTGTAAACTCCTAAACTTTAATTTCAGACCGAAGCTAACTTTATATATATACATATCATATTCACCATCAGCAGCAGTTTTTTAGTTTACTTGTCTTGGATTTACAATAGGATTTACCTGACGTAGAAGGCGATAAAGAATTTGGCCTTCGAACACTCCCTATCATCTTGGGAAAAGAAAAAGTGAGTAAATTATTTTCTTTATCACTTTTAGATTTCTATAGATAATCAAATAAATCACAAAATAAGAATTGGCTAACAGATGATGCTTTCTTTTCTATAGGTGTTTTCAATTTCTGTTAGTATGCTATTAATGGCTTATGGAGCTGCTGTACTAACTGGAGCTTCTTCGCCTTTCTTGCTATGCAAACTTGTCACCGTAAGAATTTTAATAATTTTCTTCCAAAAATTTAGCATGTGCTTGAATGTGATCTTTATAACTCATTAGTTAACACTTTTTTGTCCTTGTAGATGATAGGCCACTCTGTTTTGGGTTTCATTTTGTGGCATCAAGCTCGAATGATAGATCTCTCCGATACTAAATCAATGCAATCTTTTTATATGTTCATTTTTAAAGTAAGTGATTCCCACTTCTATGTGTGAACACAAAATGAAATTCTAGCAAGTTGTATTATTTACTTACAAAGTAACTTGTTATTTTATCACACTTGCAGTTATACTATGCTGAATTCTTCCTTACACACTTCATACGTTGAGGGAGGTGCCTTTTAGGGGATGTCAATCGTAATGTTGCTATTCACTATAACCTTGTCCATGCTTATGGCAGTTATTGTGCTACATATTATATGTTATTGTGCATCCGATCTCGGTGTTCCTTATTGGTCTGCGAGTTTGTTTCCTTCTTTACTTTGATTAAAAAAATATTTGACAGTTCAAAATAAATTTGATTTTTTTAAAATGGTGATAAAATAGAAAGATCTTTTTCTTTTTGTCCATTTATATTTTTTTTTAATCAAAAAAATATTTGAAGCTTACTATTTTTATTTTAAAAATGGATATAAAATACCAACATAATTTTTTTACTAGAATTATGATATATGAAAGTAAGTAATTTGATTGTTATTATCCAGGTTTTTATTCTACATGAAATATATATATATATGTGTGTGTGTGTGTGTTAGCTTAACCCACGTCACTTTTATTCTATGCATTTGTCTTATTATTTATTATTAAAATTGAAAGTAAGTAATTTGATTGTTATTATCCAGGTTTTTATTCTAGTTCCTATGCATTTGTCTTATTATTTATTGAAACTAATTTTAACACTTTAATTTTGGACAGATTTTTTACAATTAGAACTTGTGATGCATCGGAAGTTTAATATTTAAATATTCTGTTGATTCTTTAGAATAACGAAATAAGGGAACAATCTAAATTCACATTCATTCGAAAAAATATAGTGAACTTAGAGATTAAAACTCGTTGATTCCGTAGAACACCGAGAATTAACTAAACCAAAAAACTTATATAGAGTTTTTAAAACTGAAATTATTATTGAACTTAAATCTACCTTCAAAGGCTACAAGAGACGATTATTTATATTATTAGTAATTATCCTAAACCATGAAATAAAAAGAAAAGAAAATTATAAACTAGAAAGGAAAACAAAAGTCCTAAACTTTTGTTAGTAAGGAAACTAATCCAAATATGATAAAGATTCCTAATCTGCATCATTCCTCTCAGGTTGGAGAGGATTCGCCCTCGAATTCGAATTGTCAATAATAGCATCTACATTATGTTCACTTCTAATAGGAATAAGATGCTTGACATTGAATATATCCAAGGTGCAGATATGACTAGGAACCTTTAATCTGTAGGTATTAGGATTTATCTTCTCTATAATCTCCAATGGTCTAATTTTCCTGGCGGAAAGCTTGTTGTACTCACTAATTGAAAACCTATTTTTAGTTAGTAGAGCCCAAACTAGATCTCTCACCTAAAATTCTAAAGCTCAACGCCTTTTACCTACCTCAATTTTATAACCTTCAGTAGTCTTCTTGAGAGACTCTCGTGTAGTTGTATGAATCTTTTGAAGCTTCTCAATAAGTCTTCTGCTTTACTGTTTTGGCAAACTAAATCTAAAACTAGGGCTAAGTCGATGAGTGCTCGTGGCTTATTGTTGATGCGTATTGTTATAGGTGTCAATGTGCAAGTGTACAAGTCGATAAGTTCTCACGGCTTATTGTTGATGCATATTGCTGTAGGTGTCAATATGCAAGTGTATACAACAAGTAATATAATTATGGGTATTCACATCATCTCTATAAGGATTGATGTTATAAGACTTGCTACAGTAATCTTAACAGTGCAATGTAAGTATAATTAAAAATAAAATTATTGATGTAGTTAATGACCTAACAAAATTTAAAAAAATACAATAAACAAAATGCAAATAAGAAAATTTCAGGTCAAACATTAAGATATAATTATGCGATAAGAGTAATTGAGTGTCTGAACTTACTTAATAGTATTAATTGTTTTTTTCTCAATTACAGTACCGTTACTACAATATCTACTACAGCATTGGGCAAAATCTCTCATGCATCCTCAGCTGTCGCATGTTGGATATCTTATATCTATATGCAACCTAACAGTGACAAGTTGTTAAACTAACATTAGATATAGTAGTATGCGTTCTAGATTTCAATTGCCCTACAACGTGAATCCATATGTCTAATTGCTCACTAATCTTAAATTAAGTATGGTTATATTCAAATTGATATTAACTTAGCTTGGGAAACTCAATTTAAGACCATGTATTATCTTGATTTATTCCACTAAGTCAGATCTTTTTTAAACTCCTTCTTAGTTTGTATCCACTAAATGGGTGATAAACTAAAATAGAGATTTGCAATAAGTAAAATCAATACAAAATGATACAACAAATTCTGAGCAACACACATATATAAGTCAAATAACTAAGCTTGTTTAACACCTAACTACATCAAAGTTTAGTTCATGATATTTGATAAAACAATAAGAAAACTCATCTTTGCCATCCAATATATTCCCATATAAAGAAGAAAATAAGAAAATAAAGATGAAGAATTGAGTTCCGCTAGTTTTCTACGATCTCTCCTTCTTTTTCTCAGAAAATCCCTTGTTGTAGCCTTCAACTCTCTCTTTTTTCTTTTTTGCTCTGCTGTTTCTCTGTGTGACAGCCCTCTCTTTTTTTCTTTCACGTGTACTGTTTTTATATCTTGGAATTAGGGCAACCAAAAGCATATGGTCACGTGTCTCTTTTTAAAAACCTCGGATCGCATATCTTTTTATGTTGCATGTCGCTACTTTGTCCGTTAACACATGAGTAGTCTTGTCTGTAATTACACCTTGATTGTTGTAGCAATTGCTACAATATCTTCTCTGATTTATACTTGTTTTAGTTCATCTGTAGATAAGTTCTTTATCATTTCTACAAGTCTATTAGTACAGTATTTCATCCATAAAGCTTGAGCTTTTTGATCACCTATAATCACGCACATAATCAGAGCACGATGTGATCTAAAACAAAATCAATTTTTTAAACTTAAACTTAAACATATGCTCATGCAAAATGTAACTAAAAATGTAATAAAAACACATTATTTACTCTCTAAGTAATACTAGTTTAAGTCTAAAAATATTGTGATAACTCTCATTTCATAAAATTATCACTTTTATCAGCAATTCACCTGAAAATTACTTAAACTAGTACTACACTTAACAGAACAATTATAAGTAAACTGGACTTGGTAAAACTTCTGATCTTATGTCTTTAAGTTATCACCATCTAGACTACGTAGATATTTCCCTAAAGAGCACTTGAGAACCTCAGTTTGACCATCTATTTGTGGGTGGTAAGCACTTTTGAAATTTAGGCGAGTTTTTGTCAACTATTATAATGTTCTTAAAAAATGGCTAAGAAACCGTGTATCTCAATTAGATACTATAGAGCGTGGTAAACCATGTAATCTGGAGATTTCATTGAAGGATAAGTGAGCAACAATCAAGGCGTCTGTAGTTTTCTTGTATGCAATAAAGTAAGCCATTTTCTAGAGCTGAACCACAACAACAAATATTAAAATCATACCCCTCTAAGTGCAGAGTGACCCTAAAACAAAATCCATACTAATGTTTTCCCAAGGTTGTATTGGAACTATTAGCATCATATATAATCTAGCATTAGTTGTAGAACCCTTATAAACCTAACAAATGTAACTAGTCTTGACATAGTGATGGACATCATGACTGATGGTAGGCCAAAAATAAGTGTTGACTATTAGAGCCAAAGTTTTGTTACAACTTATATGTCATTCGTTTTTTAGTTTTACAATGATGTTTAGTCTCAAAGTTGTGTCAAGTACATATAATTGATTAGCTTTGAAAAGAAATCAACATACAAACGATAGTCTAAGTGGAACCCTGTAGCATATAACTCCCGAAATGTATCAAGTCCGAGGACTTAGTTACGCATTCATGCTAACAAGGAAGTTATAAGTGCATCTACTACCTTGCTGGATTTGCCAGAAGTATGCTTCACTACAAAAGTAAACTGTTGAAGGAATGTTATCTGCATATAAAACAAAGTTTCAATAAATCAGATAATGACACCGATATTTTAATGCCTGGACTACTGCATAAAATTCCATATCATAAGTGCCATAACATGCCTTTGCTCCATTCAACTTCTCGCTGAAATAACTTATATGCTTATTCTACTGGCTAAAAACAGCTTCAATGGCTATTCTGGATGCATCGCAATGCATAAGTACTGGGGCAATAGTCAATTTCTTTCTTATAATCTTAAATGCCTTAATAGCTGCATATGTCCTAGAGAATTGTCCTCTTTTTAAGCAATTCGTGATTGGTGCCATAATAGTACTTAAATGAGGAATGAATTGCCGATAAAAAGATATCAATCAATAGAAATTTCTAACCTGCAAATAAAATAGTTGGTTGTGGTCAATTTCCAATAGCACCCACTTTTGATTGATCAACAGATAAACCATCCTTTGACACCATATGCCCTATAAATAATAATTTCTCTATGAAGAAAATACAATTGTTTACTGCAGTGTATAAACTTAGTGCTATTAAAGCTAAAAGTACTTTTCTTAAATATTGCGAATGTAGTTCGTAGTTGGTACTATATATTAGTATTCAACAAAGTAAACAACTATAAACTTTCCACTAAAAGGATGAAGAACTTGATTCATAACTCGCATGAAAGTGCTCGAAGCATTAGATAAGCCAAATAACATTACCAACCACTCATATAACCCATCACATGTTTTAAAGGTTGCTTTTCATTCATCTTCAGGCTGTATTCGAATTTGTTGGTAACCACTGTTCAAATCAAGTTTGATAAAAATTATTGCCCTATTGATCTGATCGAATAAGTCATCTAATCAAGGAATTAGAAAATGATATCAAACTGTAATTTTATTGATAGCTTAACTGTCCACTTGCATTCTCCAAGAACCATCTTTTTTTAGAATCAACAAAGTAGGGATTGCACAATGACTTAGACTTTTATAAGTAAATCATTTTTTTAGTAACTCTTCCATTTGACGCATTAATTCCTCATATTCTGCAAAATTCATACGATAATAAGGTCAATCGGTAATGTAAAACCTAGTACTAAATCAATTTGGTGTTATATATCCCTAAAAGGTGGTAAACCTTGTGGTGTCTCATTAGAGAATAAATCATGAAATTCCTCCAACATAGATGTCATATTTTCATATGCTTTTGAATTGCTATGGCTTTCCTCACTTAGTAAAATATGGACCCTCTCTATCTCTATTACAATATCTATAAATTTTTTCTTACCTAACAAATAATTACCCAAGTCTTTTTTGACAATGATCTCCTTGTTAGGTAGAAAACCGATCTTAGTGTTGTTAAATATAAAGTTGTAGGCATTTCTATTTCCGTCATACATTACATTTCGATCATACTGCCTAGGTCTACCCAGTAATAAATGACAAGCATTCATAGCCACAACATCATACTAAACTTGGTCTTTATAGATTGACCCAATTGATAAGGAAACTAAGTAACATTTGATACTATTACTTGATTTCTTTTCTTCAGCCATGTGAGCTTGTACGGAGTTTGACAGTTTCTATTTTTAAGTTTAGTTTCATTACAACTCCTCTAAAATAACATTCTCGCAACTACCACAATTTATTACTATACAACATACTTTCCCTTTATTGTGCAAGTAGTCTGAAAAAAAATTTTATTGTAACCACTTATCTTTCTCTTATCCTTTAGGTGTGAAAAATGCGTAATTTACTATCAACATTGATTTGCTATCACCATATTCTTCAACGAATCATGCATTGCCATTACTATCAAAAGTTGATTCTTCAGCAAACTCTTCAGTTTCCTCTTCTTGGTACTCTTTATTTCCTTCAGTACCTAGAATAACCCTTTTCTGTACCTCCCTCTCTTTTTACACCTAGAATAAGCCTTTTTTGTACCTCCCTCTCTTTTTACACTCTGTCATTCGATGCCCATTTTTCCTGTAATTAAAATAGTGTAAATTCGAACCCAAGGAATGGGTTTGGCCACTTTGATCATTCTCATTAGATTTACTAGTTTTATTTGGAGGATTCGGAAGAGTAAAATTACAGAGTTGGAAAGCCGGGTTTGAACTTCGAGAACCCCAAAAGTTTGAGTCACTAGTATGCTGACTAAGTTGTTTCTCTAACTTCAAAGCCTGTTAATGTGCTTTTGAGACAGAGTATAGATCAAGTAAATTCAACATATCTTAAAACCGTGATCATATTGTTCTTCTATCTGTATCAAGTTATTGCACACCAACCAATGAAATTATGTGGTGTAATCATCTACTAATCAATTACCTTGCCTCAAATTTTGCAGCTATTGTTATAACAATTTGCCTTAATTTTGAGGCAAGAATGTTCTACGCAAGTACTTCTTCAACTTTTCCTAAGAGTCAATCTTCTTTTTATCTTATCTCATCCTCGTGGGTTTTGTTTGTTGCCACCAAGTTGCTATTCTTCCACAGAATCAAGCTACAACATGTGAGACTAGTTTGTTATTAGGAACTTATTTGTATTAAAAAACTTCCTTAATGGCATTAATATAACCCAATTCAATAATTATTCGAGTTGGCCACTTCCTTGGAATTCAGGAATGTCAATTCTCAATTCGGTATATTCAGTTCTATGTTGACGCCTAAAGAATAGGTTAGCAAAATTTTCACTGCATCTGTCTTCGTGTTTTGGTGAATGATGACATTCAACTAGTAACTCTATCATTTGTGCAGTTGACATATCAATTCTCGTAGCCATGCTAACCATAGCCTCATCTCTAACATTATCTTAGTGATAAGCTACCGCATAAGGTGTTTAACACCTACGGGCTTTTCTTAGAGGCATTTTCCCAATTCGGTTTTAATAGGATTGGGGCTAAATTGAAAATTTTAAAAAAATTAAGTAAAATAATAATTAAGTTAAAGTTTAGGCTTCTAATGACGGTGATCAAAAAATCAAGAAAGGATTGGTGGATCTAAAAGATTTCAAGTCAATGATATGATGGCGGTGGTGGTCTAATTGAAAAGGTGGTGCTTTGGTAGGAAAAGTAGAGATATCAATGGCGATTTTGTGTTGGTTTCGATTTCGGTGATCGGTTCATCGATCGGCGATGAAGAATGGTGAGAATGGACAAGCTAGTGGAGAAAAGTTAATTGATAGTGGTGTTATGGGATAAATCGTGGCAGAAATTGGTAATTGAGCTGACACAAATCACAGTTGTGATGGTTATTTTTTCAATGATCAATGGCTAATCACTGATGATCTTTACATGGGGTTTAATGGCCGATTCTTTCTGGTCCAAATGGTGGTGGAGAAAGATAAAACGACAATAGAAAATCAACACTACCAACTTGGGATGGTGGTCGACTCATGGCTAATTTTTCCGTTTCTTTTTTTTTTAAAGCTAAATAGAAGAAAAAGAAAGGGTAGGTGGTTAAGGAAAGTTAAAAACCAAGATTTCAACTCTGATGTCAAATTGATACAGCGGAAGTTTAACGTTCAAATATTCTATTGATTCTTGAGAATATCATTATAAAAGAACAATTTAAATTTATGTTGATTCAAAAGAATACCATGAATCTAGGGGTTAAGACTCGTTGATTCTGCATAATGCTGATAATTAACTAATCTAAAAAACTCACACAAAGTTTTGAAAACTAAATTATTATTGAACTCAAATCCACCTTCGAAGGATATAAGAGATGGTTATTTATATTAGTAGTAACTATCTTAAATCGTAAAAGAAAAACAAAGTTATAAACTAGAAAGGAAAACAAGAGTCCTACACTTTAGATAATAAGAAAACTAATCCAAATACGATAAGGATTCCTAATCTGCATCACCTTGCCTGTTTCATTCCGCATAATGGTGTTGCTCAGCCTCAACATACCACATCAAAACTTATAACACATAAAATTAAGAAAATTTGTTGAATCCACTCTATATTTATATCTAGATTTAGGTGAAAAGACGCAAATACCAGCCTAAAATAGTCTAAATACAAGTGAATATCAACTTTAATTTTGTTAGCATTAGTAAAAAGTTAGAATGAAAAACTAAGCATAGACTATAATAGTTATAATAACCCATTATCACCATCATTTTTTATAGATGAAGCATTGGGTATAAGCCTGACAAAAAATAAAAGCATCACAAAAATTATCTTGCTAAGGCTACATCAAATAATTTACCTCAAAATAACATGCAATTATTGTAATGGCATTGGTCATATGAGCTATGCATGTTCAATTAGGAAGAATACATATTTTGATATTGAATGATCATAGGACCACGAGCTTATTTTGTACAAACTGATATGGTAAAAGTTTATTGGTTGGATAAAAATATAAAATAATGAAAGTAAATTATATGGGCCAAGAGATATTTCATCTAACCAATTAAATTAGAGTCAATAATTGTTTAGTCCCTATATTTTGACTTAAGTGCCCATGTAGTCCTTATATTTAAAAAATTAACTCAAGACACTTCCTTTTGTTAGATATGTTACAATCTTACCCTTACTTTTTCTTTTCTTTTATAATAATACCCTTGCAATAATATTTTTGCTTTCTTGAGAATATTAATAAAAAAAAGTTAGTTTATCATATTAGCCTTAAAAGTAACATAAAAAATTTCACAAATTTTTATATTATTATTTTAATTTTAGGATTAATTTGACAAATTAATTTTTATAAAATAACTATTGGTAAATTGTTGCAAGGATGTCGAACATTGCTTTAAGTTAGCTTGTATTAATTTCTCTATAAATAAATTATTAGCAAGATTGTTGTATGGGTACAAAAAAATACTAGTTTTGTCATGATGATATTTATTAGTTAATTTGCTTATTAAACTTTTATAGATAAATTAATTAATATCAAGAATTGCAAGGGTAAGAATATAATATATTTAAGTACAAGGGCATTTTGAGTTATTTTTTAAAATATAGGACTTTTTTTTTAATTCTGTTATACACAGATTTACTGACATTACATCAGACATTACAATTAATATTTACAATCATACTAGTCCAGATACTTTAAACCCTCTCTAATATTTAAGGGGTGCCTACTCCACTCACATTTCGTAAGGGAAAGACTGTCTCCACTCAATTATATTGATAATTGAGGGAGTACTGAAACTAACCTTCATAATGCTCTTATAGAGGCTCGAACCCTTGCACTCAACATTGTAAGTGTAAGGCTTCTCCCATTGGACCAAAGGCCCATTGGTTTTAAAATATAGGACTAACGGAACTTAAGTCAAAATATAGGGACTAAACAATCATTTACTCATGAATTATGTCATATTAGTTTATACAAAATAAGTTTGTACAATTGTTTATAGCACTATTATTACTCTTTTTTATTAAGAAAATATGGGTTCTAAAGGAAATTACAACAAACTACGGCTAACATTTTAAAACCCAACAATGGTAAAGAGTTCCTTGGTGAAAGCTTATGAGGATGATCACTTGACCATTTGAAAGTCTCGTAGACATAGATAAAATGATAAAAAGATATTTTGTTTACATTTGCAGCTATTTTTGCATTTTGTTTATGTGTTGAGTAGATCTTGATGAATGGAAAGTACGCTTTGAAGTGTGAATTATTTGATTGATTTGGATGATCATTTGGTTTGTTTCTAATTGAGTTGTATATGTATGAATTCTTATTATTGATTGATTTGCATCATCATCATGTATGAAATGAGCTTATATGACTATTTGTTCTTATGGATCTTATCACTTGTTCTATTAAATTATGATGATGGCTTATCTTGATCACTATGTTGGATTCGATGATCTATTGATATTATGAACTTATGTCTTGCTTAAGTTCTGATGATGTAAGGAGGGGGAGAAGAATGTGTGTTTCCTCTTGACTCTTGATGGTTATACTTGATAAGCTTAATAATTATTGTTCACACTTGATAAAGTTTGACCCCATGAGTTCAACAATTAATGAAAATGCATATGTGGACTTTTTTTACCTTTTTTTATGCATTAATGTCTTGTTTACTTTTGATTATGTTAAAAGTGGGAGAGATATATATGTATTTTGATATATTAATGCATTTGAGATTATTTTAGTTGAATTTAAGTGTCACATTAATCTTTGTTGAGGTTATTTATCTTGATTTCTTAAATACGATTATGTACTAGTACTTAAATTACTTTTTAATGATCATGTCCAAAGGGGAAGATAAAGGATGTATTTTGATATGATAAAGAACTTACATACTTAATAAGACGAGATCATTTTGAATACTTATATGCTTAATAAAATGAGATAATTTTGAAGAGTGCTTGTATGCTTGATGACATTATAATAAAGTGATTTAATTATAGCTATTTCTTGATTCATTAACCTTGAGCTTCTTGTAGTGCTTTTAATGTTTTGACATTTCATAAAGCCCATATCATACTTAAGGCGCAGTTTATGGATGTCAAAATCTTATTTTATTAAAAATTATCAAAATATATCAAAACACATGAAGTGTTTATCATCATTAAAATGAAGGAGATTATTAACCTAAAGGGTCCAACAAACTTTAATTTTAATGATAACAAATAATATGGTAAGCGTAATATGGGAAAAATACTTTTGAATCTCATTAGTTCTTGAAGGTCAAAAGTCATTCATGTGAGATTAAGTTCAAATTACTCAAGCACATTTTCATCAAGTCAATACTCAAATGTAAATAACATTAGATTAGATCATGTTTCATTTTCATAATTCTAGTAAAGGCAGTTTGTTGGAATTATGCATGATTAAGCACTTAAAGCTCAAATTTATAATGATCATGGCATTTAAATCTATTTTTATTTTCATAAATTATGTTTTTATTCTTGAAAAAAATGGAAGCTAAATGTTTTATCAAAATGAATTTCTTCTAAGTATATGGGTTGATTTGAAAAGATCTTGAAATGTTTTGATATGTCGAAAAATATAGACAGTTTACATAATCTTAATGTCATTTCCATAATCTCAAAAAAAAAACTATTTGATAATGTTCTAATTTTTTGGGTATTTTTGTAATTACAAAAAGTTTGTAAACATGGACCAAAATGCAAAGCCTTCAAAATTAAGTTGAGCTGAACCAACTAATTGGTTTGTTATTATTAAATATCTGGTGAATAATTGGCTAATCAGTTTACCTAAAGCAACGAACTAGTTTGTTTGAAATCCTTCAACAATAACTAGCCACATCATCAATTTGATTAAAGCGACAAACTGGTTTCACATAGAATTTTTATTTTATGTTTTTGTATGGCTAGTTTTTGGATTTATTTATATAAACCCAACTCCAAATCATTTTCTAAAGTTAGTATGAGCTAAAACTTGTTGCATTTACTTATTAGAGTAGGAGTAGACATTGTGGATTCCACTATCATGGGATAAAATTATATTTATATTTATAAGAATAGGAGCTAAAACTTGTTGCATTTACTCTTAGCTTATTAAATATAATATAATTATATTTATAAAATAAAATAATTAAACATGTATTTTAAAATAATAAGACAATATTTATTTAAATAATACTATATTTACTAAAAATAATAAGACAATACTTATTTAAATAATACTATATTTACTAAAAATAATAATATTAAACTTATAATATTGTTATATTTAGTTAAAATAATAATTTATATTGATTCTAAGTTAGAATACTTAAAAATAATATTATTATGTTCACATAGAATTAATAATATTACTATATATTATCTTTATTTAAAAATATAATATTATTATATTTATTTAATACTAATAATTAATAATAATAAATAATTTGTTCTAAGAAAATATTATTTTCGTAGTATACTATTAACAATAATTTTCATTTTGTTTTGCTCTTATCAATAATGTTTTATTTACATAATTAAATTAATAAAAGAGTTGTGATTTACATAATAAAGAATATTAATAATTATTATTAATTTATATAATTAAAACTAATAATAAAATAAATAATTTATTTTACAAATATATTTTTTTGGTCACTTTAAAAACTATAATTCTTTAAATGAGGATAAAATTATAATTTAAAGTAATTCACTCTCTATCTAAAATAAAGTAAATACATGAATGAGATTTTAATTCTTATTACACACTCTCATTTCAGTAAAAGTAAACAACTTATTCTTCCTCCCACTTTCACTTCACACTCTCAATTTAAAATTCTTACTCCAATTCGAGATGTAGGATGCGTTTAGGATTGAGATTGGTCAGCTGTATCTTAAAAGTTAAAATTCTTAAAAGTTAAAATTCTTAAAAGTAAAAGTAAACAACTTATTCTTCCTCCCACTTTCACTTCACACTCTCAATTTAAAATTCTTACTCCAATTCGAGATGTAGGATGCGTTTAGAATTGAGATTGGTCAGCTGTATCTTAAAAATTACAGCAGTAAAGTGTTGATAAACACTAATTTTTGTAATTTAAAAACTATACTGATACGGTTTTTCACTTATATGATAGAAAATCTATTATATCTTTAATATTTTTGACAAAATTATTATTTAAAATTTATATTTATTACATATTATTAATTTTTTTTTTATAATTATAATTTTTTTCATAACAACTGTAACTTTTAAATATAATTATCTCAATTCTAGAGACACCTAGAACCTCTATTTTATTTAATTCAAAAATAATAATAGCAGAGTTGTTAAACGAGTGGCGAGAGGGTACGGGTAGCGGTAGCCACTAAAGTAGCAGTAGCCAGTAGTACATTTGAAAATTTATGGTTAAATTAATTTATTATAATATTTAAATGGCCTTAATTAAGATAACGTCGTTGTCGAAAGGAGGAAAATGCTCTTTCAAACACGCATTCAATGATTTATTGAACGTGGGGCTAGGTGCACCGCCTCATTTTAATGGATTCAATGAGTCTGATGTATAAATATTTTATTAAAAATATTATTTATTTTATATTTTTTAAATGAGTGTTATCAAACCTGTCCAAAAACAGATTTTTGGCGTGCCAATGCACCACCTCTGTCTGTCCGGAAGAAGCTTTTGTCGCTTACTGGACTTATTCCTCGCTTCTAAATCGTTGGATCTGCCAAATTAATATCCAACGGTACACAGTCTTGGCCAAAGGCACCTGACAATTATGTAAGGAGCGTTTGATTTTCTGTGGAATTCTCGCTGCCCATTGCAGAATACACATTAGTTACAAAGTGAAGAAGAAAGAAAGAAAGAGCAAATCAAGCTGCTTCAAATGCATATTCTTCTTCAAGCTTCTCTGTTCAAATACAATCCTTTGCAACAGCCAGCTGGTAATTCTCTTCTTCTACTTCCGCATCCCATGGCTATTCGTTCTAAATATTATATATATATATTGTAAGAAAAATAACAGTGAGTTATCTATTAGAAACAGTAACTAATAAACGCTAAATTAACTGGAAATAAAATAAAAAATGCAGTAAGACAACAACTGGAATTAGACAGTAGTAGAAACAACAACTGAAAATCAAACAGCAGAAAGAAATTAACGAAACAAAAATAAACCCGAGGCCTGTAGCACACTTTACTTAAAACAGATTTATCACCTATTATAATACTTTAGGTTTGCTGGTATCTGTTTTTTAGGATACAACGAGTATGAATTATCTGTTAATTCTGGCGAACCACAACAGCTGGAATTCAATCAGAAAAACAGAACGTAGAAGGAGGAAAAGAATTTGTAAGTGCTATGTGTGCTAGTTTTGCATTGTGTCAAAACAAATGAGGAATGTGCCTTTTTATTCATGTGGGTAACATCAACATAAAAATTGAATTGCATAACAACCCAAAAATAATTGTGAAGCTGTTATAAAAAATTTAAAAAGAAATTAAAAATGTACCATGTAAGCTTGGGTGATTTTGGGCTGACATTCCCTATAGTCATACGCTATTATTATATTTATTTTTTAAAAATATAAAATAAAATAATTAATAATTAATGATGAGCGCAAAGTGCATAGCACGCTCATGTGGAGAGAGCCTTTATCCTTAAAATTCTTGCTCATGCATGAGTAAATGTCTATATATATACACTAATCCCTTGACTTCTTTTTTTCATGTGGGATAAGCCTTATTTCCTTTTAAATTTCTAACTTTAAGGGTACACTTTGAGAGACAATTTCTCATTCACCCATGCACTATTTTGAGTAAATAAATATATATTTATGAATTATTCACTGAGTAGAATTCATACCTCACAAGATTTTCACTTTTGATAAGTGGAACCCACTCAAAATATGCCCTCAAAATAGCATATTAATATGCTATTTTTTCAACATGTGTGTGTGTGTGTGCTAGTGTGCGCAATTTGAGAGAATTAATTTTTAATGTTATTAAATCTCACGGCTTTTAATTCATTAAAAAATAAGCTTATTATACCTCACGATTTAAGAGTATATCCGCATTAAAAACTAAATAAAAACGCTCACACCTATATATATATATGAACTCAACTACCTTGCAACAATTTTAAGGTACCATCAATTTTAGTATTTTTGGGATTTCAATTCTTCGCCAGTAGATTTGATGAAAAGATAGTTTCAATAGTAGAAATTTGTCTTTTTTATTATTCACATTATACTATTTGATATTTGTTGAAAACTCAAAAAAGTTAAAGAGTTAAAATTTTTAACACATAAGTCCGATATGTTCCAAATTAATATTGTTTAATTAGTAGTGAGTCTTCAAAAAATATTATTATTATATTATTTATTTTTTAAAAGAATAAATTTTTAATATTATTTTATTAAAAAATCTAATATTAATATTTATTTTAATTTTATTTAATATTATTCAGTGATAGATTCATTATTATATTTATTCTTTCAAAAAAACTAAATAACACTAAATAAAATAAAATAATCAATAGTGAGTCTTAAAAAATAAATATTATTTTAATTAATATTATTTATTTTATTTAAAAGTATAAATTTAATATTATTTATTTTATTAAAAATAAATTTTATTTAATATTATTCATTTATTTTATTTAACATTATATAGTCATACGCTTATTATTATATTTATTTTTTAAAAATATAAAATAAAATAATTAATAATTAATGATGAGTTCTAAACGATAAATATTATTTTTTTTTATTTGAAAGAATAGATATTATTTAGTATTATTTAGTCATAGGCTTGTTATTATATTTATTCTTTTAAAAAGATAAATAATATTAAATTAAAAAATACATTTTAGAAGGTCACAAGCCAAAAACACATAAACTTACAAAATGAACTGTAAATAAAAAAGTAAACAGTATTAAATAAAATAAAATTATATTTTAAAAGTTCACCAGCCAAAACATATAAACTTATAAATAAACTATAAATAAAAACGAAAGTAAGTGTTTAAATAAAATTTAACATCACAAAAGATAAAATTTTAGGTACCTTATATATATGAGGTGCAGACTCCCACATTTTTTTTTATGCGGACACATTTTTAAAACCGTGCAATTTAAAAGAGTTAAAAATTAATTTTTTTAAACTTCACAGTTTTAAAATGTATCCGCATAAAAAAAATTAGAGTAAAGGTAGAAATGAATGTCAGAATATCATGTGCAACTATGGAAATTATTCATGGGTGCCATAATTGTTAAGTCCATTATTTATAGAGTTGGCATTTTATGGCAAGTCTAGTTAAATTGAAAATTTATTTATTGCATATCTTGTAATAGGGATTAATTTATTAATTCTCTAATTTAGTGAGATTCCAATTTATTAGGAATATTTGTTTGCTAGTTTAATTAGATGTCTTATTTAGCAAGTCAATTAATAGTGGGATTCCATAATTGGCGCATGAAATCTATTTAGGGCAA